>CM034540.1:17043164-17468887 GCA_020002185.1 Paraescarpia echinospica
TCACACGTAATCATGTAGATGGCTGGGCCTGCGTGTGGCCCGACCTGATCGCCGAGAGCTGTGCACCACAGCTGGCTGAGGTGCTTGACCATTCACCTGCGCATCACACTGCCGTGGGCTTTGCCACACTGCCGGCTGAGGTGGTTGACCATTCACTTGCGCATCACACTGCACTGACTCAGCTGCCCCGTTGCCCTCGACCGTTGGCTTGTCATCATGAGGAGACCCATTATATTCCATCGGGTCCCTCACGGGTGGTTCGCCAGCAGACACTAGCTGACGACGATTTCGCCGATACGTAACGCCATCCACGTCGACTTTATAACTCCTTGGAGCTACTTGGCGTATGCAGGTGCCTACACTCCATCGCTTCTGGCCCGGTAACCGCATACAAACGGTGTCTCCCGGCTCAAGCGATGACAGCGGCTTCGCGTGTTGGTCTGCGTAGAATTTCTGTCGTCGTTTTGCGCCCATCAGCCCCCCCCCCTCCCCGTCTCGTCCTCGGTAGAGTGTCGCGGCATCAGTAGCTTGCCCGCCGCTGGTAGCAACGTCTTACACCGACGTCCCATCAAACGTTGCGCAGGGCTGGTGCCGACACCCTCAGTAGGTGTGTTCCACAAGTCTAACAGCGCCAGAAACTCGGATTCGTTGGAGTCACGACATTTCGCGAACAGTCGTTTGACCGTTTTCACCGCATTTTCGGCTTTTCCATTTGAAGTCGGATATCGCGGTGATGACGTAACATGCTCGAAACGCCACTTTGCTGCGAATACCGCAAACTCAGCAGATGCGAATTGCGGCCCGATGTCGCTCATCACCTTATCCGGTATGCCGTGACGTGCGAATTGCTGCGCCATCTCATGGATGACACTGCATGATGTCAACGACCCCAGACGCGCAACCTCGACGAAATTGCTGTAGTAGTCGACGATAACGAGGAGTGTACGCCCATTGCTTTCACACAGATCGACCGCGACTTTCGACCAAGGTCTCGCAATGACTTCGTGTTGCATCAGAGGTTCCTTGCTCGGCGCGTCTCGCATTGACAGGCAGATCTCACACGCCGACACGTAGGCTCGAACCTCTGCCGCCATACGTGGCCAGTAGAGCGTGTCGCGCATTCGGCGCAAACAACCCTCTATACCTATATGTGTCGTATGGGCCACCGTCATCAACTCTCTGCGCATTGACGTCGGCACCACCAGTTGATCGCGCTTGAACACTAGCGCATCCTGTACCGTTAGTTCATCTCGTGAATCGAAATACGGCCGCACACAATCGGGCACCCCCGACTTCGTCGACGGCCATCCTCGCCGAATGACATCTCTCAGCTTCTGCAAGACCCCATCCTGCTCCGAAGCCAACTGCAACTGCTGCCATCTCTTGTCTGTCACAGGCAGAGTCGTTCGGTGGTCTATCGTCTCGCACTCCTTCGCTATCTCACACGCACACACTTCTGGTAAATAAGCTCGGCTCAGAGTGTCCGCCAAATACATGGTGTCGCCACGCTTGTATTTCATGTTGATGTCGTACTTCTGGATAGCAAGAAGCATCCGCTGCAGTCTTTTGGGTGCCGAATCGAGTTTTTTCCGCATGATGATTTCGAGAGGCTGATGATCACTTTCGACGTTCACATTTGCTCGACCGTAAACGTAAGCGTCGAACCGTTGGCATGCAAACACAACAGCCAACAGTTCTTTCTCTATCTGCGCGTAACGCTCTTCTGTTGGCGTTAGGGCCCTAGACGCATAGGCCACCGGTTGACCCGCCTGCAACAGCGCCGCTCCTAAACCCGACTGCGATGCATCGCACTGCAGTGTCACTTCCTCGTCTAGGTTATAGTACCTGAGTACCGGTGTGCTCGTTACTGCCGATTTGATCGCCTCAAACGCCTTCTGTTGTGGTTCGTCCCACTGGAAGTCTGTCTCCTTCAATGTCAGCTCACGCAACGCCTTCGTTGTGTCTGACAAGTGCGGCAAGAATTTCGCCAGGTACTGAGTCATTCCTAAGAGACGCTGCACTGCCGGAACATCCGTGGGTCTTGGCATCTCTAAGATTGCCCGCACTTTTCTGGGATCCACTTTCTACCCCTCACTAGTCATGACGTGACCGATAAAAGGAATCTCAGGTATGCGCAGTTGCATCTTGTTTGTGTTTAGTTTAACACCTCTATCCTCGCACCGTTGAACGAAAGCCATCATATTTGTATCATGACTGCGATGTGCCTCCGCAATGTTATCTCCGAAACCAACGACTGCAAAATCGTCTGCAATGACTTCGATTCCTGACAGTCCTTCCACGAGTTGGTGCATTTTCCGCTGGAACACCTCCGGAGCTGAGCATATGCCAAATGGGAGCCTTTTCCATCTGTACCGGCCGAATGGAGTGTTGAATGTCATAAGAAACGAGTAAGGTTCATCCAGCATGACGTGCCAGAACCTGCTGCGAACGTCGAGTAGCGAAAACACTTTCGCTCCGTGTAGCCGCGTTGCTACGTCCTCAATGGTTGGCAGAGAATAATGCTCTCGTTCTATGGCGCGATTCAGATCTTTTGGGATCCTTAGACGAGTCTCTTTTCGGCACCACGACCATACTGATTATCCACTTGGTGGGCTGGGTCACTGGAGCGATTATCTGCTGTCTCTGTAGATCATCCAACGAGTCTTGCAACCGCGCACGGATTGCCACGGGCACGCGTCGTGGGGCATGTTGCACCGGATCTACACTCTCGTCCACCTTGATGTGGTATTCCCCTTCCATACAGCCGACACCAACGCCGAACACTTTTGGGAATCGCTCGATCAACGACTCACGATTTATCTGCGTATCATCTTTGCTCACAGAGTACACAGGCGATGCTTGCTTTTCTGGTTGGTTGAGTTCATCATTGTCGTGGTATTCTATCAGTTTCATGCCGATGCATGCCTTGCGCCCCAGGATAGGACGGATCTGATCGCTGTCAACGAGTTTACACTCAAGTTTGCAATGAATGTCTCTGCGTGACACCCGAATCGTGACATGACCCACGACAGCAAGCTTACCCCCACTATACGCCACGATCGACGTCGTCACTGGTCTCACGAAACGTCTGTTATAGTCTTTGGTCGCTTTCTCGTACAGAGACAAAGGAATCACGTTGCACTGTGCTCCAGAGTCTATCTGGAACCGCAGGTAGTTTCCCGACTCCAGTTTGACGGTGACTATCTGTGACGCGTCAACCGTCGATACTTCGCTCAGCATAAAGACCTCTTCCTCATCGTCGACTGCGCGCACTGATCGAGTCTTAGTCGTATGCCTGCATCTGTTCGAAAAATGTCCGATCTGCTGACATTTGAAACACTTTTTATCGAATGCGGGGCAGTTTGTCTCTTCCGTCAAGTCATGTCTCCGCCCGCACTTCCCGCAGTAACCGGCTAAGGCGCTGTCTCTGCCTCTAACAGCCGGCCCTCGTTGTTGCCGCTTGCTCTCTGATTTCACAGCGTGCACTGCCTGATCACCGTCTGCCATTATCTTCATCTGAGTGGCCATGCTTTCGGCTGCCCTGCAGATTTCATCCGTTTTCTCTAACGTCAGGTTAGTCTCCCTTAGCAACCGCTCTCTAACTTTATTGTCTGTGATACCAAAGAGCAACTTGTCCCTGAGGATTTCTTTTGGGGTAATCACATCAAATTGGCAGGATTCTGACAACTTTCGTAGTGCCATTCTGTAGTGTTCGTATGGCTCGCCGGGTTCCTGTTGTTGCTTGTTGAAAACGAATCTCTCAAACGGTACATTTTTCGTCGGTTGACAGTACTGGGCAAATTTCTCCAATACTGGCCCAATCCGCTGTTCGTCGCCGTCTGTTGTCCACTCCGTGAACGTAGAGAACACCTCCCGCGCATCTTCCCCAATGACTGTTAGAAGGGTGGCGACCTGCACCGGCTCTGGTTTGTTAGCCAGTTCAGTAGCTAGGGCATAGTTCGACCATGCACTGTGGAATTTTCGCAATTTTTCAGCCGCATTGACGTTATTTATTTCTAACGACTGCGGCGGCGGTAATGCGAAACTCGCTGCCATTATCGCCCACTTCACTCAACATGCGACTTTATTGTCTTTGTTACGGCGTTTTGTTCTGAAATAACCGAGTACACTGTTCAACAATGACTCGATTAAAACCACCGCTGCCACCATGTAACGAAACTCGCTATTTGTATTGGTTATAAATCACATTTTATTGAGTACTGAACCTGATGCCATCGGTGCTGAGTAACCAGGGGATTGATCCCTCGACATCTGCCTCATATACGTATTGTCACAGCTTCTGTATTTTGTTACACTTACCGTCGACTGGCGTTGTCCACAGCAGATAACATTGCATGCGATGACAGCTGACCAAACACTGACAACCGACTCTGTCAAGTAGGCGAAAACGAAGATATATCCTGTGGCTTTGGCCACACCCACCTTCAAGGAAACAAGACGGAAAATACAATTGAAATGAGGCAAACAAAACACATGCAAACATATTGCATCCAAAAATGGTGAAATTTGAATTTTACAAATACACTGTCTATGGCCAAAACTAAATATTTTGGAAATATGTTTCCATGATTACACCAAATGGTAGCGCCGACAACAAAACGATCGTATTGTTCTAGCGTTGTAATAATTCTACGCAATTTAACATGTTGACGTTTTATTAAAATACTATATACCTCTAAAATGGACTTATCGTAACCAAATTATGAAAAAAAATTCCACGTGGTGATCGTTTGTTCACCTGCCTGATCACGCCCTGCTGTGATCGAAAAGAAATAAAAGAAATATAAACTTACATAACCTGTGTCGTGATAATTCTGCTTGACGTCACCGACAGCGACCGACCACACGAATAAGGCACATATTGCAACGACGGAGGAAAGGATGGAGAGAACCATGAAACCAACGATCTGGAAACACAATCCACCACTACTTAGAAATGGGCTCATCAGTTCACAAGTCCAAATTATTATATGCATTTAGCGTTGGCTCGAGCCCCGAACTCACAAATACAGAGCTCCCAATTCTCCCGATTCTCCCGAATTAGAATACAAATCTCCCGTTTTTATTCGAAAACTGCTCTGTAGCGCCCTCTTTTCACCAAGTAAGATTGTAGTTAGATTTATGTCATTAAAAACAGTAAAAGTATTCATCAAGTATTGCTGTTATATTTTAAAATTAGCCAAATGACATTTAAGGGCTGTCTGGGCTGGCTACACTCCAACTGCTGAAGAAATTTCCATTTGAGAGTGAGGTGCTCAAGCCTGTACCTCTCCTCGATGTGAACAACAGGCTGTTGTTCTCTGAACGACAAGG
Source organism: Paraescarpia echinospica (assembly GCA_020002185.1). Classification (NCBI taxonomy): domain Eukaryota; kingdom Metazoa; phylum Annelida; class Polychaeta; order Sabellida; family Siboglinidae; genus Paraescarpia; species Paraescarpia echinospica. The sequence goes on from CM034540.1 coordinate 17,048,499, forward strand.
TATAGTGTTAGCTGGTTGTATTCTTTGCTTTAACTTTTGTAATGTTGTACAACAGTAAGGTTGCCTATACACATCATGTCTGTAAAGACAAGTTCGTGTATAGTTATTGCTATGTTTTACTGCATTTTTAGGTGGCTGTTCACACATTTGTCCGAAAAATGTTCTGCTTCCATCTGATTATATATATTTCACGTGTGAAATCTGATGTGTCATGGCCAGCTATGGTACAAAGCTGCTGGTTTCATCATGCGACTAATGCATGGTCATTAACTCGGCAGTAGTGCACTTTCAGTTCTGAAGATCGCGGACATCTTCCAGTCACTGTACGTGAGGAGTCGGATGAGTTGCAGAAGCGTACCCAGGATTGACATGTTGGGGGGGTTTCCAAACATTACCAGTGCGCGGGAACGAAATTCATATTGGGGGGCTACCGGAGCTTCAACACCACTGAAACATTTTCGCCGCCGTTCCGCCGCATATCTTCGCACATCTTCCTTTACCCTGTGGCTGTCTCGGTTGGCTCGACTCTGACATCGGAAGACGGGGGGCGGGGGGATTTCGCCGCTGCGTGCTGTAGCTTCAGCTTTTCCACTGTTTCGGCTGTGAACTCATGACATCCGAACACGGGGGGGCAGTGCTGTTCAAAACCACGTTACAACCCTAACCCTGTTCCGTGCCTATGGGTGTTACCATCATCCTTCCGTGTACTCACGTACATTGCCATAATTTTGATCATACAGCAGTGCAGAAATTTGGAGGGGTTTCCGGGAAACCAAAAACACCGCTGGGTACGCCTCTGAGCTGCTGGAGGAGTGGCAGGACTTTCAGGTGGCCCAGGACCTGCCTTTCTTCAACGACGACCACATCGACCCGTGGTAGGCGTCCGTCTTGAAGATAACGCATCCAGGCGGACAGCCGCGCTTAAAGTGCCTAGGTCGCCTTGTCCAGGCGATCCTCATCTTCCCCTACGACCAGGCTCCGGTGGAAAGGGTGTTTAAGTTTAAGATCGACACCAAGTTTCGGCCGTCTCTATGGCATGATTCCCCGAGTGCCTTGCTGGCATGCAAAATCAACGTTTCCTTTGCATGCTACCAGTTGCAAATGTCACCAGGTTTGCTGGAGTCGGTTGGAAAGGCGACTCACCTTTACAACACTATGTTGCAGAAGCAATAAAGTGACAATTGCACGGCGATCACAGTCTTTTGTTTGTTTTATTTTTCATGTTTTGCACCATTGTCTACATTTTTTAATGTTGTAGGTTTTGCTGAAATGTGTGTGTTTCAGTTTAGGTGGCTTTCAATAAGCGTTCCTTTTTAAAAAAAAATACCGGTAAATCTCCCTATTGTTTTTGGATAATATAGGGAGATCTCCCTATTTTTGGTTCATTCAACTTGGAAGCTCTGCAAATATGTGGTGTGGAACGTGCGAATGTTACGGTCCAAAATAGGTGTTGAAGATTGTCACCGTTCCACCACTAGATTATGGCGTTTCAGCTAGAAGGTTACAAATCCGATGACGCTCACCGAAAATATCAAAAAATTCACAAACTTTCGGGACATAAACCCCATCCCCTATTATAAGTTGTGTGGGCTCAATCCTTCCCCAAGCAACCCCCAACTCCCCGTTACAACACCTATACAGATGGTTTATTATTGTCTGTCACCGTACTCACCGGGGCATTCGTCCTGTATTTACCAGCACCGACGCCGCACGCCCCAGCAGATATAATCTGCAATAAACAAGGAGCGTGTTATTACATCATAATAATAAGGTAACTTCATTCGCGCCTAAATCCGTGGAAACAAAGCTCAGAGGCGCATCAAAAAGAAGTGCTGTCCATTCATTCATGCAGATAATAATTCATTCATTCATTCATTCATTCATTCATTCATTCTGGAGCACTGCTTTATTTCAGCAATTTTATTGTGTTTACATGTGGACATATAAACAAAGCTAAGCTCGGATTACAGCTACAGTCGCTATCTTTACTACCAACGAATGTCTCATCAATGAACGTGAAGGCAAATGAAGGGTCTGGCTGAATGTTATATGATTTATAGTGAAATGGCTCACTTGTGAAGCACCATTGAAAATGATATCCCAAAGCCAAAATGGTTACTCATTGCCAACCAGTATGTTACTATAATACCGTGTAACTGTGGGACATATTTACTCTCATTTTCAGTAATAAGATGGCTATAAAAGTCAATAATTACAAGAAGGTGGAAATATATTGGTCACGTTCAGATTGGTCACCTCGATTTGCACCCCCTTGGGGTTTTTGCACCCCCTTGGGGTTCACCACAAAAAATCCACCTTCAGGCTCTCCAAAACTTTAAATTGTACCCACAAATGCACCTCTTCCCTAAATATTGGGGGATAACCATATATCCAGCCCCCACAAAAATATTGAGGGGGCTCAGCACCCCTCCCTCAACCTCCCCACAATCCCCCGCCCCGGTTCCGACCCCTAGGTCTCACAAATAAATCGACCAAGATATCAGTACTTAGGCCTTGGCAAAAGCATTGTAAACGTAGTCGTGTTTGGCTTTCCATACCCCATATATTCAATGGACTGGCGTCTATATGTGGATAGCCAATACAAAGAGAACCATACAAAAACGAGCATATTCAATAGACAGGGTACGTATGTTTTTCGTTAAAAAAATCGAGGTTCCCAGGGTTGATTTTAGTTTTTTTGCAGTTCAGAAAACCATACTGGATATCTTAATACAAAAATTGCCTTTTTTACTCAAATATCCGGGATTGGTCAAAATTGTGCCAATTTCTACTGGACTATACGAACCGTCACAGGAAGTGTTACGGAAAACAAAAACAACCACAATCAACCGTTACCCTATGAACAGTCACACTCAACAGTTACTCTATGAACAGTCACACTCAACAGTTACTCTATTAACAGTCACACTCAACAGTTACTCTATGAGCAGTCACACTCAACAGTTACTCTGTTAACAGTCACACTCAACAGTTACTCTATGAACAGTCATACTCAAGAGTTACTCTATGAACAGTCACACTCAACAGTTACTCTATGAACAGTCTGTTATATATGACATATCACGTGTTCCTGTTCCTGGTTAGAGAGTTGTTCAGGACTTCCGGTAATAAAATGTTTGTTCTATTTGACTACGTCAATAGTTCTCTGTAAATGTCGTACCCAATACACGACATATTGGCGACGAACGATGGGATGAGTAACCACAACAAGACGAGCTCTAGCACCTAGACCGTCGCACGCAAGTAGAACTTTCGCTGACTACGTCATTGTGAAAAATGGAAAACTCGGGTTTCGAGCCGTTCGCCATAACGCCCGCTGACAGCGCAAGTGCGCGATGGGAGCGGTGGATTCGCCGTTTCGACAATTTCGTCGTCGCGCGAGATATAGACGACGACAGGCGGAAGAAGGCGATGTTGTTACACTACGCTGGTGAAGCTGTATTCGAGCTGAGTGAGTCTGTTGGTGTCGTCGACAGTGACAATTACACTGAAGCGAAAGACAAGCTTACGGCCTACTTCACACCGAAACGAAACGAAGAATATGAAGTGTTCGTCTTTCGCCAGTCACAACAGCACACTGGTGAGACACTGGACCAATTTCACGCTCGACTTCAACTGTTGTCTAAAAATTGCAATTTTCAAGACAAATCGCGTGAAATAAAATCGCAAATCATTCAGAAGTGCACGATGCCTAAGATTCGCGAAAAGGGACTGAGTGAGGCAACGATCAGTCTCGATCGTTTGCTGACGTACGGTCGTACGCTTGAGTCCACAATGCATCGGTCATGGGGACCAACGCCGCGTCAACGACGAACGTCAACGCAGTTTCCAGTGATCGTCATCACCACCCGCGTTCGAGGAAGCAAAACCGCGACAGGAATAGTCGTTCTGTTGGTCGCCAGGGTGCGCCACCGAAAACTGACAATCAACGAAAACCCCGTCGTGTGGCGCCACCGCGCTGCAGCGATACCGTTTCAAAATATGGCAATGCACAATCTTGTCCAGGCTGTGGAAAATCTCCGCACAATAGAACGGAATGTCCAGCTTGGGGGCAAAACATGTTACAAATGCGAAAAACCTAATCACTTCGCTAGAGTGTGTAGAGCTGTCTTGGCAAACACTAATTTGGTAAAGGACGTTCCACAACAATCAGACAATGCAGATTTATGCAACGACACATACACATTAAATCTGTACAACTGCAACGCCACGCGCACGAACACTGTCGCACCATACATGTGTACAATTGACATTCAGAGTACACGAGTCAAGATGGAAATTGATACTGGGGCTTCAGTTTCGTTGATAGCAGACAGATACTGGGTTAGAATCAAAGAGGCTAATCCACAGCTGACACTCAGCACACGTGACGTGCCAAGTCTGCGCACGTATTCAGGCGACACAATTCAACCACTGGGGCAGGTGCTATTGAATGTACATCACAATCGCCAACATCATACGCTGAGTGCGCTGATCGTCCCAGAGGCTGGTCCGAATCTGCTCGGACGTGATTGGCTGTCGGTGCTACATCTTAATTGGGCTGAACTGCATAAAATGGACCAAGATTCGTTTCTTGAGCATTACCAAGCTGTCTTCACGGCAGGACTAGGCAAGCTCAAAGGAGTTACTGCCAAGTTGTACATTGATGAGTCTGTACAGCCACGGTACTGCAAACCACGTCCAGTGCCGCTCGCTCTTCGTGCAAAGGTAGAAGATGAACTAGAACGCCTACAGGCTGAGGGCGTCATTCATCCCGTTGAGTTCTCAGAATGGGCTGCTCCTATTGTACCAGTACTCAAGTCTTCAGGAGACATCCGGATTTGCGGAGACTACAGGGTCACGATAAACAAGGCAGTGAAGGTCGACAAATATCCCATTCCCAACATCGATGATCTGTTCGACAAAGTAGCTGGTGGACAACTGTACACAACGCTCGATCTAAGCAACGCTTATCAACAAGTTGTCCTCGATCAGGAGTCGCGCAAGCTAACCACAATCAACACCTCCAAAGGTCTGTTCGAGTACGAACGCCTTCCGTTTGGCGTATCTTCTGCTCCTGGAATTTTCCAACGCATCATGGAGCAACTGCTGCAGAACATTCCTATGACCGTGGTATATCTGGACGACATCCTTGTTTCTGGAAGGACACCAGAGGAGCACGACAGCAACCTGCAAATGGTGCTCACGCGACTGCTCGATACTGGAATACGGTTGCAGAAGGAGAAGTGTACGTTTCGACAGACGTCTTGCAAGTACATGGGCCATATCATCGACAGGGAGGGCATCCACCCGACGAACGACAAGGTGCTCGCCATACAGAGTGCGCGTGCCCCGCAAAACGTGCAGGAGTTGCGCAGCTACCTTGGTCTGATCCACTATTATCACAACTTTCTGCCGAACATCAGCAACCTCTTGGCACCGCTGCATGAGTTAACTCGATTGGACGCGGAGTGGAAATGGAGTGCGATTCACCAAGATGTATTTGAACGATCAAAGGCATTAGTGTCTTCTTCTACGGTGCTTGTGCACTACAACCCCCGTTTACCCATCGTTGTGAGCAGTGACGCTTCTCCCTACGGCATCGGGAGCGTGTTGTCTCATCGCCTACCCGACGGCAGCGAAAAGCCAGTAGCGTTCGCGTCACGCACTCTATCTTCTGCTGAGAAGAAATATGCGCAACTAGAAAAGGAGGCGTTATCTCTTGTGTTCGGAATTACGAAGTTCCACAAGTACCTCTATGGTCGCGAGTTCGTACTGCAATCGGATCATAAACCATTGTTGGGACTCTTGAAACAAGATCGACTCATATCGCCAATGTCCAGCGCACGAATACAACGTTGGGCGCTGACAATGAGCAACTACCAGTACAAATTTGAGTACAGGCCGGGGACCAGCATCAGCCACGCTGACTGCCTTAGTCGATTACCTCTGCCTGACACACCAGAGAAAGTACCGGTTCCACAAGAAGTAGTCCTGGCATTGTCAACCATGGACGAGAGCCCGGTCACATCGGACCAGATCAAAAAATGGACGGCTCTTGACCCCGTTCTTTCACAAGTACGTCACTTTGTGGAACACGGTTGGTCTAACCAAGCACCACGAGAGCTCGATGCATACCGTCAACGAAAAGACGAATTGAGCGTACAACAAGGAGTGTTGTTCTGGGGAGCCAGAGTGATCGTGCCGCCCAAGGGACGCGATGCGCTGCTGGATGAGTTGCATAACACACACCCTGGCATCGTCAAGATGAAAGCGCTCGCCCGAAGTTACATGTGGTGGCCTGGATTGGACATGGAGATCGAAAGATACGTGAAAGACTGCAATGTGTGTCAGCTGCACGGCAAGCAACCGCCTGTAGCACCACTACACTCGTGGGAGTGGCCAGGTCGCGCTTGGCACCGAATCCATATTGACTATGCTGGACCGTTTGAAGGTCACATGCTGTTGATCATTGTGGACGCACACAGCAAATTCATCGATGCTCATGTGGTATCTACAGCAACTACGAGCATAACTCTCACCAAACTTAGGCAAACATTCGCATATATTGGACTGCCTAACACGATCGTCTCGGACAATGGAAGTTGTTTCACAAGCGAGGAGTTTGGACAATTCTGCAGAGCAAATGACATCAGACACATCAGATGTTCACCGTACCACCCATCAAGCAATGGTTTAGCTGAGAGAGCAGTGCAGACAATCAAGGCTGGTCTGAAGAAAACCAAAGGTAATCTGGAAGACAGATTATACACTCTGCTAGCGAGGTACCGGATCACGCCACAGGGTACCACGGGTCGAACACCTGCAGAATTCGTACTCAAGACTTCACCTCGAACACGCCTGGATCTCATACGACCATCAGTTCAAGATCGCGTTCTGCAAAAACAGGCATACGACAAGCAACGTCAGGACGCTCATGCGGCTGCACGTACGTTCCGAGCCGGAGACTGCGTCTGGGCCATGAATTTCCAAGGAAAACCTAAGTGGGTTTCGACAGTCATCGAGAACCAGCTGGGCCCACTCACGTTCACCGTACGTTTGAGTGACGGCCGCCTTTGGAAACGCCACCAAGGCCATCTCAGAGAGAGACGACCCGATGAAACGGAGACGGTTGATGCAGAACAACAACAACAGCAGCAGCAGCAACAAACGGTTGTTCAACTGCCAGAAGTACTACCTCCGTCGCCAGCTATCGACGCGGAGGCGATCGCGAGTACTCGACATTCAGTGTCTACAGAAGGTTCGGAATCGAACTTTCCCAACGTCACTGTGACGGAATCTGCGACACCAAGATTGGTGGCAAGTCCCGTGAGAAGATCTACCAGAGTAGTGAAAGCACCTATAAAGTTAAACTTGTGAACTATAACTACAAAGTTAGTGTAGTTATCAGTGTACGTTTTTATTTGCACATTTTCTACGAGCTGTAGAACACTCTGGACTGTTTTCTAATTTAGTTTATTTCATTCATAGAACAGTGAACTCTAATACAAGTTTGTATCCTAAAGAGGGAGGAATGTTATATATGACATATCACGTGTTCCTGTTCCTGGTTAGAGAGTTGTTCAGGACTTCCGGTAATAAAATGTTTGTTCTATTTGACTACGTCAATAGTTCTCTTTAAATGTCGTACCCAATACACGACACAGTCACACTCAACAGTTACTCTATGAACAGTCACAATCAACAGTTACTCTATGAACAGTCACACTCAACAGTTACTCTACGAACAGTCACACTCAACAGTTACTCTACGAACAGTCACACTCAACAGTTACTCTATGAACAGTCACACTCAACAGTTACTCTATGAACAGTGACAATCAACAGTTACTCTATGAACAGTCACACTCAACAGTTACTCTACGAACAGTCACACTCAACAGTTACTCTACGAACAGTCACACTCAACAGTTACTCTACGAACAGTGACAATCAACAGTTATTCTACGAACAGTCACACGCAACAGTTACTCTATGAACAGTCACACTCAACAGTTACTCTATGAACAGTCACACTCAACAGTTACTATATGAACAATCACACGCAACAGTTACTCTATGAACAGTCACACTCAACAGTTACTCTATGAACAATCACACTCAACAGTTACTCTATGAACAGTCACACTCAACATTTAATATATGAACAGTGACAATCAACAGTTACTCTATGAACAGACACACTCAACAGTTACTCTATGAACAGTCACACTCAACAGTTACTCTATGAACAGTCACACTCAACATTTACTCTATGAACAGTCACAATCAACAGTTACTCTATGAACAGTCACACTCAACAGTCACTCTATGAACAGTCACACTCAACAGTTACTCTATGAACAGTCACAATCAACAGTTACTCTATGAACAGTCACACTCAACAGTTACTCTATGAACAGTTACACTCAACAGTTACTCTACGAACAGTCACACTCAACAGTTACTCTACGAACAGTCACACTCAACAGTTACTCTACGAACAGTGACAATCAACAGTTATTCTACGAACAGTCACACTCAACAGTTACTCTATGAACAGTCACACTCAACAGTTACTCTATGAACAGTCAGACTCAACAGTTACTCTATGAACAGTCACACTCAATAGTTACTCTATGAACAGTCACACGCAACAGTTACTCTATGAACAGTCACACTCAACAGTTACTCTATGAACAATCACATTCAACAGTTACTCTATGAACAGTCACACTCAACAGTTAATATATGAACAGTGACAATCAACAGTTACTCTATGAACAGACACACTCAACAGTTACTCTATGAACAGTCACACTCAACAGTTACTCTATGAACAGTCACAATCAACAGTTACTCTATGAACAGTCACACTCAACAGTCACTCTATGAACAGTCACACTCAACAGTTACTCTATGAACAGTCACACTCAACAGTTACGCTATGAACAGTCACACTCAACAGTTACTCTATGAACAGTGACAATCAACAGTTACTCTATGAACAGTCACACTCAACAGTTACTCTATGAACAGTTACACTCAACAGTTACTCTACGAACAGTCACACTAAACAGTTACTCTACGAACAGTCACACTCAACAGTTACTCTACGAACAGTGACAATCAACAGTTATTCTACGAACAGTCACACTCAACAGTTACTCTATGAACAGTCAGACTCAACAGTTACTCTATGAACAGTCAGACTCAACAGTTACTCTATGAACAGTCACACTCAACAGTTACTCTATGAACAGTCACACGCAACAGTTACTCTATGAACAGTCACACTCAACAGTTACTCTATGAACAATCACACTCAACAGTTACTCTATGAACAGTCACACTCAACAGTTAATATATGAACAGTGACAATCAACAGTTACTCTGTGAACAGACACACTCAACAGTTACTCTATGAACAGTCACACTCAACAGTTACTCTATGAACAGTCACACTCAACAGTTACTCTATGAACAGTCACATTCAACAGTTACTCTATGAACAGTCACACTCACCAGTTACTCTATGAACAGTCACAATCAACAGTTACTCTATGAACAGTCACACTCAACAGTCACTCTATGAACAGTCACACTCAACAGTTACCCTATTAACAGTCACACTCAACAGTTACTCTATGAACAGTCACACTCAACAGTTACTCTATGAACAGTCACACTCAACAGTTAATCTATGAACAGTCACACTCAACAGTTACTCTATAAACAGTCACACTCAACAGTTAATCTATGAACAGTCACACTCAACAGTTACTCTATAAACAGTCACACTCAACAGTTACTCTATGAACAGTCACACTCAACAGTTACTCTAAGAACATTCACACTCAACAGTTACTCTATGAACAGTCACACTCAACAATTACTCTATGAACAGTCACACTCAACAGTTACTCTAAGAACTGTCACACTCAACAGTTACTCTATGAACAGTCACACTCAACAGTTACTCTATGAACAGTCGCACTCAACAGTTACTCTATAAACAGTCACACTCAACAGTTACTCTAAGAACATGCACACTCAACAATTACTCTATGAACAGTCACACTCAACAGTTATTCTATGAACAGTCATAATCAACCTTTACTCTATGAACAGTCACACTCAACAGTTACTCTATGAACAGTCACACTCAACAGTTATTCTATGAACAGTCACAATCAACCTTTACTTTATGAACAGTCACACTCAACAGTTACTTTATGAACAGTCACACTCAACAGTTACTCTATGAACAGTCACACTCAACAGTTACTCTATGAACAATCGTTCAACGTAATAAATCATTTGTTAATAAATATTTTGTCTTTTAATCTTACTTTGTTATGTTTCATAATCGGTTAATAATAATCTCACCAATGTTGTTGATCGCAGGATGACATGTATGTGATTGTCACCTCTGTTTCTAGATACGACAATTGGGCCTATGTTGCACGTACATAGATTGTTAAGCGCATTGCACTGATGCATTTGCAAGACAATAATTATTTTGGCCAGTAAATGAGGCCACAAAAGAAATGAAATCGTGATTGTGACACACATGTAATTATGACGCAGACAACAATCTACAAAAAAACGAAACTGTTATCTAACTGCTGACACAACCAGTAATATGAATCACTCAAATGATGTAAACGCCGATTGCCTGCACGTTGTACATGAAGAATTAAATGTATATAGGTTGATGCAATGCATGTATTCTTTTGGCAATGTCATTTCCTTAACTATTTATCTAACTTATAAGTTATTATAACTTCGATAAGCCGGATAATCTGCAACCAAACATATAATATAATATATATTTAATTCAGGCATATATAGTGAAAACCGCTGTTTACCCAGTAACCTATCCATGTAATAGAAATATGGATTTGTTGGTGTGAATGGGTTAAAGATCCACTAGATGGCGCTATGACCAATGTCGTGCAGTGTGTTAATGCATTGCAATGTATTCGAATTTCTATGATACACACGATTATTAATTGGATTTCTCACAACGACGCAATGTAATTGACATCTTTAATGTTCATGTTTTAGTCGTGATGTATCCACAAAAAAGCACAAATTTCATAGTTAATAGACTCCGTCATTCGGCCGTAAATTCATACGTTGTATAACTATATAATTGTATACCTTTGAATAAAAAGGCATATGACTTCAAGTCATTTGTAACTGATGCTATCGTATACATACACGTTTTAGAAAAACGACGTCGCGATTTACCGCGATGTTGGCTTGGCCTCAAGTATACCCAGACGACCGAACGGTCTATGCGTCACCGCACAAGCAAACAATATAGTACCGCTTTAGCTTTCGTATAATGTCCACGGTGCAGTTTGTGTTTCTTTGTTTAGTTCGCACAGCCTTTTAGGCAACATAACATACACGGTATTATACACCGATAATTGTGTGGCACGATCTTTTTGATTGAGTTGACGAATCTCTAGATTGTCATTAGCCAAGTCGCCGACCAAATGTAAACACCTCAAACGGGATAACATTAGGCTGACTTTATGGACACATTGTTTATATATTATTATTGTTATACCGAACTTATAAAGCGCTCTTTTCATGCATAAAAGCCTGCTCAAAAGCGCTGTACACAATCGATAGAATAATCGTAGACAGTAAAACAAAGCATAAAAACGATAAGATGATAAAAAGTGAAATATTGTAGAAGACTGGATATAAAAAGATGAATATATATATATATATACTATTTTTAAAATGTAATAAAAACTGACTAGAAAGAGTTAAGCACCAACATGGGCCAGGAACAAATGTGTTTTAGCAGCTTCTTGAAAGTGTTCAGTGTTTTTGCTTCACGAGTGTGAGCCGGTAGCGCATTCCACAAGTTGACTGCCGAACACTGACATTTTCTGTCGCCTTAAGTAACTGTTCTAGCCCTTGGAAATTCTCGTGTCACTGAATCCATGGATCGTAGCGTTCTTCTTGGTTGATACACATTCAGTATGTCCGATATATATCCTGGAACCTGTCCATGTAGGGCTTTTTATGTGTGCATTAGGATTTTACATTGCACACGATAGTTAACAGGTAACCAGTGCAGGTTTTTCAACACTGGTGTGATGTGGCTGTAGCGTGATGTTCTGGTTACGATATATATGTAGGGTTATGTCAGTGGGGTATCTAGAATATCGGGCTTAGTCACCCAATAGTGTGTCATGCTAACATGTAATCATTATTATATCCACAGGTTATGATATTGTAGTAAATAAATAATACTGATTCACAAATTGCTAATGCCCCCCTTAAAAATACGCAACTTGGCAATGCACACAGTCTGGCTTCTTACTGTCTTCCACTTACTGCGGCACGCAAATCTATTTCATGCGGCCCGCGGACTAAACGCGAGATTGGACACATAAAAATGCGGCCCGCGGGATGATAGTATATATGTACAGATACAGATACTTCATTGCCATGATCGACATAAAATACATGTCAATTAGGAATGACTTAGTGTTAAAACATACAGTCACATCAAACATACCACGAACATACAATAAGAAATAAATAAATAAAAAATATTAAAAAAATTACTTAGTTTAAAATTAAGTCTAAAATTGTCTAAAAATATCCATTACAATACGTTTGCGCGATGCACCTTTCGTGGGAGAAAGAACAAAAGGAGCTATTTTGCTGATAGGAAAGGTTCGACACGACGCAGTGCCCCTGCGAATCTCTTCAGGCCCGCTGCGTCATCTATTCCACAAGAAAGCCTGTGTAGGAAATCAGTGAAAACCGTGAACTGCGTTCGCGCTCGTGTCCAAAATCTCCAGCAGTTCGTGCGCCTTCTGGTAGAAACGAATGCGCAAAAATCACGATCTCCTACACTACTGCAAAATGCGCTGGCTAGGTTGCGTGCACGAGCTAAGAAATGGAATTGGCTTGTTCGTGGAACAGACGTTTTCACACGTAAGGTCTACCGGACATCGTTGACCCCCTTGCATCTGCAAGTTTTACTTTCTTCTCGACGTCATGACGCATCTCGATCTCAATGTTCAACTTAAGGGACGAGAACATCTAACCAAATAACTCTTTTAGTTCGTTTCTTCCAGTTCGTTTCCGCTTCCGAGATCAAGTTACGATTATGGGAAACACAACTATTTAAATTCTCAAAACTTCTTAAAATGAACTAGAACGGTGGGACACGTACGAAGCATTCATTGAGCTGCTGAGACGGGAGCTGGCAAAGCATTTTACAGATCTCTAGCTCGTATTTGCTCATATTTTACAGCCCAGTATGGTCGATGACGTTCTGTGTCAGTCAACGAGACAGTGAGGTGTATCTTGCAACGAAGCGCACATGCCGAAGAAACAGTTTCTTAAACTCATAATAATAATGGATAGCTCTCATATAGGGCAAATAGCTTTAGGCAAAACAACCCAGTGAGCTAGTACATATTCAAATACGTCTATATGCACAAAATAGACAATACAAGTACCCACAGAAAGCGCGGACCACGTAGACTGGTGGGAACGCCTGTCGGAACTGAAATGTCTTTAAACTAGATTTAAACTCAAACAGAGTGGGGATATTTCGAAGATTGACAAGTAGTAAAATCCAAACAGTGGGTGCGATGAAGCTGAAAGAGCGCTCACCAACAGATTTAAAGTTGCGTTTAGCTACTTCCAACAACTTCTCGTTGGAGGACCGGAGCTGAAGCTGAAGCGATATATTGATGCTTTGGTATGAGCTGTACCGATCCTGTCACTATTTTGACACAGTATTTTGTAATGGTGACCACGTCTTTGGACTTAACTGCGTTTTTCTTTTCTTTAGTCTTTCCCTTCCGAGTTCAATGTTGTTCTCTCAGCTTCCGTATCGTCTAACTTGGATACCCGGACAGTTGTAGCGCCTTGGTGATGTGCTCCACCTCTTGTTTCTATCTCTTGGCTCTGATACGATGTTGTTGCAACTGCCCAGTAAGGTTTTGGTGACACTCAGTTTCTGTTTTAAGAATGATATGAACTATATAGTTCAAATACTGATCGGAGTGAGTCTTTTTTCCTTTACAGTAGGAGTTTGATCGTTACGTCCTCCCTTCGTATACCATATGTATACTAGGGATCCAACACTTTCTTCTCCTTGTAGACTCCCCATTGTCACGAATTTCGCCAAGTCATACAGATATATATTCCATATTCTAGGGTTGTGATTGTGGCTTGTTGTTTCAGCCTTACCATAAATAGATTAGCTTTGACCGGTGACACAGGCCTGCTCATTGCAGTGTCAAACTTCACTTGGTAAATGTTATCCTTGAATCTGAAATACTTGGTTATTACAATGAAACTTCAAATGTCCATAATATCATCCACATTTATTTTCGGGTGTAGTATCACTTGTGTGTCCTCCTTCAGTCGTTTAATGATGATATCCAAAGTATCGTTGATCGGGGTCTTGATGAAAAAAAACAGTACATCATGTCATAGGAATATATATTATTCTACATGCCTGATACCATTTCATTAGTTCGGTGCTTTGAGTTGTTGAGTGTGTTGTCTTAATTATAATAGGTCCTAGAAGATCTGTCATTGATCTTGATCCTGATACATCGACTCGACAATTGTTCTGGATTTGGTTGTTTGGCTTTGTCATAATGCTGTCCCATTATAATTCCGACGCACTAATTACAGGGACAATCATTCGACGAGACACCTCGTAGCTCCCGGTTATTCAGCCCGTTGGCCTGTATACTTTCGTGTTTAATAAAGCCTACGTTTACCCATACACGTTACGTTACAGACTTGCTATTTTATGGGTACTGTATATCGTTGGTGCGTTGTCCTATGTTGCAAATAGGCATTTGCAATGCTCCTCTGTGACCTTGTAATCTCCTTTCAGTTTCTTTATGGTGAATACTAATTGTCTCTTGTGAAGTTGTGTTTGGGTGTAGGGTGTTTCTTCGGTTTCTCATAAGCCTTGTCATCTGGTAACATGGCTTTGTCTTTATGATCAATCATAACGGTACATTACTAACGTTGCTTTCCCGTTGTCTATTGGCATATTCATGTTGGTCTTTTCTTTTCTCAGTTCTGCGAGACATTGCTTCTCTTTCCTGTTAATGTCGGGCTTCGGTATTTCTGCCGTGTTCGGAATACCAGCTACCTGCGATCTCAGCTGTTCTGCTTTGTTTATGGGCATCGACATGCTTGCTTCGTGGCTACGACGAACTCGTCAACCAGTAGTTTTAAAGTGTAACTGCGTCATTTAGACCCTTTCCGAGTATTGTAGTTTCATCGTCATTCGACTTGTACATTTCGATATCATTATAATAGTATGTTCTCCATCGGTTATATGTTCCTATCAATTGTGCACGTTGTCTGGCCCAGTTTTTGACGTCGCTGTTGAAGTGAGTATCGATCTCGTAGTTGCATTAGAAAGAAAATTAACTGGCTTGTCATACACTATTTTACTCATCCAAGATTATCATTACAAAAATTGCAATCAGCCTCATAGTATATCACATCACAACCTAAACGGGAAATCATCCATAACACAAACTTACCTACGCATTGCAACTGACGTGTCTTGAACACAGTGGCTGAATCGGATTAACATTGAATGCGGAGGTACCACCATAAGTAAGCCGGAACCGTACTTTGTTTGATTCTGAGGACACCGTTACCGGTTACGATCTTCAAATAACGTAGCATTAAGTTTATAGTAATACGTTAACTTTGGAACATCGTATGTATGTACCCTCTAAGGCGCCGACGTCTACTCGCCTCTTTCGGTATTCGTTCGCTTCTTTGAACCATTGACGTATGACCTTCTACATATTGACTATGTCTTTGAAACAACACAAAGGTAATTACTTTGGTTTTTTTTCTGTTTTCATCTCCCCAGATGGTGGCTCTGGAGTTGTATTAAAAACTCTTATGGCATCTGTTGTATGCAATGCTGCAACTGGCGCCAGCAGACATTAAATGGTCATGGAAACGAGTTTAAGTTCAAAATACTGCAATGGTGATCATTGTTGCCCCATGGCTGAGTGTCAGCTAGTATACATAATACGCATAACCTACGACTTGTTTCACTCGCATATCTTCGCTCACAAAACAGTCTCAGAAACGTAAACACACACCTCAACGCACTTTTAATTACGTTACTGTGCCGCAGTGTACTCACGAGAATGCCGACGAATAAGTCTCCTACAGTAACGTCGTCTTTGTAGGTTGAAAGCGTGACAATAGCCGAGATAATCACCATACACCCGGCTACAATCTGCACCCAACCGAGGACTGTCGACTGACTGCTGGCATAGTGCGAATAGACTCCCAGGCTATCGGGACTGGGCACGATAACCGCGTTGGGATTAACTACTGATGGCATAACCTGGGCCATCCTCCTGTGCGGAACAGACAGAAGAACGTTCCTGTTAGTCCTACTTCAACGAAAAGCTCTAGCGTGTGAGTAAACTCTTTCGGCACGACCGGCCGTCTCGTCTCAGATTGTTTGGCCACACAAAAGACGAGCTCTTTGTTGCTCGGCAGCGTGTAAACAAGTGTTCAACGCGCAAATAAAGACACCGTGCGTGTTTGGCGTATCGCCAGCTCTGTGCTTAGAACTGTTTATATGTCGTGTGTTAATTCGCACTACAATACGTGTCCTGGTCTTGGTGTGTTTTCACCTACCAATAATAGTATCGTGTAATTATGGCGATGTTAAGCTAATTTATTTCCACAGCCCACTGGGTACACAATTGCCGTATGTGTGCGTGCGTCCGTGCGAGTGAATGACAGTTTACTGCTGGGTTACCTCGTGTTTACCGTGCATACATTTTAATACGTATTTCGTTGATCGTCATGCCTCTTCCTTGATGTTGCACGTTCGTGTGATGGTAGGCGATAATCATGTCAGTTACGTGGTTGTCCTTCGGAAGGATGACCGGGTGCTTCACTTGGAATGGAAGAGTGGATCTCTGCAGTCGTCCTCCAACCCTGAGTACACCTTCCTCGTCAACAAAGGAATCAAGACTATAAAGCCTGTTGTTGGTCTTTAACTTGGTAGCCTTCTTGCTCAACATTTCAAACTCGTTGGGATAGACCTTTCGTTGAACTGCCTTGATGATGAAGAACAGCTCGGCGTGTCTTCTTTCTTTCAGGTGAGGTTGTCATCCGTCTCGGTCTTCTGCGCGAGCCGTCGTATGCGTGCGATAGCTCTAACTCCCTTGGGCCAGCCAGAGAAGCGTGATAGCATCCTCGCGCGCCAGGGGTCGCTGCACCTGGTCAGCCAGCAGTAGTGTAGTGTAGCGCAGTGCAATGACCCTGGCTTGTGAGGGTGCATGATAGACGATCTACAAAGCAGAACTGTTCTGTTGCATTGGAAGCGAAGATGTGTACGTTCTTTACTTCTGGGTCACCGATGTGTATCACAAGTACTGGCTCTTGCTTGTTGACAATATCTGTTTCCAATAGAAACTTGGGTCGCGAGAACCAGTTGGACGCTTGCAGTTCAGCCGCTGTTAGTCCTCTTGAAGCGTGGTCTGCAGGATTCTCGTTGGTCGGGACATACTTCCACTGTTGTGGTGTCGTGCTGTGGTGAACACGTTGTACTGTTGGCAACGAAGGTATGGAAGCGACGAGCCACATTTCCGATGTAGCCGAGCACCACCTTCGAGTCTGTCCAGAAGCACGCCTGAACGTGCTCGTACTCTAGTTCTTCTATGAGGATTTTCCCGATCTTGACTGACACTACCGCAGCCGACAGTTCCATTCTTGGTATGGTCATTATCTTGGTTGGCACGACACGAGATTTATCCATCACTAGAGAGCAGTGAATCATGTCTCGGTCGTCTTTCAGACGTAGCCTGAAGAGCTCGCGTCTGAGAAATGGTGCAGTTCCACTTTCGTTATTTTGCCGAATCCTGGAGGCTGGTAGCATCTCGGAATGTTCAGCTCTGCCAGGTGAATGCGGTCGTTCCTCCAGCGCTCCCACCTTGAGCAAAGTGTGTCTGGGAGTGGGTCATCCCAACCCGTTCCTTGCCTATACATCCCTTGCAGGATGAGCTTGCCATCTAAGAGGAAGGGTGCAACGAATCCCAGGGGGTCGTACAAGGAGGCAACGTTGTCAAATAGGCTAAGCAGAAATGTCAACGGCTATATCGTACGTCTGCATGAATGGAATATCTTGTAACATCAGAAGTCTCACACTCATCTGAATAGTTAATTGATTTTTAATTAAATTAATATGTTTTGACAAAGTCCAATTTTTATTAAGAACACAGTTGTTAATAAGAGTATCAATAGCAATCAGCTCACGTCTTGAGTACACACACAATTGTATACACACATAATTAATTGAGCATGGTCACATTCGCTGCTGTACTTATGAGCAAGACAGAGTTGTGCGGTGTGGAATACACATAAATAATGATATGTTCACATGTTGTCTATATTCACAAGTAAGACACTATTCTGTGTGTCTCTGGTCCATGCTGTCACATGATGGTTGTGTCACTGTCACTGCCTCTGTAGTTGTCTCACAACTGTCTTTAAGACAATTAGAAGGTAATATCAACGCTGATTCCTCCTCTCCTATTGCACCTTCTTTCTTGTGTTCACAAGGCAAGAGAAGTTGGCACATTTCCGAGTTGCTTTCAGCAGCTCTGTACGTATTTCTGTCACCACCGGAGTGATCCATCGCAAGTCGCTGTGCCATGGCAACAAGACGCTTCAGCCGGCTGAAGACGCGCTTCTCCTCATTATAACACAGCATATACTCGAGTGACTCATACACAGTGACGACAACACAGAAGAAACAGACGAGAACGATGATCTACAACAACATATTACATACATTGTGCAGTGATATATGACATTACAACAATGGACTGACACACAAACTTATAATCTTTATTTGATTTCGCAATATTTAACAAGTTTGTTATCCAGATCCTAAACCTCTGATGGTACAAAGGACGCATTCATGCCTATTGAGTCCAATATTTAAAAATATATCTGAAACCCGGCCTTCTGAAGTATTTGTCGATTTTGTTTATAAAATATTCACACTGCTAGCATTTACACATTCACTAATAATCATAACATTATTATTTAATATTTTCATAAGTATTCAACATCTTTAAAATGTTTATCTGATCTCCAGTTGATATCAATTATTGGTGTTTATCATATGTAGGAAGACATACCTGTACTGTAGACTTTGACAGAGGAATGATGAGTGTGTGGTGAATTGGGGGTGGGTCACAGGGCAGACTGAAGTTGTCGTAGAGAAACCTGCCATCTGACACATCGTTCACCATTCTGTCAAATGTAGAGGGGTCATAGTTAGCTGATGCAGTCTCATCATGACCACCAATTCTCTCACTCACTGATGTAAGATGTATGTAAAGATCTGCTATAAGTGTGACACTGACATGATCCTTTCACTGATGTCAGAGATCTAATGATCTGCCACAGGTGAGACATTGACATGATCCTTTCACTGATGTCAGTGATCTAAAGATCTGTCATAAAAGGGATACTGACATGATCCTTTCACTAATGTCAGATATCTAAAGATCTGCCACAGGTGAGACGTTGACATGATCCTTTCACTGATGTCAGATATCTACAGACCTGCCACAAGTGAGACATAGACATGATCCTTTCACTGATGTCAGATATCTACAGATCTGCCACAAGTGAGACATAGACATGATCCTTTCACTGACGTCAGAGATCTACAGATCTGCCACGACACTGACGAGATCCTTTCACTTATGTCAGAGATCTAAAGAACTGTCACGAGTGAGACACTGTCATGATCTAGTCACAGATGTCAGAGATCTAAAGATCTGCCTTAGATGATTCTCTCACCTGATGCGTTCGCGGATGTCCTCCGTGGTCAGAGAAGACCCGTACAGCTGCAACTGCCACATGTCCAGTTGCCCACGACTCAGGTAACCTTGACCTGAAATTAGGCAGGAACAGAAGAGGAAAACACTGACCACACCTCGATCAAGCTAAACATTGATTGTAAATATAAAACACTGGCTTTAGCCTAATATGTCTCGCAATTCGGCTTGCCAGATGGGTTCGAGAAAAAGTAACTCACTACCTGTAAAAAGGAGTAAACAACATTTAATGTCGGTCCCCACAGGAACGTGTGGCTTTAACAGTCAGTGTAAAGATTGCCTGTTGGTACCAGGTGTATATGTTATGCAACAGATACATGAAAACTACCAGGTACAATCTACTGTACATCAAAGCCTTATATCAAACACTATTTTATAGAACATGTATGTAAAAGCCTTGTATTAGAAAACCATGATATAGTGTCCTTGTCATGTCTGATGGGTGACAGCTATGTATTTTCACTGTTATTGTATGCTACTCTGTAGTTAGGCAGTGTTACTCTATGTTACTCTGCAGTTAAGCAGTGTTACTCTATGCTACTCTGCAGTTAAGCACTGTTACTCTATGTTACTTTGTAGTTAAGGTGGTAAAGGTGCCTATGACATTATTCAATGTTTTGAAGATAAAGTAAAACATATTTTCTCAGACAATGCCTAACACATTAAACAATACTCCAGACCAAAAAGAATTGATTTTTATGTTGCTTAGTGATATTTAAATGTGTTTACAGACAATAAAAAAATATGTCAAAAATCACCCTTATTTAATTTTGAGAAACTCCCCAAAAGACAAATTTGTATGGTTGTAAGTATAAACATGTTATTGACAGTATTATGGGTTTTATTGTAAACAAATGCATATTACGTTTGATACAGCTTCATAAACATTTTGCTACAATGTTGAAAGACAGCCAAAATCCGTACTGCATTTTTGGCATGACCACTTCACCAAACATAAAACCATCCCATGCAATTTTTGATAAACACAAGTTGAGCTCATATGCCAAGTTATGGCTTTGTAAGTATTGTAGTTTTTATAAAAAATTACATTAAGTAATACTTCCTGGTTGTTACTGATAATACAAGTGTCATCAGATGGTTGTTTTTTGCTTAGAAATGTGACTTTTTCACTGGCATGTGGCTTATTTCAACACGATTTGACAGACACTTCTATTACTGAGATTTCCCCCCAAGGTTTTCCCGCCAAGTTGTCTCATGATATTGTGTTACGAAGGGCCATGTGTTGAATTTGTTGTGGTAGACTAGATTGATTGACACCTGCTGGGGTCAGTCACGTGTCATTGCAACTGGCAGTGGAGGTAGAATAAACAAAACTACACCAGTATTTGGTGATTTGACAGTGTGATGCATTTAGGTAATTATAATACAACATAGTGGCATGAGAATAACCAGACTATATGATCTGCATTCATGGTGAACGAATTTCGAGGGCTGACGCACACGTGATCGTCACTATGGAAACATCGTCATTTTCCAAGAATCTGAAAAGGGACTTTCCACAGACACACTAAAATACTAGTTTTTAAAGGACGGACTGGTGACATATGTCGCTAGTGCCTTGATTTTTTTTAATAGTACACATGTTCATACTGACACCTACTAATGTTCTATGAAGAAAACAAATAAAGAAATCAACTGACATGATACCAGCCCCCGCTACCTTAAGCACTTTTACTCTATGTTACTCAGCCATTAAACAGTGTTACTCTATGTTACTCTGCAGTTAGGCAGTGCTACTCTGTTACTCTGCAGTTAAGCAGTGTTACTCTATGTTACTCTGCAGTTAAGCAGTATTTATGCTATGTTACTCTGTAGTTAAGCAGTGTTACTCTGCAGTTAAGCAGTATTTACACTACGTTACTCTGCAGTTAAGCAGTGTTACTCTATGTTACCCTGCAGTTAAGCAGTGTTTACCTTATGTTACTCTGCAGTTAAGCAGTGTTACTCTATGTTACTCTGCAGTTAAGCACTGTCACTACGCAGTTAAGCAGTGTTATTCTCCACCCACCTTTATCAGTGATGATTACTTTCCACTGTCCGAGCGGAGACTCCCCCCAACATCTGACTGTACTAAACGTCCACTTGTGGAATCCAGCCTTGCTTCTGCAAGTGACACACAATAAAAACAGGAAGTTTAAACAGTCTCGTTACAAGGCAACCTCAGCCGACAAACAGTCAGTCTTTTTGTTTGTTGATAAGTGATTGTTTTAAGTCTCTCTATCATACCATGACATCAGTTGCACCATTTGCGACAAGCTGCAGTGATTCGGACCATAACCATTTATTATCTTATTTTAATATAAATTCATTATAGATAGGTTAAGGCTTACACGTTACAAGTTTTGAAAACCCTACCTATTTTGTTTTAATTTTTGTGTATTACATTTTATTTCACACATTAGTAAATAACATTAAATATAATATTTAGACTAATAACTAACATATCTTATGTAATGTGTTTAAGCATGAAAAATTGCATAACTATATTTTAACATTGTTTTGTTGTAATTTATACGTCTCTGAGCAGAATTTATATATTCTGAATATACGGCTCTTTATAAATATTATTATTATAAGCAAACTGAAATTTAAAGAGCAAAATGAGGCTAACGGGCTCACACGAATGTTAGCAAAATGGTCCACTAGTCACTAACCCTAATATTTCAGTTCACCACAAGGGAGAAAACCCAGTGTCCGAATCACAGAGGACTAGATCTACTAGACTTCCCACCTGACACTTGGTCGTTGCAAGCAAATGAACAACCTCTGATTCTTGGTAAAATAGTAATTCTGAATTTTGTTTAACTCTTTAGACACCCAACCATCTATAAACATCCAGACGCCTGCTTCCCCAAACAGCCTGGGTCCGTCCTTTACATTTGACAACACATGGATGTGGCGCCATCTTCTGGGTAGTTATGTAACTTGTGTCACTGGATTCTTTAGTGTATCTGCTGTGCACTAGGGGTATTCATCATATGGCTGTTTTGGATGTTTATGAATGAGCTCTGTTTGAAAATTTCAACTGACAAAGAGTTCG
Source organism: Paraescarpia echinospica (assembly GCA_020002185.1). Lineage (NCBI taxonomy): Eukaryota > Metazoa > Annelida > Polychaeta > Sabellida > Siboglinidae > Paraescarpia > Paraescarpia echinospica. The sequence goes on from CM034540.1 coordinate 17,071,479, forward strand.
CGGATAAACGTGATATTCTATACAAACACACGTAGACACAGCATGTCGTGTTTTGCACATTTAATTTAAAGGTTGATTAGTGTATTTAACGCCGTCTTGTGCGGAATTCAATTATCTTGAAGATATACACAACTTCCAATGTTAGGAAACAAAGTACAAAAACAGTAAATGCAAAAAACTAGATACAGCCGTATCTTGGTGATTTTGTGTGTGCGCTGCGAGGATTCAGTGCGTTTCATAAAATAACGTAAGGTCTAACGGGTTCATTTAAAAGTTGATTAGTATATTTTGAAACGTCTTGTGCAGATTTCAATTATCTTTCAAATAAGCATAACTTGAAATGTTAGGAAATGAAGAACGAAAAGTTACATGCAAACAACTAGGTCCGTCCATATCTTGGTGATTTCTTGCACGCACTGATGGCACTCGCAGACTGTTTAATAAACAATGTGGGGTGTAAGGTTAACTCACTTGTCGTGAGTTCGTGTTGCACCAATCAGGGATTCCGTCTTACTGGGACATCGCAGACGAATCTCAAGGTCACCGCGTCGTTCATGCTCCAAGGTCACTGTCACGTGGACGTACTCGAGTGACATCAAACTGTAGCCATCCAGGGTGGCGTTTGTCACTGAACACCGACACAATCAATTGAGAAAGTCAACTGATTTAATAATTTTGTTAGAAAACAACAGAAACTTGAGATTGGAATTCAAGTCTCACCTCTTTTTCACAAATTGTAATTTTAAGTGGGACTAGAACACATATAAATTATTTTCAAAATGCCATTGTTACCTAAATTAAGACAATATTTTACGTAGTGAAGATATTTGTCACTGAAGACAACCACAGCTGCATTCGTTGAGACAATCAACTGATTTAAACATTTTGCAAGTAAACAACAGAAACATGCCTTCAGAATTCAAATCTCATCTCCGTTTCACAAATCAAATTTTAAGTGGAACTCAAACTCATATATTTTCAACATGCCAGAGTTATCTGAAATAAGAAAATATTTTGTATTTTATTGCACAATATACCAGGGTGCATTCACAACAGTAAAGCTGGAGTCAACTACAATGTTAAATGGTTGACATGAGGGTAGAGATTATATGATATCTACCTGTACATGTGACAACCAGATAGTCTGGATTGATATGAGAGTATATATATATATATAAATAAGTTATCACATATACAGGTAGATATCATCTTATCTCTACTCCCAATTTAGCCAGACTACCTGTTCAACAGATATACAGGTAGATCATCTATATTATACATATCTACCTGTATATCTGTTGAACAGGTAGTCTGGCTACATTGGGAGTAAATATAAGAATATATCTACCTGTATATGTGATAACCAGGTAGTCTGGAGTGATAGTGAGTAGATATTAGATGATATCTACCTGTATATGTGATAACCAGATAGTCTTGAATGATAGTGAGTAGAAATAAGATGATATCTACCTATATATGTGATAACCAGATAGTTTTGAATGATAGTGAGTAGAGCTAAGATTATATCTACCAGTATATGTGATAACCAGATAGTCTTGAATAGTGAGTAGAGATAAGATGATATCTACCTGTATGTGTGATAACCAGGTAGTCTGGAGTGATAGTGAGTAGAGATAAGATTATATCTGCTTGTATGTGTGATAACCAGATAGTCTTGAATGATAGTGAGTAGAGATAAGATTATATCTACAGGGTATATGTGATAACAAGGTAGTCTTGAATGATAGTGAGTAGAGAGAGGTTGATATCTATCTGAATATATGTGACAACCAGGTAATCTGGGCTGAATGGGAGTAGAGATAAGATTATATCTATCTCTTTATGAGACAACCAGGTAGTCTGGACTGATTGGGAATAAGGTAAGATGACTTATACCTGTATATGTGACGACCAGGTATTCTGGACTCATTGGTATCGGTTGCGTCACTTTGAGTTCTTCCGAGGTAAATGTTGACATCCATGGTACAGAGCGCCATGTCTGGATGTCAACACAGATTTGACATTATTTTATCTACTAAACTAAATATCAATGCCACAATCAATAATTATGAGTGAAATAAAATGTGCCAAGTTAATTTATTGATACTGATTTGTTACCATAGCAACTGTCATATACAGGCACTCAGCAGTAAAAAATCATGATTACTGGTCTGGTCAATGATATTTACCTTCAAAATAACTGATTACATCATTGATAACATTGAGTGTTGTCTCCTTTTTCTTCAATATCACTGAGTGATGGCATGTTTACCATTGACACCATTCAGTGTTGTCGTCACCTTTATCTTAATCACACAGTGTTGTCAACGTTCCTTTTAAGCCTTTTAAGTCACCTTACCTTTGCTGCGTTGACCAGTCTCCATGCATCCATCAAACCAAAGCCATGTTTGTGGCTGTGATGCAGGCCAGCTGCATTCTTGTACCAGTGGGCCACATCAACATCAACCTGACAACACAACATTCTTGTACCAGTGGGCCACACCAACATCAACCTGACAACACAACATTCTTGTACCAGTGGGCCACATCATCATCAACCTGATAACACAACATTCTTGTACCAGTGGGCCACAGCAGCATCAACCTGACAACACAACATTCTTGTGCCAGTGGGCCACATCAACATCAACCTGACAACACAACATTCTTGTACCAGTGGGCCACATCAACATCAACTTGACAACACAACATTCTTGTGCCAGTGGGCCACATCAACATCAACCTGACAACACAACATTCTTGTATCAGTGGGCCACATCAACATCAACCTGACAATACAACATTCTTGTACCAGTGGGCCACATCAACATCAACCTGACAACACATTCTTGTACCAGTGGGCCACATCAACATCAACCTGACAACACAACATTCTTGTACCAGTGGGCCACATCAACATCAACATCAACCTGACAACACAACATTCTTGTACCAGTGGGCCACATCAACATCAACCTGACAACACAACATTCTTGTACCAGTAGGCCACATCAACATCAACCTGACAACACAACATTCTTGTACCAGTGGGCCACATCAACATCAACCTGACAACACAACATTCTTGTATCAGTGGGCCACATCAACATCAACCTGACAATACAACATTCTTGTACCAGTGGGCCACATCAACATCAACCTGACAACACAACATTCTTGTACCAGTGGGCCACATCAACATCAACCTGACAACACAACATTCTTGTACCAGTGGGCCACATCAACATCAACTTGACAACACAACATTCTTGTACCAGTGGGCCACATCAACATCAACCTGACAACACAACATTCTTGTACCAGTGGGCCACATCAACATCAACCTGACAACACAACATTCTTGTACCAGTGGGCCACATCATCATCAACCTGATAACACAACATTCTTGTACCAGTGGGCCACAGCAGCATCAACCTGACAACACAACATTCTTGTGCCAGTGGGCCACATCAACATCAACCTGACAACACAACATTCTTGTACCAGTGGGCCACATCAACATCAACTTGACAACACAACATTCTTGTACCAGTGGGCCACATCAACATCAACCTGACAACACAACATTCTTGTACCAGTGGGCCACATCAACATCAACCTGACAACACAACATTCTTGTACCAGTGGGCCACATCAACATCAACCTGACAACACAACATTCTTGTACCAGTGGGCCACATCAACATCAACCTGACAACACAACATTCTTGTACCAGTGGGCCACATCAACATCAACATCAACCTGACAACACAACATTCTTGTACCAGTGGGCCACAACAGCATCAACTGCATAACTGGAAAAGAGGGATTTTTGAGTCATATATGTAAAATATATCAAATGACTGAGTCAGTAAGATTATTAATCAATGAACGTTGTACCATGCAGGCCAGGCTGAGTCACTTCTGGTTACTTCTCAATTACACGACTGGACGCACACCTTGACATGTAATCCATCAAAACCCACACAACAAAGGAATATACCAGAAACAGTATTTATAAACACAAAGTCATCATTATGTAAAGGAACGCCTGTGTACATTTATATGGTTGAAGGCATGTTTTTAGGATATCATTTTCGGTGTTGCCTATACATAAATTATGTAAAGCTGTTGTGCTTGTGTAGATGGATCACACGTGAATGTGTGGAGCGACTGATCACGTCAGTCAGAGGTGGCCAGGAGTGACTCAGCATGGGATAGCTTCAACTGACTAATAATATCAGTGACTCAGTCATTTTAGTCAACACACATGTACGCTAAAGATAGACATACAGGGCTTCTAATGAGACAGAACCTCTAATGATAAAACCCTCTAGAGAAACAGATGGATGGACGGATGAACAGACACAGACAGACACACAGAGGCACACAGACAGACAGACCCTCTATGAAGACAGACAGTTGGTGACCTTTATGCACTTACCTTCACTGCTGCTATGACGATGATGAACTGGACGTCACGCCACGTGAGACAAGGCCTGGTCTGTAGCATGAGGACAATCATGCCAGCCGCGAGTGGTGCTGCGGCACTAGTGCCTGAGTGCTTAGTAGTGCAACCATGGCCGCCTAGCTGTGTCCAGTCTGTGGTCACCTGTCGGTCAGTCAACACAGTTCATTCATTCCAATGTGTATAATACCTCATGGCATAAACAACCTTGTCTGAGTCTCCTACAACTTGCAATTTCTACACACAAACCAGATTTGGCTGTAAGCCACATTTATTAAAACCACTGCATTGGTGAATGCTGACTTTTAGTAGCAAATATCAGCAAACAGATGCCCAGTGACTACTTCCCAAACACCATCCTCTATGGGGAGTTGACTGAGGGTAAATGCACAGTAGGCAGATCAAAACAGATATCAGCTACGGACATTGAGGAATACTGGACAAGCCAGGAGACATCATGCCAGAAAGCCACCTACATGATGTACAGTTCTATGATAAGTATTATCTCACTAGACAGAAGCTGGCCACTACTAAATGCTGACATTTAATCTTCAAAACTCTTTAGTAGCACAACAAATGCTCTTGATGTCAGATTTCTAGCATAATCTAACAAATGTAAGATGTATTGACAGCTTAACTAATAAATAAAACATGTAATTTTCTGTTTTTATGCTGGTCTCATTATAGCCGCTATGTCATTCCAATGCCCAGCATCTGATATTTCACTCAGTCATTTTTATGCTAACTATATATTATATAAAAAGAGAACATTTAAAACAGACTTGCAGAAGTTAAAACATGAATTAACAAAATAGTAAAATATATTACTAAAAATCTCATAATCTTCAGATTTCATTCAAACGTTCTATTTCCATATCACCATGACAACAGGACAACTCACAATGCTGCGTTTGCGTATTCCTCCACTGCTGTATGAGACGGCCAACATGGACGCACATTCCTCCGCGTAATACGGCATTTGGCGAACTTCATCGACGGCTCCAATTGTGATTGTGTACACTGAATTTGCATATCCGTCATAGTTGCAATTGTCATTCTTGTGACCTCCATTGCCACTGGCGACCACATATATGGCACCATAACCACGGCGACCATAGTCGGTGCCATGGCGCATGGCTCTCCTGGCCAAGTAGTGTGGTCCATCAACTGTCTTGCCGTCATCCTCTGGCCCCCAACTGTCGAGGACACGATAAACGTATCCATCAGTTACCACACTGTCATAGTCATCTATATATAAATCAAATTAAATAAAGTTTCCACATTGGACCCATAATCCATCCAATCAATTTCAACCAAATTCTTGACCATTTCCTACTGCTCATTAATTTCTAAATTGCAATCAACTGATTTACATCCATCTGACAACCGGTGCGAACTCTAAAATCTGGTAAAATCCCTTAACACGCATGGAATTTTGATCATAATAAAAGTGAAAGCATTATGTTTGTTCCAAAGGGGTCGTAGATTTAATCAGTTTCACACATGAGATGATGAGTTCCAAACCATCTATCTAGGAAAAACACACTAATTCACACACACATGCACAAACACACACGCGTGCACGCATGCACACACGCATGCGCACACTATCACTAGACTATCACTAGCTACAACTACACACTTCACTGACCCACGTTCTCCAGGAACTATTGCACAACGCATAAGTTAATAAGAAAACCTAAGGCTTTGTATACTTAACTAGAAAAGTGATATCACACATATGGATTTGTATAAAATATAAAGTGCTACTGGTAGTTAAATATGTAAATAACATTTTAATAAATACATATCGGGAGATGCATTGAAACAAGAATTAATAAAAAAAATTGATGATGTATATAGCAAATGTCATATTAAAAATAATATATTGCAATAATCGGACTCATGCGTGATGTATGAACACTTGCTCAGTACCTACCTACAACTGTAGACGTCGTTGACTGCCATGTTCTGCATGAATGCCTGTGCCTCCAGACCATCAGTCATTGGTCCATCCAGCAGACGTATCCCAGCAACCTTTGCCCCATATGCCACTCCAACCCCACAATGGGAATTGGCCACGGCTGCAATTTCACCAGCGCAACGCGTGCCGTGGTGGTTTTGTTTGGCTTTCTTCATGGGCATCGGATCGGCATCCCCAGAGTTCAGATCCCAGCTTCCCTCCCAGCTGTAATTGTCTTCAATGTCGGGGTTTGTCCACTCCAGTCCTGTCATCATTACAACGTGTAAGTAATCAAGTAAATTTACAAATAAGATGTAAAATCTCTATTTTATGCTTCGTTAGATTTGTGTAAGAGTGAGATTTGTGTCAAGAGTGTGAGAATTTGATACTCGATGCAGTTGCTAAATCAACATATAAACTTAATTTCCAAACAGGCAAATACCAAAACAGATGGTATTAAATGCACAGTTGTTTACACAGACATTAAGCCACATGATAAAGTAAATGAAAAGGCTTTTTTACTTGTTCTTAACACATAGGTCAACTGTTTATATAGGGATAAATCTACACCAAAATGACAGGAATCAAATGAAATGTGAGGAAAGCTTTTATCAATGTGTCTGCTGAGTATGGATTCTTTAAAGTAAGTAATATTGAATTGAATGAAATAGTTAAACTAACCGTCATCAACGACTGCGGCTGTCACCCCTCGGCCAGTAATGTTGCGTTCCCATACTCTCATCACGTTGATGTCAAAGCCATGGCGGTATCGGTTCATCTGACAATCAACAATACAGGTTCCATGATTTTCTAGCTTAATTAAAAGGTAAGTTTTTATATAGTGCAGTATCCAGTCCTCAGGACTGCTCAAAGCGCTTTACAATTTACTCCCTGGCAAACCTGTTCAATCAAACACCATCTGGGAAGCATTCAGCCACGTTGCAATTAATGCGCAAAGACTATTCGTATACAAATATCCACCACTGTCTATAGCGAGGTACTCATTGATACAGCTGAGTGAACTGAAGCAATGTAGAGTAAACGAACTTGCCCAAGGTACGACACCGCCGCACAGGATTCAAACCCGGGTTCTCTCAGTCGAGAGTCCGGAGCTCTTACCGCTGCGCTACTGCGCTCCATAATTAGAAAAACAGCTATGTCATTTTAAGAAATCCAAACAGTTCAGATCAGGTCAGGTTATGTTACACTTAATCTCCACTGTGTTGACATGGATTCCATTAATAACTTTATATATTTGTCGATTCAATCATATTTAAATAAAAAAGTGTCATATATGTAAACTTTTATTTTTGGTCTTAATTATGTCAATGCAATGTTATCGTTAGTCAGAAAATACACTGTTTCATGCACATCAAAAATTCATTAATAGAAAGTATATCTTACAGTGAATGGAGTACTGATAATAAGACAGAATTAGTTCAAACGCTACTCACCAGATGCCACTGTTGTGGGAAAGACGGATCTTTGAACTCGATAGATCGGACATGCCGAGGTCGAACCGTCTCTTGCAGATGCCATTTCACATGATGATGCCAGTTCAACTTTTCGTGTACCCTGTCCCTTACAGTTTCCCATGCCTCTACAGTTAATCGACCACTACCTTCCTGGGTGTTCGTGATGACTGGCGTTGACTGAATGTGATGTTTTTTATGTGCCCTCTTCATTGCCTCCATTTCTGAAGGTGTTAATATTTTTACCCAAGGATGATGACTCGTGTGTTCCCATTTCTCGAGGGAGTGAAACTTATAACTGATATTATGCAGATCATGAACCAACAGATACAACCCCTTCAATACACCCAGTTGACCTTTGTTTACGAGACCGGTTTCCGTAGCAACCTGATTGGCCATTTCCATGAGTTGATCTGACGTGTGAGATTGTGAGTGAGTGTGGAGTGATTGTGAGCCGGTGTTGAGTGATTGTGAGCCGGTGTTGAGTGATTGTGAGTCGGTGTGCAGTTGAACCACCCACATGAGGGTGTCCAGATGATGACTACCACTGAAGAAGTCTCGTTCTTTCTGCTTTGACACCCCATCTCTGCCACTAATACTACGCCCTTGAATATCGGGGACGAGTTCAGCCAGGAACACTAGGGTGACTAATCCAGCATCAAACACCCCGCTGAGACGTCGCCTGGCTGAGGAGTGACCACCCATGCTCTCTACCTGATGGGAAATATACCACATCATTATACAGTGGAACCTCACTATAAAGGTCACATTCAGGACTCGGCAAAAGTGACCTTAATAACTAGGTGACCTTAATAGCAAGGTGACCTTAATAGCAAGGTGATCTTAATAGCAAGGTGACCTTATTAGCGAGACTAATTTCCTATACTTTATTGTTAAACTATAGTCGAGCTAAAGTATGTACGTTTTCCTTCTACACAGTTTCCATCTCAGGTGCTAACCTTTCAGGTGTTAATTTATGACCCTAAGAATTGTAACGCCTTTATTTTTTTGGAAATTCCTTGTTGGCCAGGGGTTCTTAATTAACATTTTACTATTTTCAGGGTTATTACCATAAGCTAGACAGACACAGATCAATTGTTTCTAACATTACACATATTCTCTCCAATTCGTCCGAGGTGGTGAGAACTGCTGATCAGTTAGGGATGTTTACATAACTTGCATTAAAGCGAAAAACGACAAATTATTTACATTATAACAAACGTAATTTACAAATTCTCCTGGAAACCCCGAAACTGTTTGGTAGTTTACATGTTGACAATAATAAACATCTTCTTCTGGAAGGACGGGAGACCTACACACATCTCTCACCAGATGTCGAACCTGGGGTCAGGTGGAGCTAAGGTGATAAGGTCACTCACCAGTGCAGATGTTGCACCTGTATTTCATTTCCACATTTAAGAACGAAGGTGGTATAAACTTGGTCCGCTGTTCCCACTGCATCAACAGAGATTTTCTGAAACAGTAAAACGTTAGCATTTGTTATGATTTCAATAACCCATTAACCCTGGATGTAAGGGAGACAGAAGATGTACTTTGATCACAGTGTCACCATAGTTGTGATGACAGTTACCTGGATGTATGGGGGACAGAAGGCCTATTGTGATCAGTGTCACCGTAGCTGTGATGACAGTTACCTGGATGTATGGGGGACAGAAGGCCTATTGTGATCAGTGTCACCGTAGCTGTGATGACAGTTACCTGGATATAAGACAGACAGAAGGCTTACTGTGATCACAATGTCACCATAGTTGTGATGTCAGGTAGGGCCACGGGTGTCTGAAAAACAAAATGCATGTAGAGACGAATCTACACACTTCATTATTGACAACTACACATGATACCTTATTTCAGAAATGTTTCATACAATGACAACTCAAGTAAGAGGTAGACGCGTCAATTCGCAATTTCTCAAAAACCTCACCACTGAAAATAAATTGCTACAGTGGTGCCACCTGGTGAGTGAAACATGTAGTAATGCAAATTTACACTAATGACAATTTTGGATCGTAAAAATTACAACTCCCTATTTTTAACATGCGTTGTTCTGTGTGGCTTGCCACACAAACATGCACACACGCACACGCACACGCACACACACACACAGACAAACACAAACACACAAACACACAAACGCACAAACACACAAACACAGATCTACATGCACACACATGCAGTTACGCCCATTGAATGTATAAAACAAACGTACAAGTATGTTATCACCAAATCTTTGCCGTAGGTATACTTTTTAAAGAAAATTACCACGTGTTTAGATAACGCTAGCTACTCATAAAGGTTCACAAGTAGATTTCATCTGCTTAGATTCTTAGAAAGCGTTCGATAAAGTCCTACATCAAAGATTACTACAGATGAGATAACAACAGCAAAGGCTGGTTTTAACTTTAAAAAATAAGTTTTAAATGTGGTAGTAGAGTACGTAGACGATGTATTACTATTAGGATCTATATTATTCTTAATACACATCAATGAGTTAAATGACTCAGAAAATGTATAGGTTTGTACTGAGATTTGTCAACAGCACAACAATTTTAGTATCCCTAAAATATGTCAAGCACCTATCTATCCAGGACCATTTACAGGTGCATACAGATTTGCAAAAACACCATGCAGTAATAAGAATCCTAACTATATTTGTTTTCACATTAAATTTATAAATAAATATATTACATTAAAGATATTAAATAAATAAAATATAATAAACATATGTAAATAAAAATATAATAAATAAACATAATCCACTTGCAGTTAGTTCAAGATAGTTTTAAATGAACTGATCAGTCATGTTACAAAGTCCTTTCTCCTTTCAGGAATGGTCTCAAAAGTTTGCAAAGTTCAAAAACACAGTGTTTCATACCGGCTCAAACCACCACCAATACACTGCAGGAGATTTAAGATAATAAGCGATCCAAAATGGCTTCCAAAACCACAAGAGCCACCAGACTTAACTGACATGACATGGGACCTTACCATGATACTGCCCAATTCAGATATCTGCAATAGTTTCATGAACTGTAGTGCCACTGAAGCAACTTATTTCCCGTGATGCATGACGACAACCAAACCTCCACTTACCTATATAAAGCCATACATTTTGAGAAAGCAACTTCAAGTGCTGACAACGAAAGGGATTGGCATGACACGGTTGAGCCTCATCTCTGGGCGTGTGGCTGTAGCACGCTATCATGTTACAACTGATAGCAAGTCACTAATGGGCCATGTATCATTCTATATAGAATATTAGGATGATATATGACATATCCTGGATGTTTCCATATCAAAATTAATTCATCACACCAAACTTACCACAATGAACTGACTCAATCACTCACTGCAATGGAATGACTCAAACACTCACTGCAATGGACTGACTCAAACACTCACTGCAATGGACTGACTCAAACACTCACTGCAATGGACTGACTAAACACTCACTGCAATGGACTGACTCAAACACTCACTGCAATGGACTGACTCAAACACTCACTGCAATGGACTGACTCAACTACTAACTGCAATGGACTGACTCAAACACTCACTATGATGGACTGATTCAAGTACTCACTATGACAGACTGATTCAAGTACTCACTATGACAGACTGATTCAAGTACTCACTATGACAGACTGATTCAAGTACTCACTGTTACTACTGCAATTATCTGACGCAATCACTCATTGCAAGGGACTGACTCATTCACTCACTGCAACAGACTAACTCAAACACTCACTGCAATTAACTTATTCAAATATCGATTACAATGTACTGATGGTATTTTGCTTTACTGAATGTAGAAGCTTGACGTAATTATTTGCAAATTTAGATGTAACCCTTGGGAAAGAAAATTGCTTGAAGTTCTTTGTAATATTTTGAATAAACTACATAATCCAGGCAAGTAGAAGTAATATGTGTGATAAGTCAAAAAGATAGTGTCAGAGTTACAGACGATCAAACAATAGTTCTCAGTGTACACAACCACTGCGTGCACACTTTTGTATTGTGGTGTTGGTGGACACGCAGTGTTGGAGGACACGATATAACTGTATGTTGTCGCGATTTATTGTTAATTACATTTGCTCATAATACCATATTATATATATATTGTCTTACTGTGTACATGATATGATTATATAAATTGATGTACAAATTACAATTTTATTAATATATTTTGTAAACAGATTGATGGCGCCCACTAAAAATGCAACAAAATGCCGAAAATGGAGGGAGAAATCAAAATTGGCCAAACCAAACTTTCTGGAGGACCAGAACCGAAAACGAAGGGCCAGATATGTAAAGTTTGCAGACTTGAGTCCAGCGGATCATGAGGCCCAGAAGGCCAGGAAACGTCACAATGTAAGGAGCAACTGAATGTGAACTGGTAAAATGACTGGCAGTATAGGCATTATTGCCTTAGGTCAACTGTCGTAACACAAATAACCATTTGTTATTTATATATTATAACAAATAAAAAGCAAATATTAATGTTGGTGAAATAAAGATAAAAAATATTATCAGATCTGATGTTCATGACTTGATTGATGACACAGATGAGATGATGTGAATTGAAAATAACTATATATACAAGCATATTGATAAAATGGTGGATTGATACATTGATGTACACAAAGTAGACTTATCATTCATAAAACATTTCATACCCAAACTTATTTGTGGACGTTATACACATGTATATAAAATACAAATATTCCTGCAATTCTTCCTTTTGAAAATAATATCTCGAATATTTTCTTTCAGAGTATGGTCTATCGTGATAGGAAGAGACGAGAAAAGGCGAATAAAAATGTACCGTTAGTTTCATACCAGAGGTTGTATCAGTAACAGGAAATGAAACTAACATACGCCGGTCTTCAAGACTTAAGAAATAAATAGGCCAAACATCTGTCATGACAGCACCACCATTGTCCGGCTTGGCTGGAGAAGTGTCCTTGAATCATGAAGTGTTGGGAGTGCAAGAACAACATTCACCAGAAGAAAATAGCAACGTTCCACAAGATGATCATTCACAGATGTCAGCAACCAGCAAGTTGACAGAGAAGCTTCCATTCCAAGTACCACATATTGTTAAGAAAACAGCAACGTTCCACAAGATGATCATTCACAGATGTCAGCAACCAGCAAGTTGACAGTGAAGCTTCCATTCAAAGTACCACATATTGTTAAGAAAACAACAACGTTCCACAAGATGATCATTCACAGATGTCAGCAACCAGCAAGTTGACAGTGAAGCTTCCATTCCAAGTACCACATATTGTTAAGAAAACAGCAACGTTCCACAAGATGATCATTCACAGATGTCAGCAACCAGCAAGTTGACAGTGAAGCTTCCATTCCAAGTACCACATATTGTTAAGAAAACAGCAACGTTCCACAAGATGATCATTCACAGATGTCAGCAACCAGCAAGTTGACAGTGAAGCTTCCATTCCAAGTACCACATATTGTTAAGAAAACAGCAACGTTCCACAAGATGATCATTCACAGATGTCAGCAACCAGCAAGTTGACAGTGAAGCTTCCATTCCAAGTACCACAAATTGTTAAGAAAACAGCAACGTTCCACAAGATGATCATTCACAGATGTCAGCAACCAGCAAGTTGACAGTGAAGCTTCCATTCCAAGTACCACAAATTGTTAAGAAAACAGCAACGTTCCACAAGATGATCATTCACAAATGTCAGCAACCAGCAAGTTGACAGTGAAGCTTCCATTCAAAGTACCACATATTGTTAAGAAAACTGCAACGTTCCACAAGATGATCATTCACAGATGTCAGCAACCAGCAAGTTGACAGTGAAGCTTCCATTCAAAGTACCACATATTGTTAAGAAAACAGCAACGTTCCACAAGATGATCATTCACAGATGTCAGCAACCAGCAAGTTGACAGTGAAGCTTCCATTCCAAGTACCACATATTGTTAAGAAAACAGCAACGTTCCACAAGATGATCATTCACAGATGTCAGCAACCAGCAAGTTGACAGTGAAGCTTCCATTCCAAGTACCACATATTGTTAAGAAAATAGCAACGTTCCACAAGATGATCATTCACAGATGTCAGCAACCAGCAAGTTAACAGTGAAGCTTCCATTCCAAGTACCACATATTGTTAAGAAAATAGCAACGTTCCACAAGATGATCATTCACAGATGTCAGCAACCAGCCAGTTGACAGTGAAGCTTCCATTCCAAGTATCACATATTGTTAAGAAAACAGCAACGTTCCACAAGATGATCATTCACAGATGTCAGCAACCAGCCAGTTGACAGTGAAGCTTCCATTCCAAGTACTACATATTGTTAAGAAAACAGCAACGTTCCACAAGATGATCATTCACAGATGTCAGCAACCAGCAAGTTGACAGTGAAGCTTCCATTCCAAGTACCACATATTGTTAAGAAAACAGCAATGTTCCACAAGATGATCATTCACAGATGTCAGCAACCAGCCAGTTGACAGTGAAGCTTCCATTCCAAGTACCACATATTGTTAAGAAAATAGCAACGTTCCACAAGATGATCATTCACAGATGTCAGCAACCAGCCAGTTGACAGTGAAGCTTCCATTCCAAGTACCACATATTGTTAAGAAAACAGCAACGTTCCACAAGATGATCATTCACAGATGTCAGCAGCCAGCCAGTTGACAGTGAAGCTTCCATTCCAAGTACCACATATTGTTAAGAAAACAGCAACGTTCCACAAGATGATCATTCACAGATGTCAGCAGCCAGCCAGTTGACAGTGAAGCTTCCATTCCAAGTACCACATATTGTTAAGAAAACAGCAACGTTCCACAAGATGATCATTCACAGATGTCAGCAACCAGCAAGTTGACAGTGAAGCTTCCATTCCAAGTACCACATATTGTTAAGAAAAGAAAATCGCTGGCTGCTAGGAAATTAAGGATGGTCACCAATGCAAATCAGAGACTTCAGCAAAAAGTATGGCGTCTAGAAAAGAAGCTTCAGCATTCAAAGACACAAAACTTGTCTGTGAAGAAACGGGGTTCCCGTTTTCCACAAGCTGCCAGCCCTGACTGTCGGAAACAGGGAATGGTAACACCAGCCTGTTCATCATCAGCTAAATGTAGGTCAGAAAGTACAGGGCTCTCTACAAAAGAGACTGATTTCGAACCTTCAGCATTCTCCACACCATAGTCAGCATTATGTATTGCGACTCCTATCAGGATGGCAGAGGAAACCATGCGATTGGATGGTGTAAGCCCATCTAAACACAAGAAAGTAAAGAGATCCCTAGCATCATTTGAGTCTCTGTTGTGTGAGGTCAATGACATTGCACCAAATAAACGACAGAAGCTTCTTCAGTTCAAGGAAAACACATAAAAAGTTATGGAACGGGAAGATACCAGAGATGGCGTAATCGTACTTTGTAATTGTACTCATTGTAATCGTGGGCAACTTTCTGAGTAATCGTACTCGTACTCGATTACATTGATCAAAAACCCAAGTAATCATAGTCGTACTCAATTACATTGCCAAAGTAATCATAATCATGATTACTTATCATGATTACAATTTTTGTTCATACTTACAATTCAAGCAGACAGATTAGACAGATAGAAATGGCTATACCAGAAGTGATCTAATAAATGTAATAATAATTGGGCTATTAATTTTCTCTTACAATTGAGCATTTCAGTTGCATACAAATTCAGTTAGATTTCACTAGTTAATACCTTCTCTCCCCAGAGAAGCCACATCTCCTGCTTATTGTAATAGTACAAAGTTATTATACTGACAGGCTCTGGGAAGCACTGCAGTAAATAAGCCTCCCCTACCAAGATGCTTTGTAATACTAGAAGCCATGCCATGCCACCTGTACTGTCTGCACTGTTAGTATGGTGTGAATGACTGGTCATGGTTCCTAGCTCCTGACTGGCTGGTTAGCTGCTAAATCCCTGTCTAATATATCTAACGGTAAACCTGTCTAAGTTCACTATTGTATTCTGTGTTTGACCTATCTGATATATAGCATATTTGAATCTGACCCTCTGTATTTAAAATGTTATTAGTGTAATGTATTTGATCATGTATATTTGAAAATTTAAAAAGAGGATATTTTAAATTCTAAAATGCAAGATATTTGTATTTGATTATGAAACCGTATTTGTCCCCCAATTGTAATTGCTGTGTGTGTGCGTGCGTGCGTGCGTGCGTGCGTGCGTGCGTGCGTGCGTGCGTGCGTGCGTGCGTGCGTGCGTGTGTGCCATAGCTGGTCTGCGACCCCTACACAACACAGTGAAGTAATTGGCTTGCTACTCCTCCATTCTTTCATTGAGCAGTTTTATCTGAAGCCATGAATTTATAATCCTATGATCCCACTTGACCATTGTTTCACCAATGGCTCAGTCATTCTATGCACAGTACTTGGGACTGGAGCTAGGACCACTAAACCAGCAGTTCAACAGGGCAAATTTATGTTTCACTATAAATGCTTCAGACCTAAGAGGTGCAGCTCATTTCAATTCCAACATTTTTTATGATGTCAATAAATAATAACAAAACCTGATTAGCAATAATCAGTTCTGAATTCAAAGAAGGTCACATACATGGTAGAAACATGATTTGCATATTCTTTAAAGTAATCATGATTACATACTAAAGTAATCGTAATCAATTACATTTGTTTTCTGAGTAATCATACCCATAATCGTACTCGTACATCTTCATAGTAATCGTAATCGATTACATTTTTATTGTAATCACCCTATCTCTGGAAGATACATATCTGGAAGGACAAATTTTGGACCACTGAGAGATGCAAAAACATCCGGAAACTTCGCACTCAATGGCACCGAGCAAGTGTCAGAGAGTTTCTGGTTCGTTATGATAATTCTGTAACCATGCCAGGTAAAAAGAATGCAACAAAAGTTGCAGGAGAAAGGGTACAGATTAAAATACTATCAGATACCCTCAAGAATCTCCATCCAAAGTTCATATCCGAAACTGCGAATTAGGAACGTTGTTACAGGCTTACTAAACACAACTTGGCGGGCAGTATACCTTCAACATAGTTAGTATAGTTTTAAAGGAAATAAAAACAAGGCATTAGCTAAAATTCGTTTTCCATGTGTACACAAAGTTTTGCATGTAACATTCAAGAACATTAAAAAAATACAGAAAAATACATTTGTAGCATAAATTCGATTTTAAATCCATCTGTGTAGTGATTCGTGCGGAAAATAATTTGTTTTTATGAGCTAAGCGATCACGTGATATCTTAACGTCACATATGACTCACACTCGCAGCAGGCCGACGGTTTCTATGCATTCATAGCATGTTTACATGGATAGTTTTAGGGTCGAAACAAGCGTCAGAATGAGTTATTGTGTAATATTCCGATGTAATACAAACACTAGTCATCATAGAGGAACAAGCAGTTATCTTACGGTTCCACATGAATCCAATTTTATTCAAAACAATGAATGCGAATGAGCCTACAAGTCGACTAGGTATCGTCGAGCTTGGGCTCGTTTTCAGAATAATTATATAAAATGCAACCAACGGGAGATAATGTACACCAATATACATACATAGCAAACATATATCATATCCAGCTACACAAAATAATAAGGTTTAACAAGACTGCCACCCAGAGAATTAACTCTAGGTGGCAGGTGGACAAGGAAGCCCTTTGGCTTATCGAGAGTCCGACCCTTTTGTCTATGTGTATCCCGCCCTTCTGAAGTATGTCAATTTTATTTTTAAACATATTCATGCTACTAGCACCCACACAATCAGCAGATAATCTGTTCCATTCATTTATAGTCCTTTGTGAAAATGAGAACTTTCTTATATCTAATCTACACTGCTCCTTTGCTAATTTAACTTCATGTCCTCTAGTCCTTCTATCTTTCTTAACTGAGAAAAAAATATTTCTATCAATATTTTCATAACCATTCATTATTTTAAACACTTCTATCTGATCTCCTCTCAATCTCCTGGTCTCTAGTGTTGTTAAGCCGCATTTTTTAGGCGTACTTTGTAACTAAGATCCCTCAGTTTTGGTATCATTTTAGTTGCTCTCCTCTGTACTCTTTCTAGCATATCTATGTCCTTCCTGTGATATGACCTCCACACTTGAATACAATATTCTAAATGAGGCCTAACTATTGTTTTGTACAGTGGTATTATTAGTTTTTTTCCTTATACGTTATGTTTTGCCTAATTAATCCAAGGATTTTATTTCCCTTTGAAGCTGCAATTCCGTACTGCTCTGAAACCTTCATATCAACACTAATGGTTAACTCTAAGTCCTTTTCTTTTACAGTAGTACTTAGTACAGTACCTCCCACTGTATATTCTACCTCTTCCTTCCCATGTCCTGCGTGGAGGCATTTACATTTTCCAAAATTGAACAGCATTTGCCACTTTTCAGACCATTTGATCAACTTGTCAAGATCATCTTGTAAATGTTGTCTATCTCCATCACTTTTAATCCTTCTAAACACTTTTGTATCATCCGCAAATTTCAACACTTTGCTTGTTATTTCATCATTCAAATCATTGATATATATTAAGAATAATATAGGTCCTAGTACTGATCCCTGTGGTACCCCACTCAATACCGATTTCCAGTTTGAAGCCTCCCCATCAACTACTACACGTTGTCTTCTGTCAATCAGCCATTTTTCTATCCAGTTTATTATACCATTTCCTATGCCATGGGCCTTTAGTTTAAGCAGTAATCTTTGATGTGGTACTTTGTCGAAAGCTTTTTGAAAATCTAAGTAGACGATATCTATTGGTGATCCCTCATCTACCCACTTAGTGATGTCTTCCAAAAAACATAATATATTTATTAAGCATTACCTCGCTTTAAAAAACCCATGTTGAGATGGGTTTATCAAGTTGTTTAATAAGAAAATCCACCATGTGATCTTTAATTAGTCTTTCTAATAATTTGCAAATGACTGATGTTAAACTCACTGGCCTACAGTTATCTGACTTGTTTCTCGAACCTTTTTTAAATAACGGCATAATGTTTGCCTCTTTCCATTCTAAAGGAACCACTCCCTCTTTTAATGACAAATTTAAAACTGTTGCAAGCGGTACACTAATTTGTTCTACAATTTCCAATAGTAGTTTGGGTGGAATACCATCCACTCCAGGTGATTTATTATCCTTCGTAGCCCTTATTTTCTTAGCTACCATTTCCGGGGTTACAATTAATTGTCCTAAGTAGTCTGAATCTGCCCCCTTGAACTTAGCCTCTGGTACTGGCAGTGAACTAATATCTTCCCTTGTTAATACTGAACTAAAGTACTCATTCAGGTCTTCTGCCATTAAGAATCCCTCTGATATTATATTTCCAGCACTATCTTCTAGAGGACCGACCTTATCTTGAACTTTCTGTTTGCTTCGAACATATGCATAAAAACTCTTGCTGTCATGTTTTATATTACTAGCTAATTGTTGTTCATAGCTTCTCTTTGAATTCATAATTTCAGCTGTAGCTTGTTTAAGTGCTTCTTTATAACTGTTGTAGTCTTCATCATTTCCAGTACATCTATATGACTTCCACATCATTTGTTTATACTTAATTTTTCTAAAGGCTTCTTTCGATAAGTGTTTCTTTTTGGACTGTTTCCCTTGTTTTTTGAATGGTACAAATTTATCAACTATGCACTTAATTTCACTCGTTAATATATTCCAGCATTCTGTTGCTGTCTTATTTTTCAGTGTGTTATTCCAGTCTAATGTGTATAATCTCATAATATCATTAGAATATCGATGTATGAAGGAGGAGTTGTATAATTTATTATAACAACTTAAATCAGTCAGTGAATTTCTGATGGTGCCGCTAGCTCAATTGGTAAAGGCGTTGATTCCTTGGCATTTATTTTGCAATTGGGCGACGCCAGTTCAATCCCGACACCAAACCATTGATTTTAACACTTTTTTGTCGATGTTTTCACCAAGTAATATAAACGAAATCGTTTTTATACTATGATGCACTGTGTGTAAATATTTTTGTAGTAATTATTTATTCGCCACAAAAATAAAAATATGGTAATTATATATAACGATGTTTCAAAATTGTATTTATCCAGACAGATCACCATTTGTTTTCACATATATAATTACAATATATTACCGTACAATATATATATATATACAGTTAATACATTCTATATCCATTACATTATATTTGTTTGGATAAATAAAATTTAGAAACATCGTTATATAATTCCCATATTTTTATTTTTGTGGCGAATAAATAATTTAAAAAATATATATAAATATTTATAAACAGTGCATCATAGTATAAAAATGATTTGGTTTATATTACTTGGTGAAAACTTAAACAAAGTGTTTAAAAAAATCAATGGTTTGGTGTCGGGATTGAACCGGCGTCGCCCGATTACAAAATAAATGCCAAGGAACCAATGCGTTTACCAACTGAGCTAGCAGGACCGACAGAAATTCGCTGACTGATTTAAGTTGTTATGATAAATTGTACAACTCCTCCTTCATACATCAATATTCTAGTGATATGATAAGATTATACACGTTACTTTCTGTAGCTGGATATAATATATATTAGTTATGTATGTTTATTGGTGTAGATTATCTCCCGTTGATTGCATCCGATATAATTACTCTAAAAAACGAGCCCAAACTCGGCGAAACCTAGTCGACTTGTAGGCCCATTCGCATTCATTGTTTTGAATAAAATTGGATTCATGTGGAACCGTAAGATAACTGCTTGTTCCTCTATGACGACTAGTGTTTGTATTACATCGGAATATCGCATAATAACTCATTTTGACATTCGTTTCAATCCGAAAGCTATCCTTGTAAACATGCTCTGAATGCAATGCATGGAAAGGGTCGGCCTGATTCGACTATGGGTCATATGTGACGTCACATTTCGGCATCCCGAAAAGCGCGCCAAAAATATGCATATTCGAAAATGTCCGGATGCACAGCATAAAATGTGGAATTTCTAACTCATTGAATTTTGTTGGCTTGGAGGACATGGAAATAGATAGCAGGATGTAATATAACATGAATTCAAGCCATAGATGTTTTTATTCCCTTTAAGAACATTATATTAATTAATAAATTAAAAACTTGGAACTAATTAAAATGCAAAAGCTAAACGTATCGTGGCATTTTACTGAACACAATTCTGTATTGACACTATGTACAACGTTCTCAATATTTGTTTGCTAATAATACAGAATATTGTTTGTAATAAATTCCAGATACAGTTATGTAATTGGACCTAGCCATGCATGCTACCTGGTAATTTTGTTGATATTTACAGCCATAACAATTATTTAAGCATTTGAATGCTTTTATGAAATTATGCACCATTATTTTGAATACATATGTCCACACAGTATTCACATAGGGAACACTCTCGTCTTTATATATTTTGATAGGCTTTATGTTGAATTTTGCATAGGCACACATTATTTCACTTTAAGCTTTAAACAAATAAAAAAGTAGCTAGTTATTTAAGAGTTGTCCCTTTCTGTGACTGGTTGCCCAAATCACCAAGTAATTTAAGGGTGGACAGTACAGTGGTGCCTACATAGGACTTTATACCTATAGCTTTAGGCATACTCATCATTCACTTGCTACAATTTATCAATATTTTGACCTGCAATAGACCTTAAGCAGGGGCAGAGCAAGGGGTTAAAGTGGCATCAAGCACAATTTATTTGATGGCTAAAGCCCATTAATATATCTAGACAAGGACCCAAATGTCAGTCGCCCACAGGCAGGACAATAATTAATGGACAAAGTTATAAATTGCACGCTGCAACTAAAGCAATTTATCTAGTCACAGATTATACACGCAAATGCACCGAGGTAGTAGCAACTTCAGGCCCTATTAATATTGTGACTCAATCAACTTGTCCCATCGGACAAGTGTCCTGAACTATGTAATTGTCCGACATTGGTAATTATTTGTCCCGGATAAGCGGACAAGCATTAATGTCAAGCCCTGATCAAACTGGTGAAATACACACAGCGCAATGTTTGCTTATCTGTAAAGCACCAAAATATGAGCCTTGTAATGGCAGCAAAGTCTGTGTGAAATCTACGTATAGATACAAGTTCAAACAAATTCATCCAAGTAAACACAGAGCAGGAAGTGTCCGAGAAGTTGCAAAGGCTAGAAGGGGACACTGTGACTTACGAAACATGAAAAAGAGTTGATGCTGAGTACAAGGGCAAAACCATCCAAAGAATAACATTAGTGAAAGAAATGACTGCGCGTGACACATTCATCGAGCTATTCGTGATCAATACAGAACTGTTCCGTGCCCAAGCTGAACGTGTCACTCTCCAGTGACACCATAAGAACATTGAAAGATAAGCTTATGCAAGACAAGGCCACGGTGCAACTAGATTTTGCTGAGAATTACACATTTGCCCATCATGAAGAAATACAATCCGCATATTACAACCTGCAACAAGTGACCATTCATCCACTTGTTCTGCACTTCAAAGTGAACGAGTCCCTTTCCCACAAGTCGTACATCACTGTTAGTGATGAAAGAACCCACAGGGTAGCAACCATCACCAGCTTTCTCAACTGTGTCGTTCCAGTCATCGTGAAAGACTTTCCCAATATAAAACGGATCCATTACCTATCGGTTTCATCGTCAAGTCAATACCGAAAAAGATGATGCTTGCTTTCATTGCACGCCACCAGTCATTGTTCAACATTTCCTGCACATGGCAATTCTTCGAAAGTGGCCATAGAAAAGGTCCCTGCGATGGCCTCAGAGGAACAGTCAAACGCCAGGCAGACCACGCTGTCAAAAGGGGGCATAGAATCATGGATCCAGTCTTTCTATGAGTGGGCACTCACAGAGGCAAACTCCTCCATAACGTACGTGTTTGTGGGAAAAGATGTCATTGAGTCTACGAAGACCGACATTGAAACATGGCAAATAATACCACTGAAAGAGTTGATGACGGTACACTCCATCATGACCACAGGAGAGCGCCATGACCAACTAGTCACACGTGCCACATCATGCTTCCAGGACTGTTGCTACACCAATGGGTCCTTCTTCGGCGGATGTTCTAGATGGAACAAATTTTCTCCGACATCGACACACAAGAAGGACACAGTATCCGAAGATAAAGTTCCCACTGACGACGTTCACGACTTTGTTGACGACCCACCTCATGTTCAGTATGATGTAGGCCAGTTCATTGCTGCTGTGTACAATGACGACTGGTACATCGAGAAAATCATCGGTACAACAACAACATCACAGTCTCCTTCACGGAGAAACATGGTCAAAAGATCAATTTATTTAGTGTTGTTAGTTTGCAACAGTATACATCATAAATAAATCCTTATCAACAACACAATCACTAGATTCAGCACATGCTTGTCTTGTGTTTCCGAGAACCAACGACGGGAAAAATATATTGCCTGCATGTTCTATAAATAGCTGCAAACGCCAAGCATCGGCCGACAAAATACTTCTGCCGTGGAATAGTGCAATCTATACAGGGCCCCTTTAATTCACTCTAAAAAAAATGTATAATAATTTAGTACAAAACAATTTGTTTGTACACATTTTATTAAGTATGGGTAGGAGATTTAGAACATGGATATCTTATAGAAGAGCTTAATTGGGCCAGGTTTTTGTTGAGACAATTTTGTCTCTATTATTAAGAACAGTGGAAACACCAGTAACCTACATATAGGCCTTTTTTATTATAGCCGGCTATGCAGCTCATCTGTGCCTGTGGCTTAAATGGGCATAATTTCGAGGCCATATGACAGTTCACCTCAGAATCAGGCTGCAACTCTATCTGTTGAGTATTGTCTTATTCTTCGACTTATAGTTCACTTAATTAGAGATAATTAAACTCGGCAAGTTGAGGTCACAATCACGACAATTCTAGATTAGAAGAGACCACATCATTTGTGATTTTAATTTGAGTTGAATTTTGAGTAAACTTGACGTCGGTATGCAAGTTTGTTTGGCGACTAACTTTCGATAATAACAACTCTCTGCTATTGCGCTCAACCTACTTTACCTGCCTTGAGTGCAGTAGGCCGTATCCGTCACTGACACAATGAATTAGTCACGACGCGACACTGATTGGCTGTCACTGACAGTGGTAGTAGGCTAAGCCTAAGGCTAAATCTAAGACCCTAACTCAGTAAGTGGCACAGTATTTGTACGTTTTCTTCGTTTCTAATACGCTGTACACATTATGTTATTTGTATAGTTACGGGTTAGGGTTACATACACATAATATATTTTGTCATAATAGAAAACGGACAAATACAATATGGTACTCACGAATATCACAGAACACAACACACAGGATTCGAGTGAAACTCGACTTCCCTACTCAACAAGTCAGCGCAGCGAGAAATCACATGATGCCTGTTAGTATGGAACGCCAAACACAACATTAGATTGGCTGTTGCAGTCGCATGTTTACTGCATCTCGTCAATTTAATGCTGCTTTCTCTTGGTTGTCTTCTTCTAATACTTCTTCCAAATACTGGATTGGGCCTTTTCTGGGCATTAAAAGTCAAACGAAGCTTATGCGCTTTGGGGGGCGGCGTGTGCGCTCTTAAAAATAGTTGAAATGTTAAAAAGGTGTTAACTGTATTGAGCACTTAAAGGAAATAAAAACAAGGCATTAGCTAAAATCCGTTTTCCATGTGTACAGAAAGTTTAATATTGCATGTAACATTCGAGAACATTAAAAAAATACAGAAAAATACATTTGTAGCATAAATTCGATTTTAAACCCGTCTGTGTAGCGATTCCCGCGGAAAATAAAAATTTCATGAGCTAGGCGATCACGTGATATCTTAACGTCACACATGACTCGCACTCGCAGCAGGCCGACCCTTTCTATGCATTCAGAGCATGTTTACATGGATAATGTTGGGGTCGAAACGAGCGTCAGAATGAGTTGTTATGCAATAATCCGATGTAATACAAACACTAGTCATCATAGAGGAACAAGCAGTTATCTTACGGTTCCACATGAATTCAATTTTATTCAAAACAATGAATGCGAATTAGCCTACAAGTCGACTTGGTTTCGCCGAGCTTGGCCCTGCCCCTGGGTTCGTTTTCAGAATAATTATATCGAATGCAACCAACGGGAGATAATGTACACCAATATACATACATAGCAAACATATATCGTATCCAGCTACAGAAATTAACGTGTAAAATCTCATAATATCACTAGAATATCGATGTATGATGGAGGAGTTGTACAATTTATCATGACAACTGAAATCAGTCAGCGAATTTCTGCCGGCCTTGATAGCTCAGTTGGTAAACGCGTTGGTTCCTTGGCGTCTGTTTTATAATCGGGCGACGCCGGTTCAATCCTGAAAGCATGCAAACTATTGATTTTCTTTACACATTTTTTTTTAAATGTTTTCACGAAGTAATATAAACCAAATCATTTAGTATACTATGATGCACTGTTTGTAAATATTTTTATATATTTTTGTAGTAATTATTTATTCGCCACAAAAATGAAAATATGGTCATTATATACAACGATGTTTCTAAATTGTATTTATCCAGACAGATCACAATCTGTTTTCACATATATAATTACAATATATTACTGTACAATATATTTACAATTAATAAATTAGATATCCATTACATTATATTTGTTTGGATAAATAAAATTTAGAAACATCGTTATATAATAACCATATTTTCATTTTTGTGGCGAATAAATAATTACTACAAAATAAAAATTATTTACAAACAGTTCATCATAGTATACTAAATAATTTGGTTTATATTACTTCGTGAAAATATATTTAAAAAAAAGTGTAAAGAAAATCAATAGTTTGCATGCTGTCAGGATTGAACCGATTGTAAAATAAACGACAAGCAACCAACGCGCCTACCCACTGAGCTAGCGGGACCAGCGGAAACTCTCTAACTGATTTAAGTTGTTATGGTAAATTGTACAACTCCTTCATATATCGATATTCTAGTGATATTATGAGATTATACACGTTACTTTATGTAGCTGGATACAATATATGTTTGATATGTATGTTTATTGGTGTAGATTATCTCCCGTTGGTTGCATTCGATATGATTATTCTGAAAACGAGCCCAAGCTCGGCGAAACCTAGTCGACTTGTAGGCCCATTCGCATACGTTGTTTTGAATAAAATTCGATTCATGTGGAACCGTAAGATAACTGCTTGTTCCTCTATGATGACTAGCGTTTGTATTACGTCGGAAAATTGCACAATAACTCATTCTGACGCTCGTTTCGACCCAAAAGCTATACTTGTAAACATGGTCTGAATGCATGGAAAGGGTCGGCCTGATGCGAGTTTGGGTCATAAGTGACGTCGCATCTCGGCATCCCGAAAAGCGCGCCAAAAATATGCATATTCGAAAATGTCCGGATGTACAGCATAAAATGTGGAATTTCTAATTCATTGATTCTTTTTTTTTTTTTTGCTTGGTGGACGTGGAAATAGATAGCAGGATGTAATATAACATAAATTCACGCAATATATGTTTTTATTCCCTTTAAAAGTTTTAAAACTACATACATGTACGATGTCATTGGATGTCTCAGCAAGAAGCTATCTGGTGGCAGATGTTGAGGCCACCAAAAAACAGCCTTGAAAACCTCTGGGCAGGTGGTGGCTGATAAGCTTGTTGGGAGCCTATTCCACTCTCTGAATGTTGCAGGGAAGGAGGAGTGGTAATTAAAGGGTTGGGCAGTTTGCCCTCGCTTGACGAAAACGCTGGTCTCCTCTGGAGTTGCTGATTTTATGAAGGAGACTAAGGCGGCTGTTCTTGCTCGTCGCTTCAAGGCTTTCCTAGTGCAGCACCTTCAGCGTGTTTTTGACACACGTACCGTGGTGTTCTGTCTTTGTCTTGCCTCTTCTGACGTAACACTAAGTCGTTGTTCCAGTTTAATCCTAAACTAGAGAGTTAATCTGCTGTTGCCCGGATGTATTTGTGGTAAACACTGGGCCCCGCGCTTCCACTTCCCATAGTCGACATAAGCGACGTTCAGTTTGTTTTGGTAAATGTTAATTACATTGAACCATCGATCGCTTGTCCGTCTCCGTCAGTTTTCACAACGTCTCGTTTACCCGCGACAACGCGCCATTGTAACGTCGCTTTGTAATGTTTACGCAATAACCGATCTATCCATCTCGCGATAATTTTGATTGCGACGTAGGCAAACAGCAACGTGCTGGATCCATCAATGACCTATCCGTGCAGTACGTCGATTGCCGTTTGCCTAAGGCACAATCAAAATTCTGCGCGTATCCCTCGTCAAGCTTTGGCTGCTTTGCCACGCCAACAGTGTTAATACCGGGTAACACACACACACACACACACACACACACACACACACACACACACACACACACACACACACACACACACACACACACACACACACACACACACACACACACACACACACACATATATATATATTGCGGCATGACATATCATATATCAAACACTGTCGGAAGCAGCTGTAACTTTTAAAATGTTGTCTTATGTTTTTGTCATAAAGAAATACTTTTGTTACCAGAATTTCAACAAAATATACACGGGAATGTCTTAATACACCACGTGCTCGGCATCCATTTTTGAAGGCTTGACGGAGTTTTTGCTAGGCAACAGCTCACGTGATGGATAGATCAATTGATTGGATCCGCTATGTCACGGTTTGCCTACGTCATAATCAGAATCATACGCATGACCTCCGTCATGCTTTTCCTTTACCAACAATGTTGTACGAACGCTCCAAGTGTTTGGCATCCATTTGTTATGGCTTGACGGACCGTTTGCTAGGCAACAGGTCATGTGCAAACTAATAGGTCAGTCGAATGCAATTGCTGGTGATCTCCGCCAGTCGCAGTACTTTCTAACAGGCGGCAACAGTGGTTCTACCACATAGAGACGAACCAGTAACATAAATAAGAGTATACAATGATAATATGTCTCCCCCAGAGAAATTCCGGGGGGCAGCTGCCCCCTTTGCCCCCGCGTCTATGCTTCCATGACGTAATTTTTATTATTAGGTAGACATTCTAGATGGAATTTGTGGCTCAAAACAATGTACCGAATATAATATCGATATACATGTGCATAATAAGAGACGGGCCTTTCTCTCAAAACGAGTGTGATTTTAGAGGGTGCGTAAGCTAGCCTTACTGAGCGACAAAAGGGAATGGCGTCACACAAATGTATAAAAACATAGCCTCGATTATCCAGGCACCGTGAGGTGGCAGCATACGCCCATCACTACGGCCTGGAATATTTAGGTCTAGTCAATGTTACCGGTAGGGGGCTCTACCCCAGATTCGGGTAGAGACGATACTTGGCTCTCAGGCCAACTATAAAATAACAAATGAAATCAGGATACACTTGTATTAGATAATACTATACTATAACAACTATTCAACATCAAACTTATATTGAAACATGTCACACACAAAATAAACCGACATCAAACTTTGTTCGTAGTTTGGTGTTTTTTTAATCACATGCACATTCACTAGGTGGCTGTCAAAGATTCCGAAATTACGTTATTTGCTTATGCTCGAGTAGAAACAAAAGACTAAGTGAGAATAAGCATTATATAAATACCAAGCAAGGACAAATATAACAAAACAAAGTGCAATTGATGTCGCGCGCAACGGTCGGACTGCTAACTAATTCTACTTCGGGCACTATTTCGAAATTTCATTTCGTTATCGAAAACATACATAATATATAAACATTCTGGGGGATAAACGTGCTAACTGGCAGTGGGCAGTCAAAACGCGATTCTGAGCCAGACTATCTTCCTGGCGAAGTCACGTAGCCAGGCGAGAGTCGGTTAAGCGAGACTAATGATTATTAAAACACAGCAAATCCTGACAATACGTTACATAACTTCATACATTGATGACGGTTTAATTCATGAGTATACCAGTGTTGTGATGACATTCAGAAAGGCCATTCAGAGCCAGACTATCGTTCTGGCGAAGTCACGCAGCCAGGCTAGAGTCGGTTAAGCGAGACTAATAAAAAACACGACGTACTTTACGCTTTATTTTACACGCGCACCTCACGCGCGCGGACACACACACACACACACACACTTATAATGTCCACAGTATTATTCAATTCAACTGTTCCAACTACAGAGGAATCACACTTCTGTCAGTGCCAGGAAAAGTGTTCAACAGGATCATCTTGGAGAGAATGAAAGATGTAGTCGACCCACTGCTGAGAGATCAGCAAGCTTGATTCCGCCCGAACAGATCATGCGTAGATCAGATCGCAACACTGCGCATCATAGTAGAGCAATCCTGGGAGTGGAACTCCTCGCTCTACATCAGCTTCGTTGACTACGAAAAGGCGTTTGACAGCATAGACAGGGAGACTCTGTGGAAACTACTACGACATTATGGCATACCAACCAAACTGGTCAACCTGATTAAGAACAGTTATGAAGGAACAGGCCGCAGAGTAATCCATGGAGGACAGCAAACGAACCGTTTCGAAGTGAAGACTGGAGTTAGACAAGGCTGCCTGCTGTCCCCGTTTCTCTTTCTCCTGGCCATCGATTGGATACTGAAGACATGCACAACCCAGAGAAAAAATGGAATCCAGTGGACACTGTGGACGCAACTGGAGGACTTGGACTTTGCCGACGATCTGGCACTGTTGTCCCACATCCACCAGCAGATGCAGGAAAAGACCACTGAACTGGCAGCCATCTCCTCACAAGTGGGCCTCAACATACATAAAGGAAAGACAAAGGTCCTCAAGGTTAATACAGCCAGCACTGAGCCAGTCACACTGGAAGGGAGTGCACTTGAAGAGGTAGAAGCCTTCACATACCTGGGTAGCATCATCACCAAGCAGGGTGGCACAGACGCGGATGTTAGAGCAAGGATTGGCAAGGCGAGAGGAGCATTTATACAGCTCAAGAACATCTGGAGCTCCAAAGTGTTGTCATTACATACGAAAATCCGACTGTTTAACTCCAACGTGAAGTCAGTCCTACTGTATGGAGCAGAGACATGGAGGACAACTAACACCACCACCAAGAAAGTACAGACCTTCATCAACAACTGTCTAAGAAGAATCCTCCAGATCCGCTGGCCATACATCATCAGCAACATGGACTTGTGGAGGAGGACACACCAACTGTCTGCCAAAGATGAAATAAGAAGAAGACGATGGGGATGGATTGGTCACACGCTCCGGAAACCAGCATCAACTATCACCAGACAGGCTCTGACATGGAACCCACAAGGTAGGAGAAAAAGAGGTCGTCCAAAGAACACGTGGCGAAGGGACCTCCATGCGGACACCAAGAAGACAGGACACACTTGGAGACAGCTTGAAACAAGAGCCCAGGTCAGAGGACTCTGGAGAGCTGTTGTCGACGGCCTATGCCCCAGGAGGGACGATGGGCACAAGTAAGTAATTATTCAACTAATAGGGCGCCATCTGCCGGGAAGAATCCCCAAAACATGGACTTTCTGCCATAAAAGTCGTCTTTGGCGTTCCATACTATTATTGGGAGCATTCGTTATTTTGAATTGTTATTGTTTAAAGAAGTGTGACATTTGGTGGTCGTGATGTTATCATTTGTTTGAGCTGGATCTAGTTAACTGGGTTTACGTGTTCCTTATTAAGAGTGTAAGCGTACAGAAGTAATCGTTAGCTCGGGGCGCCCTCCTATCTACGTCTACGAGACTGCGTCCTATTCACGTCCCATGTTGGCGCGTGCTTGGGCCCGGTGGGCCTGGGTCGAGCATTGCAATGGTTTGGTCAACGAGCACGTTGGCGTTCTGTCGTCGAAGATGCACGCCGCTAGTGGTACAACGAATCGAATCAAGAAGGCGCGTATGTGTAACGCAGCAGACGACACCAGATTGGTATGGGTCGACCTTGAGGTATGCATAAATGAAACGGTCGTGGGTGTCTTTCATCAAGTTCTAGCCGAGTTACCGGGCGTTGCACTGCAAAAAAGGCAATCAAAATATGTCTAGACCTATCTCGACTCTAGTCGACAGTCTAGACTAGAGTCTAGTGTAGACGAATAAGACTAAGTAAACTTACAAGTTACAAACAAAGTCGCGTCTGTGCATGTAAATAGGAGCGGTCATTGTTTATGACTTTATCAGTGGGTGGTGCAGAGGAGTTGCCCATGGAAGGTGTATTATTCAATGGAGCATTTATTACTACTTACTAAGTATAATACGGATGGATGATCATCAAGACCGCATGACTGTCAAGGCACGTTTATTGCTACCGTTCTTATCCGCTAGGTGTCAGGACGTAATGTGTGCCACTACAAAATATACAGGATACTACAGAAGGTGGAGCCCATTCCACTCTCTGATTATTGCAGGGAAAGGGAGTGGTAAAAGGCTGGGTGGTCTGCCCTCGCTTGATGAAAATGCTGGTCTCCTTGAGTTTTGGGGTCACTTCGTTGGTGGTATTGGTCTATGGTGATGTCCAACTTAATTACCACTCCCTGACTTCTCAGTCTGAAATAGATTTTGTTCCATATTTCAAAATATTATCAAATCCTTTGATTTTAACAATTTTGTACAATAATTGTACGATGTTGACAGGTTATCCTTCTGCATTTTTCGATGAAAATAGCCTGATTCACAACAAAACATATGTTGCACTGCGATTGATTTTGTCATTGTGATCAAGTAGCTAGCGTTAAAATATCGTTTTTACTTTTGTTACATAAAATACCTAATTTGTTTCACCCATATATATGCTTCTCACTTTCAAATTATGGGAACCATAAAGAACTACAAGTATATGACTTTCAGAATAATTATTACAATTTGGACACATGCTAACAGATACGGCAGGAGACATTTGTTGGAACCAGCGCTGCAGCGTGACGTCACACTTCGGTGCTCTGTGGTGGTATAGGAAATAGCCTTGACTTTGGTTGAGCAGTCGTTGATGTTTCATCGCAGGAAACCGAGGACTCTGGTTGCTTTTCCTGCTGTTGACGCTGTATGTCTTGACCATGTCAGATTGTTGGTGATTGTGACGCCCAGGTGTCTACTTGCTTCGGATATTTCTAGCATTTTGTTGTGGATGGTGTATGATGTTTCACGGGCTGGTTTTCTTTTCTTTGGCATCACTGATTGCTGTGCACTTTCCTGGATTAAATTCCATCTGCCAGTCCTTCTCCCACTGCTCCAATGATGACAGATCCGACTGGAGGGTCAATGGTGAAGCTCTTAAAGAGGAGGCAGTCATCTGCGAGCAGCTTGGTATGCTAGGAGTGTACGACATCTGGCAGATCATTAATATACGACAAGAAGAGGAGAGGTTTTAGGACGGTGCCCTGGGGCACCCTGACGTGACATCCACCTGGGTGGAATGTATCCCCTCTAGCAGGACCTTCTGCGTTCTGCCGGCCAAGAACGATTTAATCAACTGGAAGTTATTTTCCCAAATGCCGTAGTATTCGAGCTTGTAAAGAAGGCAACCATGAGGCACCTTGTCAAATGCCTTGCTGAAGTCAAGCAAAATGATGTCTACTTGTTCACTCGCGGCAAGCTTGCTGGCAATCTCGTGAACAGTGCCTACAAGCTGGGACTCACTGGAGTTCCTGCGTCAAAATCCGTGTTGACAGTTGCAGAGTACCTTGTTCTTGTCGAATTGCTTCGTGATGCTATTATGGACAATGTGCTCCAGCACTTTGCCAGTGATGCTTGCTTGGTGTTTCTCCCATTTCTTGTATATGTGTCATTGGGAACTTTACTTGTGTCAAGCGAAAGCTGGAACAGTCTTGTGAAGACAGGTTTTATTTCGTCGGCGGCGGTCTTGAGTATAAAGGCTAGCTTCGTGAAAACATTTTTAAAAAAAGTGTAAAGAAAATCAATGGTTTGGTGTCGGGATTGAACCGGCGTCGCCCGATTGCAAAATAAATGCCAAGGAACCAACGCATTTACCAACTGAGTTAGCAGAACCGACAGAAATTCGCTGACTGATTGAAGTTGTTATGATAAACTGTACAACTCCTTCATACATCGATATTCTAGTGATATTGTGAGATTATACACGTTACTTTCTGTAGCTGGATACAATATATGTTTGCTATGTATGTTTATTGTAGATTATCTCCCGTTGGTTGCATCCGATATAATTATTCTAAAAACAAGCCCAAGCTCGGCGAAACCTAGTTGACTTGTAGGCCCATTCGCATTCATTGTTTTGAATAAAATTGGATTCATGTGGAACCGTAAGATAACTGCTTGTTCCTCTTTGATGACTAGTGTTTGTATTACATCGGAATATCGCACAATAACTAATTTTGACGCTTGTTTCTACCCGAAAGCTATCCTTGTAAACATGCTCTGAATGCATGGAAAGGGTCGGCCTGATGCGAGTATGGATCATCAGCGTTCGAAATAGCACTTGTCCGTTTGTCCGGGACAAGTGATTTTTGGCCCGGACAAGTAAAATAACTCAACATGGTTATCCGGTGGACAAGTGAAAATTTACAGTAAATAGTGACCAGTACAACATTGCAAACTTTTTATTTGAGGAAATTCAAACATAGATGGAGTTCGCTAGCAGTCGAGCACGTACGTTGCAGTTTTGTTAGCGTCTTGTCGATCCACCGCCAGTGTGTTGTACGTCAGTGTTCGACCGAGTTTAGTGCCAGCGTTAACCGGGTCATCCGCTGAGCGCACCGACCTAACTCTGTTATACGCGTAGGACAGACTCCGCATCAGCCATCGTTGATCTTGCTTCCATTCACGAATCATATTTGACGAACTTTGAAAATAGTAGACTTTGTATCGCTACCTGTTATTTGAATACTTGTATAGTTTTAACCATTATTACGCCTAACGCACGCGGACTCGGCAGTTTTCCCAAGACAAGTCATCGAACGTTAGTCGATCCAGATCGGTAACAATTTTCAAAACTTGTAACTGGCTCTCCAGTAAATCTATGGTGGTGGTTGATAACCGGAATATTAATTAAATTTAAGAAGTGTTGTATCTATGTCACATTTATTTTAACCATAAATTTCGATTTCTCAAAGCCGAATTATGCAAGACGCGCGGCCGGGGCGCCAACGCAAGAGACTGATACTTGAAAATTGTGTTCTACACATTGCGCGCGCACCGCGTATGAATACCGGTAACTTTCTGCTAATCACTGGATCTTGGAAAATATACATTACCCCTGCGGGGGCACAGTATTGGCAGTCGGCCGGAAGGGAGATTACCGGTGCAAAAGGTCGTTAAGAAAGACCGCGACGTTTACCCTAGCATTACATCTATATACTATCTAGCAATAGGACAATATCTGCATAGATCGGCTGATACAACTTGCCTCAATTTATAAAGGAACACTGGCCAAATTCTTTGGCTTTGCCGATTTTGTACTCAAAATCGTAAAGTTTACTCCACTGGAATTTACTCCAATGCGTAGGCCTACAATTCGAAAAAAAATGATTTAAAAAATAATTCATTGCCATTAGATTCAACATGTGGCGAAACGATTTATTGATAGCTTGTATAAAGAAACACTGCAAAGGAAACAATTGTCATAATAACCGTAAGAAATAAATTCCTTATGTTTTTTTTAATATGCACGTAGACGTAGATTAAAAGTGTGGGCGCATACACGAAGGAAGGAAATATACGCGGTGCTTCCTGCCTACCCTGCGCACGCACATTAAAGTGTCCTTCCGTTATAGAGGTAATGTCTAAATCCGCTGATGGGGTAAGACCACATTAAGGATTCGTCCGCCATTACGCCATCCGAGAGAGTTCCCAATAGAAATGGCATTATGCAGGTTGTGTGAATTTCTGAGAGTACTTGTATAGTGTTGATTGAGTAGAAATTATGTTTTTCTGCAGCGTGGTACCAGAGCTGTCAAATTATGACAGTTGTCATATTGTGCTTTTCTGCGTATAGACACAGGTGTCATTTGGCTATATGATGTCATTAGGGCAAATCACTGTCTGGTTCTAGCAGAAATGAAGGGGTGTCAGGTTTGAAAGTGGTTTATGGAAAATTGAGGTATGAGAATTTTATGAATTTTGCACAGCATGTGTATGAATAGAGGGTAAATATGGTGTAGAAATTTAAAGAAAACTGTTGGGTAAAATTTACAGGAAATGAAGGAAACGTTATAATGGCCGCCTATGGTGAAATCTAATGTGGTCTCACCCCATTTTCAAGTATAAGAGTTTTGCGGTGCCAACCGCCGTTTACATGTCGGCTTCCGCCAACTACAGCGGTCTGCGCGCGGCAGCAACGTTACGACAACTAAATCTACAAATGTAATTCGGGCACTGTTATACTGTTTTAACATAATTGAAATGGTAATACAAAATTTAGGAAAAATATGCGCTTGTCTGCTGGTGATCAATTTAATATTATCTTCGTTTGTAAAATACAGAACTTTGTTAATAACTTTTTGAAATCTACTTGTCCGCCAAAATTTTAACTTGTCCGAGTGGTTGTCAAGGGGAATCGGAAAAAACGTAAAAAAGTCTCTTATTTTTATGACAACAACACAATGTTCCTGCTGTTTTGTTGCATGTACATCTTGTGATCAAAGACAAATTTTGAAATTGCTAAATTATATTTGCAACTATTTTCTAGTCCATTATCATTATTATTCATCATGGATATTAAAAGTGGACATGTTACATGATGTATACCAATATTGTAGTGATGCTGATGTGAACGCTTTTATTAATAACAAATCCTTATTATGATGCTAGGAATGAGACAATTGTTTTCCTTGCTATTGGTTATAATGTTGCAAAAATTGTTTATGTTTAATATGGTATATAACACTGCTATAAAAATGTTGCATCAGTTTGTCATTGAAGATGCACTTCAACCATCAGGTACACGTCCAATGCAAAGCCAGGAAATGTCACAAAAATCACAATAATCTGATATTATTTTTTTCAACCTCTTCTCTTCATTGAAGAAATAGAATATGGTGCTACTTCCAAGTGATTCAATGATTATGCCTTAAAGAATAGTACCTTCTGTGTTTTTGCTATTACTTTAGCTGTTTACAAACAGCTTGCAAGAAGAGTTGCTTATTCATAACTCTTCTGTGGTTGAAAATACCTTCCAAAGTGCAGAATTTGATAGCAGGAATAAATAGACTGACGTGAACTGACAGGACTACATTGGTGTGGTGGTGTAATGACCATATAATTATGGTCTTTGTAGACTGGCTTTTGCATCAAGTCTGTTGACCAATCCATTCCACCCACATCATCACATATGCCTTTCCTGTGTTATGTTGCATAAAAGTACCACTTCGCATATTTCCCCAAATCCTGCTAGTGGCGGTAGAGGTTCAGAAAGTGTTCGCAGTCCGTATGCTAACTAGCACAACCATCAGGAAAGTTGATGTTTCTTTGCCCAGCTGTACATTTTGCAGTGAAAAAAATTATGCTGTGTTTTGAAATAGGTGTACAACAATGGTGGCACGTATGTTGGAGTCAGAAATGACAACATAACTGTGACACACAATCTTTTCCTACTTCAAGATTGAAGCAATATAATAGGTGTGCACAGTGTTGCCTGTGCACAGTGTTGCCT
The DNA here is from genome assembly GCA_020002185.1 of Paraescarpia echinospica. NCBI lineage: Eukaryota > Metazoa > Annelida > Polychaeta > Sabellida > Siboglinidae > Paraescarpia > Paraescarpia echinospica. Next base: position 17,108,065 of record CM034540.1, read on the forward strand.
GTGCACAGTGTTGCCTGTGCACAGTGTTGCCTGTGCACAGTGTTGCCTGTGCACAATGTTGCCTGTGGACAGTGTTGCCTGTGGTTAGTTAGTATAAAAACTGCAAAAACTTTCTGAACCTCTGCCACCACGAGCAGACTCCAGTTTAGCACTTTTCTCAAAAACGACATGTGATGGTGTGGATGGAATGGTCAAGAGACCAGACCAAAAGCCAGTCTACAAAAAAACAATATTTTATGCAGTTGTTTGAATCAGCCCATGTACCAGCTACTGAGTTCTGCTTTCTAACCACAGAAGAGGATTCCCGGAAGAGTACCATGAAGCAGCTATCTTCTTACAAGCTATATGGAAACAGCTAAAACATCAGCAGGAACACATAATTTACACATCATCAAGTAATTATCATTGAATCATTTGGAAGTAGCACTATATTCTACATCATCCCTGAAAAGGGAAGAGCTTGTGACAACCTAGTGTGTTGTCCTCATCTGGCAGATGCCAAACGGTATGTAACAGCCATCTACAATGGACACTGGAGGCTAGCGCATGTAACAAATATTCTGGCTGACCTTCCTTCACCCATATGGTCCAACACCATCATAGTTTTACCCGTAACAAAGTGACACTCTTCGAGTTAGTATTCTCCTCACCAACGTAGACCCAACGACTGACAATGGTCGCACCTACAGGATATCAAAAAAAAAAGTAAAACGTGAACATGTTAAATGAGACATTACAGCATGTATGTACACTCATTTAATTATAAGAGACCTTTTAGCATGCTTTTTATGTGATCTGAAAAGTTTATTCAGAAATTCAGTGTGGTATTGACTGATCTGGAGACCAACCATAGGTTGCCGGGTGTACTAAATTTACTGTATCTCTGAACATTATTATTTGCCCATCCTAATATTTTCAGGGACACTTGAACAATGATATAGGATGCTGTAGAATTAAAATTAAAAAAATTGAAGGATACACATTTTTTTAGTATCGAAAGTCAAAAGTCATATGATAAATGATACTTTTATATTTACATGAAAAATGTAATTTTACAATGTAAATATGCACATATTTACTGGCTTTCCAATGATGTCTTACTTTCTTTTCTACCTTTATTAGAAACAGAGTTATGGATGTTACTATAACAGCCAGTATGCAAGTTCAGTGACTTATATCTTCATTAATATTTGACCTAGATTCTTTAAAAGTTGCAGTTTTGATGTTCTCATGGGTGCCAACACCTGTGCTAAATTTTATCAAAATTGGAGTCAGGTGATGTTTTGAGTGATTGATTTGACATGGAAATTGATTGATTTTACCTATGGTAATAAATGTATATTAAGGGGATGCGATGGTCAGAGCACTTTTTTCCTTATTATTGAACTTAGAGAGTTGACATTTTCAGAGGTTGTGAATCATGGTTAGAAACTGAGTGTGGATTTTTTGAAGAATTTTTTAGGGGGATTTTCCCGTGGTATGGTGGCCATCTTGGACTAAACTTTTCTCAGTAACCACTAGACATAGACAGCCCAAATTTAGTGTGTAGTTACTCCATAGTAAATCCAATAAAAACTCAAAAGTTTTCATCGATATTTCAAAAACTTTCTTTTTGGTGAATTTTTGAAATATTAGATTATTTTTTTTGGAAAAAAGGAGGGAAAATTTTACATTCAAAATCCATTATGCAAAAACCAGGCAATGTTTTCGGAAAAGTTTCTTAACAGTTTTCAAGAGCATACTATCAAGAAACACTGGCAAGTTTCAAGCAGTTCTGTCAAATAACAGCTCAGATAAGTGACACGGAAGACAAGAGGTGAAGGGAAAAACATGTTTCTGCATAAATCGCGTTCAAAGTTTGGTACATTGGTACACACAGTTCAACATCTAAAATGTAACCTAGATGAACGAAACTTTGCAGATATGTTCTCCAATGTACACTAGCAAACACGTAGTTGAATAATATTTCTACACGGAAATGTCAACAACTCGAAACTCTTTTTTTCTTCAAAAATCCAAAAAAGTCATTCATGCTCTGACCATCGCATCCCCATAACTATTCATTTAATAATAACTGACTAATTAATAAATAAATATTGGCTAATTAGCACTCTACCTTGACAGACTGACACATTTCAGTAAAAGGCCATAATGTCTATGATTTGAAGATATTTATATAATTTATGCAAGCTATAAAACCATATGAATTGTGGTGTTAAATATGTATAACCGTTCATTTAATATAATTAATAAGTCAGTATTGGCTAATTACTGTGCTACCTCAACAGACCGAGACATTTCAAAAAAGGCCATGATGTCCGTGATTATGAAGATATTTGTATATAACATTTAATAAAACAAGTAATTAATTGTTAGCAAATTTGAACATGTCTCAAACTAGTACCCATAGCCTAGGCTAGGCAGCCATATCCAAGGCTATAGTATATTTCTAGCAAATATTATGTAAGACTAGTCTAAAGTATTGCAGATTTAGCATGGATTATGTCAATAATACAAAGATACTATTCATTTTGCAAAAAATGTAATTCAAAGAAATGTAATAAATCAGATCTGGCTCCTGCTGCGGTGACGCGCACACTGAGTTTCACCAACACGGAACTCTCAAATGTCATGATTTTTGAACGGCCCAAAACCATATCGCGCACCAGAGGACGCAACCAATTTTTTTAACACTGACTAAATGAACATAATAATTATGAAAAATAAAAAATAACTCGCGATAGACCAACGTAACTATATTTAATTTGCAAATGAAACACACTGTTGTCGTAAAATTGATGTAACAGCATAATTCTGGTTAAATTTCAAAATTTAAACGACATAAACAAAGTTGAACTTAGCTCCGACAACATCACAGCAGTGAATGAGGTAAATGATCAGAAATAGCCTGCATAAACACGAATTGAAGCAAAACACTACCCGCGTACCGCCAAACGAGACGGCACTGCAGTGATCGCGAGTCGCGCCACGCAAAACGACCCTGTTAGCAGAATTTGTTGAAGTGCCTAATTTTATGCACACAACCCTGATTCTCCCCGGCCCACACCCTGCTAAATATTTACCACTCCGTTGGCCTTTTATTTAATTAATACAGTAACACAATGTATCTTGCTACTATATGAAACATTAATTCTAACGATAGTTATTATACTTACATGTACACGTATATATATTATATGCTTGGCTTTTTTGGAGGGTCTTTCTCCAACAACTCAGTGATTGTCTATTCACCATAATTTGGCCATGGCATAAGCACGGGAACAAAGAGAGTCAAAGGGGACAGCTGTCACCCCCAAGAATTTTGCTGGGGGCAGACATGGTTTTGCCCCCCTCCCAGTAAGTAAAACTGAAGGTGGGTTTTTTGACTAGCCTCAGGGGTACAAATCGAGGTTTACAGAGAATCTCAAGGTGGCTTAGTTACACCCAGCATATTAATTTCGCTCCCGCACCAGTGTGCCAATGAAAACAAGTGATTTGTTGCTCCATTGGTGGGTGCAACATAGTAATAATTACTAATTTTTATTATGTATGAGAACATGAAGTAGAGCCATTGGTTGGTTTATAGATGACCGGCCTTGACGTGGACACGGACCACATTCTAGAAATGGCATGCCTTGTCACTGATGGAGATCTCACAGTTGTTGCTGAGGTAAGACTTTACGCGACAAGTTTCATTACCATTTCATCAAAGAAAAAACATGTAACAAAACAATATGTGTACAAATTTTGTATAATTTTAAGGAGCGCAGTAGTGCAGCGGTAAGAGCTCCGGACTCTCAACTGAGGGAACCCGGGTTCGAATCCTGTAAGGCGGTGTTGAACCTTGGGCAAGTTCGTTTACTCTACATTGCTTCAGTTCACTCACTGTATGAATGAGTACCAGGCTGTAGACAGTGGTGGATATTTGTGTAGGAATAGTCTTTGTGCATTACATGTGATGCCAGGGAGTAAAATGCTTTGAGCAGTCCTGAGGACTGGATACTGCCCTATATAAGAACTTACCTTTTTACTTTAACTCAACCATCCAACATAATATTGTTCTGCTTCCTGCACAGGGTCCAAATTTGATCATTCATCAACCGGAGGAAATCCTCAGTGGCATGAATGACTGGTGCAAGGAGCATCATGGGAAGGTAAGGCACCAGTTCACCCAAAGCATCATGGGAAGGTAAGGCACCAGTTCACCCAAAGCATCATGGGAAGGTAAGGCACCAGTTCACCCAAAGCATCATGGGAAGGTAAGGCACCAGTTCACCCAAAGCATCATGGGAAGGTAAGGCACCAGTTCACCCAAAGCATCATGGGAAGGTAAGGCACCAGTCCACTCAAAACACCATGGGAAGGTAAGGCATCAGTCTACCCAAAACACCATGTGAAGGTAAGGCACCAGTCCACCCAAAACACCATGGGAAGGTAAGGAACCAGTCCACCCAAAACACAATGGGAAGGTAAGGCACCAGTCCACCCAAAACACCATGGGAAGGTAAGGCACCAGTCCACCCAAAGCACCATGGGAAGATAAGGCACCAGTCCACCCAAAACACCACGGGAAGGTAAGGCACCAGTCCACTCAAGGCATCATGGGAAGGTAAAGCACTAGTCCACTCATTGAAGCATCATGTTATGGTAAGGCACCAGTCCGCTCAAAGCATCATGGGAAGGTAAGGCACCAGACCACTCAAAGCATCATGGGAAGGTAAGGCATCAGTCCACTCAAAGCACCATGGGAAGGTAAGGCACCAGTCCACTCGAAGCACCATGAGAAGGTAAGGACCCAGTCCAATCAAGGCATCAAGGGAAGGTAAGGTACCAGTCCACTCGAAGTAGCATGGGAAGGGAAGGCTTCAGTCCACTCAAAGCATCATGAGAAGGTAAGGCACTAGTCCTCTCAAAGCATCATGGGAAGGGAAGACACCAGTCCGTTCAAAGCATCATGAGAATCTCCAGTCAAAATCATGAAGTTCCAGTTTTGTTTTGAAATTTGAATGTTCACTCTTGTAATGCAGCTTGACAACACATTTTCACTTTTACAAATACTTAGTTGTAGCCCTGCTAGACAACATGTGTTCACTCTTGTAGTTGGGCTTGACAACATGTGTTCACTCAAGATTATAGTTGAGCATGTTAACATGTATTCACTCTTGTAGTTTGGTTTTACAATATATGTTCACTCATGTAGTTTTGCATAACAACGTGTGTTCACTCTTGTGATTAAGCTTGACAACACGTATTCTCTGTTGTAGTGTAGCTAGACAATGTATGTTCACTCTTGTTGTTCAGCTTGACAATGTGTGTTCAATCTTGTAATTAGGCTAAGTTGCAAAATGTGTTCAATCTTGTAGTGTTTGAGGTGTGTTCATTTTTGTAATGTTGTTTGACAATGTGTGTTCAGTATGGTAGTCGGGCCTGACGACATGTTCATTCTTATAGTGTTTGATGTATTTACTCTTACAGTGTGGTTTGACAATGTGAGTTAACTCTGGTAGTTGGACCTGACAACATGTGTTCATTCTTGTAGTGTGGCCTGACAACTTGTGTTCACTCTTGTAGTTGAGCCTGACAATGTGTGTTCATTCTTGTAGTGTGGCCTGACAACTTGTGTTCACTCTGGTAGTTGGGCCTGACAACATGTGTTCATTCTTGTAGTGTGGCCTGACAACTTGTGTTCACTCTGGTAGTTGGGCCTGACAACATGTGTTCATTCTTGTAGTGTGGCCTGACAACTTGTGTTCACTCTGGTAGTTGGGCCTGACAACATGTGTTCATTCTTGTAGTGTGGCCTGACAACTTGTGTTCACTCTTGTAGTTGAGCCTGACAATGTGTGTTCATTCTTGTAGTGTGGCCTGACAACTTGTGTTCACTCTGGTAGTTGGGCCTGACAACATGTGTTCATTCTTGTAGTGTGGCCTGACAACTTGTGTTCACTCTTGTAGTTGAGCCTGACAATGTGTGTTCATTCTTGTAGTGTGGCCTGACAACTTGTGTTCACTCTGGTAGTTGGGCCTGACAACATGTGTTCATTCTTGTAGTGTGGCCTGACAACTTGTGTTCACTCTTGTAGTTGAGCCTGACAATGTGTGTTCATTCTTGTAGTGTGGCCTGACAACTTGTGTTCACTCTGGTAGTTGGGCCTGACAACATGTGTTCATTCTTGTAGTGTGGCCTGACAACTTGTGTTCACTCTTGTAGTTGAGCCTGACAATGTGTGTTCATTCTTGTAGTGTGGCCTGACAACTTGTGTTCACTCTGGTAGTTGGGCCTGACAACATGTGTTCATTCTTGTAGTGTGGCCTGACAACTTGTGTTCACTCTTGTAGTTGAGCCTGACAATGTGTGCTAATATGTGTTCACTCTTATAGTGTGGTTTGACAACATCTGTTCACTCGTATAGTGTGGTTTGACATCATCTGTTCACACTTATAGTCGTGTCTGACAACATGTGTTCCTGTTTGTAGTCAGGCCTGACTCAAGCTGTAAGCAACAGCATGATCTCACTGCAGCAGGCGGAGATGGAAATGGTTTCCTTTGTTCGACAACACACGCCACAGGGCAGATGTCCTCTAGCTGGCAACACAGTGCATGCTGATAAACAATTCCTCGACAAGTACATGCCACACTTCATGAATCATCTACATTATAGGATTGTTGATGTCAGCACCATTAAAGAGCTTTGTCGGTATGACTTTATCAATAATATGAATTTAATGTTTTCAGTGTTGGATCTAAATATTAATAAAGACATGTAAGAGAAATAATGTGTCGGAGATCATGAGATACAGTGTTGACTATATGGCCACAAGTAGGCAAGAAAATATATAGTTAATGTTGTCCAATGTCTGGTGCATTATAGATTTAGATTTCAAAAACTTACAATTCAGGATATAAACAAGTTTCATAATTAGATATTGTGAGAATAATGTAATGAACCCTAATTTTGAGAGAGAAAAGAAAACAATCTTAACCATAATTTGCAGACAGAAGAACATAATAGTGATTGTATTTTACAGACGATGGTATCAAAAGGAGTATTGGCAAGCCCCGTCAAAGGCAGCCAGTCACAGGTATGTCGGCTACCAATCACAGGCATATTGGCTGTCAGTCACAGGTATATTGGTTGCCAGTCACAGATATATTAGCTGCCTGTCACGGGTATATTGGCTACCACTCACAGGTTTTTAAGAAAATATAAACAATTGGGTAAATTTGTTTGAAAAAAACATTTTCCACACTGCTTGATATATCCTTGTTTTATTTTTCGGAGTGGTGTTACACACGTGTGAGTTAATGTTCTGTTACTAGATGTGTGAAGTTAAAAAAACAATAACATAAGAAACATGTTCAACGTTTAAACATGCGTATGTTACATCAATGCACGCATACATAAAGAATAACAGACTAAGCTATTAAACCAACTTACTTAAGCTATTAAACCTACTTACTGCAACACTCACAGTTGTTGAAGTACAACAAGAGCAGTGGTTTTTAATAGTTCTTAATGTTTAAAATTTGATTAAAATATAAATATTTAGATAACTCTGAAATATATTACATCCCCATAAAGCTGAACATGTCACCGTCACAATAAACTGTTTAAACACACCCATAAAACACTGTGTTCAAATTGTAAGTCAGAATGCATATTGATCTGTTTTTCCCAATTGTTGCCATGTAAATAATAAAATAATCAATATTGTAACAAAAATATCTTTATAATGTATAAAATAATAATACTTCATTTTGTCTGTTACTTTTTAGTCCTTTGGGCCATTGCCAACACTCTGCGTCCGCCGTCCGATGTCCGTCGTTAGCTGCCGTATCTCGGAAACTGTTCAGCAACTTTTTTTCTAATTTTGCATAGACATCTTAGGGTACTGCCACTATGCACGAGAAATCTGTATTTGATTGAATTATTCTAAGGACTCTGTAGGGCCCCCAAGGGCCCAAAAAGCTGGTAATTTGTCACATTTTGTCTTCTTTTTTTTAAACCGTTCAGCAACTTTTTTTCTAATTTTGCATAGATGTATTTTAGGGTGCTGCCACTATACACAAGAAATCTGTATTTGATTGAATCATTCTAAGGGCACCTCAGGGGCCCCCAAAGTGTGAAAGTTTTACATTATCTAGTGATGTGGTTTTGAGAAGGGCCCTTGAGACCACCCCCAACAGTAGATGTTGTGTATTGTGCCAGAAACTGTGCATTGAGACCTTGACTAATCTTTAATTGGTCACAGGCAGAGCAGACACATTTGACCCCTGTTAAACTCAGTTGCCTGTAGCTTTTAAACTGTATCTTCAAAACTATTGATTTTCTATAATTGCAAGTTGTGTTTATTTTGATGTTCATTTAATTATTATAAAATGGCGTGACTGTGGTGTCTATTGGTTAAAGATGTATTGTCACCTGTAGGTGACAAACATAGAAATTTAATATTCTGGACAATTATAGAGTGAAATATCCTACACTTTATTGATACCAAATGCATTCTACTGTTCTGTTTACACTTGCCATTCCTTGTGTAGACATGATACTATGTAAATCAATTGTATGAATATAGACTAATAATTACAGATTCACAATATGGTTGACATCTGAAACAACCAAATGTCAACCATTAGAAGAGTTGACATAGTTCCACTATATACAGGAAATCTTTTTTTGATTGAATCATTCTAGTGTCATCAACATATAGTAGAACATACATTTTCAAGAAAATGTCTACATCATCATCACTAAGGTTGTTGTAAATTTCACCAGCTGCCATGTCAAGTCCCTTATAATTATGACTAACAGTGTTCAAAATTCAGGTAAATAACAAAGGAGACAAGTTTTCGCCTTGCTGTACCTCTACATCACATGAGAAGAAGGCTGACACAGCCTGACCCTGTTTTTTTAAGTATTCATTTATAACATCATCAGTACCACATGCCTTTTTGTTTTTTATTTTCATTGTTACCTCATTTGCGTGAATGGTCTGTTTATGTGTTCGTTTGACTGGGAAATCTTGGATCAAAAGGTATCTCACTAGCTGCAGTTTAACTTTCAGGTTTTTCACCGAGTTTTTCAAAGTGGTTCATAAACTTATCCAGTGAAATATTTCCACATTTTTCACTGCTGTTACTTACTTTATTAAGTATATCCCAGGATTCTGCAGGCTTGCTATGTTTTAGGTTGCGCAAGTTTTCATGTAACTGTTTTTGGTAGCATTTTGATATTTGTTTTATAAAGCATTTATACCCACTAGCCAATTCTCTTAACTAGGCATTAGCTTCGTCATTTTTTATTTTCTTTAGTCTACCTTTTGCTCTCAAATAATCTGTCCTCTTAGAGACATAATCTGGCATAACTTACTAAGTCTTTGTAGCAGCACATTTGTACTTCCAGTGTATCATTGCAACATAACATACATACTGTGTTCCACATTTGAATGTCATGCAATCCATTTGCATATACAGTGTATAATATAAAACTTCAACAGCAGTTTTCTTCATTTTCACTTTTTGACCCCTACCATGTTCAGTGTGCCATAACTTTGCCAATTTTTGTAGCAGTCATAATTTTTGAAACTGTAAAAGCACTCTACCCAATCTTTACAAGAATGAAAGAAAACAATGTTACAATTTTTCTGACTTATCACTCATTTGGTCAGCCGGGGTCACATCGACGTATTAGTCCAAAGGACTAAAGTGACATGTTTTACACTTTATAAATCAATGGCTTCCTTGTTGACTTGCCATCTGGAACGTATTACTTTGGGAATGTTATCAGTTTCTCCTGCCAAGTGTATTGTGATAATAAATGACCTGATCCCCAGGTGTTATTCTTGCAGGGCTTTAGATGACATCCGAGAAAGTGTGAAGGAGCTGCAGTATTATAGGAAAGCTGTGTTCAAGCCAACTGACACAGTGTAATCAAATATACAGCATGATCCAACTTCCAGCACATGGTTGGATCAACAGTCAAACTCTATGTGCGGCTCAACTCAACCTGATGCTCAACTCAACCTGAGGATCAAGTCAACCTGAGACTCAACGGGCGGTTTTGTCAGTGGCTTCTGAGGAATGAAGAACATTTGCAATGTTTGTATGTTTCAAGAATCATTTCAACAGCCTTTCGGCTGTTGTCGTTGGCATTGTATTACAACGCTGCCATCTAGTTTGATCTCAACACATTCTAAGATATATGTCCACAAATCTGCATTTGGTCTACATCATTGATTTCGTTATTTAATATGTTATTCATTATCATTTTTTAATTCACGCTTAGGTGCCATTCTACAATAGCAGACAATTTGTAAGTAATGAAATAAAATGTGCAATTGATTCTGTTGCAGATACGATTTATAACTGTTTATAGTTTTAACTAAGATGTGTAATAGCCTGGAGAGAGTACAGGTGTATTTAAACACACTCATCCCTTGCTGCGTCTGTACACAGTAACGAAATGGGCTAATCTTGACCAAAACTGGTTTGTTTGTTGATTCCGAGATTCATGGTATGTACACAGTGATCCTTATGAGTCGAATGTGATCCTGATGTCTCATGTCATTTCCACACTGCGTTTAGTCCAGAGACATTTTGAAATCAAAAAGGCCGCGTCTATCAAGTGTTGAACGCGGCATGTTGCGATGTGCACCTACATAACGCAGCTCGTCACCATGGCTAATCTCAATAAGCAGTATCAAGCTTAGTCGAAAGTTTCTAAGAAGTGCAGTCGGCAAATGACAAACCACGACCCTGGTAACCGTTAGTCACCGCGCATCGGCAAGATCGATTCGTCGCCATCAGCCTTCTGCGAGACAGTTTCGTACCACAAGCTGCGTAGCTGCTGCCACACCAGTTCGCAACAAAACGAGAATCAACAGCTCCGCTGTTAGAAGGAGGATTCACATTAATTACCTGAATACAAGGAGACTATACAGGGGTCTGACGAACCAGTGGAGTGGGACGAGTGGGATTGTTTGGGCATGCAAGTGTGAAAACGAGAACTCTAGTGTTGATTGATTGGAACCACAATGCACATCGATACATCTATGAAATCGTCAGTCCTGATCCGATACATTCATTCAAGTTCATCACGACATTCCAGCAAGACAACGCTCGTCCCAATGCAGTCCGTGCCCGTAGGTGCCACTACGCAGGGCCCTACCTGCATGATGATGCAGTCGCGGTCTTGCCGTGGATGCCTAATTCACCTGATTTGAGCCCCGTCAAATATCTGTGGGATAAGCTTTACAGGCGCGTATTTAGAATGGGTTAGAGACCAATTAACAGACGGTTAGAGACCAACTGTAGAACTATAAATCTATATATATATATAATTATATATATACATATAATTATGTATTTGCTAAGCCTACGGAAAGTCGGTCGTGCGTGCAGTGTAAATGTCGGATCCGCGACGCTCAGGCCTGTACTTGGCCTATACTTTTGCCTGGAAGACACTTATCGACTTATGAAGTGGTTAACGCAACTTCTTGTTGATACCTTTTATTTGGCTAATTGATGTATCCAGCTAAGACCGTGTATCAATACAAGTCTAAATATAAGCTCCTTGGTAAATTGGTATCCAGTACGTCGCTGTTTGTGTACGTCACAATAAATATGTTGTGCGTGACCTCCGTCAAATTTGATAACGTTTATATGTACGTGAATTACATTACTATATTGCTGCATGACAGTTATCAAACATCCCCGCATACAGGTGCCACTTTAAAATGTTGCCTTATGTTGTTATCATAAAGAAACACTTTTGGAACAAGAATTTCAAATATACGAACGGAATGTCCGAACCCACCACGTGTTCGGCATCCATTTTTATGGCTTGACGGAGTTTTTGCTAGGTAACATATCACGTGATGGTTAAGTAAATTCACACACCAATGTGGGGATAATTTGTACAATGCAGATCGCGGATATTAAGCATATAACAGTTCGAGAAATAAGGTTGTCTCATTCGTAATATAATCCGTGTACAATGGCGACAACGTAGAAGTTGTCGTCCTCGTAGCAGACAGAGGCGTGCGTGTCCACAACGTCATCCCCCAGAAAGCGCGACGCTATGTGAACACTCTGCTTGTCCGCCTCGCCCACAATCACGTTGCAGACGATCTTGTAGCGGGAGTACCCCAATGTCTTGACTGCGTCCTTGATCGCACTGCTCAGTGTCTGGCACAGAATCGACGCCTCCAGTGGGTTTTCGTATCTCCTCCCACGGAGATGGCGTTCGAGCACTGACGTCATCAGAAGCCTTACTTTGGATGCGCTGAACTCGTCATCCGGCGCCATTTTGTACGTGTTCTCGCTCTTCGATGTCGTCGTGTCTTCGGATCTGATCATGCTGCAAGGTCCGCGCGGTCGTCGTTGACGTCTCAATGGGTTGCTGATGTTGCTGATCGTGGACGGTCGCCTGCCCTTACGCTGCAAAACCAACAGAGGAAAACATAAAATTAGTTTATTCCTGAACACTGGCGAGGGCGTAAGGCTTTGCGCCGGACATAACGGAGGTCTGTTCTGGTATTGGTTGCGTGCGTGCGTGCTTTGCACACTTTGTAGCTTCGAGGAGGGTGGAAAGCATTATGTGGGACATAGTTAGAGACTGAAAGATAAGTTTTGGACGCCTGCGTGATAGGCCTACACTGGCACTGACAGAGAGACCGGCGAAGTTACAGATAGCAGACACAAATAGGGTTCGAAGAACAAAGTCATCAAGTGATGTGAATTTAGGGCTAGGCCATGCTTTAGCTGTGTCGACGCGTATCTTAGGCCAACATACAGGTTCTGTGTCGGTTTTGGCCAGATTTCGTGTTCATAGGATCTGACTGCATACAGTATGCGTGCGTAAGGTATATTTAACCATCTAAATGCATCGTATTTGCAGCACTCTGATTTTGCGAGACGTTATTAACAGTGCACCGACCGGGTACAGTAACTACATAAGACATAGTTATGGTGTGTCCATTGTTCTGAATTTATTACTCGCTTTTATTGGTTATACGGTGCGGCCATTGTTCTGAAGATATCAATAAGCTCTGCTGGCTATACGATTTGGTTAATGTTCTGGTTAAATCTGGTGACATCAATTACTTCTATGAGGCACAGGGTTTGGCCATTTTCCTTCTGATATGTCTCGCATTGGCCATTGTTCTGATGATATTTTCATACGGTTTGGTCATTATTCCAATTATATCACTAGTCTATAGTGGTCATGCTGTTTGGTCATTATTCTGTTGATATTAATCAACTTTATTGCTCATACAGTTTGGTCATCGTTCTGATGATATTGGTTATACGCTTTGGTCATTGTTCCGATTATATCACACACCTTTATTGGACATACAGTTTGTTCATTGTTCCGATATCATTCACCTCTATTGATTATACAGTTTGGTCATTGTTCCGATGAAATCACTCATCTCTATTGGTCATACGGTTTTGCCATTGCTCTAACGGTATCACACATATATATTGGTCATACGGTTTGGTCACTGCTCTGATGATCTCACTTACCTCAAACGGCCACGTGGTGCGGCCATTGTTTTGAAGCAGTGTCCGCATATTATTCTTTGACAGCTCATAGTCCGAATTGGTAGACATGTTGGATCGGTACTTTGCAGATACTTCGACCTGTAAAAATAAGTTTTATATTACGTTTAAAAGCATTCGTTTGACGGATGGTTGTATAGTCAGTCGGTCGTTGAGAGAGAACATACAACGATGTCGTACGTCACGATCTTTCAAGGTGGACTTCTTATCAAGGAAGACACCTCAGGTGGAGTAGGATCCTGCGAACACGATAACATGCATCCACTCCCTGGCTTACACGTATTGCTATATCATTACTTAAACAGTTGACATTGTCGGTCTTCGCTCCTCGTTATCACTCCATGGGATTGAAACCATTGTCAAAGTCAATTCCCCCAAAAGCCCACGCAACGAGCTTCACAACTGTGGCACGAAGAATCGAAGTCTATACGTGCCAATTCTCCCGTCGAATCCGGGAGTCTCCCGCATATTGAGTGTCTCTCCCGGAATACAGGCAAATCTCCCTGATTTTCTCTGAAAATCTCTAACGGTACACCTCTATCTTCGAGACAGCGCAACACCACGGGAGACGTGCTGAACCGCTGAATTTCCGGCAAAAAATCTCCAACAGCACCCCTCCCCCGTCTTCCGATGTCAATATGCTAGACAGCGTGACACGGGAAGCGTGCTGAACTGCTGATGAATCTCTCGGATTTCAACAAAAAACGTTGGCATGTACGGACGTCCGTGTTTGACTGTACGTCACAATAGTGGCATGGTGTCCGTGTTTGATTATACATCATAACAATGGCAAGGTGTCCGTATTTGATTATACGTCATAACTATGGCCTACAGTCTGTTTGACTGTCCATGGCGTTCAGTCCGCGTTGGAGTGTACGTCATAACTATGGTGTACAGTTCATGTTTCATTGTACGTCGTAACTATGGCGTACTGTCCTTGCCTGATTATACGTCACAATTGTGGCGTACATAGTGTACCTGTTTGTACGTCGCAACTGTTGCGTACAGTATATACTTGACTATTTGTACTTTGTTGAAGCAGGCACTTACCTGTCAGGGTTCCACAGAAGGAGCGCTGGATACTCACTGTCTGAAGCCAACTGTACCGCCGTTATATATAGACGTGTACCACTTTCTATAGGACGCGCAGCTATGAACTACGTCGCTTTCTTTGTCGCCGTAATCGGGTCTAATGGACTTTGAGACGTCGACCGGATAAGGACGAGAGAAATGAATGCCAGATGCGGTATTGGCGAGCTGTAAGGGGAATGCATGGACCGAAGCACGTCGCACGTCAACACTGGCGCCGACAACCAAGAATAGGAATAATTGATGGTTTCACTAATTGTTGTCGGAGTTGAGTGACTTCGAGTGGGATTACATGCGTGCACTCTGAGCTAGTTAACTGCATGTTCATAACAATGTGGTCAGATAAAAATATTGCCAAATTAGATCTATATTAAGGTCCTATTGGCATGTTCTTGGAAGTAGGTAAATATAGAGATGTTAGGGTTTATGCAGCCCATGCTTGATGTGCCTTAGAACAACACGCAGAGCGATGTTCGAATAGTATTTCAAGCCAACGTCTCGATTAATTGACAATTCGTACCTATAATGTCATAGGCCGGGTAATTAAGTTGAACTTGAACATGTTAACACCCCCCCACCCCTGTTATATTGGTCTACATAATTCTCCCGTGGTTCCGTTATATTTCCCCACATAATTCCTCCGTGGTCACGTTATAATATAATAATATTATACTGCCATAACTCCACCGTGGTTGTGTTATATTACCTCACTTAACTTCACCACATAACTCCCGCGTGGTCCCGTTATACTACCCAACATAACTCCACTGTGGTCACGTTATACTGCCCAACATAACTCCACTGTGGTCAAGTTATACTACCCAACATAACTCCACTGTGGTCACGTTATACTACCCAACATAACTCCCGCGCGGTCCCGTTATACTGCCCAACATAACTCCACCGTGGTCACGTTATACTGTCCAACACAGCTCCGGCGTGGTCCCGTTATACTGCCCCACATAACTCCTCCGTTGTGCCGTTATACTTCCCCACATAACTCCCCTATAGTCACGTTATACTGGCCCACAACAATGTGATAATGTTAATAATAATAAGGACCGTTCTCTGACAGACATTTGCTGTCCTTGCATATCCTGACAGCACGAGCGGCCAGTCAACTGGCTCAAATGCGGACACCTGTAAGACAGGTAACTGACGTGGGCCCGTTAATCCGTTCACACGGGGGGATAATCCATTTACACGAATATCATTGTAGCTAGTTTTCAACAGGGTAATGCATTCGCCATTAGACACGAACTTTGGTACATTTTGGTTTCAATGTGGTAAATGTACTAGCATATATTGGTCAGCGACTTGACCTTATTGAATCACACTGCTGGAATACTTGGAAACGGTCGCGAGTGACGTCATCTGAGCTAACTATCAATAATAGCCTAGTAGGCTGTATATAACAATAGCTTAAATTGGGTGAAACGTTCCCCATATCACAGTTGGTTCAATATAGTACAGATAACTATTGGTCCAATAGTACAAACACTGTTGGTCCAAAAAATTATACCACTGTTGATCCAGTAACATATGCCACAGTTGGTCCAGTATGTAATAGAGATCAGGTTGATGTCATTACCCCTGAACCAGTAGTTATGTTATTAGCCCTCAACCTATGGTGGTATGTAAGGTTGAACCAACTGTGGTCTGTACTATTGGACCAACTGAGATCAGTACTACTGGGGCAACTGTGGTTCAGGGGTAATAACATTACTACTGGTTCAAAATAACATCACTACTGGATCACAATAACATCACTACTGGATCAGGGGTAATAGCATAACTATTGGTTAAGAATAACATAGATACTGGTTCACAATAACATCACTCTTGTTCAGGGGTCATAGCATCACAACTGGTTCAGAATAACATCACTACTAAGTTAGTATTTGTTCAGGGGCAATAACGCCATATGGCTGTTTTAATTACATGCACCACAAACACACTGATTCTATCCTAGGCAGCACAATAATACTCCTCGTTTGGACAGTTTGTGTCGTCTATATTAGCACGCAAACAGAGAAACTGTTGAGTTATTCTACTACTTAACAGTCTGTGTTACAACAAGCTACTTAAAATTACTAGAATCGCCCTACTTGTGGTGTCATCCAACCGATCTTGTTGCGATCCATGGCGCACATTCCCACATACATTATTTATAACTTAACATCATACAATATCTGCACAACTGTGTTGTCAAAAGATGCCCTTTTTATATTATGCTGTCATTGTCAAACGTGCCATGTACACATCACACTGTTGTACACATCTCACTGTCATACTGTCGTATATCTCACACCTAATGTTTTAGTCCAGCAAGACTTGACAATTGGACTAGTTTTGTTGTCAAGTGTTGATCTTGTAGCACTGACTGCAATGGTTTCTTGGCCGACACTCCTCATAGTTTATACCTGTGATGCAGTCATACCATGCCATGCGGCACCACCATGGCAGACACCATCCGTCTTAAATCTTGGTGCTTTCGTTGTTATGGAGAGTATCTAAGTCAAAACTATCACACAATTTTGCTGTATTATTAAATTTTACAATAGCTGCAGATATCTGCATCCTAATTCCTACATTTAGAAGGTAAAATCATTAATAAACTATGATAGTTTATCACAAAACAGTACACCATACATGTATAATTTATACACATGAAATTTAGAATGATTTCTATGCTCTGTGCCACCAAACGCTATACAGTCCTTGCACCCACTAGGTGTGTCTACCAACACAGTTTCGGCTTTCACTTACACGTCTATTGATTGTACTGTGTAACACTTACACGTCTTGATGGTACTGTTTCTAACACTTACACGTCTACTGATGGTACTGTGTCTAACACTTACACGTCTATTGATGGTACTGTGTCAAACACTTACACGTCTACTGACAATACAAAGCCATATCACTTACTAAGTAACTTACACGTCTATGATACTAAGTAATTTATATTACTTATAAGTTACATGTCTACTGATGGTACTGTGTCATGTCACTTACAGTTATACAACTACTGACGGTACAGTTTCATGTGACTTAGACGTCTGCTGACAGTAATGTGTCAATTGTCATGTCACTTATACATCTGCTGATGGTCTGTGTTATACCGCTTATATATCTGCAGGTGGTACTGTGTCATGTCACTTACACGTCTGCTGACGATACTATGTTATTCATAGAACTTATACATTTATTGATGGTTTTGTGTCATGTCATTTACACATCTACTGGTGGTGTTGTGTTATGTCACTTATACGTCTGTTCACGGTACTGTGTCATGTCCTGACTGGCATTTTCCCACGACAACGCTTGTGAAGGTATCAGCTGGTTGTCGGCATACATGTACAAGCCGCTATTCGGATCTGACATATGCAGGATTGGCATCACGCCAATGCCACCATCCTTGGTTATGTGTGCCTGCCCAGTGAGCGGTATGTTTGTCGGTACCGGGGGCGGTATGTGAGTGATGAGAGGCGTGAGAGTCGTTGTTGCCAACGGCATGAGGTCAGAGTTCGAGGTGGCCGGCACGCACTGTGAGAAGGGCACGTTGACGGGTGGTACCACCGGCAGAGTACCGCCGAGTGTTGTGTGACGCAGGTGACCCAGGGATGACGAAATCGTCGGCAACGGTGTCAGCGACGTCAGTGGCATTGTCGACGTGGCCAACGATGGCGACGACATCGACAGATTCGTGAGTGACGACACGGGAAGATTGGTGACGCCAGACGACATGACGACAAGTTCAGTGGTGGCGTCACCTGACACACCCGCAGACGGACTCGCAAGGTTTGTCATCGAGTAGATGACCCTCATATTGCTGGTGTCCAGCGGGCGCGACATGTCCGGCAAGGCCACCTGACCGATGTCCCCCCCGACCATCAGGCCTTGCGACTGGACAGCCGGAGACGTACAGACAGAATCGATGTCGGACTTCACCTTCAAATAGCCAACGGGCACCCCCGTCGCATCAACCACATCATTACCAAGGGGCGCATGACACGAACGCACGTCAACAGGTGGTGGCATCTTCGACACGTGAAGGTCGTTGACGTTGACGCAGCTCGTCGGCGTGAGCATCTGTGCAGGGTCACGAGATGGCGCCGCTGTTGTTCTGACAACCTTGCAGAGTTTCTGATTCGTATGCACGATGAGGTGGTGAACGGTGCGAAGGTGCTTCGTCAGGTTGCCCTTCAGGTCCGTACGGTAGTCACAGATGTAGCATGTCCATGGCTTGAGCCCCTACACACAAACAGATGTAGCAAGGTTTGAAGCCCTACACACAAATAACTGATGTAGCAGGTCCAAGGCTTGAGGCTGTATACACAAACAACAGATGTAGCAAGACTTCAGGCCCTGCACACAAACAACAGGTGTGGAAAGGCTTGATGCCTGCACACAAACAATATATGTAGCAAGGCTTGAGGCCCTGCATACAAACAACAGGTGTAGCAAGGCTTGAGGCCCTGCACACAAACAACAGGTGTAGCAAGGCTTGAGGCCCTGCACACAAACAATATATGTAGCAAGGCTTGAGGCCCTGCACAGAAACAACAGATGTAGCAAGGCTTGAGGCCCTGCACAGAAACAACAGATGTAGCAAGGCTTGAGGCCCTGCACAGAAACAACAGATGTAGCAAGGTTTGAGGCCATACATACAAACAATATACCAGTACGTAGCAAGGCTTAAGGCCCTACACACAAACAACAGATGTAGTAGGTCCCAGGCTTGAGGCCCTATACACAAAAACACAGTTGCTTCTGTGACAGAAATAGTCACAGAGAAACATGACACAACAAGAGAAAATACGATATGGATAAAATACATAAGAAACAAGCATGTGCAATCAGCGCAAACATATAATTTTTTGTTCCATTAGGCAGTCTAGAGTGGGAATCTTGTAATTACATATTAACATAGTCAGTTATTGAACATTACAATTCGGCAGCCAGGATAAGTAACATTACGATTATATATTAGGCAGTCTGGAATGAACATCACAGTTGGACAGTCTGTGGAGTGAGCCTTACCAAACATACCTTCTCAGTGTGACGAATCCTAATATGCTGCTGTAGCTTCGATTTCTCAAACACAGCAAAGTTGCAGTTTTCGTAGGGACACGTGTGTTTAGGTGGGTCTGGAAGAAAGTACAGCTTGCTACAGACACATAACACACTGTCAGCAGGAAACCATAGACTTGACATTGGTACCTGTCAACCACATTGTCATCTTGATATCGATACCTGTCATGTAGGCATACATACTTATTATTCCAAAACATTTTAAATCCTTTCTGTTACTTTATTATATTTCTATTGTG
Organism: Paraescarpia echinospica; assembly: GCA_020002185.1. NCBI lineage: Eukaryota > Metazoa > Annelida > Polychaeta > Sabellida > Siboglinidae > Paraescarpia > Paraescarpia echinospica. The sequence continues at coordinate 17,128,054 of CM034540.1, forward strand.
ATATTTAGAGCATTTCTAGTTCTTTACTTTGCCTTTTACCATGTATTTTTATGGATTTGCAAACTATTTTTTCAGTAACAGACTTTGTGGCATGATTGTCTTTACCCAATTCAAATATGATGCTACATTTTCAAACTAACAAATCATGAACTAAAATGTAAAAGAAGTAAGACACGCACTATTTAAATGTCTCTTTTTGTGGTTGTTGATCTCTGCCTGTGTGTAGAACTTGTGGGTGCAGATATCACATGCAAAACTCTTGACACCTGCAACAACGGTACAGAGATTATGAATAATACATAAAACAATCGATGGTACACATATTGTGAACAGCACACACAACAACCGATAATACAGAGATTGTGAATCATGTACATCAATTGACAGTACACACTGTACAGAGATGTGAATCACATGTACATCAATTGACAGTACACACTGTACAGGGATTGTGAATCACATACACATCAACTGACAGTACACACTGTACAAGGATTTTGAATCACATGTACATCAATTGACAGTACACACTGTACAGAGATTGTGAACCACACATACATCAATTGACAGTACACACTGTACAGAGGTTGTGAATCAATCTCTGTACAGTGTATATTGTCAATTGATGTACATTTGGTTCACAATCTCTGTACATTGTGTACTGTCAATTCATATATATGTGGTTCACAATCTCTGTACAGTGTGTACATCAATTGACAGTACCCACTGTACACAGATTGTGAACCACATATATATCAATTGACAGTACACATTGTACAGAGATTGTGAACCAAATGTACATCAATTGACAGTACATACTGTACATATATTGTGAACCACATATAAATCAATTGACAGTACACACTGTACAGAGATTGTGAACCACATATATATGAATTGACAGTACACAATGTACAGAGATTGTGAACCAAATGTACATCAATTGACAATATACACTGTACAGAGATTGTGAACCACATATACATCAATTGACAGTACACACTGCACAGAGATTGTGAATCATGTACATCAATTGACAGAACAGAGATTGTAAATGCCACACACCATAACCGATGGCAGAGATATTATAAAAAAACACAAACAACTGAGATCGTGAATAACACATACAACAACCAACAGTTTGGGAATTATGAATAATAACCACAACAATTAACAATACAGAGATCGTGAATAACACATACAACAATCGAGTGTTCAAAGATTGTTAACCACGCACACAACCACCGATGGTACAGAGATCGTGATTAACAACCAACAGTACTAGAACGGTGAGTAACACCCACAACAAATGAAAATACAGCTTTTTGTTGAACACATCAAACAGTTGAGAGAATGTGAATGACACCCACAACAACAGATGGCACCGACACTTACCGGTGTGTCGTCTCATGTGATTGGTGTATTCTGATTTGCGCAGTGTTTTCAGTCCACAGTGTTCGCACTGATACCTACAGAATAAATAATTTCAAAAAATTAGATACCTATCACTTCACAAACAACTTATATATATAAATCATAACTGATAACGTCAATGCTGTTCTAAGTCCTAGGCCATGTTTGTGGTAGTCATTGAGTCCTCATATCGTCACCAATTCACTAACATTCTTATCAGCTTATAAGTCCAATGTTGCTCCTTGAAAGCTAAAATCAATTTCGCTCCTTAACAGTGACCTTGCATGCTGAAAACTGTCGACACCAGGATGTGCCACTGGGACACTTGCTAGTGTGACAGAAATACTGTTTTCACTGGGGGCTTTTTGAATTTAGAAAACACTCCTTAATGTAAACAATCGAGTCTGTTAATGATGTATTTTCGTGATGAGTTCATTGTCATTGTGAAACAGTCCCCAGCTCTTGCCTCCGTAGGGGAGAACAGATATTATGTGTGCTCCGAATAGCCTAAACTTCATTGGGGAGCTGATATCTTTCAAATTTTCTTCAGCCTTGACATAGCAGACATCGTTAATGCAATCCTTGTTTTAATTTCTTTTGTGTGGTGACATTGTGCAATCTTTTCGTACTGCTGACACAAGATGTTTCATTCAAATAGTCTATTTCCTCAATGCCCAAGGGTACTGTAGCGATAGCATGGATTGGGATAGGAGTGGAGAACAAGAGTGAAAGATAGAGGGCAATGGAGTCGGGTGGTGAAGAAAGCAGTGCAAGATCAGTGAGGGAAAAAGAAAACAGAAATTAAGGATCAAAATTGAGGCCAGCCTCACCCCCCGACAGACAGGGAAACAAAAGGACACCTTGTGTTATAGACATATACTTACACCTTTGTCTTGTCCGAGGGTAGGACATCGTGTGCAGTAAACATGTGGTTCTGTAGGTTGGGTTTGAGGGACGTCACAAAGGGACACTGACTACACAAGAACTCGTTGGTACGTTCATGTTTACTCTTGATGTGGTTCTGGACGAAACAAAAACACAGGCATCTGTTAACTAATAAAACATTAACATATAATTGATTTCAATCATTTTATTAACAAATTTGAAATCACCAGAATTGTAATAAAACTAACAGTCTTTGCTACTTATATCATTATAATAATGTACATAATCCACCATGACATTTAATTATTTTTACTGGACAGGTATATTATTTGTTGCAATGTGAATATTCTTTGTAGACAAACTAGTACCTGCAATCAACAGTGAATGCACAAGTAATCAAATTAAGTTTTGAATTATTGAAAACTCACTAGGCAAATATGCACTTGATAATATTGCACTTGATAAAATGTTAACTGGAAATAAACGTTCCTGATGATTGCGCAAATGAACGGAGAAAGAGTTACTCACCAACAGTCCAACTCGCTGGATGTAGGCCGAGTCGCAGTATGTACACTTGAACATGCGCTCGTTCGTGTGGATGCGCGTGTGTGTGCGCAGAGTCACCTTCGACTTGAACTTCGTGCCACAAAACTCGCACATGAACGGTCGCTCCTGAGAGTGACGCGTCTGATGATGCTTCATCACGTTCCGTAGGATCGACTGGTAGCCGCACCCCTCCACCTGGTGGACACAAACACAACTAACTGGTTACCAAACCACTCCACCCATTGGGGATAATAATAAACATTAGCTTATACCTACCCATGGGGCAACAAATCAATGGCATCAATTATCGTCACTACAGTGGTACCAACTGGAGAACTGATGCCAGATTCTGATATATACAGATGATGTATATTAAAAATTATCTGCCAATGCCGGTCCCAAGCCCGGATATAAAAAGAGGAGGGTTGGGCAAAGGGCTAACAACCCTTTCCCGTAAAAAAACAGATTGTAATTAAAACATCGACCAAAGGAACTGTACTGAACTTGGGAAAAGGAGGGCCTCCCATAGAGAGTATGACGCTATGCAGTGAAAGCCGAAAGGAAGCTACATCGCCGGTGCCCTTTTTATCTTCCAAGAAAATGTTTAAAATCAGAACATGGAACGTGAGAACCTTGTACGAAGCAAAGAAAGCAGCCCAATAGCAAAGGAACAATACGCCTACAACATCACAGTGTTAGGACTATTCGAAACAAGATGGACACAGTCAGGACAAGTCAGACTGAACACACAAGAAATTATACTTTACTCGGGGCATGAAGAAGAAGATAGCCATCACACAGAAGGAGTGGCATTCATGTTGTTACAAGAGGCACAGAGCGACCTCTTCAGCTGGGAGGCAGTGGGACCAAGGATAATCTATGCCGCATTCAAAACAAAGAAGAAACAGATCAAGCTAAACATCACACAGTGCTATGCACCAACATATGACAAGGATGAACAAAAAATGGGCCAAGTGGCCCTGAAGTCCTTTGGACTAATACGTCTATATGTGACCCCAGCTGACCAAATGAGTGATAAGTCAAAAAAATTGTAACATTGTTTTCTTACATCCTTGTAAAGGTTTGGTAGGGTGCTTTACACGGTTTCAACAAATATGACTGCTACAAAAATTGGCAAAGTTATGGAGCATTGAACATGGTAGGGATCAAAAAGTGAAAATGAAGAAAACGGCTGTTGAAGTTTTACATTATATATGCAAATGGATTGCATGGAAATATTACATGCACAACATTCAAATGTGGCACACAGTATGTAATATGTATGTTATGTTGCAATGATACACTGGAAGTACAAATGTGCTGCTACAAAGACTTATCAAGTTATGCCAGATTATGTCTTCATTTGTAAAACTAAGAGGACAGATTATTTGAGAGCAAAAGGTAGACTCACTGTTTGACACAGTTTAAAACCTACAGGCAACTGTCCAATTTAACAGGGGTCTAGGGGCTTAATTCTGCCTGTTGACACAAGCTATTGCCAGTGACCAATTACAGATTAGTCACAGTTTCCATCAAACAATAGCAGGCAGAGAATCTTAGCTCCACAGCTGGGTGTAATACACAACCAGAGCCACCACTGATACATGGTCAAGTAGATTAGCTCAATGCACCAACTAAGACAATACACAACACTGTGAGTGACAGTGTCCAGAGTGAGGCCTAAGCAGTGTCCTCATTGCTGAATAGATCAATTAAACCTGCCAAGTGGGTGACATTCTGCACAAGTGTTCATTAATCCTTAGTGATTGTTCAGAACACCAGACTGACCACATACCTAAACAAAGCGAATGTAATAGGTGAAGAACAGGCAGTGTTCAAATAGGGGTATTGGTTGAACTGTATTTGTCTCGACGCAAAAGGCTTTATTGTGCCTTCATCGATTATAAGAAAGCACTAGGCTGCAGAGATTAGTCATGGTGTTGACTTTGTGGCACATTAAACAAAATCTACTGTTGGGGGTGGTCTCAAGGGCCCTTCTCAAAACCACATCACTAGATAATGTAAAACTTTTGCACTTTGGGGGCCCCTTAGGTGCCCTTAGAATGATTCAATCAAATAAAAATTTCTTGTATATAGTGGCAGCACCCTAAGACACATCTATGCAAAATTATAAAAAAGTTGCTGAACAGTTTTTGAAAAAATAGGCCAAATGTTACATTTTTACCAGTTTTGGGGTCCTTGGAGGCCCTAGGGAACCCTTAAAATGATTCAATCAAATACAGATTTCATGTGCATAGTGGCAGTGCCCTAAGATATGTCTATACAAAATTAAAGAAAAAGTTGCTGAACGGTTTCTGAGATATGACAGCTAGCGGCGGACGGTGATACACCGTTTGAACTTGAAGCCTTTGTCAAACTTTTGTCTTGACTTCACCGAAGGCGGTGTCCTGCTGTCAGAACTTCGAAGGTGTTACCTAACTTACAGGTGTTTGTCAGTAAGAATAATGGAATGATAATTTAAACCAACGTTGTTTCCTGTAGAAGTCATTTTGTGGGATATATTAGCATTAGTCATGCCAATTCAAAAATTAGAGCTATATAATAGTAGTTTGTCAAAATGTAAACAAAATCAAAGAGAGTTGCAGCTTAGCGTTAGCCTGTTCTGAAATATTTTAATGATATATTTCACATAAATATATAGGGAGCTAATGGAGAGGCCCATCATAATCCATAGCACTACAAAATGAAGTATCTGAAAGTCACATTTCATATATTGAGTGACACATCTCATACTCTGTTTCTGGACTGTTGCAATGTCCAATAGTTTCCTATTACAACCCTCATGTACAATATACCAAAGCTATATATTTCCAACACCACAACATATGTATTATCATTGGATAGATAACTGAATAATCTTTCAGAAGAACGCAACTTGTAGCAGCAGAAAATGAAGCATACAAAAGTTACACTGCAAACAATGACATGCATTCTCAAAATGTGATTCATTCAATAATTAGTGCTATGTAATAGTAGTTTGTTAAAATGTAAACAAACTCAAAGACAGTTGCAGCTTACTGTCCACCAAGCAGTAGCAGAGCAGTTTGATAATAATAATAATCCACAAGTTAAGTGGCAGTGATCTTCCTTTTATCATTCATGTAATGTTTATTGTGAGCATGGCGGACAAATGGTTATCATACGTAGACAGGTAAAGAGAGAAAAACTGACATTTTCTATAAAAAGAACACGTTTGCCTATCAATGGCATGTATTTCCTATTGTTGCTGTTTCTGTCAGGCAGAAACAGTTTCTGCCCGGCATAAATCAAACAACCCTGTAGGTAATTATTAATCAAATGTTTTTTGCAGAAACAGTTTCTGCCCGGCATAAATCAAACAACCCTGTAGGTAATTATTAATCAAATGTTTTTTTGGTGAATCATAGTTACAGATCATTAAGGGTTATGATGGAAGTAAAATGTTTATAGGTTTACTGTTCACTTATTGCACCATGTCTTGCATTTAGAGGAATAATTATAATAGAAAATAAAATGTTGTGGCACATATTTTTTAATATGTGCATCGATGAGAAACCACAAATTATTTTTCTGTGACCTAAGAATAACTAATTTCAATTAACTTTCTGCTTATATAAAACAACTGCATAAAAATATATATCCATACAAGACACAGACTCCGCATGTGACAGATGTTTTTGGAAGGGGAATAGTGTTCTGTTTCAGGTACAAGGTGCTGTGTTTGTTGACCCAAGCCTCTGCTAGTAACCAATTACAGATTAGTCATACTTCCTACCACCAGCCACAGTGACCCAAGCCTCTGCCAGTGACCAGTTACAGATTAGTCACATTTTAACCAGCCAGCCATAGTGAGGTGTGACAGATGTTGTGGGAAAAGGGATTAGTTTAACAAGTTTAGCATTTTAGGGGACATTTGGAGCCCTTAGAATGATTGAATCAAATAGAGATTTCTTGTGTATAGTGGCATACACTACCATATGAAATGTATATGCAAAATTAGAGAAAAAATTACTTGAGTTTTGGAAAAAAATGGCAAAATGTGAAAATTTACCAGTTTTAGGGTCCTTTTTGGGGGGTCATTAGGTGCCCTTAGAATGATTCAATCAAATACAGATTTCTTGTGTAAAGTGACACTACAACATGAAATATATATGCAAAATTAGAGAAAAAGCTGCTGAACAGTTTTTGAAAAAATATGCAAAATGTTACATTTTTATCAGTTTTGGGGTCCTTTGAGGCCCTAGGGAGCCCTTAAAATTATTCAATCAAATACAGATTTCTCGTGCATAGTGGCAGTGCCCTAAGATATGTCTATGCAAAATTAGAGAAAAAGTTGTTGAACGGTTTTTGAGATACGGCAGCTAACGGCGGACGCAGAGTGATGGCAATAGTCCATTGGACCTTCAGCCAAAGGACTAAAAAAGGAGGAGAACTTCTACAACAGACTGCAAGCATTGCTCGACAAACTGAAGGACAAGGGCACAACGGTACTCATAGGAGACTTCAATGCCAAGATAGGATCAGCTAACAGCGGGTACGAAGAAGTCATGGGCAGACATGGACTGGGGACAATGAATGAAAATGGCTAGATGTTGGCAGACTTCTGCGCATTTAACAACATGATTATTGGCAGTAGCGTATTCCCGCACAGCAGAATTCATAAAGCTACATGGATATCGCCAGACCACTGAACAGAAAAACCAAATTGACCATATCTGTATAGAAAGAAAGTTCAGAAGATCACTGCAAGACGTGCGGGTACACAGAGGAGCTGACGCAGCCTCAGACCACCACCTAATGCTGGCCAGACTGAAGTTGAAACTGAAGAAGAGAGACGTAAAGAGGAGCTCCAAAACAAGATACAATATGGACTTCCTAAAGGACAGAGTCACAACAGAGCCAGTCCGACTCACAATCAGCAACAAATATGAAGTCTTACAAGACCTTCTCGAAGAAGAAAACATGGACATAAACACACAGTGGCAAAAGATCAAGGAAACGTGGACCAGCACATGCAACAAAGTCCTTCGAAAGAAAAAATAACAATAGAAAAAGGAGTGGATCTCTGCTGACACTATCGACAAAGTATAAATGAGTGGAGGTACAGAAGAAGACATCAAAGGAAGGATACAAAAAGCAAGAGTGGCATTTCTCATTTTGAGAAACATTTTGAAGGCAAAACAAATCAAGCTTAACACCAAATTGAGAATAGTAAACTCAAATGTCATGTCAGTGTTACTCTATGGCTTGGAGACATGGCAAATTACACAGAAAACACTAATGATTTATGCCTGCCCAGAATCATACACCTAAAGTAGTCAGACAATGTACCCAACTCTACACTATGGGAATGGACCAAACAACTACCAATAGAAAAGTTAAGAAAACAAATAAAGAAGAGAAAATGGAGGTGTTTAGGACATACACTGAGGAAACCTGCAATAAACATCACACGACAAGCAATTTCATGGAACCCCCCAGGGAAGAGAAGAAGAGGAAGGCTGAGAAACACCTGGCAGAGACATGGAATGGGAAAGAAGTAGATGGGAAAAACCTGGAAAGAAATTGAGAAAATGGCATCAAACCAACAACAGTGGAGGACCATGGTCGATGGCCTATGCTCTCAGTGAGCAAACAGGCTTAAATAAGTAAGTAGTATATTAAAAATGAAACCACTAGCCAGAACACATGGATTTTCAAGTGCAGCATGTTACAATCAGATATTTAGTGTAACTACTTTGTAAATTGTTCGATGAGATGAGGACTTGACTGGGTGGTTTACTGTCATATTTTTCAAATCAAAATTGTTATCTGTCGTTCTGTCCGCATGCCACTGCAATGTTAAACAATCTAAATGAACATATATTTTGTGAGATCTGGTCATGTTGTTTAAGTAACTTTATCACTATTCTACAAATTTCATGACCTAGACTACAGCGGAATTAAAATATGATATCCATTTGAAAACTAATGATGGGAGAAGTGCTAATTTGGCAACTGTCCTTATGTAATTCTGAAATGATGCTTGCTACTGTATAGTCTGTACTTACACTGCACACATAGACTTCAAAGCCGGAGTTCTCGAGTGGGAAGCCATGCTGGCGGTACATGTGCTCGACCAATCGTGTCTCAACGCGACACTTGAAGTCACACTGATTACACATGTATGGCTTATGCTGCTTGCTCATTTCAATGTGCATCCGGCGATGGTTGTGATAGTCTGTGTGTGCAGTGAAAGAAACACCACACTGTCGACAGTGGTAGTTCTTTCTGGGACATGCCAGCGCAACTGGACACTTATCCAGATGGCTGCGGTACTGTAGAGTGGTACGAAAACGCTTATGACATCGACGGCATGTCCGACAGCCATGCTGTTTGCCCTTCTGCTTCAGATTATCATTCTGAGCAACCACGTAGTTGTGATCTTTGTCACCCAGTTTCTTAGAGCTAACGTCTTCAGGAATTGCTGCGTCTTGCAGCTGCTTCGAGTAAGTATCATCGTTGAGGAACATTTCCACAACTTTAACAATGTCACCGGAACAGTCTTGTGCCAGTTCTGTGGAAGCTGCTCCTGGTTCTTTCTCTGCCACTGAATCGTCTTTCATGACAGTACTTTCTGCATCTGGTTTTGATTTCAATGTTGACTTGACTGTGCCTGACTTTGCTTTTCCAGGAACACCCTTCACGTGCTGTTCTGAAGCATCAGAGAACAAAGACAGGTCCAGGTAGTCAGCGTGAAAACCGTGTCTTTGAATGTGTCCAATCTCTGCAGGTGTTTTCGTGTAGTGCATATTTTTCTTGGCTCTTGTTCCTTTGATCACTAATACGTTCTCCAGGACGATATTACGACACACTTTGCGTGACTTGGCTGGCGTGACGTCATCTGTGTCATGTCTACGTTTGATCTCTGGCCGCAGACTGTAGGCGTGTGACTTCTCCTTCACCTTATCACCCTCAACCCCCTCTGCAGTGGTTTCATCTTCAGCATCATCATCAGGTAGGTCCTTCTCAGATACATCACCCAACGACACTTCTCCATTTGTCGGTTCTGTTTCCAGAACACCTGCCCCGATATCTGTGGCTTCTACAACACCTGTCCCACTACCATTGGCTTCTACAACGCCAGACCTGCTACCTGCCTCTTCCACGACACCTGTCCTGCTACCTGAGGCATCTACAACGACTGTCCCACTATTTGCTCCTTTCACAACATCTGTCCTGCTACCTGCTGCTTCCACAACACCAGATCCAACATTTGCAGCTTCCACAACACTTGCCCCACTATCGGCAACCGTCATACGAGAGTCAATTAGTCTGGAGTTATTCTTTTTCCGTCCTCTCCTCTTTGATGCTGTTTTGACAGTTAAGGGAGACACTAACCGCGTCCTGGTCACCTTTGTCCCTGGAGACTGGACTGACCCTGTCACTTTTATCCTGGGTGACCGCACCGACTCTGTCACCTTTATCATGGGTGGCCGCACCAATTCTGTCACTGTTGTCCAGGGTGACTGGACTGACCCTGTCACCTTTTTCCTGGTTGACCTGATTGAGTCTGCTACCCTGGTTGCTGTCTTACAATTTGGCGGGCGACCTCGGGTGCGTCTTACTGGAGCGTCAGTCTGCTGTGTCACTGATGTGTCCTGTTTCAACATGGCTCCTCTCTCCTCCTGTTCGTTCTCAAACTGCTCACACATGCTGATGGCGGCCGGCATGTGCCAGGCCTGACATCTGGCATGGATGGCATCGACACTGTCTCGAGTGAGAGCCAGCTTGCCAGTGTACATGAAGTCTATGATGGCGGACAGGACTTCGTAACTGGTTCCCACTAACATCTCACTCCTGTCTGAATCCTGTATCAGCTCCGACTGGAGAACTTTGCTGCATGCTGCTAGCACCACCTTATGGGCATGGACGCAAGTGATTGTACTCGTCCTGTTACTGTGAGCAGGCTGGGGGCTGAAGGCAGCGCTGTCAGTGGCTGCTGTATGTGCACTTGCTTCTTGTTCCTTTTGCGATTCTTGTGTTTGGCCCAATTTAACATTTGTCACACGAGCTTGAGTAAAGCCACACGTAACCTGCAACAATACAAACACTGACTAAACAAACATCACATACAAATGATACAATACAAGCACAGTGTTGAACTACACGTCATCTACAATACAAACACTGACGAGAGACAAACATCACATACAAATGATATAATACAAGCACAGAGTTGAACTACACGTCATCTACAATACAAACACTGACGAGAGACAAACACCACATACAAATGATACATCAATACAAGCACAGAGTTGAGCCACATGTCACCTGTAACAGTACAAACATTGAGTAGAGCCACATGTCACCTACACACTGCATATAATTATATATAATAAGGGGCAAGGTGAAAAACCCTCCCAATCAAATGCACCATGGTCAAAAACCTTTTAGGTCAAACGCTTAGTAAAAAATATTTAATTCTATAAAATCAGAATATATACTATAGGAAAATTCTATAGAATGTTTTACAAGATTCTATAGAATGATATAGAATATTCTACACAATTCTATACAAAGTAAAGTGGCTACAAATGTTCTATAATATTCTACAGAAATATATAGAAAATGGAAATGGTCATGAACATTTTATAGAATTCTACAGAATTATATAGAAAATATTCTGTAGAATTTTTGCTAAGGGCAAATAATATACTTATTATTAATGTATAAGTATCCATGTTATGGATGGTGAGATGGCAAACTTATGGGAGTGGGCCAGTCTAACGCATAAGCCTACCTACATTTTAACTTTCAATAAAACAATGCCTGATACAGCACCTGTTCCGTGCTGCCCTCTGCTGGTTGTCCGAGTCTCGAGTTGTCTGTGCTTGCTGTTCCCTGGCAGCCAATACTTGCGGTCCTGATCTCTTCACACACAAACAAGGTGATGTCACAAAACATGCCATGTCGCTGAAGGTGAGCAAGCTCGTTAAAGGCATCATGGAAGTGACCAGCACAGCCCTCTGTCACACGATCTGTCATGTGGTCTGTTATTTGCTTGGTCTGCATCATCTTGTGCCAAACGGACCACACATCGGCATCTGTAACACAAGGTCCACATCTTTAACACACATCCACATATATTATGTAACACACACCTGTAACACAACCACACCTCTAACACACTGCATCAGTAACACAGCCACGTACTGGTATATCTGTAACATAGCCACACATGAAACACATAACCACATATGTGAGACCACCACATCTATACTACAACCACATAGCCTAAAAGGGTGGTCTTCATCTGGTCAAAACCTATTTTGACCACAAAGCAGTTAAAACTTCGCTAAAACTGGTCAATACTGATTAAAACTGGCCAATACCGGTAAAAACTATGCAAACGGCCAGCAAATTTTCCGTAGCACAGCTGTAATTCACAATAATACATCATTTTCGATAGCTAACCTACTTTTTTTTAATTAATACACTTTTCAAAGAAATCGATGCTTGGTGTGTGCTCGCATGTGTGCATTCATTTGTATGTGCGTGTGTGCGTATATTTCCTGGCATTCATTGTTACTACATGTACTTTGTTTTTGTATTATTTATGCCAAATAAAACCAATTTCAATTCAATATATGTTAACCACTCCTTAGGGTCAATATAATATGTCAAGTCAATATGGCAATGAATCCCACATAAACAAGCTTTCAAAATTCTTTTTTTGGAAAATTTCCCATTTCATTCTATTCATAGACCTACTAGTTTATCACATTACAATCCATAAAAAAAACTGTTGTTTTAACTGTTTATAACATTTTAAAATATTCCATATTTGCAAAACATTTGACCCTTTTGTTTGGCTGGGAAATACTACATCGGTATTACTAACTGAACGGAACAGTTTTTTTAATGTGTTGAAATGTGTTTACAATACAGTGTAGAAACGGGTTAGCCCAGTTGATTGATTTTCCTGAAAGACTTTCTTTGTGAATTTAAAGCGTGCAAGTCGAGGCCAGCGTACAACTACAGTCGGTGTACAGAAACATCAACACACGTCGTCGTCGTAATGTCAATAAAAACATTGGTTAAAAGTCCACCTTCAACATGGTTGATTAATTCTGTATGCACCGCATCATCACGTGTGGTCTAACATCGTCCTGAAATGTTGTTCTGTTGAAACGATAATAACACCATAATATAAAACTTATTAATGTTTGCCTTTCAGTCGCCTGCCTTTCGAAAAAGGCTTTGTGCGGAACTACGTCTACAGTACAAATAACAATGCAAGTCGCACGATTTCCACGCAAATACAGAAAATGTTCGCAGGACTCGTGGAAATACATGCAACGTTGCTATATAACGCATCCTAAACTATCGTCTGCACACTTTACATTTGACATATCAACAAATGTAATGATATTACCACGAATATTTCTGTCGAAGAGACAAATTTCCCAAATTTATAAATGGATACCGGAAACAAGTTCTCAGGAATGTTGCCTGTCTAAAATGGTTTCACCAAAACCGTTATTACGGATCTATTTCAAGCCGAAGACCTGGCTTTATCTTTCATTTTTAATGTTGTTACTAAATAAACGATATGCTTTGTTTTAGCCGTGATTAAACCGTGATTAATTTATTAAAAGCCTGAACTGAAGAGGGTAGCCGGATTACTGCCTGCATCCATTTGTAAATATTGACGGGTGTCATGTATACATACAGGCATTTTGTAAGAGCTAGAAATATTATATTTTGACTAAACTCGACCAGCACGTCAATGAGATGATGATAACAGCAGGTGAGAAGTTTAATACATTTTCTAGGTCACGTTTTCTTACAGTCAGACAAAACGTTAACATGGTCGCCAATGGGAAACTATCAGTGTGCTGACCCCAATTAGAGAGCCTGGCAACGGAAGCACGCTATATAGTCATTGCACAATCACGGAGGACGCATTTTACTTCAAATATCTTGAAACAATTACTGAAAATACGTGTATGGAAAAACTACAGTTGAATGGAACAAACCGTTTTTGGATATTACAGACTTCTCATCAGTCTGCAAGTCCAAAGCACAGCGACGGAACACGTGTCTTATAAGGGGGTGGGGTGCGTATGCCAGTAGTTAAGCCACAATTTGAAAATATGTATGAAAATGAACCAATAACATTGCAGCAGCGTGATTCATCAATCGTTTTGTGTTTACTTCAGCTAACTAAACACACGTGAAGATGTTGTCATTGACCCTAATGAAGTCTGAGGACAGTGATTAGCTGGAGTCAGCCATAGCCAGAGCCTGTTATCAGATCTGTCTACTGACTGGACCTTCTGGCCAATCAAGCAAGTGGCATTGTTTTCTGAGTGTCTGCTAATTAGGCTGTGTAATATTATGTAATTGAACTGCTCGAGACGTCTGGCCTTTGAGGAATTCACACCCTAAGGTGACTTTTTGTTGATGTTTACCTTTGTAAAAAGGGCACAAGGTCAACAAATCAATACAAATTTGAATGTAACATAATAAATGGTTGTATTGAATTTTCTTATAAAACACATATTGGACTTTCTAGAAAACTGTATAAGGAGTTCATAGTGCCACCTGAGGACATTGTGCTGGATTACAAATTGCCAAGTTTGGTGGCACCTTTGAAATGTGCATAAAACACAAACACCTGGAGGGATTACCAACAAATTAAATTGCAGAGTGCTTGTAACATTGGTGCCTATAAAGTGTGTTGTTTTCAACATTTTTCTCCAAAATCACCATGCCTATTTGGGGTCAGGACACTGTTAGACTTCCTGCTTGGTTACAGACGAAAAAGTGCAGTATATTTTTGGGAAATTATTTTTTTACAATATTCACCTGCTCTGACATAAGTGCATTTGAGTAGTCAGATTTCTAGATGTGATTGTAGAAGCTGTTGACAGTAAAATGGTACATTGGTAGCTGATTTTACTAAACGGAAGGGTATTTGGCAGCAATTTGGCTAGTTGACCCTTTAGCCGGATTACTGCCTGCATCCATTTGTAAATATTGACGGGTGTCACACATTCAGGCATTTTACGAGAGCTAGACATATTAAATTTTGACTAAACTCGACCGGCATGTCAATGAGATGATGATAACGGCAGGTGAGAAGTTTAATATATTTTCTAGGTCACGTTTTCTTACAATCAAACAAAACGTTAACATGGTCGCCAATGGGAAAACTAACAGTGTGCTGACCCCTAAATAAACGATATGCTTTGTTTTAGCCGTGATTAAACCGTGATTAATTCATTAAAAGCCTGAACTGAAGAGGGTTTCAAACAGACGTTTCAAGACATGTAAACGGGATATAGCCTACTCATGTACCTGCATATATAGGCGGACGAATGCAGGGGGCCTGGGGGGCACGTTTCCCCCAGACCTTATGCGTGCCTGCAGACCTTTCATAATGGGCCCATGCAACCGTGTCACCATAGACCCTTTGAATCGTGCCCCCGTTCAGGTTATAATAACAGCTAGTTCACGTGAACCTCCCTTTCTCCAAAATGTGAACCCCCCTCAAAATTGCATCTTTAAAATATGAACCACTAACTATATTCCATGTTTCTCAAAAGCGTTAACTCCCCTCCTAAAAGCTGCTGGATGTTGTTCAAACATTACAAGGAATGCCAAGAAAGCCTGATTTGTTTTGTATATGTTAAAGGGAGAACCGTTATCTATGAAGTGATCATCAGTGAATGTTTGGGAGCCTGATCGACTGAGGGGTCTGTCCCCAATGTACGTGTGAAAAGGGCTAGAGGAATGTGTGTCAACGGACCATTGCATCCAATTAGCCATGCAGAAGGATATAACACCATCCCAGGGTGACCTGTTATGTAAACGCGTGGGGTAACTTAATTGCACAAGAAGCCAGACACCAAACGTAAAATTATGTGGTCAATCAGAGGTGACAGATGCAAACAAAATACTGGTGTATGAACGGGGTGACGATGATTTAACAATTATGAGCACATAATTTAAGCCATATAACATAATTCACGATTTCTCATCAGAACTCTGTTAAAAATTAAAATACGGTGCGGGTTTTTATTTAAATATGCTGATTAAGGTAATTACCGACTGTTAGAGGCAATTCTCAACAATCAACAACTTAAGATGTGTAGCGAGTGTATTTCTTACAAGCTGCAAACCCGGTAGACAAACTCATCTGGTTTAACACAAATCATAATTTTCAACTATTGCACTGGAATGCGAATTTCGATGAATAATTGTATTTAATCATTACACAATAAAGTTTAGCTTCATCTATTTTAAAAGCTGCGTGCTGATAAGAAATCGTGTAATTGTGTAGCTGTATGGTTGCTGAAATACTGCGATTGCTAGTTGCATATTTGTAGATCTCAGAAAGAGGAGCGTTATATCGCTGATGAGGAGGCAATAATTAATGTGTGAAGGGCCTTTATTTTCAATTATTATGTCCATTTTGTGTTCCGTATAGTTGTAAAATACAGTTAGTGTTTTCTGGAGTAAGTAGAGAATATGGTACTTGACTGTTTGACACCTAGAATTTAATACAAATTCCACAAGAGGACTATAATTCAGGATAGTTCTTTTTCAAATCAAAAACTTTAATTTTTCATATCCAAAGTATATTTTATGTGGTAGAGGCTTTCGTCTAAATCATCCTCGCGCGCCAGGGGTCGCTGCTGCTGATTACGTCAGTGCCAGCCAGCAGTATTCCCTGGCTGATCGCTTTGCGAAACTCCGAGTTTAAGCTCAGCCTATGAAATCGCTCACTATATCAGTGGTTGGCGGCAGGTCAGGTGATCATAATAAAACTAATTTCAACCAACCGTGACTCGTGTTACATGCAATGTTTACGAAGTAGAAGCAATTATTCGAATACACAATACCGTTCAGCTGCTCGTGCTAATGGGCGAACGCGTCATTATAATATAGGGATTCCCAGAAGTCGTTTTTCAGTCTTCAAATTGGGGCGGGTATTTGCGCTGTTCTCACGGGTGACGCAGTCGCGACTGGCGAAGTCAATTACTAGTTTGACTCAGCTAACTCCCGCACTTCGCGAGGGAGATCTGCTAGGGCTAGTTTTGCATGGCAAACTGTCCTGACTTCCGAGGATGGTAACGTACCACGCTGACTTCTTCAGTACCGATGACGCTGAATGACGTCATCGTATATGTGCGGCAGTTCGTAATTGCCCTCGTCTCTGTCGATGGATGTTCTGGTCTTCTTGGTCCACATGGCTTTCTTTTCACCTCCTCCCAGTCTATGATGTGGTTTTCAGTTGTCGCATGGTCCGTAAGGGCGGATTTATTGATGGTAAACATCAATCTTTTTTCTCGCTCCTTGTGTATTTCTCATTTTCCATGTTGTCTACACCCTTTCTGTGTTCCTCCAGTCGTGTTTTATGTAGTCGCCCTGTCTCCCCAATGAACTCAGCACCACAATTCTTGCATGGTATTTGGTACACCCGTTCGTCCTGTTTTTATAGCTCTACTTTGTCCTTTGGATGTACCAACAGGCGACGGAGGGTGGTGTGGGGACTCGTAGCAGTTGCTACTCCATACTTCTGTCAGTACTCGATGTACTTTCTCAGAGACCCCCCTCCACGTACGGGATGACTACTTGACTCCTTTCTTTCTGTCCTTTAATTGTCTCTTTGTTGGTCTTTTTTCCTTGCTGCTATCCGCCACCCTTTTCAAGGGCCATGGCGGATAACCACATACTCTTAGAGCTCCTTTCAAGTGTTCCACCTCTTCCTTCTTGTTCCTCTCCTTTGAAGTTATCATCTCACACCTGCTCGTAAGGGTTCTGACAAATCCTAACTTCTGATGTTTGGGGTGGTGGGACGCAAAGTTCAGCCATTGGTCAGTATGCGTCTTCTTCCTATACACTGTGGACTTCACATTACCATCTTAATTCCCTTCTAGTGAAGTTCGCATCCAAGAGTATGTGGCTATCCGCCCTGGGCCTTGCTGTTGTTCTCTTCGTCTTCTCTCGTGAAAACGATGCTACCCGTGTGGTCTACAGTGTTCATGTGTTGTTGTAATTTCTTTGCTTTCCCATGTGTACCAGGCGAATAACATCGTCCTCATATCGCTTCCAGTTTCTCGGTTGGCAATCGTCTAGTGTTGTGGCTATGATTTTCTGCTCCAAGTCCTCCATGCACAAGTTCACAACAATGGGAGATACTGGCTACTCCAAACTTCTGGTGATAATTTTCTCCTCGAAATCTAAAGTACGTAGTCCCCAAGATAAATTTCAACAACTCCACGATGTCATCTACGTTTCGGTTTGTTCTCTTCTTTAGTGTCTTGTCATTCTCTAGTTTTTCTCTGATGTTTGCACGCTTCTTTGATCGGAGTCTTCATGAACAGCGACAAAATTAACATCATATGATACAAATTATTTTCTCTCTTCCACTCTCACCTTTGTAATTTCTTTCACCAATTCTCCGGGTGGTTTTCTGTTTTTCCAACAAGTGGTTGTAGTATGTCAACTGGCCAATTCCCTGGACACTTTGTACGCTATTGTATGTGTATGTAGTCGACAATTGGTCTGAGTGGCGCACCCTCCTTGTGGATTTACAGGGCGTGTTTTATAAAGGTTTGTTAATTTACTAACTTAATTATGTTTATGATAAATTGTGGAACTTTTTGCACATCGGAGCAAATAAATATAATGTATTACTTGAGTGAAAACCAGATTGTAAATGTCACACTTTAACTGTTTATTCTGAAACAATAACTTGGACACACCCACACTCTTCGGTGCCTCGTTTATTATATTAATATGATCATATTCGAAACAATTACACACACGGCGAAGGGTTTCGAGTAAATAATTCAGTTGTATTAACAACAAACTATCACTGCGTGTTGGCTTTTATGAATACAATTGGGTGTAAATTAGGCTTAATCAGGCAACAAAATGGGACCAATCTCCACAGACCACATGATTATGAGTACCACTTTGTTTGAAAAAGCACCCTCATAACGACCTCGTTATGGGTCTGCTGGGGATACTAATGTGGTGTTTTATATAAGATGAAAGAATAATAAGACGAAACCACATGGTCCACTAATATCACACCCAGTCCAATGTTCTTCCAGTTAGAAATGTAACCTTCGGCATTATGAGCCCCTACCTGAACGTGTGTGGCCCTCTGCATTGTGAAAAAATATGACCCCCATATGAACGTGTGGCGCCCCCTGGAGTCTGAATTGGTAAAATGTGAACCCTCATTTTGAAAAGCTGGCTAAGGGCCTGAATAAGGAGAAGTTATGGCGACGCGGCGGCGAAAAATTGTAAACACTGACCTGTCATTTTTTTAAGTGCGGGAGATTCATCGGCGGTCCAACACACCTCCCGTCTAGCGCGCTGTTTCGTCTCGCTGTCTCTGATCTTGGCATCGGAAGACCAGGGGTGTGCTGTTCATGGACGTGTCCAGAGAGGGTAGTCTAGAGGGAGCACAAAAGCCTCCACTGGTGGCTGAACCAAATAGTGTCGAAAAGAAAAAAATTCGCACCAGCGAAGATAGGGTACTGTTGAAAATTGTTCGTCGCTGCGCCGCCGTAGCTTCAGCTTTTTGTCTCGCTGTCACTCGCTGCCTTCTTTAGTACGGCAGTCATGCGCCCTTTTTAAGGTGTACCGTGCATTAAGGTATGCACGATGTTTTATTGGATTTTTTTGATCATCTAACCTTCTAGGTCAATAATCCGACGTATGACACCTTGGCACCCTCGAGCGTTTTTGTAGAAATCCATTACTATGCAAATTATGTATCGCCATTAAAATATATACTACTTTTCTGAATATCTCGAATTGCAAACATCCAAATAATCAAAATGATGAGTCCAAGCGCATGTTTTCAGGGTATCTGGTTGTGATTACGTCAGTGAACAAATCATGGTATGCAAATGTGTCACATGAATATGCAAATTAGCTCTGACCTCACGCTTTTTGAGTGTATCACCTCAATAGGCAGGCGGTAGGCACTGCCTAACGCACCAACTTAAATGCCCCCTCCCCGTACGTACAAAACGCCCAAATAGTATATAATTTGAAAGCCCAAGATATCCACATCACAACGAGGCCTGTCTCACAACTGCCACGTGATGCAGTAAGCGTGACACCAAGATCAAACAAGTCAAATTAAAAAAATTCTAAATTGTGCGCTTCCATATTAAAATTACAGCGGTTGCATATATTCATTCATGGTTTTGCTTATCCATTTCCGGACGTTGCAGCCTTGATGGATTGTCTATAGACAGCTCTTTCGTTTGCCAGTCTCCCCACTTGCCAGACGTCGGCTCCCATCCATTCCTCTATGTCCTTCCCCCATTGTCTCCTAGGTCTTCCTCTGCTTCTTCTGCCTTCCACTTTTCCTTCCATTATTAGTCTCTCTAGAGACTGATGCCGTTTCACATGGCCGAAATAACTTAGTTTCTGTTTCTTTACAAAGTTCAATAAAGTCCCGGGTATAACACCAAGCTCTGCTGCAATGGATTCGTTAGTTCTGCGTTCAGTCCACGAAACTCGTAATATCTTTCTATAACACTTGTTTTCAAATGCATTTATACGTTTAGTAATGTTCTTATTAAGAGTCCAGGTTTCGCATCAATATGTAGCCGTTGGAAATATGCAGACTCGGATAATTCGTTATTGTCTCCCCGTCAAAATGAGATTTATGGAGCTGTTACCTGGTATAGTAAGTGTGGAGCTAAGGTCAAACAAGGTCACCGTGAAATTATGAATATTCAAACTTCTGCATTACCGGAAACGTCATAAAGTGGCAATAACTCTGTATCTACGTCGTTTCTGTGGACATGTTATATACATCGTGAAAGAACAATTTCTTCTCGTCAAATTCTTGTATGACTTGGAGGTGTCAGTTGATGGAGTCTGTGTGGAGCGACGATCAAGCAGTATCAACGTCAAGTACTAGTTACGAAATTACGCCATCCCGTAAACGTTGTGCACAACAAATAGTGGCTTATATACATTACCTATCTACTCATGGTCACCTTTGGAAAGCCTACTATATCCCCGTAAATACGGGATACCACGGGGAGCTACCAAGTGGTGCAGTAAATGTGGAGTGAAGGTCAAGCAAGGACACCACCAAATGATGAATGTTCAAAACTGCGCTATTCCGCAGACGTGCAATTACAATGTTTGCATATCTACACTAGGCCACTACACTAGGCCATGTTATACACACACGCACGCACGCACGCGCGCACGCGTGCGTGCGTGTGTGTGTACTGTATCCCCGCCAATATGAGGCATGGTATATAGTTGTGAGGTGGTGGTCAAAGTGAGGAGTGAAGGTTGAAAGTGAAGGTTGAAGGTCACGGTCAAAAGATGCATCAACCAGCATCACTGTCAAAAGATGCATCAACAAACATCGCCACTTTTGATGAGTATGCAGACACTTTTGTTGTTCCGCACATCATGAAGCACTTAATTCACTTCAACAATGTTGGCGTCGAGCGGGACACGTACCTCGCCAGCAGGATCAAATAATCCACAAGAGAGAAGCGTGGTAACGGGAATCTAAGGAAAGTAACATTGGACAACAATGTGCCAATAATCTTGAAATACTTCCATCGCGATGTTACCAATATACAGGAGCTATTTGCATTGCTCTCCATTAACGTTGCAAAGTTCCACTATCTAGGTGGAAAGGAAGTGTTTGACACTTCAGCTGTCGTCACTAAGTGCAAAAAACAAACAAATTTCATACCACAAAGGAACCACAGCATTCACACATCCAAATGGATCTGGATTCGCAACACTTCAACTCCTGGAACGCATCACCATTGCCCTCTGTAAATAGAGTTGCAGTATTCGTGGTGTCCGTTATTGAGGCAATCACGCCGCAATGAGAAATGTATTCTGTCAAAGGAATAATATCACTAAGATATTCCAATAAACCCGAATGTTCTTTAGCAGTATTCAGAGCGCTGTCGCGCTGTCTCGGATCTTGACATCGGAAGACGGAAGGGGTGTGCCGTTGGAGATTTCTAACCGGAATTTAATCGATTCAGCACGTCTTTGCACATCTCCCGTGTTGTCGCGCTGTCTCTGATGGAGACGCGGGGATGCTGTTGGAGATTTTAAGCGTAAGTCCGGGAGATTTGCATGTATTCCAGGTGATCGGGAGATACACCCAAAATCACGGAGACTCCTTGAAATTCCGGGAGAGTCTGGCTATACAATCACAGTATTAACCTACTTGGGTTTTGTTACGCCTCTTAGTACTTGCTGAGATTTTTTAGAACAATCGAAACGGTATTTTATATTTTTTATTTTTCTCGTTTTCGCACGTTCACCTCTGTGATAGGCGAAATTAATGCTGGCGACCGGTGCCCATCATGATCAAGTGGGATTCCGAAACCCGTTGGAGTGCCAGTATGGAGGATGTCGAAGCTATTGAAGATGACTTCGAGAAGTTTAACACTAACAGGCCTGCGTAAATCCGGTATATAAAACACCCGTCTTAGTTCCCCAATGACATGGTAGGGGAAGAAGATATCAAAATTAATATGCCGAAAGACCCTGCTTGCATTACAATAGTACGTCGCACGTTACGTTATAATGGATAACGTAGCATCCCCGTTATCAAAAACCGCGGGAGGTATTCACTGCGCTGATTGGTTAATAGTCCAGTCAGTCTATGGTTCAACCTCAAACAAATTGCAATAGAAAGTTTTGTGGCATTTTTAGATTCTACTGTATATGTTTAGGTTACCAAAAGAAAAGTCCAACAAAATCCACTTGGTGGAACATTGTCATTTTCGCATATTGCCAAGTGGTTTCACTGAAATTTAGGGGTAATTCGTGTGGTATAACTTATTCTCTGTGATAATACTATAACGATGATGTATATCATTGGAACGGTAATGCATTTACCTGTGTAATGGTACCTAACATGTGTCATTGCAATTAATATTAAGGTCAGAATCGTATTTTAAACAAATTTACAAATTATTACAATTTATATGTACCCCGATTTTTGGCTTAGTCCAGTCAATCTATGGTTTAGCCTCAAACAAATTGTAATAGCGTCATTATGGCATTTTTAGTTAGCACTATATGTCTGCATTATTAGATAAAAAGTCAACAGTAATTTACGTGGTGAAACATTTTCATTTCTGACGATAATGACAAGTGTTTGAAAGTCGCTGCCGGTCATTTTTGTCATAGTAAAACTAGGGAAAGGCGATATTTAAGCTGAGTATTCTATATCCTTTGCGCAATTTATACACATGATGTATACAATTGGAAGGGGTATGGATCGATTAATACGAAGATATACATCAAGTTTAATTCCATTTAGTAATAACATGAACATTATTTTCTAAACACAGTGAAGGACGAATTTTAGCCGCCCTAGGGAGAAGCTTTGTGATCAACCGAATTTTGCTTACATATACAATTATAAACTTGTTTATTTCAAAACAGTTTATGTCTTTATAGGTACTATTTCTAAATAGTAACAACGTTTTCATGAATAAGTTACTACGTTTTTTATTTGGTCGATATTTTAACTCAGGTACTTATTCCAGTATCAGTTATCTTCACCCAAACCATACGCTATAAAAAGTTGCAGTGATGTGTCTATGTACATCCTTATTATTGCTTAACATGTAGTGTTATTTACTGGTACATGACACGTTTAAACACTGCTGTCGTTGAGAGCTTCCACGGAGATGTTAGATGCCATTTGACACACAACGCACACACAGAAGTACACTAATAATAATAAGATAACTTCAATTGCGCCTAAATCCTTGGAAACCAAGCTCAGAAGCGCATGAAAACAAAAGGATTGGTCAATCTGAAAATCCGTAAGTAGTATTCCAGTTGTCAAAAGATGGGTCAAGGCGCCTGGATAAGCAAGGTTGTAAAGATAAGTTTTTAAATGACGACGGAATTTTGTAATATTTTCAACTGATCTAACACTAAGAGGGAGCATATTCCAAAGAGTTGGTGCAGCAACAGAAAAAGCCCTAGTTCCAATGTTAGTGTTGACTCTAGGAAAAAAAAATAGGTCTGAACTAGATGATCGAAGCTGGATAGGTTTTCTTACAGGAGTAAGCAGTGAATGCAAATAAGATGGTTGCGTACTCAAGTTTGTTCTTTCCGCAACTACATCGCAACGGATTGTAGCTTGTCTTGCCAAAGCCAGCAGCTCACTCGGTTGCCTGCTGAAATATACACGTATGGCAGAATCACTCGCTGCGTTTGTCAACAAAGATACAAGTACACAAGGCTGTCGTCGTCACTACCCTTTTGTAAGGGACAGAGGCGTGATTCCTCTACAGAAAACAAGTACGACTGCTTGAACGGTTCCACCAGCGATGTCAGCGCTCCATCACGGGACTGCATTGACAGATCTATGTCTCCAACAATGAGGTCCTGGAAAAGGCAAGCCTCCGGAGCATCGACACCATGTTGATGCTCAGACAGCTCCGCTGGGCAGGCCACGTCTCGCGCATGGATGACATCAGAATGCCACAAGTTGTATTTTATGGTGAACTTCGTCAGGGCAACCGAGATAGGCGCTCGAAGGACCAGCTAAAGCGGCAACTCACCCTGGCAAGACCACAAAGGTTGGGAACAGCTAACAGCAGACAGAAACAACTACAGAGTGACTACCACGAGAGCTGCCCAAGACTTGGTCGTTCCAGAAGAGAAGCAGACGGGAAGAAGCATAGGCGGAGGAAAGAATCTGCGTCTCAGGCACCTTCAAGTTAAGTAAACCTTTGCCAAACCTGCTCCAGAGCCTGCAAATCCAGGATGGGCCTCTGCAACCACCAGAATGCGTGCCGCGGCCTTCCAGGGACAATGATCTTCCAACTGATCTTCACAATCGAACAATCTGCCCCGCACAACGGATGACCGACAGCAAATGGGCTGGTGCTGCTGAGTGGTCAGAGATCTTTGGAAAATGATACTTGTCTTTGACAATCCAGTTCTAGTATGTGGCTTTTAGAGTTTTCTTGGATTCTTTCCACTGCTCGTTCTGAGAGTTGATCCTGAGGCTGTGATAATAGGCAGCATTTGAAATAGATGTGCGTAAGCTGCGCATGATGCTACATTTTCAATGAAGTGCTTGTACAGCAAACCATCAAGGTTTT
The DNA here is from genome assembly GCA_020002185.1 of Paraescarpia echinospica. Classification (NCBI taxonomy): domain Eukaryota; kingdom Metazoa; phylum Annelida; class Polychaeta; order Sabellida; family Siboglinidae; genus Paraescarpia; species Paraescarpia echinospica. The sequence goes on from CM034540.1 coordinate 17,153,049, forward strand.
TGCCAATGTTGCCACATTGGAAGCAGACAATAGTCTGTTTTCCTGCAGTAATCAATTCTTCAACTGTTGCTATGGTATCTTACCCCACAGCTGGGCCCAGATATTCTAACAAATCGGTGTCTTTATCAATGAGGACAGAGTCGATTTTGTCTGATGAGTTCAGTGCTGTCTAACGATCATTGGCTTAGCATCCTCTGAATGAAAACAACAGCACCCAGCTTTCTCTAGCTCATTGCTCAGTAAGTTGATGAATATGTGCTTGTTTTTTTCTGTTGGCCAAAAAACTCCACCTTTAGGAGGAGGGCATTGCTGATCAGCCGCCTTCCAAAGCATCATCTGAAGATGTGCCCTCTGTACATAATCTGTGGGAGGCAACGACATGATGTGCACTGGCTTCCCATTCTTTCTCTCACACTCATCTTCAGATGGTGCTGTGGAAGGCGACTGATCGGTAAGGTACTCCTCTTTTGAACGCAATTTGTGTGTGAGGTGAATGACGGTATTCCGTTACCCAACTTTGAAATTGTACCCTCGGATCCTCCAAGTGTTACTGAAGTTATAAGCTGTGATTTCAAAGCAGAGAGCAAGGCGCATGCAGCACTGACGGTTGCAGTTGCCACGGCAATAACATCTTATGTACCATCTTTTGCAGCTGGCGATGGGTGTTGTAATTAACCCTCTCACAATTAGGGACGATGTGTATATAATATATTTGAAATCATCACACCTGAAAATCTATCTTTTGTCATCAACATTACGGCTCTGGGTGAAGTAGGTCTATAGTTATAGCGATAATTGGTTTTGATGGGCACCATCTTTAAAAATGGCGCATATATGAATGTTAGCAAAGGTCATGTGTAACCGATTTAACTAATTATCAATCGGTTATTTTGCATTTCAGGTGCCTAACGAGTCCGTCCCATTCGCAGGCGGGATCGCTGTTGCCGGCCGACTGTATTCGAACGCGGTCCTCGTTGTGAAAACAGCAAAGCAAGAACAGCGATAACGCTGACGAACCTGCTTCGACGAGTTGCTTTTGAGTTTCGGTTTTTACTGTTATTTTACTTTTATAATTTAGTTTTATTTATGACAAAGAGGACTTTCGGTGGGACCGTGGGTCTCCGTGAAGATTCGTGAGTCGCCCTTATTCAGCTTATACGGTTGTGAATGTGAATGTTTGTGTGAGAGTACAGAAATGTAGTGCGATTATAAATTCACGCATCTACGGTAGTTGCGGGGTTAGCGTGATATAACTATTATTGTGGCGCAGCGAGGTGTTAAATAGGTTACGTGTTCGCCTTGTTTGTTAGCCTTTCATGCCTTCCTTCGAATAGGGGAAATTGCAGTAACTTCTACTGCAAAAATCGGTCAAGTCTTGCAGGTGAACCAGCTGGCAGTGACGACTAATGGCTGTACGGTGGTGTTTTATGCATACAAGCATTATCAAGGCCCGCCTGTGACTAGCTATTCCAACACATACAGAGTCACCATGTTGTCCAGTTAAAGCTATGCGATCATATTTGGCATTACGAGGCAATTCGCCAGGTCCGCTCTTTATTTTTCCAGGAGGAGCTCCGGTTACAAAATCGTTCTTTGCTACTCAGCTAAAAAAGTCTCTTATATGGGCAGGTCTTTCGACTTTATGCTATAATATAAAGGTCATAGTTTTCGGATAGGCGCTGCAACAGCAGCTGCAATGCAGGGGGTCTCGGACGACGAAATCCAGCACATGGGACGGTGGAAATCCCAAGCTTTTAAAAAATATATTCGAATTCCAATGTTGCAGTTGCAGTGACCTCTTTTTGTTTTGCAGTGGTTATGCTCACATAAGGTGGCATGTGCACAAAATATGCTTTCTGCTTAGGTGGGGCATATGAGGCAGCAATGCTTGTATTCATTCATTTCGGACAAAAAACGGAAAAATGTTGCATGAATGTTTTCTACTGAGGTGAGGCATTACATGTAGCATAACATTTTTGTTTACACACATAATGGATATTATTATAGCAATAATGTTTAGTACTTAAGGTGCCGGTATATACTTTCGTGTGGTTTTCATGTATAGCATGAATGCTTTCTGCTTAGGTGAGGCATTCTAAGTAGCAGTAACAGTGTGGAAACACATGTGGACTAATGTGTTATTACATTGGATACCAATGTTTTTACACGAAAGCTCATATTTTAGTAGGTAACATCCATGCTTTCTACTGAGGTGGGGCATGATAGGTAGTGTTTTGATGAATAGTTGTTACATTCTGAGTGTAATTGCTGTAATTTTGCTTAGTGACACGGAATCCTGTGGGGGTGGGGGGAGCCATTCTGAAAATTAGTTATTACAGAATTTGCCTGGTGTGGTTGGTTCCCCCACCTTTGCAGTCAGTTTTGTGTATTTGTTATGACATGTATAACTAGGTATCGACATTGTATAGTATTGTAGTTATGTAATTTAGTTATACATAAAGAGTTGGCTTACTATTAAGCTCTTGTACAAACATACACCTGACTTGTGTTATCAGCAAACAAGCCACGTTTCCGAGTCACTGAGTCACAACTTTATTTGGAAGTGTTGTCCCGCATAAATATAATTATGTATAGCGGTGCTAAGTCCATGCACAGAACAGTCGCTAGGCGCACCATTTTATAATTCAACGTTGTTGATTATAGCTATTCACAGTAGTCACAATTGACATGATTACAAGTATAATGGTTCATCGTTATTGGGGTATATTTGTGTAATTATAAATATGTGTCCGCTCGGGTTGCAGATCCACCCCATAGTTCACCACTGCTCCTAGTTGCCCCCGTTTCTTGCCCCAGTTAACGTTTTATATTCTGAATGTTAATCGACCACCGACTAGTTTATTGTAAACAGTCATAGTTGAGGCTAACGTACCCTCAATTGCAGCACACCCGCGAAGACGAAGTACTAGTTAAGTATATAGTTTGTTAATTAATTGCCAATAAAAGATTGTGTTTATATTCTCATTGGTTCAGTTAATTCCATTCGTCCTACTTGGAACTCCCACATTTGCATGCTCAGTGTCTAGATACTTCATCACTGACCCACGATCTCCGCTCATGCCTCCTCCGCACCAACGTCTCGGCGCGTTCACGGACCGATGATCATGGCGCGAAACGCCTGTCATCATCGCCGAAACAAAATGTCTGTCAACGTCGACCAAGAAGCGTTATAACTCCGACCGGATTACACAAAACGTGGGCGCGAGGCTCCGACATAGACGAGTGAATAGGGGGCAGCTGCACCCCCCGGAATTTCTCTGGGGGGCAGACATGTGGTTTTGCTCCTCCCCATGATTCATGAAATGTGAGCATGAATGTTTGTTTTTGTAGTGTGCGTCAATGGCGGATGGAAATGTAATTTTTTTGAGACGATTAATGTGTATTTTGCCGACTGTGAAAGGTGTGTGCAATTGGAGGGTAGACATATTGTTTTCTGCTCCCCCATTAAATTAATAGGCAGCATGGTGGCGAAATTTGTTTTCAAAGCAGAGTGTAGTTACCGTGTATTGTAATGTTTCTTGGCCAAGATTAATTAGCTTTCGAAAATCCGGTTATTATGAATGTCACTAATTAGCGTGTAACAATTATAATAATATGGCACATGCAGAGAACATTAGTCCACATACAGCTACAGTTAAACAAAAGTAATGGTCCTGACTAATAACTGTCTCACAACGTGTTGCCATGGTGACGACGTTTGTTGTCGTACGTGAACAATGCAATTAATCACGTGGACTCTGATCGTGTCGTCTCTATTTGCGCAGTTTAAAAAGTTAAGTGTCTGCTCCATTAACCGTGCATGAAAATGTTGATTTCGCTCTGTCTAGCTATGTTCTGTCATATACATATATATATATATATACGTTACCAAAAATAGATAAGCGAGCGAAAAATGAACAACTGAAAACACATCCCAAAAATGCTTTTTGAACGATTGCTTGTACCATTACGGTTCGTCCGATCCAAACAATCTTGATATCGTTTGAAAGCTTACCATTTCTGCTATTCAAATATATATAAATGGTTTCTTGAGTCATTTCTAAAATAAACTAAACGGACATATAACGGTGCTGGTTCACGGTATCTTATACACTGCGAACGATGTTGTTTCGTCGACACAGTTCACCAATTTACCGATTGAGGCACCACTATGTGGTTTCATGATATTAGCTTCTCCCACTTTCAAACGGCTGCTAAAATTACTTACGCGACGTAGGCGTGACCAAAGACCATATATCAATATAAGACGGTGCAGCGCGCGCTATCTACATTGTTCGAGGAAAGTACGTAATCAGTTCGTCCGCCATTCTGGAGTTGCGTCAAGCCAGACCATACGCGTGCAGAAAATACAGTTCTTTGCATTATCATTGCTCAACATTTTCAACGATAACCTCAGAATTTTAATTATATAAGAAGTGGTACAGCCTGATGATTATTCTGATGAAAAACGACGAAGCTCAATTGGCTCAGTAAATAATTGCAACGGTTCTATGTGATTTGTTTGAAAATTTCATTATTTTGAATTGTGATAGATAAAAAACTTCAAGGATTACTTTAATATCTTTCATTTTATATAACGCATGATTATTCTGATGAAATGAGGTGATTGGACAAATACGCTAACATCGCGCGTTGCGGTTCCGTAGGCGCATGCGCTTGCCTCCCGAATGGCGGACAAAAACCTTCAGTGTAGACTGCCATTTTCTCGCTCAGTGATGCCTCCTGTCCAAATAGAGGCTCCTTGGGCGTAACGTCACAATCACGTATATCAACCAACCAACGCAACGAATTGTTACCCGTTGGTTGGCGAACGTTATTGTGACGTCACGCCGACGTAGATATATATCGGCTTAGCTGCTAACAAAGCACATCAATTATTTCGTAGCTGTTTAAAAGTGGGTGGAGCTTATAACATGAAAAAGAAATGATGAAGTGCGCATGTCTGAACTTATGCAAATGAGGAAAACAGCGCCGCAATCGGAAGATTATTGTACTGAGAACCCGCCGCCAACAACGTTCGGAACCGCACAGAACACCGATTGTAGGTCCGTTCATAGGTGTTATATGAACGGTTCCCGGGAAATATAAATGATGCTAGAATAACAAAAAGTGTATCGTTTCAAATGATACAAAAATCGTCGGGACAGGACGAGCCACGAAGGTGCTAGTGACCGTAGAATTTCATGTTTTGGACGTGTTCCGAGTTGTTTATTTTTCGCTCGCTTATCTATATTTTTGATGTTACGGATCTCGTAATTTAATATTTTCCCACAAGCATATATAATTATATATATAAAGCATTAATATATGAGTTCACACTCGTGCATAGACTGTAAGATAATCCCTCCCGTGTGCGTGCGTGTATCTGTGCGTAGTTGTGTATTAACTTTTGGGAAATTTAAATTCCTGCACACAGAACATGGGAACGAAGGTTAACACAATACGAAAGTAGTACGTCATAATTAGTGATGAGATGGATCACTAAGGTTTTATAGCAGTATATGCGCGGATCGAATTGCAAATTCGAATGGGCTGAGACTCACAAAACCTTCAATCCTACCCCCACCCCTCGACAAAAATTCCCACATTGAAGCTCTTCAAAAGTTTCTAATTGTACTGCCCTTGAAGCTTCGCAAAAAAACACATCGAGACACTCCAAAAACCTCCAACTGCCCCCCCCCCCGAGGCTCCCCAAACCCACATATCCAAAAACCTTCCAATTTCACCCAAAAAATGCACCCCTTTTCTCAATATTGGGAGCTAACCCTATATCCAGCCGCCACCAAGAATATTATTGGGGGCTCAGCTCCCCGCCTTCCGGTTGCGACGCCTATGCTTGAATCCCGTTCTTGTCCAACCGATCATCTGAAGACGGGATATCCGCAATCTCATATAGCTTCAGTTATCAGAGAAGGTGGTGATCTCGTGTGGTCTGATGACATGAAGCAACGATCTCGGTGGAGGGAAGGGATAAAGTTGTCTTCATTGACTGCAGACATCTTAAATTCACGACCTAGTACTTGCTTAGATACCATTTCAGAAATATATTCACTTCGTTGAACGGAAATCATGGAATTCTGTGATTTTCATTCAACACATAAAACTGTCTTGTTAGGAAACGATGAAGCAATTAAAGGAATGTTTTACAAAAGGAAATGCAAGGGAAGTATTTCTTGAAATGTAATGAATTTATTTTATTGGTTTAAATATGTCCTTGTTCACTTCGTTGTTGGCTGAATACAAGCACACACAAGCACAGGGAGAGAGAGGGCGGAGCCGGGGAGATGGAAGAAGGGAGAGAGCGAATGAGAGAATCGGTGAGCGAGATTCGATACGACAGTCCAACAAGCACATTTACTCAGTTCTCTCTCTAACAGATAGGTATATTGTGTAACTATGTAAATATCACAGAAGTTTATGTATTTGGACACTGCTGGAAATCAAGCGATTATCGTGCCCATGTCGGACCAACAGCTGTGGATAAAAGCAATACATTATGCCAAGAGTCAGATGGTTCTATTCGTGCAGTGTGTACAACAACAATACTCGTAGGTCAACTATTGCATGCATCAACTTTGAATTGTTACAAGGCATGTGTCCATGTTGTTCATGACACAGCAGCCGAGTTTTGTTAAACCGTGTCGCATGCATTTTGTATGTATGTTGCTGAACCGTGTCGCATGCATGTTGTACGTCTGTTGCTGAACCGTGTCACATGCATGTTGTACGTCTGTTGCTGAACCGTGTCACATGCATGTTGTACATCTGTTGCTGAACCGTGTCACATGCATGTTGTACATCTGTCGCTGAACCGTGTCACATGCATGTTGTACATCTGTCGCTGAACCGTGTCACATGCATGTTGTACATCTGTTGCTGAACCGTGTCACATGCATGTTGTACATCTGTTGCTGAACCGTGTCGCATGCATGTTGTATGCATGTTGCTGAACCGTGTCACATGCATGTTGTACATCTGTTGCTGAACCGTGTCACATTCATTTTGTATGTCTGTTGCTGAACCGTGTCACATGCATGTTGTACGTCTGTTGCTGAACCATGTCACATGCATGTTGTACATCTGTTGCTGAACCGTGTCACATGCATGTTTGTACGTCTGTTGCTGAACCGTGTCACATGCATGTCTGTACGTCTGTTGCTGAACCGTGTCGCATGCATGTTGTACGTCTGTTGCTGAACCGTGTCGCATGCATGTTGTATGCATGTTGCTGAACCGTGTCACATGCATGTTGTACATCTGTTGCTGAACCGTGTCACATTCATTTTGTATGTCTGTTGCTGAACCGTGTCACATGCATGTTGTACGTCTGTTGCTGAACCATGTCACATGCATGTTGTACATCTGTTGCTGAACTGTGTCACATGCATGTTGTACATCTGTTGCTGAACCGTGTCACATGCATGTTGTAGATCTGTTGCTGAACCGTGTCACATGCATGTTGTACATCTGTTGCTGAACCGTGTCACATGCATGTTGTATATCTGTTGCTGAACCGTGTCACATGCATGTTGTACATCTGTTGCTGAACCGTGTCACATGCATTATGTATGTCTGTTGCTGAACCGTGTCACATGCATTTTGTATGTATGTTGCTGAACCGTGTCGCATGCATTTTGTATGTATGTTGCTGAACCGTGTCGCATGCATGTTGTACGTCTGTTGCTGAACCGTGTCACATGCATGTTGTACGTCTGTTGCTGAACCATGTCACATGCATGTTGTACATCTGTTGCTGAACCGTGTCACATGCATGTTGTACATCTGTTGCTAAACCGTGTCACATGCATGTTGTACATCTGTTGCTGAGCCGTGTCACAGGCATGTTTGTACGTCTGTTGCTGAACCGTGTCACATGCATGTCTGTACGTCTGTTGCTGAACCGTGTCGCATGCATGTTGTACGTCTGTTGCTGAACCGTGTCGCATGCATGTTTGTATGTCTGTCGCTGAACCGTGTCGCATGCATGTTGTATGCATGTTGCTGAACCGTGTCACATGCATGTTGTACATCTGTTGCTGAACCGTGTCACATTCATTTTGTATGTCTGTTGCTGAACCGTGTCACATGCATGTTGTACGTCTGTTGCTGAACCATGTCACATGCATGTTGTACATCTGTTGCTGAACCGTGTCACATGCACGTTGTACATCTGTTGCTGAACCGTGTCGCATGCATGTTTGTACGTTTGTTGCTGAACCGTGTCACATGCATGTTGTATGTCTGTTGCTGAACCGTGTCACATGCATGTTGTACGTCTGTTGCTGAACTGTGTCGCATGCACGTTGTACGTCTGTTGCTGAACCGTGTCATATGCATGTTTGTACGTCTGTTGCTGAACCGTGTCACATGCATGTTGTAGGTCTGTTGCTGAACCGTGTCGCACGAAAGATGTATATCTGTTGCTAAACTGTGTCGCACGCATGAAGTATATATGTTACACAACCGTGTCGCACGCATGTTGCATGTAAGCTGCTGAACCGTGTCGCATACATATCGTGTGTCTGTCACTGAACTGTGTCACACGCATGGCGTATGTTTGTTGCTGAACTGTGTCGCACCATATCGTATGTCACACACAAGTCGTATGTAAGTTGCTGAATTGTATCGCACGCATATCCTATGTCTGATGTGGCACAGACGTGGTTCTCATAGTAAATATAAAACAATGTAGCCTAATACTAATCAATTTCCAGTCGAGACACTACGATATCAGCCCATAGTTTGTCGACGCCGATCGCTGTTGCTTTGTTTAGTGACGGTTCCCGCAGATCTCGGCCTGGTCGTCGGCAGGCAGTGCAGGATGCCGCTGTCGTAGTCTTCATCGGGACTGTACCTATTGTCAAGAATGTCGTCGTCATTCGGGTCGTAGTCATCGTCAGCGTTCACATCCATCTTGACGCCCCTGAGCTTGGTGGGACTGCGGCGGTACATCATCTCTCTTTCCTCGGCGGCCATCCCGTCAGAGTCGTCATCCATCACCGGTCCAGGGTGGGCAGGCATGTGCAACGGTGTCGTACTGCGTCTCTTGCTACCTGACGATTTGACCGACTTGTAAGGATCATATGTCGCCATCAGCACGCGGTCGTGCCCCGACGACTGGCCGACGGGAGACATACCCAAAGGAGCCACCATCCGCGGCGTCACTAGCTCCTCCACCGGGTGACATCCCGTGCCCAACGCCTCGACACTGAGCACCTCTGGTTGCGAGGTGGTCAGCGGCTGCAGGAGGTGGATTGTGGACCGTGGTCGTGATGACGGAGGCGCTGGTAGGCGCATGAGCATGTCGTTAGCAAAAGCCATGTGTGTCTTGATGATATTCATTGAGTGAGCGGAGAGTTGTTGCTCCCTCGTCAATTCTTTCCTGCCGTCGTCTCTCTGTTCGAACGATTCAGCCGGTCCCCTGCAGTCGTCGACGCCGATCCACCTAAGTGTCTCGCGAGACGACCGCGTGCCTTGTGTATCGGCCCGATGCGAAGACCTCGCCTGATGGAACGACGGCGAGTGCACGATCTGCGTCACGACAGGCGGCTGGACCGAAAGACCGCGAGGATGTATCATCTTCGTGTGTGTCACCATGTGCGGCTTGCTATCCCCGTCGACCTGGTCACTGGTGACACGCCGGTACACGACCTGCTCAATCTCAAACGTCGACAAGTCGTCCGCCGTGTCGTCTGCTTGGCCGCTGGGACCGCGAGGGTTCGTCGCTACCCATGCGGCTGACAGCTCTTTGTGACGGGAGTGGGCCGACGTCTTCGTGGTTGGCAGGTCTTCCTGGCGAGAGTTGGTTGATGATCTTTCTGATGACAGAATGTCTCGACGAGAGTTTGTTGATGACCTCCCTGATGACAAAACTTCTGGACGAGAGGTGGTTGATCTGTCAGATTCCAGAACGTCTTGACGAGAGTTGGTTGATGATCTGTCAGATCCCAGTACGTTTCGACGAGAGCTGGTTGATCTGTCAGATGCCAGAACTTCTTGACGACAGTTAGTTGATGATGTGTCAGATATCAGAACAACTTCTTGACGATTGTCAGTTGATGATGTGTCAGATGTCAGAACTTCTTGAATATATATGGTTGATGATCTGTCAGATGACAGAAATTCTTGACGAGGTTTGGCTGGTGGTCTCTCAGATAACTGAACTTCTTGATCATAGTTGGTTGATGATCTGTCAGATGACAGATTTTCTTGACGATACTTGGCTGGTCTGTCAGACAACAGAACGTCTTGACGAGAGTTGGTTGATGATCTATCGGATGCCAGACCTTTTTGACAAGAATTGGTTGATCTGTCAGATGCCAGAACTTTTCGAAGATAGCTGACTGATGATGTCTCAGATGTCAGAAAAACGTTTTGACGAGTGTCGATTGATGATGTGTTAGATGTCAGAGTTTCTTGACTATATATACTTGATGATTTGTTAGATGACAACAATTTTTGACGAGATTTGTCTGGTGGTCTGTCAGATAACTGAACTTCTTGACCATAGTTGGTTGATGGTCTGCCAGATGCCAGAACTTCTTGATGACGAGAACTGGTTGACAGAACTTCTTGACCATAGTTGGTTGATGGTCTGCCAGATGCCAGAACTTCTTGATGACGAGAACTGGTTGACAGAACTTCTTGACGAGAGTTGGTTGATGATCTGCCAGATGCCAGAACTTCTTGATGACGAGAATTGGTTGACAGCACTTCTTGACGAGAGTTGGTTGATGATCTGCCAGATGCCAGGACTTCTTGACGAAAGTCGGTTGGTCTGTCAGGTGACAGAACTTCTTGTGGATTGTTGGTTGATGATCTGTCAGGTGCCAGAACGTTTTGATGAGATGTGGTCGAGGTCCTGTCAGTAGTCGTCTCCTGTTCAAAGGACGGAAATAATTAACATCCAAAGTTAACAATAAACTTTCAACTCGTACATTCAATCACCTCAATATCAGGGTTCTTAGTAAACTCAACAATTAAATAGTTTCACTTAATTTAATTATTAAATGTATTGGTTACCGAAACAATAGCATATACCTTATTAGTGGCTAATAAATGTCGACAATAGCAAATGATAAGATTAGTGGGTACTAGTTAATAGACAGACAACACAATTACATAAAAGGCATGATTCCTACTAAATGCACCGTTAGTAAACATAACTTTTTTTCTGACAGACAAGTTCCCTCCCTCCCATCCCCCTGTGTAATATAAGAACTTACCTGTTTTTAAAGCGCTTTGAGCAGTCCTAACGACTGGATACTGCGCTATATAAAAACATACCTTTACTCTAGGGACTGCCCAATAAACTCTGTACAAATATTTAATTCAACATTCGTCGTTTTTCAATTTAACAAGATTTAACAAGATTGCCATCCAGAAAATTACTCTGGATGGCAGGTGGACAAGGAAGCCTTTTGGTTTATCGAGAGTCCAATACTTTTTATCTACATGTATCCCGCCTTTTTAAGGTGTGTGTCGATTTTATTTTTAAACATATTCACGCTACTAGCACCAACACAATCAGGAGATAATCTGTTCCATTCATTTACAGTCCTTTGTGAGAATGAGAACTTTCTTATATCTAAACTACTCTGCTCCTTTACTAATGTAGCTTCATGTCCTCTGGTCCTTCTATTTTTCTTAACTGAGAAAAAAATGTTTCTATCAATATTTTCATAACCATTCAATATTTTAAACTCTTCTATGTGATCTCCTCTCAATCTCCTGGTCTCTAATGTTATTAAACCACATTCTTTTAGGCGTATTTCGTAACTAAGATCCCTCAGATTTGGTATAATTTTAGTCGCTCTCCTCTGTACTCTTTCTAGCACATCTATGTCCTTCTTGCGATATGGCCTCCATGCTTGTATACTATTATTAAACGTTTGTAGTACCGGTAAAGTTAACTAAATTAAACTAACTTAATTAAATTATCCTATGAATAATTTAAATGAGCGCCTGCCTCGCTTGGTGAAATCGCATCAGCTGACAGTTCCTGCTGGCAGCGAGATGAACTGACAGGTCTCGACGTGTTAGGCATGTCTGATGTAACAAGGTGTCTCGTTGCATCATGTCTCAACAGTGGGTCTGTGTCGATGGTTGCGTCAGATTGCATATGTATGTCAGACGCAACATCCTGACTTGTCTGAGTTGGCGACTCTTCCTGTGATGATGTCATCTGCATTTGGTTCGTCTGGGATGATGTCTCTTGAAGGGTGACCTTCGACGAGTACCTGTAGACCTTGTTTACTTGTGCTTGTGTCTCATGGTGATATACGCCCAATGAGGAGTATACCCATACTTCGCTGGTTTGAGTCTCCAGCTCACCATGGGCAGTGTTTGAGTACATGAGTGCCTGGCTTGTCTGTGTGGTTACGTCATTGTGAGGAGCGCCTACTGAGTACATTTGAACTACAGCTGATTGAGTCGGGGTCTGTTCGCTTAGGACGCCCAGTAAGTACAAGTGTACACCAGCGGTGTGGGGCGGCATAGCGTCACACTGAGCTCCCACATACAGCGGGGTGTACGCATTGGCAAACATAGCGACAGGAACAGGCAGTCTTACACTTGGTGTGCGTTCTGGTATGTCGGTACTCGGTATGTAATCTTGTGTGTTGGTACTTGGCACTTGCTGTGGTACACTGGTACCTGAAATATGTTCTGGTATGTTGTAACTTGCAGTATATTCTGGTACATTGGTACTTGGTACGCTTCCTGATACATAAATACTTGGTACAAATTCTGATATGTTGGAACTTGGCATGTGGTGTATGTTGGCACTTGGCATGTTGTTGCTTGGCATGCGTTCTGGAATGTTGTTGCTTTGCATGCGTTCTGGCATGTTGTTGCTTGGCATACGCTCTGGAATATTGTTGCATGGCATGCGCTCTGGCATGTTGTTGCTTGGCATACGCTCTGGCATGTTGTTGCTTGGCATACGCTCTGGAATGTTATTGCTTGGAATGCGTTCTGGCAAGTTAGTACTTGGCATGTACTCTGGCATATTGGTACTTTGCATGCATTCTGGAATGTTGTTGCTTAGCATGCGTTCGGGCATGTTGTTGTTTGGCATACACTCTGGAATGTTGTTGCTTGGCATGCGCTCTGGCATGTTGTTGCTTGGCATGCGTTCGGGCATGATGTTGCTTGGCATGCGCTCTGGCATGTTGGTACTTGGCATGCGTTCTGGAATGTTGTTGCTTGGCATTCGTTCAGGAAAGTTGTTGCTTGGCATACGCTCTGGCATGTTGTTGCTTGGCATGCGTTCTGGCAAGTTAGTACTTGGCATGCGTTCTGGCATGTTGGTACTTGGCATGCGCTCTGGCATGTTGGTACTTGGCACGTGCTCTGGCATGTTGTTGGTTGGCATGCGTTCTGGAATGTTGTTGCTTGGAATGCGTTCTGGCAAGTTAGTACTTGGCATGCGCTCTGGCATGTTGTTGCTTGGCATTCGTTGTGGAATGTTGTTGCTTGGCATGCGCTCAGGCATGTTGTTGCTTGGCATGCGTTGTGGAATGGTGTTGCTTGGCATACGTTCGGGCATGTTGTTGCTTGGCATGCGCTCAGGCATGTTGTTGCTTGGCATGCGTTGTGGAATGTTGTTGCTTGGCATACGTTCGGGCATGTTGTTGCTTGGCATGCGCTCAGGCATGTTGTTGCTTGGCATGAATTCAGGCATGTTGTGGCTTAGAATGCGTTCTGGCATGTTGGTACTTGGCATGCGTTCTGGAATGTTGTTGCTTGGCATTCGTTGTGGAATGTTGTTGCTTTGCATGCACTCTGGCATGTTGTTGCTTGGCATGCGTTGTGGAATGTTGTTGCTTGGCATACGTTCGTGCATGTTGTTGCTTGGCATGCGCTCAGGCATGTTGTTGCTTGGCATGCATTCAGGCATGTTGTGGCTTGGAATGCGTTCTGGCATGTTGGTACTTGGCATGCGTTCTGGAATGTTGTTGCTTGGCATTCGTTGTGGAATGTTGTTGCTTTGCATGCACTCTGGCATGTTGTTGCTTGGCATGCATTGTGGAATGTTGTTGCTTGGCATACATTCAGGCATGTTGTTGCTTGGCATGCGCTCAGGCATGTTGTTGCTTGGCATGCGTTCAGGTATGTTGTGGCTTGGAATGCGTTCTGCCAAGTAAGTACTTGGCATGCGTTCTGGCATGTTGGTACTTGGCATGCGTTCTGGAATGTTGTTGCTTGGCATGCGTTCAGGCATGTTGTTGGTTGGCATGCATTCTGGAATGTTGTTGCTTGGCATTCGTTCTGGAATGTTGTTGTTTGGCATGCGCTCTGGCATGTAGTTGCTTGGTATGCATTCTGGCATGTTGTTGCTTGGAATGTGTTCTGGCAAGTTAGTACTTGACATGTGCTCTGGCATGTTGTTGCTTGGCATACGCTCTGGCAGGTTGTTGCTTGGCATGCGTTCTGGAATGTTGTTGCTTGGCATTCGTTCTGGAATGTTGTTGCTTGGCATGCGCTCTGGCATGTAGTTGCTTGGTATGCGTTCTGGCATGTTGTTGCTTGGAATGCGTTCTGGCAAGTTAGTACTTGGCATGTGCTCTGGCATGTTGTTGCTTGGCATACATACTGGCAGGTTGTTGCTTGACATGCGTTCTGGAGTGTTGTTGCTTGGCATTCGTTCTGGAATGTTGTTGCTTGGCATGCGCTCTGGCATGTAATTGCTTGGTATGCGTTCTGGCATGTTGTTGCTTGGAATGCGTTCTGGCAAGTTAGTACTTGGCATGTGCTCTGGCATGTTGTTGCTTGGCATACGCTCTGGCAGGTTGTTGCTTGGCATGCGTTCAGGCATGTTGTTGCTTGGAATGCGTTCTGGCATGTTAGTACTTGCCATGTGCTCTGGCATATTGGTACTTGGCATGCGTTCTGGAATGTTGTTGCTTGGCATGCGTTCAGGCATGTTATTGCTTGGCATTCGTTGTGGAATGTTGTTGCTTGGCATGCGTTGTGGAATGTTATTGCTTGGCATACATTCGGGCATGTTCTTGCTTGGCATGCGCTCAGGCATGTTGTTGCTTGGCATGCGTTCAGGCATGTTGTGGTTTGGAATGCGTTCTGCCAAGTTAGTACTTGGCATGCGCTCTGGCATGTTGGTACTTGGCATGCGTTGTGGAATGTTGCTTGGCATGCGTTCAGGCATGTTGTTGCTTGGAATGCGTTCTGGCATGTTTGTACTTGGTATGTGCTCTGGCATGTTGGTACTTGGCATGCGCTCTGGCATGTTGTTGCTTGGCATACGCTCTGGCCGGTTGTTGCTTGGCATGCGTTCTGGAATGTTGGTGCTTGGCATTCGTTCTGGAATGTTGTTGCTTGGCATGCGCTTAGGCATGTAGTTGCTTGGTATGCGTTCTGCCATGTTGTTGCTTGGAATGCGTTCTGGCAAGTTAGTACTTGGCATGTGCTCTGGCATATTGTTGCTTGGCATACGCTCTGGCAGGTTGTTGCTTGGCATGCGTTCTGGAATGTTGTTGCTTGGCATTCGTTCTGGAATGTTGTTGCTTGGCATGCGCTCTGGCATGTAGTTACTTGTTATGCGTTCTGGCATGTTGTTGCTTGGAATGCGTTCTGGCAAGTTAGTTCTTGGCATGTGCTCTGGCATGTTGTTGCTTGGCATACGCACTGGCAGGTTTTTGCTTGACATGCGTTCTGGAGTGTTGTTGCTTGGCATTCGTTCTGGAATGTTGTTGCTTGGCATGCGCTCTGGCATGTAGTTGCTTGGTATGCGTTCTGGCATGTTGTTGCTTGGAATGCGTTGTGGCAAGTTAGTACTTGGCATGTGCTCTGGCATGTTGTTGCTTGGCATACGCTCTGGCAGGTTGTTGCTTGGCATGCATTCTGGAATGTTGTTGCTTGGCATTCGTTCTGGAATGTTGTTGCTTGGCATGCGCTCTGGCATGTAGTTGCTTGGTATGCGTTCTGGCATGTTGTTGCTTGGAATGCGTTCTGGCAAGTTAGTACTTGGCATGTGCTCTGGCATGTTGTTGCTTGGCATACGCTCTGGCAGGTTGTTGCTTGGCATGTGTTCTGGAGTGTTGTTGCTTGGCATTCGTTCTGGAATGTTGTTGCTTGGCATGCACTCTGGCATGTAGTTGCTTGATATGCGTTCTGGCATGTTGTTGCTTGGAATGCGTTCTGGCAAGTTAGTACTTGGCATGTGCTCTGGCATGTTGTTGCTTGGCATACGCTCTGGCAGGTTGTTGCTTGGCATGCGTTCTGGAATGTTGTTGCTTGGCATTCGTTCTGGCATGTAGTTGCTTGATATGCGTTCTGGCATGTTGTTGCTTGGAATGCGTTCTGGCAAGTTAGTACTTGGCATGTGCTCTGGCATGTTGTTGCTTGGCATACGCTCTGGCAGGTTGTTGCTTGGCATGTGTTCTGGAGTGTTGTTGCTTGGCATTCGTTCTGGAATGTTGTTGCTTGGCATGCGCTCTGGCATGTAGTTGCTTGGTATGCGTTCTGGCATGTTGTTGCTTGGAATGCGTTCTGGCAAGTTAGTACTTGGCATGCGCTCTGGCATGTTGGTACTTCGCATGCGTTCTGGAATGTTGTTGCTTGGCATGCATTCAGGCATGTTGTTGCTTGGCATGCATTCTGGAATGTTGTTGCTTGGCATACGCTCTGGTAGATTGTTGCTTGGCATGTGTTCTGGAATGTTGTTGCTTGGCATTCGTTCTGGAATGTTGTTGCTTGGCATGCGCTCTGGCATGTAGTTACTTGGTATGCGTTCTGGCATGTTGTTGCTTGGAATGCGTTCTGGCAAGTTAGTTCTTGGCATGTGCTCTGGCATGTTGTTGCTTGGCATACGCACTGGCAGGTTTTTGCTTGACATGCGTTCTGGAGTGTTGTTGCTTGGCATTCGTTCTGGAATGTTGTTGCTTGGCATGCGCTCTGGCATGTAGTTGCTTGGTATGCGTTCTGGCATGTTGTTGCTTGGAATGCGTTGTGGCAAGTTAGTACTTGGCATGTGCTCTGGCATGTTGTTGCTTGGCATACGCTCTGGCAGGTTGTTGCTTGGCATGCATTCTGGAATGTTGTTGCTTGGCATTCGTTCTGGAATGTTGTTGCTTGGCATGCGCTCTGGCATGTAGTTGCTTGATATGCGTTCTGGCATGTTGTTGCTTGGAATGCGTTCTGGCAAGTTAGTACTTGGCATGTGCTCTGGCATGTTGTTGCTTGGCATACGCTCTGGCAGGTTGTTGCTTGGCATGCGTTCTGGAATGTTGTTGCTTGGCATTCGTTCTGGAATGTTGTTGCTTGGCATGCGCTCTGGCATGTAGTTGCTTGGTATGCGTTCTGGCATGTTGTTGCTTGGAATGCGTTCTGGCAAGTTAGTACTTGGCATGCGCTCTGGCATGTTGGTACTTCGCATGCGTTCTGGAATGTTGTTGCTTGGCATGCATTCAGGCATGTTGTTGCTTGGCATGCATTCTGGAATGTTGTTGCTTGGCATACGCTCTGGTAGATTGTTGCTTGGCATGTGTTCTGGAATGTTGTTGCTTGGCATTCGTTCTGGAATGTTGTTGCTTGGCATGCGCTCTGGCATGTAATTGCTTGGTATGCTTTCCGGCATGTTGTTGCTTGGAATGCGTTCTGGCAAGTTAGTACTTGGCATGCATTTTGGAATGTTGTTGCTTGGCATGCGTTTTGGAATGTTGTTGCTTGGCATTCGTTCTGGATTTTTTTTGCTTGGAATGCGTTCTGGCAAATTTATACTTGGCATGCGCTCTGGAAAGTTGTTGCTTGGCATGCACTCTGGCATGTTGGTACTAAGCATGTGTTCTGGCAAACTGGTACTTGGCATGTGCTCTGGCATGTTGTTGCTTGGCATGATTTCTGGTCTCAGCATGAGGTCAGCCTGGCTGGGATGAAGGATGGCGGTCTCCATAAGTACCTGTGCCTCAGCCGGTGACATACGCAGTGACTCACTCTTGTAGGAGACAGTCACTTTATTGACAGTACACTTCTTTGCCACCGGGCGGTCTGACGCGACACTGTCAGTAATCGTTGTCGTTGTCATGTCCTCTCTCTGTCTTGTGTCCTGTGTCGTGTATTGTCCTGTGTCCTGTCTTAGTTCCTGTCTCATGTCTTGTCCTGTGTCCTGTCTCATGTTCTGTCCTGTGTCCTGCCTCATGTCCTGTCTTGTGTCCTGTCTCATATTCTGTCGTGTGTCCTGTCTCATGTCCTGCCCAGCATCCTGTCTCAGGAGCCGTGTAGACTCGAGTGGCTGAGAGTATTGTCGTTCGATGTGCTCACCTCTCTCTGTGGGTCTCTCTACATAGGTATCTGACACAACACATGGGTGGGGGTCTGTGTGCTTCATGCGTCGCTCATGTTCGTCCCTCATAACCTCCTTCTCTCTCTCCATCTCTGCCCTGTCCGAGTCCACTGACATCACGTTGTTGGGGATGATATCACACACCACAAAGCCCTCCGACTGCAGTGCTTTCTTCATCGCGGTCTGAAACACGTCATACATTAGGTTATTAAAGGGGCCTCCTTAATTCAATTTTTCACTCGTCTCATTTCAAATTCTTTTTGTGAAAAATCACAGATACGGTAAACCTCGCCTAAGTCGGATCTTCGCTCAACTCAGACAGAATTCCGAAGAATGGTTGATTTGTAATGTATTTCCCATAAAAGTTTTCGTCTAAGTCGGATTATGTAAGTCGGATCTTCGCCTAACTCGGAATAACTGAGTCGGTCCATTTGATCCTAGATAATGTGTTTTTCCTCGCCTAAGTCGGATCGCAGTATTCAACAAAATCACTTGGTTGCTTGGAGTATGTATCAGATGAACTAAAATGTGAAACGGCTATGTCAAAAAAATCCAGACAGCCACAGCAACATACATAGGCGTCACGTCTTCACTCATCTAATACAACTAGCATCACCAAGCCAATGGATACTGGTATAACCAAGAACCTGACGGTCCATTACTGGTATATCCTAACCACCAGGAGAATAGAGGCATCAGAAGGAATCACACCATTTTCTCAAGAAGTTGAACTATGTTGGACGTTGTCATTGCTCTGAAAGTAGTGGAACAAACTGAAACTTCTACAAAAACGGGATTCGTTTAAGGTGTTGAGCGTCAAGACGAGGATGAAGGCAAAGCAGCTCCTTCGTTCAGAAACGTACGGAATAAGCTTCGCGAGATATAATTTTTTATGGAGATTTTGTTTGCACGATGGACGACTGTGTTGGCGTGGACGAGACAGCAGAAATGTTGGCTACTCCAAATAACGAACAGATCATTGAAACCGTACAACACCCCGATGCAGATGGTTGGCGATGATGAGGGTGACGAAGTCTTGGTGTCTGAAAACGCTGCTTTATGGATACTAATTAAGATACTCTAGTTCGACGCTTGTGAAATCAAAGAGTTGACCGACAAGTAGAGGCCATTATCATGAGATAGTCGCAACAAAGACTTACACAGAGCAAGATGACTGACATTTATAATCAATAATAATTACTAAGCTATAAGCTTAGAGATTCGTGCCAAAATGAAGCACAAAACTGTTCTAATACTGCATAATGTTGTATGTTGCTTGTGGACATCAACATCTTCGGCTAAGTCAGATTTTTGTGTAACTCGGATTAAATCACTCGGTCCGATTGAATCCGATCTATGCAACTAAGACATGCTAACTTGATTGTGTAACATTTTGAATGTAGTTTTGGTAAATTATCAAACAACGTATTAACTTATTGGAATCAATTCAAGTGATTCTCACAATTTTAATCTTCACCTGAATGTATGATGTTATGCACTTGTCTCTATGTTAATAACAGAGACTTTCTTTGCTCTCTCAAAAACTATGTGACCAACAAATTCTTGCTTGTTGAAGGTTAGATGTTGGCCCAGTTATATTAGCTTTTGCAAATAAAATAAACAATCAAAGCCAGTTATTTCAACTATTTAACCACATGTTAAATGGTTGAAATAAACTTTTTTTTATTAAACTGAATGCTGATATAATTCAACCTGTTCACACACTTCAAGCTTTGATATCAAAGAACCAGATTCATGATGAACTTAGCTAGTTGAGGAAGCAGCTTTAAATTGTTACTCACGAGAAATAAAAGTAATAACAAATATGAATAATTATATCCAAGAATAATCTTATGAACAAGAATTATTTTCACCCAGATGTATGCTAGGGCCAGGTAGCACAAACGTGACAACACTGTCTGGTGTGGTACCCTGAATTTCCCCAATTTAAGAATTAAATGATTGGATAAGGCCTACTTATTTCCCCTCGAAGTTGTACAATACGAATATGTTAGCATGGCTATGCTATATTGACTGTAAACTGATAACATTTTATAAATGCATGAAAAGTTAAAGAACGTACTTGCTCAACGACCTTCATCAGTCGTCAACAAGCGACACATCAAGAGATCAACACGTGTAGTCAGTAGCGCAAGAAGAGCTGTGTATCAAATTTGTTTTATAGTTTACGGATCCATCAAATTAGTGTATCATTATTTAGGATTTATGTAGCACTCACCATTGTGTTTGAGTCTTGACACAGCCCAATGACTGCGCCTCCACTTCCAGGAAACTTTACTGCGGAACCAAAGCGCTGGGCTATGTCTACCATTCTCAGGTTGGTTTCACCCAGGGCCGCGTCACCATAAAGACGTCTGCAATAAACCACATTGGTGACATCCTGTTAGTTAAAGGGAGGTTGTCTGTTTGTTTTTATTGAAAAAATAATATTATACAGTACAAACTCTACCTATTCTGATGTACATACCACCCAAATGTGTTTTAATGAGGCAGAAACAACTTTTGAATTCAACATTTTAATGTTAACAAAATTACCAAGCTGTCATTCAAATCCCCGAATAGTGAACTTGGATAATTCGTGAAAGGCTGTGAACCGGTGGACACCTTCAAAAGCAGCGTACAATCATGTAAACAAACTGTTTCCTGCCGAAACATAAATTTTAACAACCACAAATGGTTTATTAATGATGCAAAGAATGTTATAGTAGATATAGTTTATACTGTATTATATAATATTACAATAAAACAAACTAGACATCCTCTCTCTAATTTACAATGTCATGTTGATATCACAAGACTGATATTCAAGTTCACAATTCAATACACTCAACACAACATTTTATTAAACCAGTATTTCCTTTACTGTAAACCGTGATACTTCAAACTTTAAAAACGCAAGAATAAGGCACAGATTTTTAATACAATCATCTTAATCATCAAACTTGTTTTCAGTTATCAGTGAAAATGTGTGTTTAATCTCCAAATAAAATCATTGTGTGACTTTATTTCACGTGACTTTTCCCAGCCAAACTGTGACTATATTTACGTGACTTTTTCTGTGACTTTATTTCTGCCATCCAATAGATGTAAATATAGTGAGTGTCAGTGGTAGACGGGGAATACCGCGGAAGGAGATGCAGTGATTGGAGAAGACAGGCAACAGAAGCGACACTTGACCGTCACAGCAAACCAAGTACTAAGTGACACAGGCCTATTCTGCAGATGAGCCAAAAACAGTTGTCTACGTCATGAGCAATAAATTTTGTGATTTTCATTGAAATTCATACTTTATAATCTCATCTTTCAATGTCCAGTTTATTTTCCTCGACAAATAATGCAAAATTAATCAAACACATGCATTTATGAACCCATATATTAAAAATGATTAGACAATAAGTCAAAATGGCCTCATTTCTCGATACGTGACTTTTTTAATTGGCACCAATTTTAGAAATAAATCAAAAACTACTGAAGATAATTCAAGAAATTAAGCATCATTTTAAATAATATCATCATCTGTGGAATCCAAATAGTACAATGTTGTAACTTAATAACCACTTCGCTGTGGCAAGTCACATGTGATTACTTAATAACCACTTTGCTGTGGCAAGTCACATGTGAATAACCACTTCGCTGTGGCAAGTCACATGTGAATACTTAATAACCACTTCGCTGTGGCAACTCACATGTGAATACTTAATAACCACTTCGCTGTGGCAAGTCACATGTGAATACTTAATAACCACTTCGCTGTGGCAAGTCACATGTAAATATGTCAAACAGACATACAAGAGGCAAGTCTTGACAGGTTCATTGACATTTTTGTTATATTAATAAGAACAGTATTAAGGAAGTAAGTCAGAGATCATTAACACTAACCCTTACCGTCTTAATGCAAAGTTGTCATCCATCAGTTGTGCCAATGCCATCCAATTACTGGTGCTAATTGCCTCTCTGTCAACCAATCATACAGTATTGTCAAATTACTGGAGCCAACCATGTTTGTCAACTAATTACACAGTACTGTCCAATTACTGGAGCCAATCACCTATTTGTCAACCAATCACACAGTATTGTCCAGTTACTGGAGACAATATGTCTCTGTCAACCAACCACACGGTATCATGATCATCCAATTACTCTAGCCAAACCGCCTCTCTGTCAACCAATCACACAATACCATCCAATTACTAGTCAATCATTTCTCAGTTCTGAACTGTTCTGAACAGTGTGTTACTTAGCCAATCACTTTGCTGTCAACCAATCAAACAATATGTTCCAGTTATTGGTGTCAATCACCTCTTTGTCAACCAATTATACTGTTCTGAACAGTGTGTTACTTAGCCAATCACTTCGCTGTCAACCAATCAAACAATACGTTCCAGTTATTGGTGTCAATCTCCTCTTTGTGAACCAATTATACTGTTCTGAACAGTGTGTTACTTAGCCAATCACTTCGCTGTCAACCAATCAAACAATACGTTCCAGTTACTGGTGTCAATCTCCTCTTTGTGAACCAATTATACTGTTCTGAACAGTGTGTTACTTAGCCAATCACTTCGCTGTCAACCAATCAAACAATATGTTCCAGTTATTGGTGTCAATCTCCTCTTTGTGAACCAATTATACTGTTCTGAACAGGGTGTTACTTAGCCAATCACTTCGCTGTCAACCAATCAAACAATATGTTCCAGTTATTGGTGTCAATCTCCTCTTTGTGAACCAATTATACTGTTCTGAACAGTGTGTTACTTAGCCAATCACTTCGCTGTCAACCAATCAAACAATATGTTCCAGTTATTGGTGTCAATCTCCTCTTTGTGAACCAATTATACTGTTCTGAACAGGGTGTTACTTAGCCAATCACTTCGCTGTCAACCAATCAAACAATATGTTCCAGTTATTGGTGTCAATCTCCTCTTCGTGAACCAATTATACTGCCAATCACTTCGCTGTCAACCAATCAAACAATACGTTCCAGTTATTGGTGTCAATCTCCTCTTTGTGAACCAATTATACTGTTCTGAACAGTGTGTTACTTAGCCAATCACTTCGCTGTCAACCAATCAAACAATACGTTCCAGTTACTGGTGTCAATCTCCTCTTTGTGAACCAATTATACTGTTCTGAACAGTGTGTTACTTAGCCAATCACTTCGCTGTCAACCAATCAAACAATACGTTCCAGTTACTGGTGTCAATCTCCTCTTTGTGAACCAATTATACTGTTCTGAACAGTGTGTTACTTAGCCAATCACTTCGCTGTCAACCAATCAAACAATACGTTCCAGTTACTGGTGTCAATCTCCTCTTTGTGAACCAATTATACTGTTCTGAACAGTGTGTTACTTAGCCAATCACTTCGTTGTCAACCAATCAAACAATACGTTCCAGTTACTGGTGTCAATCTCCTCTTTGTGAACCAATTATACTGTTCTGAACAGTGTGTTACTTAGCCAATCACTTCGCTGTCAACCAATCAAACAATACGTTCCAGTTACTGGTGTCAATCTCCTCTTTGTCAATCAATTATAGTTTAAACAATTACAATTTATCAGATTCTGAAACGAATGTTATCTAAACACTTGAGGATTCAGGGCAGGGTGAGGACGTAGATATCACCCCACCAAGGCAAGTGCTATGTATGTATGTACATTCATATAGGATCCAGTGGGTCTAATGATACAGAGTATACACTGCCTGTTCAGTGTCTCTCACATGCCCAACCAGGAAGCCACTCCAGCCACTGGGAGCTACATCCAGTTGGTTAGAGACAGAGACCACCACTCTGTGAGTCCACGACAGGTTACACAGTTACCCCCAGTGTGGGATCTTTTACTTCCCCTGACAGAGACATCAGGTAGAAGGAACAAACGGCTTTTAGTGTTTCTTCCGAAAGACACAGGCAATTTGAGGCGAATGAAACTGCCTAAGTTTCAAACCAGCAGCAAGTGGAATCGAACACCATCCCCTCAATCGACAGTGCGATGCTCTGCCGCGCGACCACTGCTCCCTACCATGGCTGGGGCTACAGACATGATTCAGGAGTTGAGTCCTGACTTAGGTCTCGTCCATACCTGGCATTATCTGTGAGTGATGCAAACTTCTGCATAGCAGCCACGACCTCAGGATCACCTGGAACACAATTCAACAAGCTACACTGTCAACTGCCACTCACTCACTCATTAACTCACTCATTCACTCGCTCTCTCACTCATTCACTCGCTCACTCACTCAGACAACATTGGGGCAATTCAACAAGCTACACTGTGAACTGTCACTCACTCACAGACAATATTGAGATGACTCAACAAGCTAAGCTGAATGAACGGGTTACGTTTGTACAAGACAGAGAGAAGACCTAATTAAATAAAATGAACTTATGGAGGTTTATGAGAGAGAGAGAGAGAGAGAGAGAGAGGGAGAGAGGGAGAGAGGGACAGACGGACAGACAGACAGACAGACAGACAGGAAGACAGGCAGACAGGCAGACAGACAGACTGAGAGAGAAGCTATTACTAAACAATATAAACATGATGAGTTTGTACATGAGAGAGAGAATCCGTGACTAACCAGCGAGCCAGCGACTGGAGACGTTGCTATGGATACGACCAGAGTCACTGGGGTCAATGGAGTATGCGAGCCAGAACCGAGGTAGTTCACACACCGGAAGACTCCTGTACATCCCTGGACAGCAAGCACGGTGTTCATGTACACATTGGCTCATAGGTGAGTTTACTGACGGCCTCATTAGTTCACAAACTGCACAAAATGTAATGCATTTAGCACTGATTCAGCCCCCCTCCTTCCCCCACAGTGTGCGATTTTTAATCCCAAGCTCCTATTAGCATGAATTTGTATTAACGTGAGATTCACTCATTAGGTGGTGTCACTGTAGCAATTTATGTCTCTTGTGATACGTGGTGACAACTACCTCCCCCATACAATGCTTAATATATTTTGGGATTGCAACCCTATGCAACCAGCCCTTACAAATACACTGCTATGAACATGTTCACATGTGTTGGTCCAACTCACCGTGTCCTTGCTGCCGGAACAGCTCCTTGCTGAAGTCCATATAGACGAGGCCTTCATATATCTAGAAACATTAATGAGAAATAAGGTCTGTTTCAACATAGTATTAATACTAATAATGATTAATTATATGATTTATAAACCCATATATTATATTGAAATAAAAACATTAAACCATTGTTATTGAACATATTATAACTTAAGCGTGGGTTACGCTAACCACAATGCTACATTTCATGGACACATCTTCAGTAATCCTGAAAACTCTTTTCTCATCACGACTTACCACACGATGAGACACCATGTTACTGATGTCTTCTACGCTTATCCAGGATGGAGAAATGTAATGACTCATGTCACTAGTTCATGTTTCTCCTACCTGAATGTAATGTCACTAGTTCATGTTTCGCCTACCCGAATGTAATGACACGTGTCACTAGTTCATGTTTCTCCTACCTGAATGTAATGACACATGTCACTAGTTCATGTTTCTCCTACCTGAATGTAATGATGTACGTCACTAGTTCATGTTTCTCCTACCCGAATGTAATGACACATGTCACTAGTTCGTGTTTCTCCTATCTGAATGTAATGACACATGTCACTAGTTCATGTTTCTCCTACCCGAATGTAATGACACATGTCACTAGTTCATGTTTCTCCTACCTGAATGACCCTGTCTTGGAGTCCAGCCTGGATCAGTAGTTCATCTTTCTCCACATCCAGTACAAACTGTGGCTGAAGTGGTTTTGGAATGTCCTAAAACAGCAGTGTGTATGTGTTCATGTCAGTTATGTGTTAATTCACCTTTAGACCTCAATCAGTTTAAAGTTGTCCAACTTGGTGAAGTGGTTTTGGAATGTCCTAAAACAGCAGTGTGTATGTGTTCATGTCAGTGATGTGTTAATTCACCTTTAGACCTCAACCAGTTTGAAGTTGTCCAATTTGGTGAATGTGTTTAGATGAAGTGGTTTTGGAATGTCCTAAAACAGCAGTGTGTATGTGTTCATGTCAGTGATGTGTTAATTCACCTTTAGACCTCAACCGGTTTAACGTTGTCCAACTTGGTGAATGTGTTTAGATTAGAACCAACACCAGAACGCATTCCACTAACTTGCACACGAGAAACATCAACACTAATGTCTCAAGGTTAACACTAATGTCTGGAGAAGAATGCTAATGTTGTCGAATAACACTAATGTCTGGTAAACAACAATGTCTAGAGATTAACATTTACATCTGAAGATTATCACATCTAGAAATTAACACTTATGTCTGAGTTTAACACAACACAGAAATTAGGAGATTAACACTTCCATCTAAAGATCAACATTTCTCTGGCAAATAACACTTATATCTGCATATTAACACTTAGTGTGGAGATTAATATTTATTTCTGGATCTAGTTGGAAGAATTCTACAACACGCTAACACTTACATCTGGGTCCAGTTGGAAGAACACCATGAGACACTTGAGTGTAGCCACCACAATCGCACTGCTGCCTGCCAGACCCTGAACAGAACACACCAGTTCACCAAACACACTGGTTCACAGAACATGCTCATTCACAGAACACGCTGGTTCACAGAACACACTGGTTGAACCCTTCACAGAACATGCTAGTTCATAGAACATGCTGGTTAACATAACACACTGGTTTACAGAATAGACTGATTCACAGGACACCCTGATTCATCAGAGAACTTTCTGATTCACTAAACATGCCAATTCACAGGACACACTGTTTCACAGAACACTCTGGTTCACAGAACACACTGTTTCACAGAACACTCTGGTTCTCAGAACACACTGCTTGAGAGAACATTCAGATTCACTAAACATGCTAATTCACAGGACTCATTGTTGATTCACAGAATTAGACAACCCTGTTTTAAACATTCATAAAAAGTGTAATTTAAAAATGTAATTACAGAATATACGGTGCATAGAGATTGAACAGTCAGTGAATTGGGAATGAATAGAGATACTATAGACAGTGAATATATAGTGAATTTACTGTGAATAATCCCATGGCAAGGTGGTGGGAAAAAAGCAGACCAGTCTAGAAGATCTATACAGGCAACGAGCAGAGAGAAAGGGAAGGAACGTCTCCTCAGACCCCGAACATCCCCTGTTTCCATGCTATAAACTACTTCCTTCTGGCCGCCGCTTTCAACTCCCTCACTGCAAATTGAACCGCACTCGAAACTCTTTTGTCCCCTCGTCAATAAGACTAATGAATGAATAACTGACCTTTGTTCCTCTCCATCTCTGCCAGTCTGACACTGAGTGAGCCCGAGATGATTTGTGAAATGATTTAACTTTAACTTAACTTTTTAAAAACTGTTGTAATTTATTTAACTTATTTAACATATTTTATTTATTTAACCGATATAACTTTTATTACTTTTTATTTTTACATTGTGTATATTGCATGTACATTTGTTTTATATGCCTTAATATGCTACTCTACACTCCAAATGAATTTCCCTCACAAGGGACAATAAAGTATTGTGATTGATTGATTGATTGATTGATACTGAGTGAATGAATAGTGAAAAGAGGGTAAACAGAGAGTGGATAGAGAGAGTGAGTAGCCAATGAACAGACAGTGATTACACAGTGAATAGAGAGTGAATAGACAGTGAATAGATAGTGAATAGACAGGAAAGAGATTGAATGGAGAGTAAACAGAGAGTGAATTGAATGAATAGCTGGTGAATAATAGGCATTGAATTGAGAGTGAATATGCAGTGAATAGGCAATGAATATAGCAGGCCAATCGCAATTATTGTCACCTTGGTTGATGATGTTTGATGTCAAAACCTAGGAAACACTGCTACATACCATCGTTATAATGACTTAAATATGCATAATCTTACTAATATAAGAGACCATGTTAATGTAAAGGCTATAATAGAACACACAGATGTTTGCCTGTCTGTATTACAGGAACAACAATGGCTTCATATTATAAATAGAGAAGAGGGCAGAAATGGTAGTAGAAATAAACTAAGAACTTATAAACAGTTAAAAAAAAAATTTGTAACTGAGCATTGAGTTAAGAAAATCATGACTAGAAGTAATCGATCAGCACTTGCAAAATTTCGATGTGGCGTGGCACCAATCAGAATTGAAACTGGACGTTTTGAACGAAATTACCCCCCACCTGAAGCTAGGACGTGTTATAATTGCACGAATGAAATAGAAAATGAGTTTCACGTTTTAATGAAATGCCCTTTATATGTTAACGAACGAAAAGAACTAATAGGCTATGCAACAATTAATTATCCTGCTTTTTCCAGTATGAATGATCAAGATAAATTTGTATATTTATTGAGTAATGACAATATAATAAGTAAAACTGCCAGCATCCTCCAAAAAACACAAGATTACACAATACAACAAAATAATAGCACATGTTTATTAAATTATTACTGTTTTTATTTGTACATTTTTGTTTTTACAAGTCTCTCATAACTCTTTTTGAGTGGTCTTTGTATACAGTGCTAACTTTGAATGTAATATATTTATTTGTCTTGTATTTTAAAGCATGTATACGTGGAGTGAGACTCTAATAAAATACTACTACTACTACTACTACAAATAACTGAATGTTCAACTTTGCTACACTAAAACTGATTAATGAGATCATATGTGGTTTGTTACCATCAAGACTTACCACTTGTCTTGGAATGTTCGTGTCATACTTCAGCGTGAAATTACGTTTTGGAATCTCTATTCTAAAGAGAAGAACACAAATAAATATTTTTAACGTCTCTGTTTGATTACAACTATATACAGCAGAACACAATTACAACTATATACAGCAGAACACAATTACAACTATATACAGCAGAACACAATTACAACTATATACAGCAGAACACAATTACAACTATATACAGCAGAACACAATTACAACTATATACAGCAGAACACAATTACAACTATATACAGCAGAACACAATTACAACTATATACAGCAGAACACAATTACAACTATATACAGCAGAACACAATTACAACTATATACAGCAGAACACAATTACAACTATATACAGCAGAACACAATTACAACAATAAGTTATTCAAAATATTTTTTTTTATTATATGACTGATCGCCACAGTTCAAATCTGAGAATAAAACAAAAATACGTTAGCGGGGTGAAAGCATCAATTTTTGTTGTTTTGTTTTCATTTTTATAAACAAACAATTACTATAAGTTTTAATAATATAATTTTGAAGTTATATCTTCAAAAATGGGCCAAGTGGCCCTGAAGTCCTTTGGACTAATACGTCTATATGTGACCCCGGCTGACCAAATGAGTGATAAGTCGGAAAAATTGTAACATTGTTTTCTTACATCCTTGTAAAGGTTTGCTAGGGCGCTTTACACGGTTTCAAAAAATATGACTGCTACAAACATTGGCAAAGTTATGGAGCATTGAACATGGTAGGGATCAAAAAGTGAAAATGAAGAAAACGGCTGTTGAAGTTTTACATTATATATGCAGATGGATTGCATGGAAATATTACATGCACAACATTCAAATTTGGCACACAGTATGTAATATGTATGTTATGTTGCAATGATACACTGGAAGTACAAATGTGCTGCTACAAAGACTTATCAAGTTATGCCAGATTATGTCTTCATGTGTAAAACTAAGAGGACAGATTATCTGAGAGCAAAAGGTAGACTCACTGTTTGACACAGTTTAAAACCTACAGGCAAATGTCCAGTTTAACAGGGGTCTAGTGGCTTAATGCTGTCTGTTGACACAAGCTACTGCCAGAAACCAATTACAGATTAGTCACAGTTTCCATCAAACAATAGCAGGCAGAGAATCTTAGCTCCACAGCCGGGTGTAATACACAACCAGAGCCACCACCGATTCATGGTCAAGTAGATTAGCTCAATGCACCATCTAAGACAATACACAACACTGTGAGTGACAGTGTCCAGAGTGAGGCCTAAGCAGTGTCATCATTGCTGAATAGATCAATTAAACCTGCTAATTGGGTGACATTCTGCACAAGTGTTCATTAATCCTTAGTGATTGTTCAGAACACCAGACTGACCACATACCTAAACAAAGCAAATGTAATAGGTGAAGAACAGGCAGTGTTCAAATAGGGGTATTGGTTGAATTGTATTTGTCTCGACGCAAAAGGCTTTATTGTGCCTTCATCGATTATAAGAAAGCATTTGATTTAGTACACCGGTCCTCCCTGTGGTCTAAGATAATTTCATGCGGTATTAATGGTATTGTGTTGAAAGTTGTATACAACATGTACAAAAATGCTAAATCATGTATAAATGAGGGCCAGGCTGTGTCAGCCTTCTTCTCATGTGTAGATGTATGGCAAGGAGAAAACTTGTGTCCTTTGTTATTTGCTATTTATCTGAATAATTTTGAACACTATTAGTCACAATTATAACGGACTTGACATGGCAGCTGGTTAAATTTACAACAACCTTAGTGATGATGTTGTAGAAAATGTATGTTCTACTATATGCTGATGACACTAGAATGATTCAATCAAATACAGATTTCTTGCTTGTGTATAGCGGAACTATGTCAACTCTTCTAATGGTTGACATTTGGTTGTTTCAGGTGTCAACTATATTGTGAATCTGTAATTATTAGTCTATACTGATACAATTGATTTACACAGTACCATGTCTACACAAGACATGGCAAGCGTAAACAGAACAGTAGAATGCATTTGATATAAATAAAGTGTAGGATATTTCACTCTATGGTTGTCCAGAATATTAATTTTCTGTTTGTCAGCTACAGGTGACAGAATATTAATTTTCTATGTTTGTCACCTTCAGGTTTCTACAGACAATACATCTTTAACCAATAGACACCACAGTCACACCATTTTATAATAATTAAATGAACATCAAAATAAACACAACTTGCAATTATAGAAAATCAATAGTTTTGAAGATACAGTTTAAAAGTGTTAGGCAACTGTTCAGTCTAACAGGGGTCAAATGTGTCTACTCTGCCTGGGTGCTGTGACCAATTAAAGATTAGTCAAGATCTCAATGGACTAGGCTGTAGAGATTAGTCACAGCTGTTGACTTTGTGGCACAATACACAACATCTAATGTTGGGGGTGGTCTCAAGGGCCCTTCTCAAAACCACATCACTAGATAATGTAAACCTTTTGCACTTTGGGGGCCCCTTAGAATGATTCAATCAAATACAGATTTCTTGTATATAGTGGCAGCACCCTAAGATACATCTATGCAAAATTAGAAAAAAAGTTGAACAGTTTTTGAAAAAATAGGCCAAATGTTAAATTTTTACCAGTTTTGGGGTCCTTGGAGGCCCTAGGGAGCCCTTAAAATGATTCAATCAAATACAGATGGCAGTGCCCCAAGATATGTCTATGCAAAATAAAATAAAAAGTTGCTGAACGGTTTCTGAGATACGGCAGCTAACGGCGGACGCAGAGTGATGGCAATAGTCCCTTGGACCTTAGGCTAAAGGACTAAAAAGCGCTTTTGATATGTGCTTTGGAAAGGTATGTAAATTTAAATGTCGATATATAACTTTTACGTTATTCGTTGTACACAAAAGACTTACCCGTGTTCAAAATTTACCTGTGTTCAAGATTTACCCATGTTAAAGTCTTACCTGTGTTCAAGGCTCACATTTGTTCAAGCCTTGGTTGTGTTCAAGACTCACCCATGTTGAAGACTCACCTGTGTTCAAGACTCACCCATGTTGAAGACTCACCTGTGTTCAAGACTCACCCATGTTGAAGACTCACCTGTGTTGAAGACTCACCTGTGTTCAAGACACACCTGTATTCAAGACTCACCTGTGTTCAAAACTGATCTGTGTTCAAGACTTACCTGTGGTCAAGCTTTACCTGTGTTCAAGACACACCTGTGTTCTAGACTCACCCATGTTCAAAACGTACCTGTGTTCAAGCCTCACCTGTGTTCAATACTTACCTGTGTTTAATGCAGTACTGCAAAAAGTGTTTACAGGTGGCTTGGAGCAGTCGGAGGCCTCCTAGGTAGCTGTAAACAAGTTGTGACACATTGACATCATCTCTACAGTGAAGGAGACTGGAGACTACAGACAAATCAAGAGGAGCTCTGACCACAGAGCAACGCAAACACAATGAAACAAAGCACACCTAATAATGAGGTACTTTTAAACAACTTCCTCACTAGAAATTATCATTTTAAATCCTTTAATAATATTTTTTTAATTTAAGATTAATCAATTTTATTTTAAGTTGTTACTGCACACTGTAGAGCATACAACAGTGGAACTACTTACACGTTGAGCCAACAACAAAGTGGAAGTGAAACTGTTGAACCAACAACAAAGTGAAACTGTTGACCCAAAAACAAAGTGAAAGTGAAACTAACCCCTCTCTCTCGCTGATGCCATGAAGGTCCATGAGCCCTCCAAATTCTGTTGGATCATTGAGAGGGTGGGGCGTCAAAACCTACAAAGAAAATCAGAATGACCCACTTAAATTAGATAACAACTGAGCACTGTACTGAATGAAAACTCAAAACTTACAGCTATAGCTATTTACTGATTTCTGCTCATTTAACAATTTCTATGTTTCACATTAAAGGTTGCAGAGTAGTCAAGGACCTATTTGAAATAATGTATCCATTCTATTAAAAGGACACTATGCTTAACAAATATCTGAGACGTGAGAATATGTCTTTTTTGTTCCAATAAGCATGCAGGGGTGTAGGCCCATTTTCTGGAATTCCTCGGTATAGTCATAACGGAAAGCCTGACTGGCAGGCAATTTATACATCGATATGAGCAAAAGAATACCAAAACACTGTAAAGTCGGATAATTTAGGTGGACCTTTCGATATTTGTTTCATCACTGAACTTTGAATCTAGTGTGACATTGGTAGAAATTAAATTACAACAATGGATTCTACAGTGAAGGCTGACATTGGAGATCTCTGTCACAGTGTCAGACGCTGCTAAAAGGGAGTGTATGCTAATTAGGGCATGTACGCTTAATAGAGCAACTACAGTACCCATCTACTGAGTATATCATGTATATTATATTTGTCCTAACTCAGTACAACAACGTTGTTTCCGGATTCAGTTACATTCATGATTTTAACAGTCTAGTTTTGACACCCTCCTGGTGAGTACAGACAATTTGTTTGTTTTAAAGGACAGTCTAAACACCTTTGCCCGAATATAGACTGTACATCACATCTGACATACCAGAGTGTCGCTTTCTTTGATGGTAACATCGGCCCAGAAATTGGATATAGACAGAGAAATCGTTTTTCCATTGAAGCCATCAGAAGGGTTGCCTATCAATCCCACTCTGCAACATTGACAGCATACAAACAATACAGACGTGGTTCACAAACACCCTTACAAACCAATGTAGATTACAAACCAATGTAGCGTAATTAAGACGTGACAAGTGTTGTGAACGAGTGTTCTAACTACATAAACTTCCATTATACAAACGTTTTTACATCAGAATGCATTGTGAAATTGGATCCCAATGCATTTCATTTTCAAAATATAATCTTGAATGACATTTTCAACGAATTACTGAAATGAGGTCGTTCACGGAGTAAACAAAATGAGGTCCTGTATATAGTGTGAAAACTGGGACTCACCTTGAGTGATATCAGGCTATTTATTAGTAAAAATATGTCCTCCATTCCATTCAGTGAGTGAAATGATGCCCTCCATTCACTTAGTTAAATGAGACCATCCATTGACGGTGTGAAATGAGGCCTCCATTGACGAAACGAAATGAGGCCTCCATTGACCAAGTGAAATGAGGCCTCCATTGACCAACTGAAATGAGGCCTCCATTGACCAACTGAAATGAGGCCTCCATTGACCAAGTGAAATGAGGCCTCCATCCAATGAGTTAAATGAAGCCCTCCCCTAAATTAAACAAATAGGCCCTCGTGAGTGAAGTGAGGCCCTCCTGGTCAGCTTGTAGCCATCCACCCACCTGGCGTAGACCCGTTTGGAGAAGGCCAGTCTGGCTCGGTCTGACTCGAGATCTTTCTGGGCCTCCGAGTATTTCTCTCGCCACTTCAAGTAATCCTGCAAACCCTGCAAGGTCAAACAGGAGATGTAACAAAACTATTTATCAATCAGCGCCGGTGTCATGCAAAAGCACTTGCATAGCCAAAGTACTCGCCGTCTGAAATTACATTATTGCATCACCATTCAACACACACAAAAATCACTTGGTTCTTTTTGGTCTTTGATTGTCTTAATAAATTACCTGACGTCTGTATTATCATAACTTTAGCTACGTCTCTCTGAGATAAGATGGTAATGGTTGAGAGTAATATGGCATTGGCAATGAGACTAATGTAAAGCATGTGCAGTGTGGTATATGAGGGGTAATATGGCAATAGCAATGAGACTAATGTAAAGCATGTGCAGTGTGGTATATGAGGGGTAATATGGCAATGGCAATGAGACTAATGTAACGCATGTGCAGTGTGGTATATGAGGGGTAATATGGCAATGGCAATGAGACTAATGTAAAGCATGTGCAGTGTGGTATATGAGAGGTAATATGACAATGGCAATGAGACTAATGTAACGCATGTGCAATGTGGTATATGAGAGGTAATATGACAATGGCAATGAGACTAATGTAAAGCATGTGCAGTGTGGTATATGAGGGGTAATATGGCAATGGCAATGAGACTAATGTAACGCATGTGCAGTGTGGTATATGAGGGGTAATATGGCAATGGCAATGAGACTAATGTAACGCATGTGCAGTGTGGTATATAAGGGGTAATATGACAATGGCAATGAGACTAATGTAACGCATGTCAAGTGTGGTATATAAGGGGTAATATGGCAATGGCAATGAGACTAATGTAATGCATGTGCAGTGTGGTATATGAGGGGTAATATGGCAATGGCAATGAGACTAATGTAATGCATGTCAAGTGTGGTATATGAGGGGTACTATGGCAATGGCAATGAGACTAATGTAACGCATGTCAAGTGTGGTATATGAGGGGTAATATGGCAATGGTGATGAGACTAATGTAACGCATGTGCATTGTGGTATATAAGGGGTAATATGGCAATGGCAATGAGACTAATGTAACGCATGTGCAGTGTGGTATATGAGAAGTAATATGACAATGGCAATGAGACTAATGTAAAGCATGTGCACTGTGGTATATGAGGGGTAATATGGCAATGGCAATGAGACTAATGTAACGCATGTGCAGTGTGGTATATGAGGGGTAATATGGCAATGGCAATGAGACTAATGTAACGCATGTGCAGTGTGGTATATAAGGGGTAATATTACAATGGCAATGAGACTAATGTAACGCATGTGCAGTGTGGTATATCAGGGGTAATATGGCAATGGCAATGAGACTAATGTAACGCATGTGCAGTGTGGTATATCAGGGGTAATATGGCAATGGCAATGAGACTAATGTAAAGCATGTGCAGTGTGGTATATAAGGGGTAATATGGCGATGGCAATGAGACTAATGTAACGCATGTCAAGTGTGGTATATGAGGGGTAATATGACAATGGCAATGAGACTAATGTAACGCATGTCAAGTGTGGTATATGAGGGGTAATATGGCAATGGCAATGAGACTAATGTAACGCATGTGCAGTGTGGTATATGAGGGGTAATATGGCAATGGCAATGAGACTAATGTAACGCATGTCAAGTGTGGTATATGAGGGGTAATATGGCAATGGCAATGAGACTAATGTAACGCATGTCAAGTGTGGTATATGAGGGGTAATATGGCAATGGCAATGAGACTAATGTAACACATGTGCAGTGTGGTATATGAGAGGTAATATGACAATGGCAATGAGACTAATGTAAAGCATGTGCAGTGTGGTATATTAGGGGTAATATGGCAATGGCAATGAGACTAATGTAACGCATGTTCAGTGTGGTATATTAGGGGTAATATGGCAATGGCAATGAGACTAATGTAACGCATGTGCAGTGTGGTATATAAGGGGTAATATGACAATGGCAATGAGACTAATGTAACGCATGTCAAGTGTGGTATATAAGGGGTAATATGGCAATGGCAATGAGACTAATGTAACGCATGTGCAGTGTGGTATATGAGGGGTAATATGGCAATGGCAATGAGACTAATGTAACGCATGCGCAGTGTGGTATATGAGGGGTAATATGGCAATGGCAATGAGACTAATGTAACACATGTCAAGTGTGGTATATGAAGGGTAATATGGCAATGGCAATGAGACTAATGTAATGCATGTGCAGTGTGGTATATGAGGGGTAATATGGCAATGGCAATGAGACTAATGTAACACATGTGCAGTGTGGTATATGAGGGGTAATATGGCAATGGCAATGAGACTAATGTAATGCATGTGCAGTGTGGTATATGAGGGGTAATATGGCAATGGCAATGAGACTAATGTAACACATGTGCAGTGTGGTATATGAGGGGTAATATGGCAATGGCAATGAGACTAATGTAACGCATGCGCAGTGTGCTATATGAGGGGTAACATGGCAATGGCAATGAGACTAATGTAACGCATGTGCAGTGTGGTATATGAGGGGTAATATGACAATGGCAATGAGACTAATATAACGCATGTGCAGTGTGGTATATCAGGGGTAATATGACAATGGCAATGAGACTAATGTAACGCATGTGCAGTGTGGTATATGAGGGGTAATATGACAATGGCAGTGAGACTAATGTAACGCATGCGCAGTGTGGTATATGAGGGGTAACATGGCAATGGCAATGAGACTAATGTAACGCATGTCAAGTGTGGTATATGAGGGGTAATATGGCAATGGTGATGAGACTAATGTAACGCATGTCAAGTGTGGTATATGAGGGGTAATATGGCAATGGTGATGAGACTAATGTAATGCATGTCAAGTGTGGTATATAAGGGGTAATATGGCAATGGTGATGAGACTAATGTAATGCATGTCAAGTGTGGTATATGAGGGGTAACATGGCAATGGCAATGAGACTAATGTAACGCATGTCAAGTGTGGTATATGAGGGGTAATATGGCAATGGTGATGAGACTAATGTAACGCATGTCAAGTGTGGTATATGAGGGGTAATATGGCAATGGTGATGAGACTAATGTAACGTATGTGCAGTGTGGTATATGAGGGGTAATATGGCAATGGCAATGAGACTAATGTAACGCATGTGCAGTGTGGTATATGAGGGGTAACATGGCAATGGCAATGAGACTAATGTAATGCATGTGCAGTGTGGTATATGAGGGGTAATATGGCAATGGCAATGAGACTAATGTAACACATGTGCAGTGTGGTATATGAGGGGTAACATGGCAATGGCAATGAGACTAATGTAATGCATGTGCAGTGTGGTATATGAGGGGTAATATGGCAATGGCAATGAGACTAATGTAACACATGTGCAGTGTGGTATATGAGGGGTAAAATGGCAATGGCAATGAGACTAATGTAACACATGTGCAGTGTGGTATATGAGGGGTAATATGGCAATGGCAATGAGACTAATGTAACGCATGCGCAGTGTGGTATATGAGGGGTAATATGGCAATGGCAATGAGACTAATGTAACACATGTCAAGTGTGGTATATGAAGGGTAATATGGCAATGGCAATGAGACTAATGTAATGCATGTGCAGTGTGGTATATGAGGGGTAATATGGCAATGGCAATGAGACTAATGTAACACATGTGCAGTGTGGTATATGAGGGGTAATATGGCAATGGCAATGAGACTAATGTAACGCATGCGCAGTGTGCTATATGAGGGGTAACATGGCAATGGCAATGAGACTAATGTAACGCATGTGCAGTGTGGTATATGAGGGGTAATATAACAATGGCAATGAGACTAATATAACGCATGTGCAGTGTGGTATATCAGGGGTAATATGACAATGGCAATGAGACTAATGTAACGCATGTGCAGTGTGGTATATGAGGGGTAATATGACAATGGCAGTGAGACTAATGCTTATGCTTTAGTGTGGTATATGAGGGTGGCTATAGCAATGGCAATGAGACTAATGTAACGCATGTCAAGTGTGGTATATGAGGGGTAATATGGCAATGGCAATGAGACTAATGTAACGCATGTCAAGTGTGGTATATGAGGGGTAATATGGCAATGGCAATGAGACTAATGTAACGCATGTGCAGTGTGGTATATGAGGGGTAATATGGCAATGGCAATGAGACTAATGTAACGCATGTGCAGTGTGGTATATGAGGGGTAATATGGCAATGGCAATGAGACTAATGTAACGCATGTGCAGTGTGGTATATGAGAGGTAATATGGCAATGGCAATGAGACTAATGTAACGCATGTGCAGTGTGGTATATGAGGGGTAATATGGCAATGGCAATGAGACTAATGTAACGCATGTGCAGTGTGGTATATGAGGGGTAATATGGCAATGGCAATGAGACTAATGTAACGCATGTGCAGTGTGGTATATGAGGGGTAATATGGCAATGGCAATGAGACTAATGTAACGCATGTGCAGTGTGGTATATGAGAGGTAATATGGCAATGGCAATGAGACTAATGTAACGCATGTGCAGTGTGGTATATGAGGGGTAATATGGCAATGGCAATGAGACTAATGTAACGCATGTGCAGTGTGGTATATGAGAGGTAATATGGCAATGGCAATGAGACTAATGTAACGCATGTGCAGTGTGGTATATGAGGGGTAATATGGCAATGGCAATGAGACTAATGTAACGCATGTGCAGTGTGGTATATGAGGGGTAATATGGCAATGGCAATGAGACTAATGTAACGCATGTGCAGTGTGGTATATGAGGGGTAATATGGCAATGGCAATGAGACTAATGTAACGCATGTGCAGTGTGGTATATAAGGGGTAATATTACAATGGCAATGAGACTAATATAACGCATGTGCAGTGTGGTATATCAGGGGTAATATGGCAATGGCAATGAGACTAATGTAACGCATGTGCAGTGTGGTATATCAGGGGTAATATGGCAATGGCAATGAGACTAATGTAAAGCATGTGCAGTGTGGTATATAAGGGGTAATATGGCAATGGCAATGAGACTAATGTAACGCATGTCAAGTGTGGTATATGAGGGGTAATATGGCAATGGCAATGAGACTAATGTAACGCATGTCAAGTGTGGTATATGAGGGGTAATATGGCAATGGCAATGAGACTAATGTAACGCATGTGCAGTGTGGTATATGAGAGGTAATATGACAATGGCAATGATACTAATGTAAAGCATGTGCAGTGTGGTATATTAGGGGTAATATGGCAATGGCAATGAGACTAATGTAACGCATGTTCAGTGTGGTATATTAGGGGTAATATGGCAATGGCAATGAGACTAATGTAACGCATGTGCAGTGTGGTATATGAGGGGTAATATGGCAATGGCAATGAGACTAATGTAACGCATGTGCAGTGTGGTATATGAGGGGTAATATGGCAATGGCAATGAGACTAATGTAACGCATGTGCAGTGTGGTATATGAGAGGTAATATGACAATGGCAATGAGACTAATGTAAAGCATGTGCAGTGTGGTATATGAGAGGTAATATGGCAATGGCAATGAGACTAATGTAACGCATGTGCAATGTGGTATATGAGAGGTAATATGACAATGGCAATGAGACTAATGTAACGCATGTGCAGTGTGGTATATAAGGGGTAATATGACAATGGCAATGAGACTAATGTAACGCATGTCAAGTGTGGTATATAAGGGGTAATATGGCAATGGCAATGAGACTAATGTAACGCATGTGCAGTGTGGTATATGAGGGGTAATATGGCAATGGCAATGAGACTAATGTAACGCATGTGCAGTGTGGTATATGAGGGGAAATATGACAATGGCAATGAGACTAATGTAACGCATGCGCAGTGTGGTATATGAGGGGTAACATGGCAATGGCAATGAGACTAATGTAACGCATGTCAAGTGTGGTATATGAGGGGTAATATGGCAATGGTGATGAGACTAATGTAACGCATGTCAAGTGTGGTATGAGGGGTAACATGGCAATGGCAATGAGACTAATGTAACGCATGTGCAGTGTGGTATATGAGGGGTAATATGGCAATGGCAATGAGACTAATGTAACGCATGTGCAGTGTGGTATATGAGGGGTAATATGGCAATGGCAATGAGACTAATGTAACGCATGTGCAGTGTGGTATATAAGGGGTAATATTACAATGGCAATGAGACTAATGTAACGCATGTGCAGTGTGGTATATCAGGGGTAATATGGCAATGGCAATGAGACTAATGTAACGCATGTGCAGTGTGGTATATCAGGGGTAATATGGCAATGGCAATGAGACTAATGTAAAGCATGTGCAGTGTGGTATATGAGGGGTAATATGGCAATGGCAATGAGACTAATGTAACGCATGTCAAGTGTGGTATATGAGGGGTAATATGGCAATGGCAATGAGACTAATGTAACGCATGTCAAGTGTGGTATATGAGGGGTAATATGGCAATGGTGATGAGACTAATGTAATGCATGTCAAGTGTGGTATATGAGGGGTAACATGGCAATGGCAATGAGACTAATGTAACGCATGTGCAGTGTGGTATATGAGGGGTAATATGGCAATGGCAATGAGACTAATGTAACGCATGTGCAGTGTGGTATATGAGGGGTAATATGGCAATGGTGATGAGACTAATATAACACTAGTGCAGTGTGGTATATGAGGGGTAATATGGAAATGGTGATGAGACTAATATAACACTAGTGCAGTGTGGTATATGAGGGGTAATATGGAAATGGTGATGAGACTAATATAACACTAGTGCAGTGTGGTATATGAGGGGTAATATGGCAATGGCAATGAGACTAATGTAACGCATGCGCAGTGTGGTATATGGGGGGTAACATGGCAATGGCAATGAGACTAACGCAACGCATGTCAAGTGTGGTTTGAGGCACGACACCATGTTTAGGACTGTGGAGGCTCCTGAGCAGTAACGTTTCCTAGTTCTAGTTCATGTCGTTTCCAGCACTCGGCACCATTCTATTAACTGACTACCGTAGTCTGATTATATTGTGGTTACATTGTTGTGAGGTTTCATTTAACTAGTCAGCCTTTTTAGCCATGCTATTATAGTAGTTTTCACTCCTTACGTATCACAATTTGGTCCTTACAGAGCAATATAACTTTGCTCATTCATGTACTTTTTAAAATGTTTTGCGGAGGCAAATTATGTTATGGAGGCCCATGGCAACTGTCCCATGAGCCCTGCCCTAAACCTAGCACTATTACCAGTGCATGCTAAATTGCAACAAAATAATAGCACACTAATCAATGATAATAAAATACAACTGTTATATACTATTATTTGTTAGACACCATTAAACTGTGACAGAAGAACAGAATGGTCTTCAACTGTGTCACAGAGGACAACACTAAAATGCTTGTAGAATGATGTGAGGGAAGTTTTCATGCAGTGATTGCACTTTGGCTGAATGCTTCCCAAAATAATAGGAGTTTATGTGAAACAAACAGGTCTGTTAGGGGAGGATGACATTCTTTCAGCAGCTTGATATTGAGTAGAGACAGAACAACTGAAAGGTATGACTTGCTCTTGGTAACAGGGTACAAAGAAAATACAACTGAATGGTTTGACATGCTCTTGGTAACTTGGTACTGAGAGAGTGCAACTGAATGGTGGAAGATGCACATCATACATACCATTTGGCCAATCAGTTGGAAGCCACTTGGTAGATGCATGCCGTACACTGGAATCTTTTGAATGTTGATCAGCCATTCCTGTGGACAAACACAAGATTCATCATATTCTACTTTCTAGATCATTCAGCCTCAAACCCACACACAAACACACCCTAGCTCCTCCTCCTCTCCTCCCTTCACCTCTCTCCTCTTCCCTCTATCCACCTCCCTCTATCTACCTCCCTCTATCCACCTCCCTCTAACCACTTCCCTCTTCTTCTCCTGTTATTTCTCCCTTCTTCAGCTACACATGCATGCACGTACGCACACACACACACACACTCAATATATATATTGTTAATGCATATTTGTATGTGTACAGTTTTCTTCTGTTGTGATTCTGTTATTCTATTTTATTACTGTTTTGTTACTATTCTACTATTGGTATATTACTATTCTATTTCTATTCTATTACAGTTCTACTACTATTCTATTACATTTCTATTACTATTCTGTTACAGTTCAATCACTAGTCTATTACAGTTCTGATACTATTCTATTATCAGCCTATTCCTATCTTATCCCCCAGTCTCACCATGAATTGACCAAAGCTGCGTTGCTGGACGTCCTTGTGATTGTTCAAGTAGTTGGTCAACTCATTTAGAGTGGCCGGTCGGAAGCAATAGAAGACGACACTGGCCAGTCTTGAGTTGGTCACTCTCTCCACCGGCTTCTCCCAGAAGTGTTCTATCCTAAGGACAAGTAAGTAATGTCTGACATCAACCACCCAATTCTTACTTCCTCTTCAGAATCATAACAATCAGAATTTATCTACGTGACCTGTCACAGGAAAGTAGGTATTTAAGTCAAAAAATTGTGAAATGGAGTTTTATAGCATTTTGGATTCCACAGATCGTGAGCTTTAAAATGATATCTCATTTGTTGAAATATCTTCAACAGTTTTTTTATTTATTGACAAAACTGAAAGTAAGTTTATTTCCTCATGCACATGATATACAACGTATTTCAAGAAAAAAGTAACACAGATGAGGTGGCGACCAAAGAAGTTAAAAACTTATCGAGCTGGTAACCTCGAAAAATTGACAAATATTTAAACAAACTTTAAAAATCAAAGTTTTGAGAAAAGAAGTAATGTTGACTCATATTGTTTTTTAACAATGGTTTTGTAAATACACATATTTGATTAGTTTCTGGATTGTTTGTCAAGGAAAATAAACAGAACGTTGAAAGATGAGAT
This sequence comes from Paraescarpia echinospica, assembly GCA_020002185.1. Classification (NCBI taxonomy): domain Eukaryota; kingdom Metazoa; phylum Annelida; class Polychaeta; order Sabellida; family Siboglinidae; genus Paraescarpia; species Paraescarpia echinospica. The sequence goes on from CM034540.1 coordinate 17,196,439, forward strand.
TATCAGTTATGCTTTCCTGTCAAAATCACTAAATTGATGGCACTTGACCTGGACAGCTATTTCTGCCTCTTGTGCACAATAAGCCTGGGTCAGTTGGTACCCGGTTCATCGTGGAGGGATACATTAATACCCTAACTGTAGGACATTGTAAGTACATCTCCTCCAAGTGCCCAGGTCCACACGCTTCTTTCTATGTTTTCTGACTCTCTGGGCCACTGACCACTGGTCTACCAACTGGGGATGCATTTGAAAAAAGGCAGTTATTTAGAGTTATTTACTTTTTTCAGTGGACAAATTGAGATATCAGCCATTGTGTGGGTGGCACCATGATTTGTTGCACCATGGTTGGGCATAAGTTAGGCATATTTGTTTGTCCCAACTGTACAACTAAACTAATAATCAATACCGTTATTACTAATAATCATATTAACAGCAAACAAAGGACAAACAACTGTCAGTTAAACTTTTTTACAATGCACGATGTAGTGTAATAAGTGAAATGACAGATCAATATATTGGACAGGATACATGGATTAAGACAAAAAATGGACACTGTCATAGGAACCACCAGTATGCAGTAATTTAATAGTTTGTCCGATGATTTCACTTAAAACAGAATAAGCTTTACCAAAACACGAACAGCAAGTTGTAGTGCATAATAGACAGGTTGGGTTGTTCATGAAACAAGATGAACAAATGGCTTCACAAATGACCAGATATAAAGGCCAAAGTCAATTCTTAGGAACATTTAAACATTATTTTAAACAAACGTACGCACTGTTTTTATTAAACCGAATGCAAATATTATTTAAGCTATTCCCACATTTTATATATATTTTGACATCAAAGAAACAGATTCATGATGAACTAAACCAATGGACGAACATGGGGAAATGGGACATCGCTGAACATCAAAGAGGAAGCAGCTTTCATGCACAGCAGGAACGAATTTATATTTTAGAAGTGCGTACCTGTTTGAGGCGGGTGAGATGTCGATGATGCCGCGTGTGTGAGTGCCTTCATCGGAGCCGAGCTGGTAGTACACGGCCACATCCCCATTCGCTTTCGACTTGAAGAAACGCACAACCTGCCCAAGGTCAAACCTTGCATCCTGGAAGAGCATGTCTCCAGCGACCTGCAACACACTCACCAGGTGGAGTCACATGTACATGCACACAGCGCCAGCACGCACACACACACACACGTATGCATGCAAATACATTCACTATAGAGTAGAGAGGACAGCCGAATTGTTATTACTGGCACACACTTACTAGTTGGACCCATGTTTACACACACCCTAAAGGTACGCTCGAAGAAATTCCATCCGCTAGTTGGCTCTTTAGACCTTAACCATCTGCAAATGTCTGGACACCCGCTTACCCAACCACCTAACTTATGTCACTAGATTCATAAGTTAGGTGGACAAATGCTCCTATTGCTATGCAGTAGGAGCATTTGTCATGTGTGTCGGCCTAGGAAAACCAGTCACATTCTGAAAAAAATCAGATGTATTTTTATTCAAGAAATGGAAAGCAACACTATTTCCAATTCCAATACAGTTTACTGTATTCAAATATTCCCACTAGAACCAAAGTTATAAGAACTTAAAAAGTGGGCACCTATCAAAAATTAGTTAAGGAGAAAAATCAGTTTTTAAGTCGAGACTTATTATTTACATGAAAACAAAACGTCATGATGGTATAACAAAATATCTGCTACTAATACCATATACAATCCAGTGAAGCAAATGTAGCTGTGTTTGTTCGCTTTAGCTTACAGAAACAATTATTCAATTATGATGTCTACTTTTAAAGTTACAAGAATTTAAAGAGGGCACCCATTAAACATTATTGCAGGAAAAATGTACTCGTAGTGTCTGGAATCATCATAATTCATGTCAAAATAAAATGTTGCTGCAGTATTATAACAAAATATCCAGTGCTATTACCATGTCCAATGTAGTGAAGAAAATGTAAGTATGTATCTTAGCTTTGGAACACTAAAACTATTATCTAATTTAAAGAGAGCACCTGTCAAAAAGTTGACAAAAATGTACATTAATAATCAACACGCAAGAGGTAGCAAACTCTTCCATGAATTTGTGGTTAGCTCTGAAAACAACTGTTGTTGTTTGGGTCTGAAGAGAGGCGTTTGTGTTTTTCCATCTCATCTTGCGTCTGGAGTTGTCACCAACAGTTTCACTGTCATCACTGTCATTGACAGATCCCTTCACCGACACTTCCTCTGGCACTGCCAGCTCCAGGTCACGGTTGTCCTCGCTCGAATCAGAAAGTACGAATCACTATCATCATTGCCGATCGGATGGTCACAAAGTAGTCATTCACAAATTCATTGAGGATGTCCCCACTTACAAAATGCTGCATGTTCATCAATGCCAATGCGTTGAAACACCGGATTTTTTTAAGATCGTAAACACGAAACAAAATTTGTCCTGTAGTCTGTATTTCCAAAGAAATCCGGTTCTATAAAACGTTAAACTGTTAAGAATTATGTACAGATGTAAACTACAGCAACATCAAACTAAACTAATAACTAATCGAACTACATAAACAACTCCAATCTTCCAATTTCCAAATAAAACCTACTTTCACTGCGCATTCAATATTCTTCCAACATATTCATGCGCATGCTACTAGGGAACCGCGTGCTGTAAATAGCTTTCGTACGGTATGCCATATTTGGGCACTTCTTTCCTAGGTTGTAAGCGTTCGCAAAATAGTGCGCTTTTAATTCTAAAACACTGCAACGTAGAACGAACTTCACGGTTACAAAAACACAAAAAAGTACAACTTTCACTTTGGTAATAAGGAAACTACTTGGTGAACTTATACATAACTATGTTAGCTAAAAGATCGCAGTGTAATCTCAAAATCAACCCAATGACGCAAAATCAACTTTATAACATGTTTACGGGCAATTACGCCTGGCGACTTCCGACTGGTTTTCCTAGGCCGCCATATATATGGCTTTTTGAAAGTTTTTGAATGAGCACTGTTTGAAAATGTCAACTGATAAATAGTTTGCAGATATACATAGGATTCTATGCAAACACAGCCAGACACTGAGTAGGATTAGTATATGTAGAACCGTCTTGTATGAAATTCAGTTATCTTTAAAATAAGCACAACTGCAATGTTATCAATGAACACAAAAGTTAAATGCAAACAAATTAGGTGCCTCCATATCTTGGTGATAAACTGATGCAGGGTTTATGGGGGGGGGGGGGCAGGTTATGCCAATAATGACAGAATGAGCCCTACCACCATGACATCATCGCTGATGTTCTTTGACCACACCACCAGCTCCACATCAGCCACTGCACCAAGTCTGTCAGGAACAACAAACACACATTGATGAACAACCCATCTGAATGTCTAACTGATCAGAGCTAACCTGTCCAACTGTTGAGAGTCTGCCCTGATACTTTGTCTACGAAGTACTTGTCTGGCTTGATACATTGTTTAGGTGAGCATTTGCCTGGTTTGGTACCTTTGTTTGGAAGTACTTGTCTGGTCTGACACATTGTTTAGGAAGTATATGCCTGGTCAGACACATTGTCTAGGAAGTACTCGCTTGGTCTTATTGCTTAGGAAGTACTTGCCTGGTTTGATACATTGCTTAGGTAGTACTTGCCTGGTATGTTACATTGTTTAGGAAGTATTTGCCTACTTTGATACATTGTTTAGGAAGTATTTGTCTGATCTGATGTGTTGTTTTGGAAGTACTCGCCTGGTCTGATGTTGTTTTGGAAGTTCTTGCCTGGTCTGGTACATTGTTTAAGAAGTATTTGCTTGGTCTGGTACATTGTTTTGGAAGTACTTGCCTGGTCTGATATTTGTTTAGGAAGTACTTGCCTGGTTTGATACGTTGTTTAGGAAGTACTTGCCTGGTCTGATACTTGTTTAGGAAGTACTTGCCTGGTCGGATACTTGTTTAGGAAGTACTTGCCTGGTCTGGTCCATTAGTTAGGAAGTACTTGCCTGGTCTGATATGTTGTAGTTCCATCGTTGATGATGTTCTCTATGGGGAAGCCACTGGCACTCGCCCACCGCTCGTAGTGCTTGTATCTGCAGCAACAACAGCAGCCAGTGACTCAGTGGTGATCACAGCAGTGATGACAGCAATGTCCACAACAGTGATGACAGCAATGTCCACAACAGTGATGACAGCAATGTCCACAACAGTGATGACAGCAATGTCCACAACAGTGATGACAGCAATGTCCACAACAGTGATGACAGCAATGTCCACAACAGTGATGACAGCAATGTCCACAACAGTGATGACAGCAATGTCCACAACAGTGACGACAGCAATGTCCACAACAGTGACGACAGCAATGTCCACAACAGTGATGACAGCAATGTCCACAACAGTGATGACAGCAATGTCCACAACAGTGATGACAGCAATGTCCACAACAGTGATGACAGCAATGATCACAACAGTGATGACAGCAATGTCCACAACAGTGATCACAGCAATGTCCTCAACAGTGATCACAGCAATGTCCACAACAGTGATCACAGCAATGTCCACAACAGTGATCACAGCAATGTCCACAACAGTGATGACAGCAATGTCCACAACAGTGATCACAGCAATGTCCACAACAGTGATGACAGCAATGATCACAACAGTGATGACAGCAATGTCCACATCAGTGATGACAGCAATGTCCACAACAGTGATGACAGCAATGTCCACAACAGTGATGACAGCAATGTCCACAACAGTGATGACAGCAATGTCCACAACAGTGATGACAGCAATGTCCACAACAGTGATGACAGCAATGTCCACAACAGTGATGACAGCAATGTCCACAACAGTGATGACAGCAATGTCCACAACAGTGATCACAGCAATGTCCACAACAGTGATCACAGCAATGATCACAACAGTGATGACAGCAATGTCCACAACAGTGATCACAGCAATGATCACAGCAGTGATGACAGCAATGTCCACAACAGTGATGACAGCAATGTCCACAACAGTGATGACAGCAATGTCCACAACAGTGATGACAGCAATGTCCACAACAGTGATGACAGCAATGTCCACAACAGTGATGACAGCAATGTCCACAACAGTGATGACAGCAATGTCCACAACAGTGATGACAGCAATGTCCAAAACAGTGATGACAGCAATGTCCACATCAGTGATCACAGCAATGTCCACAACAGTGATCACAGCAATGTCCACAACAGTGATCACAGCAATGTCCACAACAGTGATGATAGCAATGTCCACAACAGTGATGACAGCAATGATCACAACAGTGATGACAGCAATGTCCACAACAGTGATGACAGCAATGTCCACAACAGTGATCACAGCAATGTCCTCAACAGTGATCACAGCAATGTCCACAACAGTGATCACAGCAATGTCCACAACAGTGATCACAGCAATGTCCACAACAGTGATGACAGCAATGTCCACAACAGTGATCACAGCAATGTCCACAACAGTGATCACAGCAATGATCACAACAGTGATGACAGCAATGTCCACATCAGTGATGACAGCAATGTCCACAACAGTGATGACAGCAATGTCCACAACAGTGATGACAGCAATGTCCACAACAGTGATGACAGCAATGTCCACAACAGTGACCACAGCAATGTCCACAACAGTGATCACAGCAATGTCCACAACAGTGATCACAGCAATGTCCACAACAGTGATCACAGCAATGTCCACAACAGTGATCACAGCAATGTCCACAACAGTGATCACAGCAATGTCCACAACAGTGATCACAGCATTGTCCACAACAGTGATCACAGCATTGTCCACAACAGTGATCACAGCAATGTCCACAACAGTGATCACAGCAATGTCCACAACAGTGATCACAGCAATGTCCACAACAGTGATCACAGCAATGTCCACAACAGTGATCACAGCAATGTCCACAACAGTGATCACAGCAATGTCCACAACAGTGATCACAGCAATGTCCACAACAGTGATCACAGCAATGTCCACAACAGTGATCACAGCAATGTCACACAGTGAACAGCAATGTCCACAACAGTGATGACAGCAATGTCCACAACAGTGATGACAGCAATGATCACAACAGTGATGATAGCAATGTCCACAACAGTGATCACAGCAATGTCCTCAACAGTGATCACAGCAATGTCCACAACAGTGATCACAGCAATGTCCACAACAGTGATCACAGCAATGTCCTCAACAGTGATCACAGCAATGTCCACAACAGTGAGCACAGCAATGTCCACAACAGTGATCACAGCAATGTCCACAACAGTGATGATAGCAATGTCCACAACAGTGATCACAGCAATGTCCACAACAGTGATCACAGCAATGATCACAACAGTGATCACAGCAATGTCCACAACAGTGATGACAGCAATGTCCACAACAGTGATCACAGCAATGTCCACAACAGTGATCACAGCAATGTCCACAACAGTGATGACAGTAATGTCCACAACAGTGATGACAGTAATGTCCACAACAGTGATCACAGCAATGTCCACAACAGTGATCACAGCAATGTCCACAACAGTGATCACAGCAATGTCCACAATAGTGATCACAGCAATGTCCACAACAGTGATGACAGCAATGTCCACAACAGTGATGACAGCAATGTCCACAACAGTGATGACAGTAATGTCCACAACGGTGATCACAACAATGTCCACAACGGTGATCACAGCAATGTCCACAACAGCGATCACAGCAATGTCCACAACAGCGATCACAGCAATGTCCACAACAGCGATCACAGCAATGTCCACAACAGCGATCACAGCAATGTCCACAACAACGATCACAGCAATGTCCACAACAGCGATCACAGCAATGTCCACAACAGCGATCACAGCAATGTCCACAACAGCGATCACAGCAATGTCCACAACAGCGATCACAGCAATGTCCACAACAGCGATCACAGCAATGTCCACAACAGCGATCACAGCAATGTCCACAACAGCGATCACAGCAATGTCCACAACAGTGATCACAGCAATGATCATAACAGTGATGACAATACCTGGCAATAGTGATCACAACAATCATGACAGCAATGATACAGCAATTACCACAACAATGTTCAGAACCCTGATCACAATAGTAAGCACACAACTGATCGCATCAATCTGCATCCAGACATGAGTAAGTACTCCAAAACCAGACTAAGACTGTGAATTGTTTAGATGCCACACTACCTCCCGAGAGACTGGCGATTAAAAGTATAGAAAGTATTACCAGTACATTAGGTCTGGCCTCTTCTACCCACAATGTCAGTGACACTAATACAGGAACACTGAACAGCACATACATGTAGTAATTTAAATGAACACAATGCTACAATATATAGCTCGGAAAACTAGACATATTCGCTTATTTCCAGTAATAAATTATCAGAAAAATATTATAATGATCATTAATATACTTACTTGTCTGCATTCGTAACTAGATAGATCTCTGTAAACAGTTTCCCCCTGAAAATACAAACAACCACATAAGAATGCTAGGTAACACCAAGTAGGACCACAGGTAACACCAAGTATGACTACAGGTAACCAGCACTAAAGATACATGGTCCATTAAGGTTACAAAAAACACATTTAGTGCACATTAAATTTAAAGTCAATTAATAACACCAAATCAAGTTCAATAAATCAACAACTAAACAAGTACACAAACTGCAATGGGTCTGCAACTGGCAATGCATTTTGTTACTCAAACACACTGAAAACAATACAAATACTTTCTTGTATATTCAAGGAAAATAAATATTAAAATGATGTAAGGTAAGCTTACTGTCTCACGGTGTCCCACCAGAAGTCAAGGATTCTCTTCCCAACTGCACCAGGGAGGAGGGCTTTGGGGATACCAGCCAAGTCCTCATGCTCTGGGGACTTCTGGGAACAAGAGGAGGTGAGGCAACTCAACAACACTACACACATACTGCAAGTGTTGTCAGGCGTCTAACTAGTACTACACACATGCACGCACATGTGCACACATGCACGCACGCACATATATACACACACACACGCACATACACACACACAGAGCGGTTATTGTCAGGACATGCATGCACACACGCACACAGTGATTAAACAGCTGCATATAGAATGCCGGGTAATGCATTCGTTATTTTCAAAAGGAAATAACTCAAAAAGTATAAAATTGTTGCCTGCATCCCATTTGTGGATTACATTATTTATATTTGCAATGGCATCAACAAATATTAAATGCGCGCTCTGCAGCACTTCCTTCTGTTATAACCAGTGTTTGCCAGGTGTCACCACAAACTGTGCAGAAAACCATGAGCAAAAGGGGCCTTGAACAGGGTGACTAAGAGGGTTAAAACTATCTGAATAGCAGACATTATTTTTAGAGTATATTTACTTTGCATATATACACTGTACATAAGTAGAGAAATGAAGGCACGGGTAGGAAGACATAGATATGATCTATCTTACTTTAATCTTCTCCTCCAGTAAAAAAGGCTGATCAGATAACCTTACCTTAATCTCCTCCTCCAGAAGAAAGGCATGGCCAGCAACTAGGATTATGCAGATCATGTTTGTAGCATTATCAGTAAAGTCTTGTCTTTGAAGTTGTTACTTATTAATCTAAAACCCATAAAGCAACATTTCATAACAATACAAAAAATCCTGCGAGGTCCTGGACTCACGGACACAAACTGTGTACACAAGGGACACTGCAAGGTCCTGGACTCACGGACATAAACTGTGTACACAAGGGACACTGCACGGTCCTGGACTCACGGACACAAACTGTATACACAAGGGACACTGCAAGGTCCTGGACTCACGGACACAAACTGTGTACACAAGGGACACTGCAAGGTCCTGGACTCACGGACATAAACTGTGTACACAAGGGACACAGCAAGGTCCTGGACTCACGGACAAAAACTGTGTACACAAGAGACATAGCAAGGTCCTGGACTCACCAACACAAACTGTGTACACAAGGGATACTGCAAGGTCCTGGACTCACGGACACAAACTGTGTACACAAGGGACACTGCACGGTCCTGGACTCACGGACACAAACTGTGTACACAAGGGACACTGCAAGGTCCTGGACCCACGGACACAAACTGTGTACACAAGGGACACTGCAAGGTCCTGGACTCACGGACATAAACTGTGTACACAAGGGACACAGCAAGGTCCTGGACTCACGGACACAAACTGTGTACACAAGGGACACTGCAAGGTCCTGGACTCACGGACACAAACTGTGTACACAAGGGACACTGCAAGGTCCTGGACTCACGGACACAAACTGTGTACACAAGGGACACTGCAAGGTCCTGGACTCACGGACATAAACTGTGTACACAAGGGACACAGCAAGGTCCTGGACTCACGGACATAAACTGTGTACACAAGGGACACAGCAAGGTCCTGGACTCACCAACACAAACTGTGTACACAAGGGACACTGCAAGGTCCTGGACTCACGGACACAAACTGTGTACACAAGGGACACTGCAAGGTCCTGGACTCACCAACACAAACTGTGTACACAAGGGACACTGCAAGGTCCTGGACTCACGGACATAAACTGTGTACACAAGGGACATAGCAAGGTCCTGGACTCACGGACATAAACTGTGTACACAAGGGACACTGCAAGGTCCTGGACTCACGGACACAAACTGTGTACTCAGGGAACACTGCAAGGTCCTGGACTCACAGACAAAACTGTGTACACTTTATCGTTAGGGTGTACCAACAGGCGCCAGAAAGTGGTGTGGGGACGCATGGCTGTTGTTACCCCATACTTCTTCAGTTCTCAATGTACCCTCTCTGATGCTCCCCACACATGGGATGACTACTTTGTTTCTGTAGGTCTTGCCTGTTTTCTTTTTTCAGTCTTCTTGTTGCTATCTCTCTACTGTCACCTTTTTCAAGGCCCAGGATGGATAGCCACACAATTTCAGGGTCCCTCTTACATGTTTCTCTTCTTCCTTCTTGTCCCCCTCTTCCGAAGTCTCACACCAGTTCATCAGGGTTCTGACGATTCCTAACTTTTGGTGTTTGGGGTGATAGGATGCAAAGTTCAGGTATTGGTCAGTCACCTCAGTGTGTGTCTTCTTCCGATACACTGTAGACTTCACGCTGCCATCTTCCTTTCTGGTGAACTTAGCATCAAGGAAGGGCATGCTGTTGTTCTGTTCTTCTTCTCTTGTGAAAATGATGCTGCCCGTAGGGTCAATTCTCTGCTTTTCCTGTATGTACTAGGCAGATAACATCATCCACATATCTCTTCCAGTTTCTTGGTTGGCATTTGTCTGGTTCTGTGGTAATGATCTGCTCCAAGTCCTCCATGTACAAGTTCACAACAATGGGGGATACAGGACTGCCCATGGCTACTCCAAACTTCTGCTGGTAAATATCTCCTCCTAACCTAAGGTATGTAGTCCCCAAGACAACTTTCAACAGCTCCCTGATGTCGTCTACTGTTAGGTTGGTTCTCTTCTTGAGTGTCTTGCAATTCTGTAGTCTCTTTCCGATTACTTCCCGTGCTTCTTTGATAGGTGCCTTTGTGAACAGTGACACAACATCGTCAAATGTTTCGCCATCTTCCACTTTTAGCTTTGTAATCTCTCACTAATTCTTTTGAGTTCTCTGTGTGATGTTCTGTTTTTCCCACTAGTGGTTGTAGTATGTTGGCCAAGTCTCTGAACACTCTGGATGCTGTGGTCTGTGTGTAATCCACTATTGGTTGGAGTGGTACACTCTCCTTGTGATTTTTGGCAAGCCGTACATGCGTGGTACCTTTTCAAGCATTGAGTACAAGTATCAGTATTGGTTTTTGGTGATCTTCCCTTCCTTCTCCAAATACTTTATCATTCTGATCAGTTCTGCCTTGTACTTCCTGGTCAGATCCTTCTTTAGTTTCTCAAATGTGATGTTGATTGGTCGTTTAGCATTTTCTTAATTTTCTCCTGGTATTCTTTTGTTTCCATGATGACTGTGGCATTCCCTTTGTCTGCTGGGAGTGTGGTGATTGATTTCTCCTTCTGTAGTTCTTTTGGAGCTGTTCTTTCCTGTCTGGTTAGGTTCGGTTCAACGAACTCTTCGGTTGGTACTTTCTCCGGTGTTACCGCATAGTTTAGCCCCTTCACTAATATCTTGTTCTGATGGACAGTTTGTATTTAGACAGGCCAGGACACCAATCAATCGAGACGAGGGGAATTATGAACTATCTCACATGTACGATGACATCATACGTCACATGTACTGATGAAGTTGGTGTGTCACATCAACGAAAGCCTCTACAAGGTAAATTCACGTACTGGATATATTTAAAAGAACTAATTTACATAAAAATGAACTACAGTGAAAAACGTTCAGCAATATGCTTAGATACCTACAAAATTCACTTCCCATATATGAGAAACTCATGGATTTTTGCTTCAACAAAGGTCCACACTCTGTTTTATAGTATAGATACTAAAACCATAATAAAATATTATTTTGCATAAAAAACAAATAAAACACATCATAATTAAAGTAGGTAGACCTGTCGTTGCTTCATTGACTTTTTTGACACAATGGCCTAGATTCTGTCAAAAAGTGATGCAGTGCATAGACGTCAGAATTGGATGGCTAGGGGGGCTGAGCCCCCAATATTTTGGGTGGGGGCTGAATATTACATTAGCTGCGAGTAATTGACCATATAATCAAATTGGGCAACCTTTTACTTTCGGACCTAACCATGAAAACGACCACCTACAGCCGCCAAACTTCTCCTTACATATCTTACATACATATACACACACTACATTACAAACAAATAATTTTACATTCCTACAACGATCAAATTTCGCAAAACAAACTTAAGTAAAACTCGACTTCTACGGCGGCGACTATCCGTTGCTCCGCGGTTACCGTAAAATCGATATTGTGTCGAGCTTCACAGAAATTCCGTACAGCGGTGTTATCATTACTGTACGCATGTTTGCGTGCGATATATAAATATAATATATCGTTAATATATACAGGCGCGTGAGTGTGTGTGTTAGTTATAATATTGGCATTGTTTCTGTTAAAAAGTAGCTTGATTAATTAAGGCATAATTATTATCATCAGTATGGTTTGCAGATAATGAAAGGTTTCTACTTAATATAAAAAACAAAATAAGCATCAAGTCTTAAGAATAGTTAATAATTGTGTTCGTAATAATAATATTAATACATTTTTGGACATTCATTACTTGTTAAAGGGAATAAAAACATATGTTGCTTGAATTTATATTCTATTACATCCTGCTATCTATTTCCATGTCCACTAAGCCAAAAAATATAAAAAATTCAATGAATTAGAAATTCCAAATTTTATGCTGTGCAGCCGGACATTTTCAAATATGCATATTTTTGGCGCGCTTTTCGGGATGCCGAGATGTGATGTCACATATGACCCATACTCGCATCAGGCCGACCCTCTTCATGCATTCAGAGAATGTTTAGAAGGATAGCTTTCGGGTCGAAACAAGCGTCAAAATTAGTTATTGTGCGATATTCCGGTGTAATACAAACACTAGTCATCATAGAGGAACAAGCAGTTATCTTACGGTTCCACATGAATCCAATTTTATTCAAAACAATGAATGCGAATGGACCTACAAGTCGACTAGGTTTCGCCGAGCTAGGGCTCGTTTTTAGAATAATTATATCGGATGCAACCAATGGGAGATAATCTATGCCAATAAACATACATAGCAAACATATATTGTATCCAGCTACAGAAAGTAACATGTATAATCTCACAATATCACTAGAATATCAATGTATGAAGGAGGAGTTGTACAATTTATCATAACAACTTAAATCAGTCAGCGAATTTCTGTCGGTACTGCTAGCTCAGTTGGTAAACGCGTTGGTTCCTTGGCATTAATTTGCAATCGGGCGACGTCGGTTCAATCCTGACACCAAACCATTGATTTTCTTTACACTTTTTTGTTTATGTTTTCACTAAGTAATATATAAACCAAATAATTTGTATAGTATGATGCATTGTTAGTAAACATTAAAAAAAAATTTTTAGTAACTATTTATTTGTCACAAAAATAAAAATATGGGAATTATATAACGGTGTTATTAATACAAAAATTGCATACTTCCAGCTCTCGTAAAATGCCTGTATGTGTGACACCCGTCAATATTTACAAATGCCAGCAAGAAGTACTCTGCAAACATGTCACACAGGCAAATTGCTGCCAAATATCCTTCCGCTTATTCAAATCATCTAGAATTCCACCATTTTACAGTCAACACCTTCTACAATCACACATAAAAATCTCCCTACTCAAATGTCACAGAATGTGAATTTTGTAAAAAAATCATTTCTCAAACATACACTGCATTTTTTTTCGTGCAACGGACAGGAAGTCTAACTAGAACATGACCCCGTATATATTAACGATATATTATATTTATATCGCGCAGTAATGATAGCGCCACTGTACGGAATTTCTGTGAAGCTCGACACAATATCAATTTTACGGTAACCGGGGAGCAACGGATAGTCGCCGCCGTAGTCGTAGAAGTCGAGTTTTACACCCCAAAGATGTACTTAACTAGTTAGTTACATTCGTCTTGAGACCGAGTAAAGACCATGTAAATAACGTACTCTAGGTTTGCCTCAGCCTTTGACTTTGTTAAACTCCGACTTCACTGTCCCTATAAGTATAATCGTCCAGAGCCAGCGTCAGTTCGGAGTTCCCGACAGTGTCAGTGGACGTTTATACGGAATGTACGATTTTTTAAACGTTCAACAACAAACTGAATAACATTATGCACATTAATTAACACATGTTCGACGTTGTTTAGTTATCTAAAAACGAACGAGCGCTTACCTTGTTTTGGGCTTAGCTTTGAGATGTCATTTTACGCCCTGGCTATTTTTCGAGCAACCCGAGAAATAACGGTGACCGGTCAGGTCAGACTTCGCGTTATTTAACGAGCAGACTGGAAGTTATAATGACCAATCAGATTGCTTATTCGTCGAGCTGCTCGAGAAATAGCGCCGACTTCGGTCGTTATTTTAGGGATGTCATTGGAAATTTATAATTGTATATATATATATATGTTGTTTTATATTTTTACCATATGGCGGAACCCAGGAAAAAGTGAAAACAATATCAAAATCGGTAAAGTATTTTTTTAGATATGAATTTTTAAAGATGTAAAATTTATATATTTGTTTCAGATTGTAAGCCTATCTTTTATACAGTACCAGTGAACTGGAAAAGGGCACCAAAACGCGTGCAATTTTTATTAACTATAATAAAAACAGTTCTGTTCAATGTTTATCGATGACATTTGGCACACTGTCACTGATAGATTTGTAGTCCTTCTTTTCAAATATGTCAAAAAGTAATATTTTACTCATTTGTTTTGGCATAATTTGCATAAATTAGTATAATTTTAAGGGAATTTGTTTATTAAATTATATTTTTATAATTATTTTGTTGCACATATCATGTTTAATCTAGGAAATGTAAGCTGGGAAGCTCAGCAACGAAAGTGTAACTGTTTATTGACGGGACACAATATTAATTAATTAAAATATCAATATAAATGAATTAATTAATATAACAATAATAGCATGTTTGTAGTGATCAGTGTGTAATATGGCAAATTAAAGCTGCATTGCTCATCATTTAATATATGTATACCATATGTGTAGACGGAACAATTTTAATATGTTAATTAATATAAGAAATTAATTAATTAAAAACAAGATGAATGTTTTAGTGATTACTGCATGTAATACAGCAAATAAAAGCTTAAGCACTCAGCAATCAATAGATACCTACAATTCGAGTAGACAGAAAAATACATTAATTAATTAATAGAACAATATTAATTAATAGAACAAGATAACATTTTGTAGTGATCAGTGTAATATAACAAATTAAAACTGCGTGGTTCAGAATTCAATGTATATATACAATTTCTGTAGACAGAACAATACATTAATTAATTAATATAACAAGATTGATTATTTTACAATGGCCATAGTGTGTAAAATAGCAGTTGAAAGCTGAGGATTTCATCAGTTAGTAAGTGTTCTTTTTTGTAGATAATACAACTATTTATTAATTGATTAAAAAATAATTCAATTAACGAATTAACCATGCAAGGTGAACTATACAGGTTATTTGCACTGAGGACAGTGTATCATCGATCAAACGAACGCTAAGTAGCACAGTAATAAAATGTGTATTACAGTTTTGTAGATGGAACAATATGGTAATACAACAATATTGCATAGCTAATAGAACGAGACAAGTTATTTTGAAGTGGTTCTTGTGTTTTATTTTAAAATATAATCATTATATGAAAAACTCCCTTCATTAATATATTATGCCATTGTTCTAAGCTGAACAAGAACATTTTAAATTAATAGAATCATACTCTGTAGCAAGAATACGGTATAATATGTATTATGATATAAGACGAGAAATTGTAGAACAGGTCTACTATACCTGTACAAATAATTCTGCTAAAACAGAACAAGTCAGAATACATTTATTATATTATTTCATAATGTTACAACAAACTGCTAGCAATGTAATTCAGGATGTAATAAATATATTAAATTAGCATTAACTTGTATGTAACAGAAATGTGTGGGATGTTGGTCTCACGTACAATTTTTTTGGGAAAATGCGTACCCCTAAACGAAAAAACTCGTGATATGGTGCTGACAACAGTAGCCGACGGATATTGCCGAAGCCGCTCACGGAAACATCCGAACGTTCGAAATTGGAGGGAGTGTCTTCTAAGCTCTAGTGCACTTAGAAATATTTTTAAGGCATCTACGTGGACATACTAATTGTTTGAAAGTAAATCCGACGCTGTCTGATCGTTTCGTGCCTGTATTTGTCCGTTCTGATGGGAAATGAAGACTTTTCTTGTTCGTCGAGCTGCTCGCGAAATAACGCCGACTTCGTTCGTTATTTATCGAGCAGATCAGGACGTGCATGCAGGTGCACTTAGAAATATTTTCAAGTCATCTACGTGGAAATATTAATTGTTGGAAGTAAATCCGACGCAGTCTGATTGTTTCGTGCCTGTATTTGTCCGTTCTGCTGCTGCTCGAGAAATAGCATAGTTCATACTTTGAATGCTATTATCTAAGTTGTCACCATTTCTGATACAACAAATTAATATATTACACAATTATTACAAATTAAGCAATTATAGAGATATATAAGAATTACGCACACATATATTTAAAAACAATAATTCAAAAATATTATAATACAAACAACTATATGCTGAAACATATATGTCAGTTTACAATGAGAAAGTCAACAGAGAAAGTATTCGTAAAGATATTGGCATGTTTCCCCATTTCTACATACAATGTTGTGTATGTGTGCGTACGGTTAATGACTGATCAAAACACGTATTTTTATTTCACGCATTTGTTCTATTCAAAGTACCCCCCCTTTTTTCAAGAGTGACTGATTTATGCATAACAACATCAGAACCATAATTTATTGTTATTAAATTCCTGTCAATCAGCGACAACATGGGAAAGATCAACCTGCAACTGCATCATTTGCCGTGTTCCTTTGATCAAAAAAGTACCGTCATATGGATGTATAAATTACTTCGACTCACGTTTTATTGACGTTTGCAATCCCGGCTGAAGTAAACTTTAATTTACGCAGATGACGTCATGGCATGCTGTTTGACTGTGTACATGTGTTAACATATATGTCATGCAGATCGTTTGTTTAGAAAAAAACAGTGCTAACTTATCTCCAATCATATGTAGTTGTACATATGTCGTAATGAAAACTAATTTAATTAATAATATTATCATACAAGTGTAACCTTGCTTTTAAGTGCACTGTACACTTAATAGAATGAATCGTACGTTATCACATACGATAACAAAGGCAATACATTTTTTTTATAAACATCCACAATCAAAGTGATTAAATAAAATGCATTTGTTTATATGCTATCATGTTTTAATCATTTCCTTTGTCATCAGTGCAAAAAGCAATAACATACCATTACAGTACATATCACACTGAACAACAAATAATACATCTGTTCATGTCAAAATTGCATGTGGTATTGGGCTTGAATTCGATGCAGAATACTGTATCGTTGGCAAAAGGCGTACCTATATATACACTGCCATCATGGGTCAAGCCCAAGCCACAGGATACAGAAACTACGTTTGGAGCCGGTTTGTGGATGGAAGTGGAAAGGTGACTTTTTTATTTCTCGAGCAGTTCGACGAATAAGAAAAGTCTTCATTTCCCACCAGAACGAACAAATAAGTCACGAAACGATCAGACAGCGTCGGATTTACTTCAAACAATTAGTATATCCAGGTAGATGCCTTGAAAATATTTCTTCAAGTGTACATGCATGCATATCCAGGATCTGCTCAATAAATAACGAACAAAGTCGGCGTTATTTCGCGAGCAGCTCGATGAATAAGAAGTCTTCATTTCCCATCAAGACGGACAATTACACGCACGGAACAATTCAACAGCGGCGGATTTACTTCAGACAATTAGTGTGACCACATATATGCCATGAAAACATGTCTAAGTGCACATGCATGCACGTCCAGATCTGCTCGATAAAAAAAGAACGAAGTCGGCGTTATTTCTCGAGCAGCTCGACGAATAAGAAGTCTTAATTTCCCTTCAGAACGGACAAATACAGGAACGAAACGATTCAACCGCGTTGGATTTACTTTAAACAATTAGTACATTGTATGTTCACGTAGATGACTTCAACATATGTCTAAGTGCACATGCATGCACGTCCATATCTGCTCGACAAATAACGATGAAAATCGGCGTTATTTGTCGAGCTGCTCGAGAAATAACGAACAGATTCGGCGTTATTTATCGAGCAGCTCGAGAAATAGCCTGAGCATTTATTTTACTCCTTCCCTTATACGCCAGATGACACCACTATCGGGCAATCTCTGATTTTTACAAAATGAGCCAGTCGGCAAACCTGCGGCCCTCAAACAATTACAATTGGCAATTACAGCGGATGCTCAGACAATGTATAATTTTTAATTTGCATATATTAACAATTTACAATTAATTGCACATGTAAGACAAATCCGTAAGCAGTGACTGGTGTAAGTATTGTGTCCTTGGTAATTGTAAGGGGATAGAAAGCACACCATAACCCACATATATACACATATATATATATATACGCGTCAGGAACGTGGTGAATATCTGGGGCTGAGGCTCACTAAAAACCTATAATTTCACCCTCCCCCGAGATTCCCCAAAATGCCTTGAGGCTCCAACCTCTAATTAACCCCCCTACGTCCCCCGAGGCTCCCATAAAACCACCTCGAGGCTCTGCAAAAACCTCCAATTCCAAGTCCCTTTATGGCTCCACAAAAAACATCTTCAGGCTCTCAAAAAATCTCCAGTTGCAGGGACGGTTCCAGAGAGGGTATTCTAGGGGGGCAAACCTCCAATTGCACCCCCGTTGAGGCTTAATTGTCAAAAAACTTAACCAAAATTCATATTGGGTGGGCTGAGCCGGAGCTTCAGCACGACTCTGCTATTGTCGTATGCTGATATCGGGAGACAATTGAAACGTTTTCGCGGCGATATTCACAATTTTCGAACGCCTAGGGGGGCGCATTCAACATATCTAGGGGGTTCATCACTCAAGCGGAGGCATAGTGCGGCCAAATTCCACAGGTCTGGAGGCACGTGCGGCTGTCCCCTGGCTCCCCTGGAACCGCCTATGGATTCCACCTCTAAACGCAACCTTCCCTGAATATTGGGGGCTAATCCCGTCTAGCCTCAACTCCACCAAAATAGTGTGTGCTCACCCCCTGGTTCTGATACCTATGTAACCTGCATAACCATAACTTTTAACTTCAATAATATTAAGACGAATAAATCTTGATCATCGATTTGTTGAGATCATCGATCGATCGACACATATAGCTTCGTTTATAGTAAGATTGGAAATTGAAGATGCAACATTTCCTTGGATACGTTTGCCATATTGGAAGCAATTTCACAACTCGGAAATCGCAGAGGCACGCGATCGGCAATAGCAAAAAGTTATTAATCTTAGTAGGCAGGCTGTAGCTACATGGGCCCCTACGTCGTGCACCTGGAAGCTATGGAACGGAATACATAAGAAACCTCCAAGAATTGTCAAGTCAGGATCCAGGGAGGGTAGTCTGGCGGGAGGGGGGCACAAAAACCTCCACTGGCGGCCGAACCAAATGGTGTAGTAGAATTGTTTTCGCTGCCGCGCCGCCGTAACTTCAGCTTCTCCTCTGTCCCGGCTGGACTGGTGACATCAGAAGACGGCGGGGGTGGTGTTCTTGAAAATGTTTCGCCGCCGTGTCTGAATAATTTCAGCATTTACTTTTCCAATAGTCTGGGGGGGGCATTATAAAAGGTCTGCGAGCACGCCAAATTCCTGCGGTCTAGGGGCACGTGCCACCCAGGCCCCCTGGGAATACTGATCCTGATTACAATGGTGCTGCTCAGGCAGAGCTTCTGAAATTTCGGGAAGATTCAGGCACCACGACGAAATTAGACACTGACACTCTAATAAGCTTATTACTTACATGGTAATTAAATTATACTAATAGGCCTACCAATAATAAATTACATGAACAGATCAACAGATTTAATGTATAGATATAACATATGATAACTTACACAATAAGTTACTTTAATTGAACATTGTAACAATAGCATAGGTCTCCCTTGGTTAAGATCCACTAGTTATCCACCATCTAACCACTTAGTAACTGATTAAAATAAATCAGGACTAATAAGACTAAGACTAGTCAACTGTTTTGCAGCACAAAATATTGAAGATACAAACTACTCACAGGGAAATACTTACCTTGTATTTATGTTCACTTTTCCCGCTCTGTTACAATCTATGCTTGAAGTTTAAGAGTCTGGTACAACACAAAATTAATCAGATGTGTAGTTTCTGTATGACGGTCGAAACTCGACCGTCATTTGGCCGGCGATGGTCATATCGGCCAGAAGTCTGCACATGACCGGAGAGGTCAGGTTTGTGACGTAAGAAGAGATGGTGATCAAACGTCATAGCGAACGCGTTTTTTTAAGGAGGTAACATATTCCTATTGTTTTCATTTATTAATTAATATAATGTTTTTATCAAACTATAATAACTACGTTGAAGGTATGCTATTTAGTAAACATTCGAAATTTGGAAGATACGCCCCGGAGTAAAACTAAAAAAATAGTAAAACTTTCTATTTCACAGCCATGTACTATCCATATTTTCTCTAAATATCTAGGGAAAATAGCAGAATAAATCACATAGTAACACCAATAAAGATATTTCCTTTTTTAAATTTGGAATTTGTTTAGTTATGTGCTTTAAAGAGGACACATTTCTTTTGTTAAGATTATTAATAAATGTCATAATCAAAAATTGACAAAAACTAATGTATATTATGAACATCAATGTAATTTGAATGTGAATATCTTTTTACAAATTTGCTGTTGTTAATATTCTCCATTTATAATTTCAAAAATTAAACACACAATTAAAACTACTTATATATTTAAAATAAATTCCCATGATTTTACAAACGTGATGCTGTATAGTAGTCGTTTTGTAGAGCAAATTTAAACTCCAGTTTTATAACACAAGTGAGAGGAGAATGATTTATAACTCAGTCTTTGAAGCACCCGAACATTTAAAGGAACGTCATTACCGGTAGGGACGTCTGGCTCTGCAAGACCTGTAATGTCGTGTATGTAAAGACCTTAGGAATCAAACACGTCACCGGTAGGAACCTCTGGCTCTGCAATAAATGATAATGAGAGGCAACAGCGAGTATTATTTTACTATAATCTGTCTGACTGTTGACAGATATTTCGAATATTTCGTGGGGTGAAATACAAATTGCGTACAATGTTTCGGGCTATTAAACGGACAGCAAACCGTCAACGTATTTATTCTAGTAGAAGAACAGCAAGTAAATGCATAGAAGTCGGAACGAGTTGTGTTTATCGGGGTCTGAGCCGGAACTTCAGCACCCACTGCTGTCGGGCATTACTTTCGAAGCGTGGAGATATTTTCAAATTCACAAAATACTGGAGGTGGTGCTTAACCATCCACTCGAAATATTGGTGGGTTTAGCCCCCATATCCCCTTCCGACTCCTATGGAATGTATGAATGAGTAACATGTATCGTACCTTTACAATAATTTCAACCTACCTTCCAGTCTTCAGACCACCATGAAACCAACATTTTACTTCCGACTGCCTTGAAACTTCATGTGTTGGTGCTACATTGTGCTGGCAACTGGTGTGCATGTCGGCAACTGACCGATATATGCCAGCATTTCATATAGGCGTTTGAAAATGCTGGTTACTGAAGTTTCAGAAGTCGACGTAGACACTGGACAGTGCATCACTTTGGAGGGCGACGATGCGGATCAAGGCGAATAATGGAACTCGGGATTTTACATTGATGCTGTTATAAATGTTGTAAACTGGACCGGTAACCAATATGCTATAAAGAGGCCCAAGTCAATGTTGAACTCATTGAGTTTATTTCTCTTAACATTATGTTAGAGTGGTTTTGTACCAGGTTTATACAAGTGTCGAAAGGTCTTATATTGAATTAGATATTCTTAAGGAAACCATTAAACAGTCATAAGTCTAACGAGACCGAAGCCTCACACATTACATTTAGAATGGTGAAACGTATTCTCGCACTAGCTATGTCGGCCTGCAAGCTGTCGCGGCAAGCAGAGATGAGACTTATGCTTTAATAATGCGTTAGTTCGCTGGCAGATTACGTCTACGCTAATTAATGAATGTGGAGTTACCGTGTCGATTTGAAACTGTCGCTGTTGACTAAGTACACAAGCTTTACCTGTCAGTGCAATCACGACGCACTCACTTGCTTTAATAATTGGCACCAGTCAAGTCGAAAGATCATCATCAATAATGGATGAACAATTGGCGGTCAACTGTTTCTACTGATTAATACATGCTTTGTCTGATTTTCTGGCAAAGTTAAATAGCTTATTATTAAAACGATGGTGCTCAACGATTTCTTCGTAGATGTCCATTTATTAATTATAAGGCGCTGTAAACTAACGTCGGTGTTTTCACGGTTATCCGACGGTTTCCGACCTACCATGTTAAAGGC
Organism: Paraescarpia echinospica; assembly: GCA_020002185.1. Lineage (NCBI taxonomy): Eukaryota > Metazoa > Annelida > Polychaeta > Sabellida > Siboglinidae > Paraescarpia > Paraescarpia echinospica. The sequence goes on from CM034540.1 coordinate 17,218,701, forward strand.
AGCCGACGCTAGAAGTTCTTAACATACGACACGATAAAACATAATTTATTTGCGATCTTTTATTAATGCAAGCCCAGATCTTTGCCATCCGACGCGATATCTATAACTGGCGAAACACCGGAAATGTTTTTTTTGCGTAGCAGCCTTAATCTAAACAAAGAGATGACAAGGGTTAGAGGTGAACACGCGATATACTGAGTGCATGAGTGCATGCAAACATATGTTGTCTGTCACACGCCGTCTGACGACAGCGATGAGCGTGTCCTGGTGTACCAACAGGTAGATTATACCGCTACGGGGCAATGGATGTACTGTAGTAGGTGGACTCAGTCTACAGTTATCGATGGGTCTACGTCGGGACAAATGACGTCTCTGATCTCAAGTATCCCTGAAGACATTCTCATTGAACGAGCTACAGAATGATCAACACCGACCTATCACGTCATGTGCGAATTAGCCTTTTTTATTGCTACAAAGACAACTGGACAGCCGCTGTTTCATTTTTTCTCTGCTCGACATTCTGTCCACGCCTCCCCACCTCAATACCGTTTGTTTGGATTTAAATCGACGTCATTATTTCATTATTAATTCAGTTGATGGCATCGATGAAATATAGTGCCAAGTGTCGAGCAGTTTCTGGTTATTTGTTTTTGGTCTTGTCTAATACTGCGTGTGCTATAACTTAATATCTAAAGTTGTTAGGTTACTAAAGTTAATAGAGGAGAACGCAATAATCTTCTGTAGGACCTTCGGAATTATCCGAACTCGCTTTTCGGAAATTTGAGGAACAGCGTGGCGATTTTTGTAAACATAGAACAGTTGAATTCAAAAGTGAATGCATATCGTTTACACTGTCTATACGACATGATTTTACAATAAAAAAACGAACGGACAATCTCCCTTTAAATCGCCACCAGCATACCTTGTCGCTTGTTTTATAGAGTGGCGTGTAATCTGTCATTGGTCGTCTTGGCTCCTGGAACATCGTTTTTTAAAGGTGCAAGTTCATGCTGTTTAACCTACCAATCTATATAATGCAGCCGTTCTTAACCTTGTTTGGCTGCTACCCAAATTCCGGTGGCTGAACTTGCCTGGCGGCCCGTGCTTTCAAACAGCAAGCTTATAATAAATGATAACATAAATAATGATCAAATAAACAATGATAAAATAAAACAATAAACAAATTAATGAAAATGTATAACATATCTTAAACCTGCTTGCTGGAAACGCAGCTACAAATCAACAAATCAGCGTCTTTTCATTGGTTTAGAGAACAACCCTTGCAATTCGAAAGTAAAGACTGCGGTCGAAGTCGCGGTGATCGTACGATTTCGACGATGTTAGATGTTAGAAGGATATTACACTAGCATGCTTCACACTGGCAATGATAAGGAGGCAAACACTCCGATAGACACAATATTATGTGTCTGTAGATAGATGACAGGATTGTGTAAAGAGCGGTTGGGAGGAGTGGCGAATGACAGCGAAAGATAGTGTGAAGTGGAGACGGTTGCTGGAAACAACAGTGCAGTGGGGGGTGGGGAAACATAAATAAAAAACAGTATACCGAGGCACCAAACAGAATATGAGTTGCTCCTACCGGATGCACACGAGATAATAAATTGACAACAAATATCACGTGAATATGAAATGTTATGTGATATTATATCAACTAATTCGAGCAACATTCGGCATAAAGTATTCGTTATTCGTGCATCTGGTACGGTTAAGCGGCACAATAAAGGACAGTTCAGGCATTTTAACATTGGAAGCTCTTGGCGACCCATTCAAAATGGCTTGGGGACCCAATTTTGTGTCGCGACCGAGGGGTTAAAAACCACTGGCATAACGAGTCAGCGTATTTTTGAAGTAATGTCAACTTGTCAACAGTTGTTCTACCTGTTCTGAACGAAGGATCGATCACGACACGCTATACCTCAATTGCCAATGACGAAAGACACGTTTTCTAATGTGCGTCACATGGCAAGAACATTATTGACATAGGTTTCGATTGCAACATTAATTGCAATTTCAGTTCACTTATCTGTATAAATGAGTACTTGGCATTAATTATCGAGTGGCGGACGAGGGCAGGACACCGTGCTGTAGGAACTTACCCTTTTAACGTTTAATTCCATAATTGTATCCGTGTGCGTGCGTGCGTGCGCGTGTGTTCACTAATCGTTGTCCCGTTGTCACGCAACACACGGCCGACTGCCTGTTCGAAGAAACTCCAGCGTACCGCCATGTTACTTCTGTTCTAAGAATTATCGGCGTACCGTAGTGGTACTTCTATTCTATAAGACGCATCGACGTATCGCGGTGGTACCTCTGTTCTAAGACGTCTAGGGGTACCGCGGTGGTAGGGTTTAACTAGGGTTAAATTTAGTCCAATAAATGTGATTTCGATGTCTCCCATCCGACAGTTTATACTCCCCGGTAACCACAAGATCGCCCTGACTGCTGGTTGAATATAGAGTATACTCCTATAGCCGACTCCACTGATCAGGAAACGTAATTAAATTAGAACCAATTTAAGGTTAAGGGTAGCACTATGGTTAGAAACTATTATTTTTGGAGATAAGTTCAGATTACGGTAAGCGCTCAGGGTCGACTCTAATGGTTGTCTTGCGCTGCCCCTGTTGACGTCACGCAAGCGGATTGATTGCATGTCGGTCCTACAGTAGACCCATCGCACTACTAAAGTCTCGGTCACAGTTCTGGGCCTAGGTGATCAGACCGCTTCCAACGTCGATATTCTAATTAAGCTCTTGATTTGCCGGACGATATCGATCTAAGAAGATTATTGCGAGCGTTTTGCAGCGAGCGGAGTGGGTGTGAGCGGCCAGTCGCTGACAGAGGCAGCCGACAAACGCACGGGGAAACGGAGAGTTGTCGAGAGACTCAAGGAGAGCTGGCTGCGGAACTCAGCGGTAATTATCAAGTTTGATATGAGTCATTAGCGGCTGCGACCAGAGCGATCCTTGCACGGAGCACACGTTGACAGCTTCACGCGTCGAAGACACTATTCGCATCGACCGGCGACAATTATACTGGTGACAGACAGCCTGTGGTGTCCGGGTGTTGGTGATCTCCTGACGCGTCTGTGCAGGTGATATGTGTATATTATTTAATCGTTACGTGAATGTGTGTTAACGATGTTTAATAGTATAATCACATAAATGTAACGGCCTATGGATGTTATATGGTTTATACGTGGTTACAAGTTACAACAGTGTTATGGTCTGTATGTAATCACAACATTGTTTGAGCCTATATGTAATCACATCAACGGTAGGGCTAATATATATATATATATATATATATATATTATCATAACAATGTTAATATTAGGGCTTAAATATAATGACATCAACGTTAGGGCTTTTATGTAAGCATCGTAATGTTAGGGCCTATATAATTTATTCACAACTATCTTAGGACCTATATGTAATCACAAGTCGATTTTAATTAAAGCATCTCGGGCGCTTTGTTGAAATAAAAGGTAAGCGGATTTATCGCTGACGTAGGCCTACTTAGGACATGAAACTCTATTGACGAAGAACTACAGTGTTCAGTATTTCAATGAGCATGGGCGTCCGCAATGGTGCAATGGTGCAAGGGACAAGTGCCCCTGGATGTGGATCTGAAATTTTTTTGACGTACATTCGTCAGTCAAAGTATATGTTAGCTTTACATCATATGAAATATCTTTACATTTTATAACTTGTCTTCCAATGTTAAACTCTGGGCCGCCATCTGGCCTTGTGATGATAAGCTCTGGGCTTCCGACTGGCTTTGCCATGATAAGCTCTCGGCCACCGACTGGCCTTGCCATGAGACGTTCTCGGCCACTGACTGGCCTTGCATGATAAGCTCTCGGCCACCGACTGGCCTTGTCATGATAAGCTCTGAGCCAATGACTGGCCTAGCCATGATAAGCTCTTGGCCACCGACTGGCCTTGCCATGATAAGCTCTCGGCCACCGACTGGCCTTGCCATGATAAGCTCTCGGCCACCGACTGGCCTTGCCATGATAAGTTCTCGGCCACCGACTGGCCTTGCCATGATAAGCTCTCGGCCACCGACTGGCCTTGCCATGATAAGCTCTCGGCCACCGACTGGCCTTGCCATGATAAGTTCTCGGCCTCCGACTGGCCTTGCCATGATAAGCTCTCGGCCACCGACTGGCCTTGTCATGATAAGCCCTCGGCCACCGACTGACCTTGCCATGATATGCTCACGGCCACCGATTGACCTTGCCATGACAAGCTCTCGGTCACCGACGGGCCTTGTTATGATAAGATATGGGCCACCGACTAGCCATGCCACGAAAACCTCTCGGCTTTCTGTGGTAAGCTCTCCGTTTATAAATAAGCGTCTACTTTCAACAGGAGCAACGTCGATGTTGTTGTCGAATCTCAAATAAGAAAAAAAACGAATTAATTTCAATGCAGGTATCTTGATTAATTGGTCTCAATGTCAGAAATAGCTACGTTAGAGGAATTAGATGCGATTAATATTGGACAGTGCATGGCATTGCTGCATGGCAATATGTCTCAGTCGTGCACACTCCCAGAGCTATCGAGTTCAGACCGTAATACACCAATCAATGCACCAAGCAGACACCAGAGACCCGACTTGTGTCATACGTCCTGCTTAATCGCATTGAAATGCAATCAAGCCCGCGATGTGGCCGTGTTTAGTTTAACGTTACTGTTCGAATTACCTCCTATTTTATTTACAACGCTCAGTATTTCAAAAAGGCTATACGTGGAGTCTCAGTACGTTGGAAGCGTGGCATACCTGTTCGTTACCTGTTCGTAATCTGTTTGTTTGTGCCCCCACATCTCCGTCAGTTTTGCATGTATCGGGCTGAAATTTTGAAAGTGATCTAGCTGGCCCATTGAGATGGTTCGTAGTTTTAAACATTTCCAAAATTCGTCTGGGGTGTGGAGAACTTGATCTTAAATATAATTATGCCATCTACAAATATGTCGATGGATGTATACAGAAATGTTGAATTTTTTAAAAGTTATTGACGTCTCAAATCCTGAGGGCTGCACACAGGCACCAGCATTTCGCCGGGTCAGTGCGTGCTACTTCTGGAGTCAGCAGTATATATTATATAATTTACTACAGCAATCATCGTTTATACACGCCGTCAGCAATATATCAGTAGCTACCACAAACTCTTTCTTTATGCCGTCAGCGACAGACAAGTAACCAGTACAAATTACGAAGACAAATTGTTCTTATTGTACCCCTTATGTGGATTAAATTCGAAAACACATATGACTGCCTCTTTATCCCGGGCAAGCCGCGAAACTCAGCTAGTATCTAATACAATATACCGCTGGTCTCCACCTTTGCTTAACAAGGCGTCCACAGTACTTACGAGATTTGTTAGAGCTAGTGTTTCGGCAACATCTATTATGACTATACTGCAGCGGTCTTAGGGGTTTTCTGAATCGAAACCATTGGTTCTGTGAGACGATTTTGCCATGTCCCTGTACGAGATCTTTTACTTCCCTTGGCATAGACGACAGGTAGAAGGGACCATCCATGCCCAATAATAATAAAACAAACCCATCAAGAAGCTATTTGTGAAACATTCATAATACTATTATAGCCCTATAATGGTTTTCGTTCCTATAAATAATATTGCTAATTATTGATCCAGGAGATACGCCATGACTACGAAGCATTTCAGGAAAACGTCTACTGAAAACAGGGACCATTTCGGCGAGCGCGCTCAAGAAGTGGAATTTACGCATGCGTTACCGGAACAGCAGCAGCGCGTTCTGACACGAGACTCAAAGACGGTGACGTCACAAAAGACCCCCGGCGTGGCCCGGGGTGACGCGAGTACGACCGGGGATAACGTAGGGGTTGCCGGGGGTGAAAGGGGTGAGGGGAATCACAGAAAAGTAGTGTCCAAAATGACAGACCTCGAACTGCTGTAGTTGGTCATCAGCGGGAGTCAGACCACAATTACGTGACTACTCGCATAGCCATAGGTGTATAATACGAATCATTCGCCAATTACCTAAGTTGGCGTTTGGCAGGCAGACGGGTCGCTTAGAGGCCACCATGACGAAGCGGGTCCTTGGTAGCGACCTTACCAAAATATGTGTACACATTCTATTTCCTAAACAGTGCAGTTTAACCCTGTGCGTAGAAGTGTAGACAGATCCATGCGGGTGGAAGTGTAGTTCAACAGACTCGTGTGGATGGAAGTGTAGGCCAACAATAGACACGTGTGGGTGGAAGTATACACCAACAGACCCATGTGTGTGGAAGTGTACGCCAACAGACCCATGTTGGTGGAAGTGTACGCCGACAGACCCGTGTAGGTAGAAGTGTACGCCAACAGACCCGTGTGTGTGTGTGTGGAAGTGTACGCCAACAGACCCGTGTTAGTGGCAGTGTACGCCGACAGACCCGTGTATGTGGAAGTGTATGCCATCAGACCCGTGTGGATGGAAGTGTATGCCATCAGACCCGTGTGGGTGGAAGTGTAGGCTACCAGACCCGTGTGGGTGGAAGTGTAAGCCATTAGACCCGTGTGGATGAAAGTGTAGGCCATCAGGCCCGTGTGAATGGAAGTGTATGCCATCAGATCCGTGTGGATGGAAGTGTATGCCATCAGACCCGTGTGGATGGAAGTGTAGGCCATTAGACCCGTGTGGATGGAAGTGTATGCCATCAGACCCGTGTGGATGGAAGTATAGGCCATCATATCCGTGTGGATGGAAGTATATGCCATCAGACCCGTGTGGATGGAAGTGTAGGCCATCAGACCCATGTGGATGGAAGTGTATGCCATCAGATCCGTGTGGGTGGAAGTGTATGCCATCGGACCCATGTGGATGGAAGTGTAGGCCATCAGACCCGTGTGGATGGAAGTGTATGCCATCAGACCCGTGTGGATGGAAGTGTAGGCCATCAGACCCGTGTGGATGGAAGTGTATGCCATCAGATCCGTGTGGATGGAAGTGTATGCCATCAGACCCGTGTGCATGGAAGTGTATGCCATCAGACCCGTGTGCATGGAAGTGTTTGCCATCAGACCCGTGTGTATGGAAGTGTAGGCCATCAGACCCGTGTGGATGGAAGTGTATGCAATCAGACCCGTGTGTATGGAAGTGTATGCCATCAGGCCCGTGTCGATGAGAATGTAGTGGGCGGAGAGTAATACAGATTGAACGTGGTCAAGTTGGTAGTGCAGTAAACACTTTGACCTGACGTTTTGACGTCAGACCTGACCTTCATCGACTGTCAATTAACTACCGGGCCAAAAGTGTGTTTCTTCTCATCTTATTCTTGGTTTTATTAGGTTTCCTTCAAATGATTGCACAGTTTTTTTTTATTTTATAAACTATGTATTCTAACAACTGAAATATTTAACTTAAAGGTTATATATATTTACAAGCACAAATCACATTAGAAACAATACGTATTTCTGGCACGGTCCTGGTTGAAGCTTTTGGCACGGGACGCGGGATTGTCTTCTCGGCCCGTTACATTGGCCGGCCCGGGTTTATGCTGCCATATAGCGAATCAGTACTCAACACTGGCAACGTATTGCCTTGGTATAGCCTTGGTATAACCTTGGTATAGCCTTGGTATAGCCTTGGTATAGCCTAACTGGTATGGATTAATTATTGTATAATCACATGCAATAAATATAACACATACACGTGTAATTTTTGGGTTGGCACTTAACTTGTTTTAGTTCGCAAACGTACACACCACAACTTGCATGGTTCTCATTATGCATGTCATTCTCAACATAGCAAACTCACCCAGAATTTCCGGGAGTCTACTGAAGTTTGGGTGTATCTCCCGGTCAACCAGAATATAAGCAAATCTCCCGGATTTTCGCTGAAAATCTCCAACAGCACTTCCCGTCTTCGTTCGAGACAGCGCGACACCATGGGAGACGTGCTGAGACGTGCTGAACCACTCAATTATGTACTCTACTCCGTTATGTTAAAGTTTTCCTCTTAGACGGCTTGCGCTTTGGGTACCAACTTTTCAGAGATTAATCTACGACCTCACCAGTGTAACGTAGCATATCTACTTTTTTTAAATACCCCATATGTGTAAATAGTTTTCACCTTTTATCGTGTAAATCCATTGTTCGGAACGTAAAACGTTAAGCAGGCATAAAACGTAAAACGTAACTTAACAATCGCAGGACCCATGCATGTGCAACAAATACTTCAGGAAACGGGTACCTGCATCATGGACTAGACTGCTTAGCAGCATGAAGTACACGTTGATACGACAGGCTTTACGTCTACTCTCATGCCAATGCCGTAGCAATACGAATAATATTTGATAATTCTACACTATCACGATTAGGGCCTATATTGATGGTCATGAACTTCACTTTATCTCCCACCTTGGACATTTCAAACATTTTAGGGTTAGGGTCAGGGAAGTAGTAGGCCCTATTGCAGAACGTACGTGACGCGGTTGTCTATGTCTGATGTGCGCTGAAACATGCATACCTGTGCGAACGCGTTATGGTGTTTGGTGTTTACGTAACGATGTTGTGTGCATTCTAGCATTTGCTAAGAATTGCTATCACGAACTAAGTTACCTCGTCAGGGGACGGGCATTTTGCTAGTATTTTACATTTAATATAACCAGTACGTCGCGGTTTGCCTACGTCACAATCGAATTTGTGTTCGTTGCCAACACTGCTGATAACGGTTATATATACGTGATTCACATTACTATTGCTGCGTGACATCTCATAAATCAAACACTCCCGCATACAGTTGTCACTTTAAACATTTTGCCTTATGTTTTTGTCATAAAGAAACACTTTTGTGACCAGAATTTCTACAAAAATACGACGTAATGACCGAATCCATTAGGTGTTTTCTGATGGCATGACGGATGTTTTGCCAGGCAACATGCCCGTGTCTAGATGGAAGTGTAGGCCAAGTTGCCAACACACCCATGTGGGTGGAAGCTTGGTGGATGGAACTGTAGTTCAACAGACACGTGTGGATGGAACAGTTGGCCAACAAACACGTGTGGGTAAAGGAGTGGTCTATCGGATCTGCATGGATGAAAGTTTATGATGGGCCAGAGTTTGTGCTGCCATCTGGCGAATCATACAAAAACTTATAATATACAATATTATGTTCGCGTGTCTGATATGGACTGCGTAGATTTAGATGGTACCGAAGCAGTGTAGGTGTGTCTGGAAGTGTTTACCTCGTGCATGTTATCTTGCTCTGTTTCGGCAATATAACAATAAGATCGATACATATGACACCACAGAACAGTGTAATTTACATTTATATGCATAACAAAATGTATTAATTACAGTGCTCAGAAAAATGCTAAGGCCGCGTGTATCATACGATTGGCAGATCAAAGCAGCACCTTTCCCACCAACGAAGCACATTAAAGGTATTAATATATCAAAATGACAACATTTCTCCATTGGTGTTTATTTTGTTTTCCACATTACACCTATTTACAAACAACTAATATTATTTAATTTATTACAATACAATAAGAGGTCTTTGGGTGCGAATGTGCGCGTGTGTGTTTAAGGAAACGACGGAGAAACGAAATGGGGGGTAAGGAGGACAGGAGGAAGGGCGAAAGAGTTCGGGAGGGTGAAAAAAGGAAGAGAGGAAGGGAGGGAGAGGGTGAGACGTATTAGGCGGGCGCGCGAGCCAGAGGGGAGGGATAAAGGTCCGATTTCTAGCTCTGGTCCGCAAGATGAGGTCGATATCATATTTTACACCTCGACTGGAATGACAATATGCCAGGCAACACGCGTCAAATGCGGCTCACAGCAGGAAGATCTGCCGTAGCTGTAGACGTGTTATTCTCGCTGCGATCTGAAACGATGTAAGGAGAGATGTGCTCTTCCCCGGCCATGCAGCGCTGATCGATACCATACGAAGTTGCTCAGGCTTGCAGGGAAGTTGGTCAGATCGATTTTATTTTAAGCCTGACAAATAACAAAGGTAGTGAGCCAAGAAGTCCGTTACATTGGAGGTGAATAAATTATTACCGGGAATTGACCATTACCAGCAACGGACAGATCAACAAATACATCTGATAGGCAGCTGCGGTCATATCAAGGCTGAATAAGATTGTGTGAGAGATTAATATTGTAGTGTTCAACTCTGTATAGTTCAATTACTGACTAACAGAGTGACTGTTATCGCCACCTAGCGTATCGAGTTAGACTTAACATCCGGGATAGCTACATCCGGGCGGCTACCGTAAATAAACGTTTTCTCAAAGCTCTCAATAAACAGACTCAAAACATCATATTTGGCGACGAGTGATGCAGGTGTGAACTTCGCAACAAAGTTAAGTACTGCAATAATGTCCGATCTGCCAACGTATCCACACTTCGATGTTAGTGCAAGCGGTGACGTCGCAATTCGCTGGACCAAGTGGGTCGCTCGCTTCAAAAATCTCATGACGGCGTGCAACATCACGGACGACACACGTCAACGCGCACTACTGCTTCATTATGCGGGTGAAGAAACGCACGATATCTTCGACACGCTGCCTGTCGTCGCTGGTGACGATGACGAAAATGAACTTGAGAAAGCAGTCAAAGCACTCACAACACACTTCGCTCCAAAGAGAAACCGCGAGTACGAAGTCTACAAGTTCAGACAGGCAAAGCAGGAGACGGGGGAAGACATCACCGCGTACTACACGAGGCTGAGGCAGCTTGCAAAAACGTGTGAGTTCTCCGATATCGACAGAGAAATCATGAGCCAGATCGTACAGAACTGCGAGTCTAGTCGGCATCGACGGAAGGCACTAAGTGACCCCGACATAACATTGACCAAACTGGTGGATGTCGCAAAGGTCATGGAACTGTCCGAGATGCAAGCCAAGGGCATAGAACGCGTCAATCACAACAGTCAGTCGGTGTCTGTCAACAAGATGTCAACCCACAAACCCAAACAATCACAGTGGGTTACGAAACCGAAGGACGAGAATAACGTGTGCCGCAACTGTGCGCAGACGTGGCCGCACCCTGGAGGGAGATCGTCCTGCCCTGCCGCTGGGAAGGAGTATATGAACTGTCACAAGATGAATCACTTCGCTTCATGCTGCCTGTCTAGACCAACAACGCGCAGACCGGCGAAACCGGAGAAACGTAAACCGAACACGCGTAAACCACAGAAGCGAGGTGTACACATCGTTGCGGCTGAAGACAGTTCAAGTGATGACGCGTGTGTCTACAAACTGTCACTGTGCAACGTCGGTGTCAACAAACGCGATGCACGTCCACACTTCATTGTCAATGTCAACGGCCACGAACTGAACGTCATTGCTGACTCGGGAGCTGAAATCAACATCATCGATGAATGCGACTACGCCACGACGACACCGCAACCGCAGCTGAGCCGCGACGACACGAAGATCTTCCCGTACGGATCTGCAAAGCCACTTCCTGTCAAGGGTATCTTCACGGCCACTGTGAAATCTGCAACACAACAAAGTGACGAACTGTTCTATGTTGTAGCGGGGTCAGGTGGCTCACTTCTAGGATGGAAGACGTCAAAGCGACTTCATCTGGTACGAGTCGTGCAACCGCTATCGACCAACCAGCCACAGGCTACAGCTATCGATCGCTTAGTCTCCGAGTATGACGACCTTTTCCAAGGTCTCGGTCAACTAAAGGATTTCAAAGTGAAATTACACGTCGACGAGACGGTGCAACCTGTTGCGCAACCACACAGGAGGATCCCGTTTCACGTCAGGCAGCAACTGGAACAGGAGTTGAAGCGAGACGAGGAACTCGGCGTCATCGAGCGCGTCGAGGGGGCAACGCCCTGGGTATCGCCATTGGTCGTAGTACCGAAACCGAAAAGTGAAGGTCAGATCCGGGTGTGTGTCGACATGCGCCAAGCGAATCAGGCGATCACGCGAGAACGTCACATCACGCCGACCATCAACGAGCTTGTAAACGACCTCAACGGTGCAGCTGTGTTCAGCAAACTCGACTTGAACCAAGGCTACAATCAGCTGGAACTCGAACCGTCATCGCGACCTATCACCACTTTCTCCACGCACATCGGCCTGTGGAGATATAAACGTCTCAATTTCGGTGTGTCTAGTGCAGCCGAAGTGTTCCAGAATGCCATTCGCGAAACACTAAGTGGCATATCCGGTGCGATCAACATCAGCGATGACATTCTCGTGTTCGGCGCAACGCAGAAGGAGCACGATCAGCACCTGAAGGCGACGTTCCAACGACTGCGCGAACATGGTCTCACGCTGAACAAAAAGAAATGCTCTTACAACAAGGGCACGCTTGAGTTCTTCGGGTACGTCTTCTCCCGAGGAGGACTCTCTGCTGATCCAAAGAAGGTGTCAGCGATCCAGAATCTCGACACTCCGTCAAACGCAACGCAGGTCAGAAGTCTTCTCGGCATGTCCAACTTCTGTGCGAGATTCATCCCTGGTTACGCGACGATGACGCAACCTCTACGAGAGTTGACGAAGAAAGATGCGCTTTGGAACTGGACGGATGAGTGCAGCACGTCTCTCGCCTCTATACGTCAATCGCTATCGAAGGCGCCGGTGCTGGCGTACTTTTATGAGCGAAAGAAAACGGCAATCTACGTGGACGCCAATCCTGTCGGCCTTGGCGCAATCCTCACACAGAGTGCCGAGTCAGACGAGCGTGTCATCGCGTACGGCAGTCGTGCGCTAACCGCCATGGAGCAGAGGTACTCCCAGACCGAACGCGAGGCGCTGGCCGTCGTATGGGCCTGTGAACACTTTCACCTATACGTCTACGGTCAACCGGTCGTGGTATTCACTGACCACAAACCGCTAGTGTCGATCTACGGCAACCCAAAGTCTCAACCAACAGCACGCATCGAGCGGTGGGCAATCAGGCTGCAGCCCTACAACGCCACCGTGGTCTACCGTCCGGGGTCAGATAACCCTGCAGACTTCTTGTCACGACACCCATGCCAACAAACGCGTCAGACTTCCCGTGAAGAGAAGGTCGCTGAGGAGTTCATCGATTACATCTCGATCAACTCCGTGCCGAAAGCGATGTCGATCGAACAAGTGCGATGCGCAACAATGGCCGACGCGACACTACAAGCTGTAGTGCAAGCCCTACGCACTGGAAAATGGCAGCAAAACTTGTCAGACAAGGTAGACGTCGAGTCGTACAAGTCCTACCAACTGCTGAAGAACGAGCTGACGACCACAGTTGACGGTGACACCATTCTTCGTGGTCATCGGTTGGCCATCCCCGCAACACTGCAGAAATGCGCGGTCGACCTTGCCCACGAAGGTCATCAGGGAATCGTGAAGACAAAAGCATTGCTGCGAGAGAAGATTTGGTTCCCCGGCATCGACAAGATGGTCGAACGTCGTGTCAAATCATGCATTGCGTGTCAAGCGTCTGTGCCAGAGGTCAAACGTGAACCTTTGCAGATGAGTCCACTACCCACAGCGCCCTGGACAGAAATCAGCGCAGATTTCGCAGAACTACCCATGGGACAATACTTGCTGGTCCTAATGGACGATTACTCAAGATTCCCGATCGTTGAAATCGTATCGTCAACATCGGCAAACGTGGTGATCCCTCGTTTGGACAAAGTATTGTCAGAGTATGGTACGCCCGACACACTTCGAACGGACTTTGCAAACTTTGCTTCAGATCTCGGTTTCCGCCACAGGAAGATCACTCCGTACTGGCCGCGAGCGAACGCCGAAGTCGAGCGTTTCATGCGAACGGTGAAGAAAGTCATCAAAACATCTATCTGTGAGCAGAAAGACTGGAGAGCCGAGATGAATCGGTTCCTTCGCAACTATCGCGCAACTCCACATGCGACAACCGGATCTCCTCCAGCAACACTTCAACACGGACGATGGATGAAGGTCAAGTTGCCACAAACGACACCCGAGCCGTTCAACAGGAAGGACGTACAACAACGCGACCAGAACAACAAAGCGAAGATGAAACGTGCAGCTGACGACAAAGCGTACGTCAAGCCTTCGACCATCAAGGAAGGTGACGCGGTCATCATCAAACCGCCGATGAGGAGGCGCAAAATCGACCCAGCGTATGATCCACGTCCGTACCACGTCACACACGTCAAAGGTTCCATGGTCACTGCGCAGCGTGGAACGCATCGAGTGACGCGAAATTCGTCATTCTTCAAACACGTCACGAGCGACGTAGTCGAATCGGAAGATGAGTCGAGCTGGGATGATGACATCAGCACCGGTGACATCGGTGACGCCGAAGATCAGCAAATCCTGCCTGATGACGTCGACGAGATGCTTCGCTATCCAGCTCGCATGCGCAATCGCCCGCGACATCTCGACGACTACGATGTGTACTAATTCGTATCACTAACATAATAATGCCTTGTCATACAGACACTACCCATAACAATGTTGTAGTCTGGCTAGTAATTATTTTTTTCCATGCAAGGACACTATGTAATCGGGCCTATGCATTTTTACTAATGTGTTTTTTTCTGAACGCTGTATCTTTTATCCAGTTTGGGGAGGGATGTAGTGTTCAACTCTGTATAGTTCAATTACTGACTAACAGAGTGACTGTTATCGCCACCTAGCGTATCGAGTTAGACTTAACATCCGGGATAGCTACATCCGGGCGGCTACAGTAAATAAACGTTTTCTCAAAGCTCTCAATAAACAGACTCAAAATATCATAAACATGCCCACAGAGAACACCAGTTAGCTTCGAGTATACCAGCCTTGCTTGTGCCCTTTGCACTATGCTCTGTTGCAGCAAATATTGGCCAGCTTATGAAAAACAGGAGCGACGCCTCAACCGCTACCGTCTCTAACTGCTGCCTCAGACGCAGGGACGGATTAAAGGGTACTGGGGCCCTGGGGCAAGTTTGGATTGTCCCCCTCCCCCACCGAAAGCAAAAGCCAAAGTGTACATTTTTAATGCATTCATAGATTTAAGCGACAATTTTGTGAATTAGTTAGGCTAGACTAGATCTCACTATAGCTATGTTCACTCTCTGAACCTGATAGGTCAGTGCGCTGTAGACTGCTGTCAAACGACAGTAGCGATTTCGTCCAGTCTTTTTATGTGTTTTCTCAGCATCGACATCAGAGTCTATTCTCGAAAGGTGATACTTTGAATGGCGAATTTGCTGACGAGCTAAAGGCATAGAGACCTATATGTCTGTGGAAAATCTGGATATGTTATTAAATTGTCTTGCATCATTTTACCCAATTTGTCGTAGTATTTCCAGTGCACATTTGTTGTCCGTTTTGGTGGGGCCCCGGGAACTCGGTAGTTCAGGACCCTGGAATTATTTTTCTTCCTTGAGTGGGGCGCCGATCGAGAGCTCAGGACCCGGAATAATTGTTCTTTTCTCCCTGGAGTGGTGCCCCGGCAGCTCATGACCCTGGAATGATTGTTTTTCCCTCTCTTTAGCGGGCAGCCCTGGAGCTCTGGATCGTGGAATGTTGTTCTCACTTGAGGGGGGCCTCTGGAACTCTGGAAATGTGTTCTAATTTGAGTGGGGCCCGGGGAGTTTGAGGCCCTCGGGCATGTGCCCCAGTTGCCCCTATGGTAATACACTCCCGTCTGGAACCACCTCTGCCATGCGTACCCCCACAACTGTGGAGTTATTCCTCGACTGCCGGGGTTTCCACAATAACCTGTAGAAGAAGGAGTACTGCAGCGCAATCTGCAGGCAGTATGTCTACACGGTCACATGTTTCCTTCTTAAACCTAAACGAAACCGCACTTGATGAAACCGACAAACGGTGGCGCCACTTCGCGGGGTCTGGTTAATCGAGGTTAGATCCTTCTGAAAACACCGCACGCGCACGCGTGTTTTCACAGTTCATATTCCTCCGATGATGGTTTACGTAGTTAACATTTTCTATTCACATATACAACAAATATGCATAGCAACATAGTCTACATATGCACTGAATATTACTTATTCGCTGGATCCCATAAAATGCCCTTAATAAATAGTAAACAGTGTTAAACATCGCTGTCTGTGTGGTTTATATTCGACGCGGCAGAAGACGAATGGTCGCGTAGGCGTGCTGCGGCTGGGGTTGATGAACTCGAACGTCGAGAGTGTGAACTCGTTTAAAGTCGTTTAGGGCTTTGAGTGGATGCATGTCAACTGAACCTCTTCACAATGACGTCTCAATGATTGGATTGTGTCACTGAGGACAGGTTCATGGTTTTCCGCGTCGCTCGTGCAATTCGTAACGCCGTTTACATCATCAGGAACTACAGAATGCTGGTGAAAGCTGGAGCGTTCAGCGCATTGACAGCGGTGCTATGGCGGTACACGTATCTGTCATGGTACAACGTTTTGGGCTCTGTGTTTGCTGCTTACTTGGCAATCGGCGGATGGAGATTTGCCCGAATTGTTGTTAGAACATTTGCTAGGGATGCCAGGTAGGTGTTAGCTTCGGGCCTTTACAATATTTACTAGCCTAGATACATAATTAGTAGACTTCTGTCACGATTCTTGGCATTCAGAAGGTTTCTAACTCTTAACTGGGAGTGAGACGTGAAAGAACGACCGAGCCTGAGGGCTGATAAAAGGTTTGTCTATTTGAATGAGACCTAATAAAACCTTAACATTGTAACCACAATATATACAGACTAGCTGAGCTCTGGAAACTAGTCTAGAACTAGTCAGTAGTCGACTCAGGCCCGTAGCCAGGGGGGTTCACGAAGTTCAAGTGAACTTCCTTTTTGTAAACCCCTTTCTCCAAAATGTGGACCCCGCCTCAAAATTGCATCTTTAAAATGTGAACCACTAGTTGTATTCCATGTCTCTCAAAAGCATTAAGTTTGATTAACCCCCCTCCTAAAAGCTGCTAAATATTGTTCAAGCATTACAACTATATAATAGTAGGAATGCCTCATTTGTACAGATGTTAATGGGAGAACCCTTATCTATTAAGTAATCATCACTAAATGTATGGGAGCCTGGCTGAGGGGTCTGTCTCCAATGCCATGTTTGAAAAGGGCAGTTACTAGAGGAATGTGAAAAGGACCAAAAGGAGCATTGCATCCAATTAGTCATGCAGAAGGACTTCACACTATCCTAGGGCCTCTTGTTATGTAAACGCATGGGGTAACTAGTACACAAGAAGCCAGTTTTACACCAAAAGTAAAATGATGAGTCCTAATTGTAGTCACTCAAAGGTGACAGATCTATGCAGACAAAATACTGGTGAATGTACAGGGTGACGATGATTTAACAATTACGAGTACATAAATTAAGCCATATGTCAAATAGTTCATGATTTCTCATCAGAACTTTGTTAAAAAGTAAACGAGAGGTGCAGCTTTTTATTTTTAGTATGCTGATAAGGTAACTACTGACTGTCAAAGAGGCTATTCTCAACAATCAACAACTTAAGACGTGTAGCGAGTGCATTTCTTACAAGCTACAAATCCGGTAGACAAACTCATTTGGGTTAGCACAAATAATAATTTTCAACTATTGCGCTGGAACGTGAATAATTGTCTTTAACTAATACACAATAAAGTTTAGCTTCACCTATTTTAAAATGCGCGTGCTGATGAGAAATCGTGTAATTGTGTGGCTGTATGGTTGACGAAATACTGTGGTTGCAAGTTGCATGTTTGTACATCTCAGAATGGGAAGCCTTGCTGATGAGGAGGCAAGAATGTGTGAAGGGCCTTTATTATCAATTATTTTGTGTTTTATATAGTTGTAAGATACAGTTCACTAGTGTTTCCTGGAGTTAGTGTCGTGTAAAGGATATGGTACTTGACTGTTTGACACCTAGAATTTAATTAAAACTCCACCAGAGGACAATAATTTGTTTAATCTTCTATTTACAGGGCGTGTTTTATAAAAGTTTGTTAATTTACAAACTTAATTACGTTTATGATAAATTATGGAACTTTTGCACATCAGATCAGATAAATATAATGTATTAATTGAGTGAAACCTATATTGTAAATGTCACACTTTAACTGTTTATTCAGAAAAATAACTTGGGCACACCCACACTCCTCAGTGCCTCATTTATTATATTAATATGAACATATTCAAAACAATTGCGCACACGGCGAAGGGTTTTGAGTAAATAATTCAGTTATATTAACAATATACTATCACTGCATGTTGGCTTTTATGAATACAATTGGGTGTAAATTACGCTTAATCGGGCAACAAAATGGGACCAATCTCTACTGACCACCTGAGTCACACTTTGTCTGAAAACGCACCTCCAAAACGACCTCATTATGGGCCTGCTGGGGATCCTAATGTTGTGTTTGTATATAAGATGAAAGAATACAAGACGAAACCACATGGTCCACCAATCTCACACCCACTTCATTGTTCTTCAAGTTAGAATTAGAAATGTAAAATGTTTGCATTATGAGCCCCCTACGTGAACATGTGGGGCCCTCTGCATTGTGAAAATAAATAACCCCACATGAACTTGTGGCACCCCCTGGAGTCTGAATTGATAAAATGTGAACCCCCATTGTGAAAAGCTGGCTATGGGCCTGAGACTATAGTCTATAGAGACTCTACACTCAATAACTAGACTATGACATACTCCTATGCTAGCTCCTGAAGAGACTGTATGGAGTAAGCAAACCCATGACACTTGACAGCGCTGCCAACTCAAAAACATGTCCAGTGTTTGATAAATGCACAAAAGCGTTTCACATGATAATGACAATTAATATAAATATGATAAGCATGAGCTTGGGCCGTATGCACCGAAAGAAATCAAAGACAGCAAGTGATGCATTAATGCCAATTAAAATAATAAAACATCATTTGACGATGGATAAGTACGAGTACATTGCTAAAAGCTGAGTACGAGTACATTCTCACGAGTACGAGTAAAAGTATGAGTACATTAAAAAAATATAACTTAAATAATAACGTATTTTTAATTAGTAATTAATATAATTTATATAACTCAGCACAAGTGAACATGTAATAGCAGTTGATCAATTTTTTTATGAGGAAAACTAAAAAAAACTCTATTTCATCAACAACGAAATTCACTTCAGTGGCATTCATTTCAGTGGCATCCTATGATCTTATCATCTATTTGCCATTGCACCGAGTGAACATGAGTTGTTCACAGGTTGAGTCTTTCAGGCTGCACTGTTCAGGGCAGAATACTTTCTCGGCTATGCTAAATACCCTTTCAACTGGGGCTGATGAGGCTGGAATGCTGAGATGGTGAGGGACCAACTGAGCCAGAATTGGAAAACTCAGAACTGGAGTGGGTCACTGTGACAATCTGTACATGGCTGACTGAGGTATTCGTTCACCTCACGTTCATCTGC
This sequence comes from Paraescarpia echinospica, assembly GCA_020002185.1. Classification (NCBI taxonomy): domain Eukaryota; kingdom Metazoa; phylum Annelida; class Polychaeta; order Sabellida; family Siboglinidae; genus Paraescarpia; species Paraescarpia echinospica. The sequence goes on from CM034540.1 coordinate 17,238,052, forward strand.
TGATGTTATAAGTTTGCAATTTATATTTTCTGATCGTAGACTACTAGTTGTTGAGAGGGTTAGCAGGTGTCCACTTAACAGGCTCAGCATCCCTTTGGAATTTTTAGCCAGGCTGCTGACATGGGATTATACTAGTGTAGGAGACAGTCTGACTTGAGTCACCTTACTTCTACAGAGGAAGACTGTTCTTACCAGTTAGCACTGTCAGCCAGTGCCAAGTGGCATGGTCTCCATACTACATCAAAGGCATTTCCTGTCTAACTGGTGGGTTAACTGCTAATTGATTCTTTATGGCTTAATGAAACAAACAGGTTTATGGCCTGAACTGCTAGCCTACAATTATTGTTTGCTTAACAGGGTGATTCTGACTGGGAAAATATGCAGCCTGTTGCCATGTTTGTGTATCATAGTCATGGTTATCAGAGAATGAGGACATACTGGGATGTGTAGGGATGGTAAGGTTGTATACTATCAGAAATAAAATATTTAGAAAATAGTTGAACATTTAAATATTTCAGGAAACTTATTTTATAACCAAATATATTTATTTTCCCCTGTACATATTGAGAAAGTACTTCGGCCCCAGGTCTGATCAGTCATATTCATAATCATACAGCCGAGTGAACTGAAGCACTGTGGAGTGGATGAACTTGCCCAACTTTTGAAATACCAGCAAGATTGAGATTCTGGTGTTCTACACTACTGTGTAATGTTCACGTCATCGTGGTCACAAGATTATTCATCAACACTGATATTTTTACTTTCTTAGAAGAAGTAATCATTGTTTGTATTCAGTGTAAACAAATAAACCATACTACAGCTGCACTCAGTTCCTTAACCACATAGTTAGCAAATCACCCAGGTCATGTGAGTATTAAAAACGGACGTGGTTGACAGCCTAATCCTTGTGCATTGTTGTGTGCCCATTCATGCATGGCGCTTGGTGATAATTTTAGACAGGTGGCTATTCATGTCTGTTTATATGTATGTTTTGGTTAACCATTTTAGTCAGCTAGGGTCAGCTGTGAGTTTGTACTGGGATACGTATGAGTCATGTAATGCACACATGCATATATATACACACATGCATATATATACACACATGCATGCGCACATATTTTTTAAATAAATTGACGGATATGGCAATCATAAAATATGTGCTTGTTTTGTTTGTTACTTAGGATGTCATTTAAAGAGTGTACTAATTCTCAAATCTCCCCCCCATGAATTGGTACTTGTCAATGATTTTCAAGATTGATCAGATGGTCATATAATTTCAGTGAAGTTATGATACAGTACAAGCAAAGGATACACTAACAGCCATCATGTTTACATTAATTTACAATCATTAATGTTTATGCAGTTCACATACATGTGACCAATATTTTTATAGTTAGTATACATGTAGGCCTTGACCCCCTATCGTATACTTTATTATATGAATAGGTACTAAATGTTGTTCACCTCGTCGTTCCCTGTCTTCAGGGGTGTGGCTGGCTTGGATACGTCGACCTTTTCTTTCTCTTCCTCATTGCATTTGCACTACTTTCCCTACCACCATTCTCCTTGGTCTTTTGCTCTTTTCCTCCATTCCCCTTTCCATCCCTCCAGGTCTCTCTTCACGCAATCCTCCCACCTCAGTCTCGGTCGCCCTCGTCTTCTCTTTCCCTCCACTATTCTCCTTCAGCTCTTCCACTCTTCACTTATCTATTCTCTTTACCCCCGTAATTCTCCTTGTTATCGCACACTTGTACCCTCTCCTGTTGTTTCTCTGTCATTGCTATAGTCTCTAGGCCACACATGTATGCTGGTGTCACACATGTGCATAGTACCTTTCCCTTGAGTTTTCGTGATATGTGCCTGTCTCCCATCACACCTACTTTCCTCCATGCTTTCACCCCTGCTTGTATTCTCCTGCGAATTTCTGTCTCTGAGGAGCCATCTCTACATACCCCTCCGCCCAGGTATACAAAACTGTCTCTTTGTTTTAGTTTCTTCCCGTCCAGGTGTATTTCCAGTTCTTTGCTTTGTTGCCCAACCCACAGCACCTCTGTCTTCTCCAGATTCACTTTCAGTGCGTGTTTGCTGAAGATATCCTTCCACTCTATCAGTTCCTGTAAATCCACTTCCCCGTCCACCACCACTGCTAGATCGTCTGCATACAGTAGTTTCTCGAGAATATCTTTCGTATTGGTCTTTCTAGTACGAAATATCACATATTCTTGTGAACGACCCCCTTAGAGCTTCTAACTTGAGTCAGATGACACCTATCACCCCTGTTGCCCTGGTTATCCATGTACATCAACATATTGACAGGACACATTGATTCAGGAGAATTGGCAGTAATAATCTTGATTCGTACTGTTTTTATTACTACTAACAAAAATGCCCATCCTCTGAATGGATAGATCTACAAACAAGCAGATGCAGAAGACGGTTTCCTGGTGTGATGTTTGGTAATGATATGACAAATTTGAGCAGCTTTTTCAATGTAAGTTACAAAAAGTATCCCTAACTGATCAACGAACAGTATACCTAGCTCAGAATAATTGCAGAAAACATGTAAATTGTAAACAACTGATTAACATTTGGTACAAACTCTAAAACTTTAAAATGCGAACCCACAGAGAATTTTGAAAAAATACAGTTGCTGCTTTTTTCTTACGAAGTGGAATAAATACATATGGTAGCTCAATTATAGTAAGGATTAATTACATTTATAGAAAGAAAGTTTTACTTTAGTGAGTGATACCACATAGTATCTAGACCAGAATTTTTAAATACTGGAACAACGAGGGCTTTTTTGCCATCTCAGAATTCTTCAAGATTTTCTTAGATGGTCTAATGGTCGTATTGGTTTAATTTAAAATTAATGTGCTGATTTTTATAAATGCCAATTTTGATTAATGGTAATATAATTTTTTTTTTGACTCGGTGTGGAAAGTTCAATGACATGATCAAGGCTCTAGTAACGTGATGTCATATGTCTGTTGACCGAGATGACTGAGGGCAAAACGAACAGGGCAGGTGATATCAGGACAACAGGTGACATGTTGAAAAGATACGCAAACAGGACAGGTCATATAAGGACAAGGTGTGACACATTATGAAGATAAGCCCTATGCCTAGCAGAAAGTGTCCTGTCAAATGTGTAAGGGCACCACCAACCGTGTATTTGGCAAGTTGTTTACATTCACCATCAGCTGTATTCGAAAGTCACACCTCTTCTGTGTGACCACATGTCTCCTTAATCAGTCCGATTCAGGCATGCTGCTATCAACATAATAGGTTCACTGGTCCACTGTGTACATGACGCACCAGTCATCATCATAGAAATGGACCACTGGGTTTTTTTATTTTATTGTTGTTATACTATTGTCGTTATATTTATGATGTCCTGTTTACCAGTACAACATTTGCAACGTGTATGTCACTAAATAAATAAGGTTGTCTTAGTCACTGTCAGAAGACTGGTTGTCACTGTCAGTTATGTAGCTGTCACTCAGTGGAGTAGCTATTGCGGTCAGTAAAGTAGTTGTCACTGTCAGTGGAGTAGCTGTCACTCTCAGTGGAGTAGCTGTTGCAGTCAGTACAGTAATTGTCACTGTGAGTGGAGTAGCTGTCACTGTGAGTGGAGTAGCTGTCATTGTCAGTTGAGTAGCTGAGAAGTAGCTGTCACCATCAGTGGAGTAGCTGTCACTGTCGGTGCAGTAGCTATCACTGTCGGTGGCATACCTGTCACTGTCAGCTGAGTAGCTATCAGTGTTAGAGCCCTTGTTAAGTTGTTATATATTGCACCCAGTCATGTACGCTGTATGCCGTGTACACTCATGTACGCTGTATGCAGTATATATTGTCATGTATGCTGTATGTCATATACACTGTCATGTATGCTGTATGCAGTATACACTGTCATGTACGCTGTATGCAGTATACACTGTCATGTACGCGGTATGCAGTATACACTGTCATGTACGCTGTATGCAGTATACAGTCATGTACGCTGTATTCAGTATACACTGTCATGTACGCTGTATGCAGTATACACTGTCATGTACGCTGTATGCAGTATACACTGTCATATATGCTGTATGCAGTATACACTGTCATGTACGCTGTACACACAGTCATGTATGCGGTATGCAGTATACATTGTCATGTATGCTGTATGCAGTATACACTGTCATGTACGCTCTATGCAGTATACACTGTATGCAGTATACAGTCATGTATGCTGTATGCAGTATACAGTCATGTATGCTCTACGCAGTATACACTGTCATGTATGCTCTATGCCATATACACTGTCATGTACACTGTCATGTATGCTCTACGCAGTATACACTGTCATGTACGCTTTATGCCGTATACACTGTCATGTACACTGTCATGTACGCTGTATACACAGTCATGTATGCGGTATGCAGTATATACTGTCATGTACGCTGTATATAGGATACACTGTCATGTACGCTGTATGCGGTATACACTGTCATGTACGCTGCATATAGTATACACTGTCATGTACGCTGTATGTAATCTACGCAGTCTGTCATCATGCATTGTACAAGCTTTATGCACCAGCACTAGTTCTGGGACCTTGCTTCAGCTATCTCAGTCGCATGTGCGCACAGACAATTGCATTATTTATAACAAATGTTTACCCTGGGCATCAGGTCATATGACTACCAACTTTTTGTTTATGATTGCATGATTTATCAGCTGTCTGGAAGTATTATTTGATTAGGTGTCTATGTTAACATAATATAAACATTTGTGTGTTTTTCTTTTGAATTCATTATGCAGCATATGATAGCATGTGCAACTGCCAGTCTAGCAACGAGGACAATACAAAATGTAAGCATGGGTGCAGGAACAGGACGGGGGCAAAGGGGGCCATTGCCAAAAAAAGCACTTTAAATTAAGTTACATGTTAAATAAAGTTTTTAAAACTTAACAGACAGAGATTGTTTATAATATATTGTTGGCTTGTTAAGTTGGTTAGAAAGGGGATGCAGTTGTAGGTTTTTGTCAAGCCACAGCCCCCCCTAATACTTTCAAACAGCCTCTGGTACCTATGAGTATGACACAGTCATGTCTGGTCACATGAGTGGCTTGGAGCAGGAGCAGTTAACTATTATGGTTGTTATTCTATAAAATGGTTAACATTTCTGTTGGTGTGTAGCGGCGAGTCCAATGACTCATTCACTGGTAGTCATCTCACAGTGCTCCTAACACACCGTCTGTGTCATTGGCAGGTGCCATTGACACACTATGAAAAGATCTAGGGCCATCTTTGCCCCCGTCACCTCTTTCCATCTACTGCCTGCTGTGCCTTCTCACACCCCCACCCCCAGGGGTCTCACATCACACCTCCACCCACCATGTCCCCCCCTCCTGGGGACACTCAGGGGACTGTTTCAATAACATAATGATCTCATCAGGAGAATCCATCATTAAACAGAATCTGTTGTCAAATTTGAGTAGCTTTTTCAAATGTAAAATGCTGCCACCATGTCACATAGGACCTTATTTCTGTGACACACCAAGGAAAGTTTCCTGGTGGCGAGTCCTGGTGTTAACAGTACGTAAGATCACTATTAAGGAATGACATTGAGTTTAAAGAGCAAAATTAGGGTTATGAGATGATAGGAATGTTTGAGAAACAGTCCCCCTCCATGTTACCAGTGGCACAACAGCAGCTATGTTATGACATATCTGACAGTGACAGCTGTGGGGGGTACCCACACTAACCATCAGCAGACCAAAGTTCATAATGTATGGCCGGGCCCCATTGAGTTACTATATGAACCTGGCTGTATTGTGAGCCTGGCCCATTGAGCTGGCTTGTGAACCCGGGCCATTGAGCTCCCTTGTGAGCCCGGCCCAATGAGCTTCCTAGTCTGCTTGTGACCTACCTTCATGCTATGTACTGGTCTCAGAGTGATAATAGTAAAATAACAGTTTTTTACAAGTCTGTCATGTCAGTCCACACGTCACTGATGACACTTGACATTAATGTGGTGCACAGTTCTTTTGTGTCACAGGTATGTGTAAGGTGACTTGGACTAGTGGTACCAGTCTGGCAGGGGTGAAAACCAGCCTGAGATGGGTGACAACCAGCCTGGGAGGTGGCATCCAGCCTGGGAGGGGTGGAAACCAGCCTGGGAGGGGTGGCAACTAGCCTCGGAGGGATGGTAACTGGCCCGGGAGGGATGGCAACTGGCCTGGGAGATGTGGCAACTGGCCTGGGAGGGGTGACAACTGGTGTTGTTGAATTTAAACAGCAGAAGTGGAACATAAGAACAAGTTTAACGGCTGGAATGGCACTAACCTGTACTTCAATGTTGAAATCAGTGTCACACAGTACATACTGAGTTGGTGCATGAATGTAACATTTACATTGACTTTATATTTGTTCCAGGGGCCTGCTTGTGTTGCTCCGGGTGAGAAGAAAGATAAGACAATACATGAATGCGAACACAACCATTCCGCGTGTGTTTGAGGAGACCATGCGTCGACACCCTCACAAGCTTGCCTTTCAGCTAGTGGAGGGTCGACAGTGGACGTTTGAAGAAGCCTACCAGTACTCCAATGCCGTCTCAAATTATTTCCACGAGCTTGGCTACAGGAAGGGCGATGTTGTGGTTGTGTTCATGGAGAACAGACCGGAGTATGTGTGTATCTGGCTGGGTCTTGCCAACATTGGTGTCACTCCAGCACTTGTCAACTTCAACCTGCGTCAGGAGTCCCTCAAACACTGCATACAGGTGTCAAAGGCAAAGGCAGTCATCTTTGGCGCAGAACTCACAAGTGGTATGTGAAACCTTCATCGTAAAGAACTTCAAGTTCCGTCAGTTTCTTTGAACCTAAACAAGTAGGAAGAAAATAATTTATGCCATCGTTTTCATACCGAAATGATCCTTTCAGGCAGATATTTATTTCCATTGCACATCGTAGGAAGCTCTAGCAGTAGGCAATTATGTGTTTGATGATTTGTTGTAACAGAAATGCAAGTGTGGTTTCCTTTACCATTGTATTTCGTCGACAACATTCATTTTTCAAATATATGGATTTGTTTAATTAAAGATACAATGTGCAGAGTTCATACCAAGTGTCAGATGGGTTGCTAAATGAGAGTGAACAACAACTGTTGAACATGTGTAGTATAAAGGAGACGTGTTACTAGATGAGATGGTAGTTCTGTTATTTGATGATCTGTCCTTGTTCTACTGTTCCATCAGTGTCCGTCTCTGCTTGACAGACTTCGGCTGTCTTACGGAGCTTTCTTTTACATAGCTCAACCGATGACCACTTATGGCTAGTATCACAGCAATCAGACATTGAGTACAACCAACTCTCTTGGAAACTGCTAACAGTGGTACAGGAAATAGGAATTAACAAACTGTCTTTTGAGTAGGACCATAAATTTGTAGATCTCCTTTCTTCCTGGGTTCTTTGTAGGGGAAATAAACCAATGACCATGTACACTGTATATTGTGTAATATGCATTGCATAACATGTGATGTGTAACACATGATATGTAACACACTCTGTAAGATACCATGGACTGTCATGATAACGTTATGGTGAGACCCCTGTTAAACTGGACAGTTGCCTGTAGGTTTTAAACTGTGTCAAACAATGAGTCTACCTTTTGCTCTCAAATAATCTGTCCTCTTAGTTTTACACATAAAGACATAATCTGGCATAACTTGATAAGTCTTTGTAGCAGCACATTTTGTACTTCCAGTGTATCATTGCAACATAACATACATATTACATACTGTGTGCCACATTTGAATGTTGTGCATGTAATATTTCCATGCAATTTGCATATATATAATGTAAAACTTCAATAGCCGTTTTCTTAATTTTCACTTTTAGACCCCTAACATGTTCAATGCTCCATAACTTTGCCAATTTTTGTAGCAGTCATAATTTTTGAAACTGTAAAGCACCCTACCAAACCTTTACAAGGATGTAAGAAAACAATGTTATAACTTTTCCGACTTATCACTCATTTGGTCAGCCGGGGTCACATATAGACGTATTAGTCCAAAGGACTTCAGGGCCACTTGGCCCATTTTTTATAATGCTATGTGTTGCATATCATTGCATAGTAGCTAAAACAGTATTTCAGTCACGATTCTGACATTTGGCTTATGTAAATTTAACAACAGGCCTAACATGTGTACAAAATTTCATTAAAATCAGAGGGGCCCAAGAATATTGTTGGTAGATTTCATATAGAAATGACCCGCATTTGATTGGCTGTGTTTTTGCAGCCATAGATGATGTGAAGGATGGGTTCAGTGAAGAGGTGCAGTTTTTCAGTCAGGGGATGCAGGAGGGTGATGTACCCTCCGCCTCTTCTCTCGACCAGGCCATCCTCAAGGCTTCCACTGCACCCCCTCCCAGGGACACACTTACCAAGTTCACTGGTAAGTCATGGCCTCTATCTCACCCCCTCCTAGGGACACACTCACAAAGTTCACTGATGGTAAGTAAAGGCCTCCACCTCACCCCCTCCCACGGACACACTCATCAAGTTCACTGGTAAATCAAGGCCTTCATATCACCCCCTCCCAGGGACACATTCACCACGTTCACTGGTAAGTCAAGGCCTCCACCTCACCACCTCCCAGGGACACATTCACCAAGTTCACTGGTAAATCAAGACCTCCACCTCACCACCTCCCAGGGACACATTCACCAAGTTCACTGGTGAATCAAGGCCTCCATCTCACCCCCTCCCAGGAACACACCAGGTTCACTGGTAAGTCACCTCACCCCCCTCCCAGAGACACTCACCAAGTTCACAGGTAAGTCATGGCCTCCACCTCGCCCCCTCCCAGAGACACTCACCAAGTTCACTGGTAAGTCATGGCCTCCACCTCACCCCCTCCCAGGGACACATTCACCAAGTTCAATGGTAAATCAAGGCCTCCATCTCACCCCCTCCAAGGGACACATTCACCAAGTTCACTGGTAAGTCAAGGCCTCCACCTCACCCCCTCCCAGGGACACATTCACCAAGTTCACTGGTAAGTCAAGGCCTCCATCTCACCCCCTCCAAGGAACACACCAGGTTCACTGGTAAGTCACCTCACCCCCTCCCAGAGACACTCACCAAGTTCACTGGTAAGTCATGGCCTCCACCTCACCCCCTCCCAGAGACACTCACCAAGTTCACAGGTAAGTCATGGCCTCCACCCCACCCCCTACCAGGGACTCGCTCACCAAGTTCAATGGTAAGTCAAGACCTCCATCTCACCCCCTCTCAGAGACACTCACCAAGTTCACTGGTAAGTCGTGGCCTCCACCTCACCCCCTCCCAGAGACACTCACTAAGTTCACTGGTAAGTCATGGCCTCCACCTCACCCCCTCCCAGGGACACATTCACCAAGTTCAATGGTAAGTCATGGCCTCCACCTCACCCCCTCCCAGGGACACATTCACCAAGTTCAATGGTAAATCAAGGCCTACATCTCACCCCCTCCAAGGGACACATTCACCAAGTTCACTGGTAAGTCAAGGCCTCCACCTCACCCCCTCCCAGGGACACATTCATCAAGTTCACTGGTAAGTCATGGCCTCCATCTCACCCCCTCCCAGGAACATACCAGGTTCACTGGTAAGTCACCTCACCCCGTCCCAGAGACACTCACCAAGTTCACAGGTAAGTCATGGCCTCCACCTCACCCCCTACCAGGGACTCACTCACCAAGTTCAATGGTAAGTCAAGACCTCCATCTCACCCCCTCCCAGAGACACTCACCAAGTTCACTGGTAAGTCGTGGCCTCCACCTCACCCCCTCCCAGAGACACTCACTAAGTTCACTGGTAAGTCATGGCCTCCACCTCACCCCCTCCCAGGGACACACTCGCAAGTTCACTGGTAAGTCAAGGCCTCCACCTCACCCCCTCCCAGAGACACTCACTAAGTTCACTGGTAAGTCATGGCCTCCACCTCACCCCCTCCCAGGGACACACTCACAAGTTCACTGGTAAGTCAAGGCCTCCACCTCACCCCCTCCCAGAGACACTCACTAAGTTCACTGGTAAGTCATGGCCTCCACCTCACCCCCTCCCAGGGACACACTCACAAGTTCACTGGTAAGTCGTGGCCTCCACCTCACCCCCTCCCAGAGACACTCACTAAGTTCACTGGTAAGTCATAGCCTCCACCTCACCCCCTCCCAGGGACACACTCACAAGTTCACTGGTAAGTCAAGGCCTCCACCTCACCCCCTCCCAGGGACACATTCACCAAGTTCACTGGTAAGTCAAGGCCTCCACCTCACCCCCTCCCAGGGACACATTCACCAAGTTCACTGGTAAGTCACCTCATCCCCTCCCAGAGACACTCACCAAGTTCACTGGTGAGTCAGGGCCTCTACCTCACCCCCTCCCAGACATACTCACCAAGTTCACTGGTAAAAATTAAGGCCTACCCAGATATACGCTCTCCAAGTTCAGTGGTAAGTCAAAAATCCACTTCTATGCAGGAATGCTCACCAAGGTAAATGGTAAATGAAGACCTCTACACAGGGACATTCCTCATATTTTAATGTAGTTCTACAATAATAAATATGATGTAAGGTATACTGCCTGCAAAAATGCATTTAATCATCCTCGCAAGCCAGGTGTGTGACTACGTACACTACCCCTGGTTGATTGCCTACGCATTGTATGGAAGTTAGCTGAATCAAACTCATAATTGACTTCGCTGTACCACCCTTGAGAACAGTGCTAACACTCGTCTGACTCTTAATTTCCAGTAATCCCAATATAATTACCCATTCGACCATTCTCATTAGCCGCTGAGAGGTATTGTGTATTCAAGTAATTACGTCTACTGCCCAAACAGTTCATGAAGACCTCCCAGAAGACCACTGGAATTTTACAGCAAGCAAAATTAGTGGCTGAGCTTATCTTTGGAATTTCAATGAGCGATCTGCACAGGGGTAGTGAGACTGATGCAATCAGCAGCACCCCCTGGTGCACAAGGATGCATTTAATAAGTGTGAAACTGTTTACAGTATCAGTGTCGCTCCCGCGAAATGTTTAAATTGTAAACAAAACATTTGTAAGTTGTAAACAGCCACTATTGGCTCATGTAGCAGAGATGCATTCCACTCCAAACCTGGCATTATACTCACGTCCGGAATATTCGGGGCAGGTCAAAATTTGTGGTACTGAAATCTTGTGTTCTAACGCTCTTGGCCTATTTTAATACACTGTTTGGTCTCACACTGATTCACGTGACACGCGAACAATTTACACAGCGTAGATAGGACCTAATTTTGACACAGGCGACTTTGACAAGATTTTGATTTCGCTAGTATATTTTCGTAAGTACTTCACTCAAGACAACTTTTGTAACAGTTTGCAGAAATTGTAAGGAATATGTGTCAGAGATTTAGCACATAAATATCTTACAGAATAATTTGGTCAGGTTTTAGTAATAATGGCAAAACACGATTGGACTCATGATTATTGCCCACACCAGTATACCTTTGAAATTCACTGGTTTCCACACTTACCTGCAAAGTGGGACAAAGTAGAGCCGATCCAGCAAACTTCCTGCTAATAATTACCCTAAGTGAATAAATGTAACCATTGTTTTCTTTCAGATCCACTCATATTTATATACACGTCTGGCACAACTGGCTTGCCAAAAGCTGCCAAAATAACTCATAGCAGGTCAGTTTCTTTGGTTTTCTTGTTATAAACTGCTTTTATTGATTGCCTTAACCTGTGCTGTCTTGTTACTAGCTGCACCGGCTGTATTGTTACTAGCTGCACAGGTTGTGTTGTTACTAGCTGCACTGGCTGTATTGTTACTAGCTGCACAGGCTGTGTTGTTACTAGCTGCACTGGCTGTGTTGTTACTAGCTGCATGGGCTGTGTTGTTACTAGCTGCACTGGCTGTATTGTTACTAGCTGCACAGGCTGTGTTGTTACTAGCTGCACCAGCTGTGTTGTTACTAGCTGCACAGGCTGTGTTGTTACTAGCTGCACTGGCTGTATTGTTACTAGCTGCACAGGCTGTGTTGTTACTAGCTGCACTGGCTGTGTTGTTACTAGCTGCACTGGCTGTGTTGTTACTAGCTGCACAGGCTGTGTTGTTACTAGCTGCACTGGCTGTGTTGTTACTAGCTGCACTGGCTGTGTTGTTACTAGCTGCACAGGCTGTGTTGTTACTAGCTGCACTGGCTGTATTGTTACTAGCTGCACAGGCTGTGTTGTTACTAGCTGCACTGGCTGTGTTGTTACTAGCTGCACTGGCTGTGTTGTTACTAGCTGCACAGGCTGTGTTGTTACTAGCTGCACTGGCTGTGTTGTTACTAGCTGCACTGGCTGTGTTGTTACTAGCTGCACTGGCTGTATTGTCATAAACTCTGTCTGCTTATACCCTGCATTGAGGTGTCGTGTACTGACATTACAAGAAGAAGCTGATCAGAACGTGAAACTTAAGCCACTTGGCTGTCTGACATTCATCGGTTCATGATTACAGTTGGATATCATTTTAATATCTTAAGAATGCTACCTTTCATGTATAGTCGTAACTAATGTTTTTTTTATTCAGCAGACAAGTGGCAATTGTTTTACTGGGAAACTGAAAACTGTTGAAGCTTTCTCATAGAATTCCACTTTCAAAGCATTCTGTGAAAAGCCCTGAGAATTGTGTGATTTGTTAAAGGTATAAATCTGCAGCCCAAACTGGAACAGTTGTGTCAGCAAATTAAATAGTTTTTGCTCGTCTTGTTTATAGTAACTGTGCAACTTGGGTGACACGAGTGACAACTTGGGTGACAGTGGTGACAACTTGGGTGACAGTGGTGATAACTTGGGTGACAGTGGTGACAAATTGGATGACAGTGGTGACAACTTGGGTGACAGTGGTGACAACTTGGGTGACAGTGGTGACAACTTGGATGACAGTGGTGACAACTTTGGTGACAATTGTGACAACTTGGGTGACAGTAGTGACAACTTGGATGACAGTGGTGACAAATTGGGTGACAATTGTGACAACTTGGGTGACAACTTGGATGACAACTTGGGTGATAGTGGTGACAACTTGGGTGACAGCGGTGACAACTTGGGTGACAGCAGTGACAACTGGTTTGAGTGATGTGAGGAACTCACATCTTGCTGTGGTTGCAGGTATTATTTTATGGCAAAATCAATGCATCTCTTCCTCAATATGAAGACTGACGACTACGTGTACTGCACCCTGCCTCTTTACCACTCTGCTGGGGGCATCCTAGGGGTGGGGCAGACCATCCTCAGTGGCTGCACACTTATAGTGCGACGAAAGTTCTCAGCCAGTCGCTTCTGGGACGACTGTGTCAAGTACAACTGTACTGTAAGTACATCTAGTTCTACTGTATTGGAAGTACATCTAGTTCTACTGTATTGGAAGTACATCTAGTTCTACTGTATTGGAAGTACATCTAGTTCAACTGTACTGTAAGTACATCTAGTTCAACTGTACTGTAAGTACATCTAGTTCTACTGTATTGGAAGTACATATAGTTCTACTGTATTGGAAATACATCTAGTTCTACTGTATTGGAAGTACATCTAGTTCTACTGTGTTGGAAGTACATCTAGTGCAACTGTACTGTAAGTACATCTAGTTCAACTGTACTGTAAGTACATCTAGTTCAACTGTACTGGAAGTTCATACAGTACAACTGTACTGAAAGTAAATGTAGTTTAGCTGTATTTTAGGTACTTCTAGTACAACTATGCTGTTAGTATGATTCAGCTGTACTGTAAGGACATTTAGTTGGCACTGTAGGTACATATAATACAACTGTACTGTAGGTACCTCTAATTCAATTGTACTGTACGGTCATATCAGAATCAGATTTCTGACTTCTATAAAAATAAAGCTGAAAATGCCATTAATTGCTAGCGTTTTTTGTTAGTAATTTGGGGATGGTCCCTAATAAATTGGGCAACAGCGTGATGTTTGGCTTATCTTTCATATGTAGGCATTACAAATTACTGTAGTATTACCACAAATTACAATAATATTACAAATTGTTGTTCATCTGTACTGTATGTAGTACTGGTCCATCTATACTATCAGTACCTCAAGTTTAACAGTATTGAACCCAAACACATCAAGTGTTAGTTTGGCGTTGCCCATGACCTGCCCTGCTCTACTCAGCATTTTGTTTATGTTGCCATGGTGACAGGTGGTACAGTACATAGGTGAGATCTGTCGTTACCTGCTGGCCCAGCCAGACCGCCCCCAGGACAAGCTTCACCAAGTACGACTCGCGTTTGGCAATGGCCTTCGGCCACAGATATGGATGTCCTTCAAAGATCGCTTCAACATCGAGCAAATTGGCGAGTTCTACGGTGCTACAGAGGGCAATGCCAATCTCGGTGAGTCATGGCAGTCTGCTACAAGACGGAACTAGTCAGGAAAACATTGTATCAAAAAGCCATGTATATTTAGGATTTGTTATTTTTCCATACCCACAGTGGTTAAGATCAGATTTCAGCATAACATTGTAGCAGCGGGTAACCATAGCAACGTCATGCTAGTGCAAGAGCAGGAAGACTATACGCCTTTTGATTCAACTAAATAGGTGTATTTGTTTTGATGAGGCAAGTGTTTTATTTACTTACTGACACATTTGGTATTACTGCTGTGTGTGGTATGACTGTCAATGCCTGGCCTTTCCCTCAGTCTCTCTCTTCCTCATGTGTTGTGTCTGTCATGATTCCCTGTGTCATGTCTCTGTGTGTCATGTGAGTCTCTTTCTGTCATGTCTGTCCTATGTCATGTTGCAGTGAACACTGACAACACAGTGGGTGTGGTGGGCTTTGTCACGCGGATCCTACCGTTTGTCTACCCGGTGACACTCATCAAGGTGGACCCTGAGACTGGCACACCCTTGAGGGACCAGGCAGGCATGTGCATCAAGTGTCGGCCAGGTAAGCATTACCTGTCACCGGTCTTGTCATGCTTTCACTTTCTCAGTAGCAAGACAATGTAAATTTGTGGTGGAATTTTCAGATACCGTAATGTTCCGTGTATAATACGCATCTTTGTCCTTTATATTTTACTTAAAAATCCAGGTGCGTATTATACATGGAGCTAGCGCTAAAGAAAAGAAAATTTTCTACGACTGAATATAAGCCAGAAATACGTGCTTTGTGAAATGTAGCTTTTTAGGCAAAGCATAGAAAATGTCGCCACTCATTTTATACAATCTATCATGCGCCGTAAGCATCCCAGACACGCATTTCATAAAAGATAGTTTCACAGTAACACAGTTTGGTGCATGCATCATGGCGGAAACGCAGTCCTGACAGTCTGCCAGGGGTTCCATGTAGTTCTTCAAACACCCGCTTGGTGTCATTCGTAGTCGTACAAGTATCTACCAGGTGGAAGAATGACTGTAGATATGACTCACAAGGTGACATCGTCGCGAGTGATGTGCCGGTGGCAATGCAGTAACTTGCGTAAGGGACATTTTTACGATTCTAGTATGGATTCAAGGATCATCACACAAATTTTGATGAAAAGACAGTGGCCAACCCTGAGCCGTGCTTCAAGCAAACTATGAGATGCGGGGAAATGAGGGATTGATGCCAAAAGTTGGGATGCATATTATACATGGTAATATAGGAATTCTATCAGAATTTTATAAAAGTCAGGGTGCGTAATATACATGGGGGCATATTATACATGGGGGGCATATTATACACCGAAACTTATGGTAGTTGTAGTTAGCTGAAATGGCAAGATGGCTGTTACAGCAGTAACGGCAAGACAACTGTTACAGAGAAATGTGTACAGAAATAAATGCTAGATTTGGGAGTATGAATATAGTCATGGTTAAACATGTTTAACAAGCTGTCTGTGAAGTACCTCAGAAGAGCAGGATACTGTCATACATGTAGATAAAAACACTGGGCTCTTGATAAGTCAAAGGCTTCCTTGTCCACCTGCCGTCTGGGGTTAATTCTGTGGATGGCAATCTTGTTAAATCTTGTCTGTCTGGTTGTTTGTCTGTCAGCCTGTCTGTCTGTCTGTCTGTAGGGGAGCCAGGGGAGCTCGTGGGTAAGATCGTCAAAGGAGACCCAGTGCGCAACTTTGATGGTTACATCTGCAAAGACGCAACAAACAAGAAGATCTGCTATGACGTGTTCACAAAGGGAGACCATGCTTTCCTTACAGGTAGGGTGTGTTCACAAAGGGAGACCATGCCTTCCTCACAGGTAGGATGTGTTCACAAAGGGAAACCATGCTTTCCTCACAGGTAAGACGTGTTCACAAAGGGAGACCATGCCTTCCTCACAGGTAGGATGTGTTAACAAAGGGAGACCATGCTTTCCTTACAGGTAGGATGTGTTCCCAAAGGGAGACCACGCCTTCCTCACAGGTGGGGTGTGTTTACAAAGGGAGACCATGCTTTCCTGACAGGTAGGATGTGTTCACAAAGGGAGACCATGCTTTCCTTACAGGTAGGATGTGTTCACAAAGGGAGACCATGCCTTCCTCACAGGTAGGATGTGTTCACAAAGGGAGACCATGCCTTCCTCACAGGTAGGATGTGTTTATAAAGGGAGACCATGCTTTCCTTACAGGTAGGATGTGTTCACAAAGGGAGACCATGCCTTCCTCACAGGTGGGATGTGTTCACAAAGGGAGACCATGCCTTCCTCACAGGTGGGATGTGTTTACAAAGGGAGACCATGCTTTCCTTACAGGTAGGATGTGTTCCCAAAGGGAGACCATGCCTTCCTCACAGGTAGGATGTGTTCACAAAGGGAGACCATGCCTTCCTCACAGGTAGGATGTGTTCACAAAGGGAGACCATGCCTTCCTCACAGGTGGGATATGTTCACAAAGGGAGACCATGCTTTCCTTACAGGTAGGATGTGTTCACAAAGGGAGACCATGCCTTCCTCACAGGTAGGATGTGTTCACAAAGGGAGACCATGCCTTCCTCACAGGTAGGATGTGTTTATAAAGGGAGACCATGCTTTCCTTACAGGTAGGATGTGTTCACACAGGGAGACCATGCCTTCCTCACAGGTGGGATGTGTTCACAAAGGGAGACCACGCCTTCCTCACAGGTGGGATGTGTTTACAAAGGGAGACCATGCTTTCCTTACAGGTAGGATGTGTTCCCAAAGGGAGACCATGCCTTCCTCACAGGTAGGATGTGTTCACAAAGGGAGACCATGCCTTCCTCACAGGTAGGATGTGTTTATAAAGGGAGACCATGCTTTCCTTACAGGTAGGATGTGTTCACAAAGGGAGACCATGCCTTCCTCACAGGTGGGATGTGTTCACAAAGGGAGACCATGCTTTCCTTACAGGTAGGATGTGTTCACAAAGGGAGACCATGCCTTCCTCACAGGTAGGATGTGTTCACAAAGGGAGACCATGCCTTCCTCACAGGTAGGATGTGTTTATAAAGGGAGACCATGCTTTCCTTACAGGTAGGATGTGTTCACAAAGGGAGACCATGCCTTCCTCACAGGTGGGATGTGTTCACAAAGGGAGACCATGCTTTCCTTACAGGTAGGATGTGTTCCCAAAGGGAGACACGCCTTCCTCACAGGTGGGATGTGTTTACAAAGGGAGACCATGCTTTCCTTACAGGTAGGATGTGTTCACAAAGGGAGACCATGCCTTCCACACAGGTAGGATGTGTTCACAAAGGGAAACCATGCTTTCCTCACAGGTAGGACATGTTCACAAAGGAAGACCATGCCTTCTTTACAGGTAGGACGAGTTCACAAAGAGAGACCATGCCTTCCTCACAGATAAGATGTGTTCACAAGGGAAGCCATGCCTTCCTTACATGTTCACAGTGGTTGTTATACCTGCTGTAATATATCTACGTTTCACTGCTATTAAATTGTCAGGTTTTTGTTCAGATTTAAACCATTTGTCAGCAATAAATTGAAGTAGTTGACACTGCTTAGACATGACACATGTGATGAATGAGTGTTATTAATGCCTGCGTTTGCCCTGCCAGGTGACCTGTTGGTGATGGATGAGTACGGCTACATGTCGTTCAAGGACCGGACGGGAGACACGTTCAGGTGGCGAGGAGAGAATGTGTCCACACTGGAAGTGGAGGCGACAATCAGCAACATTGTTTCCCTGGAGGACGTTGTAGTGTACGGGGTGCACGTGCCAGGTACAACACATTTAGCACACGTGCACACACGCACACAGAGACACACAGCACACACGAACATACACGTACTGTGTCAATGCAGAAAGTGATACGTGTTGTGTGCTTTAGGGCTGGAGGGATGTGCTGGCATGGCTGCTATTTCTGACAAGAACGGGTCGCTGGACCTGCGCCAGTTCTACGCTGCGGCCCAGAAGGCCCTGCCAGCGTATGCTCGTCCCGTCTTCCTAAGACTCCTACACACTGTTGATGCCACGGGTCAGTACCACAGAGAGCAGTGTCAGTGACAATTACATCACCAGATGATCAAGTTGAACTATTGCTTCATAAATTTAATTTAAGGTTATGGTTTGGACTCTTGTGTGGTTGAGCTCTGTGCCAAGGCCAGGGTGGCAGTGTAATAATGCACACATACACACACACACGCGCACCAACACACATGCACCCACCCACCAACACACACACACATGAATCCACCCACCAACACACACAAGCACACACACCCACCCACCCACCAACACATACACACATGCACCCACCAACACACACACGCATCCAGCCACCAACACATACACACACGCACCCACCCACCAACACACACAAATGCACCCACCCACCAACACACACACGCACCCACCCACCAACACATACACACACGCACCCACCCACCAACACACACAAATGCACCCACCCACCAACACTTTCAATTAAATGTTAAGACAAAGAAACATCCATATGAATGTTAATATCCAAATGTTGACATGCACTGTGTAATAAATGACAACTGGAGGTCAACCGTGAAAGGAAATAGTTGAGAAGAAATCATTGAGAAATGTAAGCGAAGTAAAGAGCATAATTAAAGTGTAACACAAGTGTAGTTAAAATGGTTCTCATGCAGGTACATTCAAGCTGAAGAAGACGACCTACAGGTCAGAAGGCTTTGACCCGGCAACCATCAGTGACCCTCTCTACTACATGGACATGAAGCGAGGAGAGTATTGCCCAGTCGACACCCACGTCTACAAGGACCTGTGTACTGGAGCCATTCGACTGTAAACACTGTCATACAACTATGAATGTAGCAATGTTCGACTGTGAAAATTGCAACATTCGACTGTGAATACTGTCATTGGACTGTGAATATTGTGTCATTTGATTGTAAACATTGTGTCATTCGACGGTGGACATTATAATTTGATTGAACAGTGTGACATTAAACCATGAACATTATCATCTCACTGAGCATTTGCATCATTCGACTGTGAACATTGTCATTTGACTGAACATTTGCATCATTTGATTGTGAACATTGTTTCATTTAATTAAACATTGGGACATTTGACTGTTAACATTGTGTCATTCGATTGTGAACATTGTATCATTCGACCATGAACATTGTATCAGTCGACCATAAACATTGTATCAGTTCGACTGTGAACATTGTGACATTGAATATGAACATTGCGTCATTGCTAGATCTTCATGCACCTCTTGGTGTGCCAGCTGTGATGATGCTTAGGTAAACGGACAGACTACTTGAAATGTTATTTAAATATCCATTGTTTTACACTCAACGTCTTCATTCATCAAGTAGCTGTGGATGAAGCAAGCACTGGAGGTGTTTCAAGTACTTGCCAACCATTCAACGTTGACAGTCACAATATCCTCATAAACCTGGGACTCATTCTCTCGCTCAGTGTTGTCAGTGCAAGTCTTTGTATAGCAGTGTTTCTACGAGGTATCTTTGAGTTTCTCAGGCCGAGCACCTTGACTAGATCTGTACATAGCAGGAGACGCCGTTTGTAAATGAATGTACTGCATTGGACCAACTCATGCTAAATCATTACGATGTACGACATGAAATTTCAACAGGAGTTTGAATCATAGTTTGCTAGTTCAAGGCAGTTTGGTGTTATGAAATATGTTAGCATAAGGTATTGCATCGTTAGCAGTCGATTTTAAGGGCAAGAACTTTTATATGTTGTAGTACATCTGTCATGTTGACGAGCAATGTGATTGAGTTTGCCTACGAACAGTGTGGTGCGTGGAAAGTCATGTATGTGTTGAACACAACTGGTTCATATTGTGGATCACACTGAGTGAGACGAGACATTATTTTTATGATGTTGAAAAATGCATTCGTGGATCGGTCGATAACACGGCTGTATTTGCTGTGAATCAGTTGATAACAACATGTCTGCATTTTGCTGTGAATCAGTTGATAACAACATGCTTGTATATGCTGTGAACCAGGTGATAACAACATGCCTATATCTGTTAGTATGTATTACATTTAGAAACAAGCCGGCAAACTGTTTTGTCATGCCACGCTCAACTAGTGGCAACACCAGTCAATATAATTCCATGCTTGCATGTTTTTGTTGCTGGTCGTTTGTAAGTGGGAACAAACCGAATGAGGTGGCTGTCCGAATGAAAACTCTATGTGGTTGTGTGGATGGGTGTGTCTATAAAGGGGTGGACGAACGTAGCAGGATGAGAGAAGATTTATATTTTATTTTCTATGAACCTAAGTGGATAGTAATCATCTGTAAATATGTGCCAATCTGTTGTTTGTACATATTTGTTGACATACAAAGTGTCAATTGTTGTTTCTATTTTAATACTACATGAGTGAAAGGTCTGAGAGGCAATGGTCTAGCTTCTCAGTGTGTTGCTTTTTGTAAGTTAAAGTGTACTGGTAATTAACAGTTAGAAACTATGAAATCGGTAGAATGTGTAAGCAGAACCAGTGTCAGTGCGCTATGAACCAGATGAAATGACAGTCTAGTCTACTAGAAGAAACCGTGGCTCTAGGTCTGCTCCAGTCGGCCTGGCGGACTGAGGCTCTCGTCTCCAGCCAGCCTGGCGGACTGAGGCTCTCGTCTCCAGTCAGCATGGCGGACTGAGGCTCTCGTCTCCAGTCAGCCTGGCGGACTGAGGCTCTCGTCTCCAGTCAGCCTGGCAGACTGAAGCTCTCGTCTCCAGTCAGCCTGGCGGACTGAGGCTCTCGTCTCCAGTCAGCCTGGCAGTCTGAGGCTTTTGTCTCCAGTCAGCCTGGCAGGTCTAAGGCTGTGTCAGTTCGTGCACAACATTAGCATGTTACATGACACCCAACAGAAAGGTCCAAGCGTGTATTATAATTGAGTTGCAACTGTTACATTCTAATGGTGTCCGTATCGCCAGCATCGCAGCAAACCAGTATATTCTGTATATAATGTCTATGTCTATATATTAATTGGCAAAAAACCCAAGGTCATTATTATATAGACACATACATATTATGTCGGTATGTAGTGATTGAAGGTTCTGTTACCCTGACCGGTCATGGTGAATGTCTGCTCTATATCTAGATTTGTTGCAGTCATAGACAGAAGAATACAACATGAACTATGCAATAAAAATATAAATCCTTATAAGATTCTGTGTATGTTGTGTATAGTAGCAATTAGACTCAACACAAAGAAATGTAAATAAAATTGTTGTATATTTGTACAAAGCAGTGGTCAAAAGATGTCCATTCACATCATTTAGGTGCTTGACCTGTCCAGTCTGGTAGACAATTGATACTACATCATCTGACACTACCTTCACTAGACATATATCTGCCACACGCAGTTGTCTCCTACAGCAACCACACTCTGCCAATCTAGTTCTGTTGTACACATTTCTCTTGACTGACAACAACCACACTGCCAATCTAGTTCTGTTGTACACATTTCTCTTGACTGACAACAACCACACTGCCAATCTAGTTCTGTTGTACCCATTTCTCTTGACTGACAACAACCACACTCTGCCAATCTAGTTCTGTTGTACACATTTCTCTTGACTGACAACAACCAATCTGCCAATCTAGTTCTGTTGTACACATTTCTCTCGGCTGACAACATCCAAACTGTGCCAATCTAGTTCTGTTGTACACATTTCTCTCGACTGACAACATCCAAACTCTGCCAATCTAGTTCTGTTGTACACATTTCTCTTGACTGACAACAACCACACTCTGCCAATCTACTTCTGTTGTACACATTTCTCTTGACTGACAACAACCACACTCTGCCAATCTAGTTCTGTTGTACCCATTTCTCTTGACTGACAACAACCACACTGCCAATCTAGTTCTGTTGTACACATTTCTCTTGACTGACAACAACCAATCTGCCAATCTAGTTCTGTTGTACACATTTCTCTCGGCTGACAACATCCAAACTGTGCCAATCTAGTTCTGTTGTACACATTTCTCTCGACTGACAACATCCAAACTCTGCCAATCTAGTGCTGTTGTACACATTTCTCTCGACTGACAACATCCAAACTCTGCCAATCTAGTTCTGTTGTACACATTTCTCTTGACTGACAACCAAACTCTGCCAATCTAGTTCTGTTGTACACATTTCTCTCGACTGACAACAACCAAACTCTGCCAATCTAGTTCTGTTGTACACATTTCTCTCGATTGACAACATCCAAACTCTGCCAATCTAGTTCTGTTGTACACATTTCTCTCGACTGACAACAACCAAACTCTGCCAATCTAGTTCTGTTGTACACATTTCTCTCGACTGACAACATCCAAACTCTGCCAATCTAGTTCTGTTGCACACATTTCTCTTGACTGACAACATCCAAACTCTCATTGCCAATATAGTTCCAAACTCTCATCACCAATATAGTTCCAAACTCTCATCACCAATATAGTTCCACACTCTCATCACCAATATAGTTCCACACTCTCATCACCAATTTAGTTCCAAACTCTCACCACCAATATAGTTCTAAACTCTCACCACCAATATAGTTCCAAACTCTCATCACCAATATAGTTCCACACTCATCACCAATATAGTTCCACACTCTCATCACCAATTTAGTTCCAAACTCTCACCACCAATATAGTTCCAAACTCTCATCACCAATATAGTTCCACACTCTCATCACCAATATAGTTCCACATTCTCATCACCAATTTAGTTCCAAACTCTCACCACCAATATAGTTCCAAACTCTCACCATCAATATAGTTCTAAACTCTCATCACCAATATAGTTCCAAACTCACACCACCAATATAGTTCCAAACTCTCACCACCAATATAGTTCCACAGTA
This sequence comes from Paraescarpia echinospica, assembly GCA_020002185.1. Classification (NCBI taxonomy): domain Eukaryota; kingdom Metazoa; phylum Annelida; class Polychaeta; order Sabellida; family Siboglinidae; genus Paraescarpia; species Paraescarpia echinospica. The sequence goes on from CM034540.1 coordinate 17,261,350, forward strand.
TACTGTTGTCATTTCTGACAACAATGAAACAGTCTCTTGTGAAACAGTTCTGTCGAGGAACATCTCACAACGTGGAGCTCCATCTTGTCAGACTGGCTTGACCAGATGCAACTGTCCAACAGTCACTGTCCAGACGTCACTGTACGCACTGTCCAGTCGTTTGATGACCCAAGGGGTGACCATGTGAGGAGGTCAACTCTCCAGCTCCAGTCTCTGCTGTGTGAGGCCAACGACCTCCTTCATGACAGCCGGCTTCAATAGCTCACGCACCTACACAAACACAGTGTGATGACACTCAAACATAATGACACAATGAACACACTGTGACACACAGAACACACTTGGTGACTCATATAAAACTTGATGACACATAGAACCCAAATGACACAGAACACATGACACAGTGACACACATTGTGACACACAGAACACACGTTTGACAAGAACACACATGATGACACACAGACCACACACTCCGTGATGCAGAACACACTCAGTGACACACAGAACACACTCAGTGTCACATACAAAACCTACTCTATGACACACAGAACACACTTGCAGACATGTTCTGTGACACACACAGCTTCACGCTGACCTCACTGACCTGGTACTTGAGAGAAGCCTCGAACGTGTACAGGATACTTGTGTCGTACAACATCATCCTGTGCTGCGCCAGCGCGATGACACAGTTGTGTAGACGCGCCACGACCTCACGGTCAGCCAGCGACACGGGCTGCAATGACACGTCACTAAACACTGTCAGTAAACCAATGACAGAGGCTGCAATGACATGTCACTAAATACCATTACTAGGTCAGCCAGCAACACAGGCTGCAATGATACATCACTAAATATTGTCTGTAGGTAAACCAATGATAAGGCTGCAACGACATGTCTTTAAATATCATCACCAGGTCAGCCAGTGACACAGGCTGCAATGACACGTCACTAAATATTGTCTGTAGGTAAACCAATGATAAGGCTGCAACGACATGTCTTTAAATATCATCACCAGGTCAGCCAGTGACACAGGCTGCAATGACATGTTACTAAATACAATCACTAGGTGTTGAAAGTGAAAGAAAGCTGGTTAAATTGATGGCCAACCAACCAGGTTGATGGTCAAGTTTGAGGATGATGGTCAAACAACCAAGTTGATGGTCAAGCAACCGGGGTGATGGTCAAATTATGAAACTGATGGTCAAGCAACCAGGTTAATGGTAAAGCAACCAGGTTGATAATCAAGCAATCATGTTGATGGTCAAGCAACCATGTTGATGGTCAAACAACCGAGGTTGATGGTCGAGTGACCATGTTGATGGTCAAGCGACAAAGTTGATGGTCAAGCAACCAAGTTGATAGTTAAGCAACCAAGTTGATAGTTAAGTAACCAAGTTGATGGTCAGGCAACCAAGCTGATGGTCAAGCAAACAGGTTGATGGTATAGCAACAAGTACCTCAGTGTTCTCTACGAAGCCTCCAGTGTTGTCAGTGTCGTCGTTGACTGTTGGACAGATCCACACATAGCCATTGTTACCCAGGATGATACTAGCCCCACACGGCAGGTTGTGGAAGTGGGTCTTACGGCGCTTCACTAGAGAGGGCGCCACTTGCACCAGTGTTCCCTGGGACAGCTAAAGGAGACGGAAACGTTGTCCTCGGTTTTAAAATGTCACGTTTCTCTAAAGTAGGAGTTTTCAAAAACAATCATAAATACAAATGTATCTGAGTCTTTTGTAATGATGGTACTTGAGAGAGCATTGGCTTAAAGCACCATGTGTTTAATGTAGTCCAGGTCACCCAATGGTCGTTTCTGTTTCAGTGCCAGCCAAAATTGTGCTGACGTACAAGAAGTGCTAAGCGATTTTTTTAGACTTGCATGTCATTCTAAACTTGTATTATTATGCGTTCAGTGTGCAAATATCACAAAGTAAACTAAACATTTCCTGAAATATAATTTTCTATTTAATTCCAAAAAAGTAACAGTCAGATCACACAACATAACTCGTATTCACTAATAAATACACTTTGCAAGTTAAACATTTTTGTTTTTGGTTATAAATTAGGTTTTATTTTTTGCCATCGAATGCACGTAAATCAATGCGTAATTATAATACCAGCAACTGAACACCTTCATTTTTTATTTATAATCTTACTTACCAATTTCTAGTGGTGTCACACACACCAACCATTGCCAGTAGACATTGCAAAAATTCAATCGGCTGCTTGGCATTTCTTAATAAAACTGGTGATTGGCGAGATCAGCTCTTTGGCACTGAATGCTTCATCATCAAGCATGACAGTGCCCTGTCATCAAGAATGATGGTCTTCTGTCACCAAGTGTGACAGAACTTTATCACCAAGTGTGACAGAACTTTATCACCAAGTGTAACAGTGTTCTGTCACCAAATGTGACAGCGTTCTGTCACCACGTGTAGAGGACAGTGGGACCAGTGATGTGTTGACATCAGCTAGTAGCCTTACCTTGCCGTACTTGAGACTGCGGGTGTGCAGAGAGAGAGCACCATCAGAGAAGATGGCCTGAACCTCCGCCTGAGTGCTCACGTCAAGGAACACACACCTAGATCCAGGCGCACACCACGCATAACTCCACAACTCATGACTTTATTTGTGGTTTGATGATTTCACCAAAACTAAACAAATTAGTACAAATGAGTGACCATATGACGGCCAGTACTGGATGTTCAATTGTTCATGCAATGAGGCAAGCAAGGTGACCGAGACCATTACTGTAATATACAATAAGGGTGAGGATGGGATCATGGCAGCCAGCTTGGGGTTATGTCAACAGTGTGAAGTACAGGGCAGTGCTAAACAGAACTTTCCTATTGAAGAATGAAGCCAACAGACTGTTTCCATCTTTTTGTAGTATTAATGTTTATTAATGTTCATTGCGAGCTAATTATAGAAAAGCTGCTACGCATTTAGGATTATGCACAGCCTATCTATGAGGTGTAGCGCTAGCCTCGGGTTTTTTAGTTCTGGCACCAGACTTGCGTTCAATTCTTAATTGAATTTACACTGAATTGAATTGATCAACAAAATGCATGAATTGGAATTGAATAAAACCAAAACAGATCGAATTACAATTGAATCCCGCAAAGTAAGATAAATTGATCGAAACGGAAAATAATTTTTTTTTTTTTATATAAATTGAGATGTGTAAACTACAAAATATACGTTAAATTGTAACATTTTCGGATGTGTCGTTTTGGTCAAAGACCAAAATAATACAACCAACAGCAGAACTACCAGTATTTACAGGCACAATAGGATTTGTCACCAGACAAAACATGTGCTGCTGTCTAGCAGTTCTCTGCTCTCTCAGACCCTATGGCTATGTGCTCCAGTTTTACTAGCAGCATAGGACAGAGCTTCTAAGTGCTAATTGGATCACAGCTAGTTAACCACCAGAGACCAAAATTACTGTTTGCAGAGGGGGTCAATTAGCATTTGCAGATGTCCAGAGTTCAGCATCCCCTTTGTTCTTTAGCCAGGCTGCAAGGTAGTACCATAGTAGACACTAGTGCAGGTTGTCTGATTTGAGTCAACATAACCCTTCATAACACTCAGATTGAAGTACTTGGCACAAGGCATGCTTAGCACTGTCTCTTCTGGGAACAAAACAGGCATTGTATGATGGTCTTCCTGGCTTAGCTCAATTAAACAAATTAAAACTTTATTGTTTGCTTCAGGGGGTTTCAGTGCACATCAATATATAGAAACTCAATAATAAGTCACAACAAATTTACACAACAGCTGTTGTTGCCGATTTGAATTGGAATTGTATAAAAATTAATTGAATTAGAACTGATCCTTTTTTGTGAGTACATTGAATTGAAATGGAAATGATCCTTGGTAAATACACATGAATTGGAATTGAATTGGAATTAATAAAAACGAATTGAACCCAGGTCTGTCTGGCAATGACTGTTACAATATTAGATTTTAAAAAGTATGTGCAGTACAGGATATAGGCATCTACGAACATAGTATTGAATACAGCAATGTTTATAATAACCCCTGTACTGCGTATAAAGTGGAAACGAACAATTCATACACTCTTGTAAACTTGGCTAATTTTTGTATTGTTACTATGGATATATTGCATATATGATTTGTCTGAAATAAAGTTTGATTGATTGGCTGTCAGGCTGACCGAGTGGCTGTCTGCCTGACTGACTGCATGACTGTCTGCCTGACTGACTGACTGCCTGACTGTCTGAGCAAGGATACACTGATGATGTCTCCCTCTGCGAGGTAGTCTCTCATCATCCTCTCATCTTCCTCCGACCGCCGTCTCTGATAGAACAGATCACACTTAGGACATTGCTGGAAGGAACATTTTCACACAACAAAGGGGGTACAGGTCATGTGGGGGCATAGGTAATGTAGGGGGCATGGGTCATATGAGGGGGACAGGGCATGTGGGGGGCACAGGTCATGTGGGGGGATAAGTCTTGGGTGGACACAAATACTGTGAGGAACACAGGTTTTATGAGGGATGTATTTGTCAATATGTCTCCCGATTCAATCAATGTCCCCAAATTCTGTCAATATGTCCCCCGATTCTGTCGATACGTCCCCGATTCTGTTTGTATGTCCCGGTGTCTAGACTGTATTTTGTTGCATTGGTGGCGCGTTCCACTCACTAGTTCGCCACCGGGCAGGTTGACGGCAGACAACATGAGGATCGCGTCTTGGCGTGAGTGAATGTCAACCTTCCATCGACGCTGACCAACCTGGAGAATACGGCCGATGACAACGTCACCGACCTCACCATTGTACCTGCCAACAGACATGTCAATGAATGTCAATGAATGTCACCACTGTACCTGACAACAGACATGTCAATGAATGTCACCACTGTACCTGCCAACAGACATGTCAATGAATGTCACCATTGTAACTGCCAACAGACATGTCAATCAATATCATCACTGTACCTGACATCAGACATGTCAATAAATGTCACCATTGTATCTGCCAACAGACATGTCAATGAATGTCACCATTGTACCTGCCAACAGATATGTCAATGAATGTCACCATTGTACCTGCCAACAGACATGTCAATCAGTGTCATCACTGTACCTGACAACAGACATGTCAATGAATGTCACCATTGTACCTGCCAACAGACATGTCAATCAATGTCATCACTGTACCTGACAACAGACATGTCAATGAGTGTCACCATTGTACCTACCAACAGACATGTCAATCAATGTCACCATTGTACCTGTCAACAGACATGTCAATCAATGTCACCATTGTACCTGACAACAGGCATGTCAATCAATGTCACCATTGAACCTGACAACAGACATGTCAATCAATGTCACCATTGTACCTGACAACAGACATGTCAATCAGTGTCACCATTGTACCTGATAACAGACGAGTCAATCAGTGTCACCATTGTACCTGATAACAGACGAGTCAATCAGTGTCACCATTGTACCTGATAACAGACGAGCCAATCAGTGTCACCATTGTATCTGACAACAGACATGTCAATCAGTTTCACCATTGTATCTGACAACAGACATGTCAATCAGTGTCACCATTGTATCTGACAACAGACATGTCAATCAATGTCACCATTGTATCTGACAACAGACATGTCAATCAGTGTCACCATTGTATCTGACAACAGACATGTCAATCAGTGTCACCATTGTATCTGACAACAGACATGTCAATGAATGTCACCACTGTACCTGCCAACAGACATGTCAATCAATGTCATCACTGTACCTGACAACAGACATGTCAATGAGTGTCACCATTGTACCTACCAACAGACATGTCAATCAATGTCACCATTGTACCTGTCAACAGACATGTCAATCAATGTCACCATTGTACCTGACAACAGACATGTCAATCAGTGTCACCATTGTACCTGACAACAGACATGTCAATCAGTGTCACCATTGTACCTGATAACAGACGAGTCAATCAGTGTCACCATTGTACCTGACAACAGCCATGTCAATCAATGTCACCATTGTACCTGACAACATACATGTCAATCAGTGTCACCATTGTACCTGATAACAGACGAGTCAATCAGTGTCACCATTGTACCTGATAACAGACGAGTCAATCAGTGTCACCATTGTACCTGATAACAGATGTGCCAATCAGTGTCACCATTGTATCTGACAACAGACATGTCAATCAGTTTCACCATTGTATCTGACAACAGACATGTCAATCAGTGTCACCATTGTATCTGACAACAGACATGTCAATCAGTGTCACCATTGTATCTGACAACAGACATGTCAATCAGTGTCACCATTGTATCTGACAACAGACATGTCAATCAGTGTCACCATTGTATCTGACAACAGACATGTCAATCAATGTCACCATTGTATCTGACAACAGACATGTCAATCAATGTCACCATTGTATCTGACAACAGACATGTCAATCAATGTCACCATTGTATCTGACAACAGACATGTCAATCAATGTCACCATTGTATCTGACAACAGACATGTCAATCAATGTCACCATTGTATCTGACAACAGACATGTCAATCAATGTCACCATTGTATCTGACAACAGACATGTCAATCAATGTCACCATTGTATCTGACAACAGACATGTCAATCATTATGTCACTACCTACATCCACAAACTAAATGTATTCGTGCACATTTTCTCTTAGTAATGACCACTGAATGTAGTCACTATTTAGGAAAACAGGTTCAGAGACGACTGGTGCTGACAGAACTACAACTAGTATTGTCCCACATCTCCCCTAGCCACAAGGTTAATAATAATACAAATTTATTTCAGACATCAAGGAACATAATAGTATACAGTACATCCATAGTAAAGTAATTAAATATGTGCATAATTATAAAGTGAATACCTAATAATGAGTTAAGCACAACTACAAAATATTATATAATGCACCTATCCATGTTCCGTGTAATGCAGAAGTGGTATATACATCACTGTTAAGAGTGCACTGTACAATTAAGTTGGTGGAAATAGATAACTTGCTCATTAAACTGTAAATGCATTTTCTAATACGAGTGTTACAACTGTCAACAACCGAAGTGGCAAACATGATACTTGCACTGCATCTCATAGGCAGGTTATGTAAGATCCTGCATGCATTATTGTAAGACACATATTGAAACACTGAAATGACAACTTTCTGGCGAAACTCAAAAGTGCGTTGTATCCACGTGACATTGCGGAAAACTCGATACTCTAAACGGTCGCATCGAACATTTGACAAAAGAAATACGAGCGAAGGACTCGCGAATTGCCGAGCTGGAAACGAGGGTCGACACGCTTGAGCAATCAGCTGACAAACTTGAACAATATACTCGTCGCCCAAACTTAACTTTCCACGGCATCGCGGAAAGAAGCGAGGTGAGGACACTGACACCATAGTGCTTGACATTATCAATGACAAGATGAAAACTACGCCGCCACTAACTAGAGAAGACATAGAGCGAAGCCATCGCCTTGGCGCTAAACGAGCCACGGGGTCCCGCCCAATCATTGTGCACTTTAAGACAGAGCGAAAGCGTGATAACGTTTTCCGCAGTCGCTTTAACCTGAAAGACTACAACAGAAGAAATAGTAATGCACGGGTCTTCGTTAACGAAGATTTAACAAGTCGTAGTTCAATGTTGGCTTATGAATACAGAAAACTGAAAAACCAAAAAAAGATCAACGACTGCTGGACTGCCAACGCTAAAATTATGGTCAAAGACCTCAGCAATAAAATCAAAGAAATCACATGTGTAAATGATTTCCAGTTGTACATATGTAAGTGATCACCAGTTGTACATCTGTAAATGATCTCCAGTTGTACGTTATTGTCAATGAAAGCAGTGATAACTTGATAATCTGTAATACATTCAAGATTATTGTGTGATTTCTATTTTTTATGTGATTCTATTTTTTATGTATTTCTATTTTAATGTATTCCTGTTCTTTTGTCGGTTAAAAAAATAATAATTACATAATCTACTTATGCTGTATGACCAACTGCAATTAACAGTTTGCAGTATTGTTGATATATATGATGATATATGGGCTATTCATGCCCTTTATTTCTTTTCTTTTCTTTTTTGTATGAATGACATTTAAATAACTAGTATTATAACTAATCGTTTCTCTCCTCATAACATCAGTAATGCTTAATTACTTTTGATATCTTGATACTGGACTAATCACGACGTTATATCTCTTCTATTATTTTTAGTTTGACAACTGTTAATCTATATGCAGTCACCGTTGATAACATAGCTCACCCCTTTCCCTGGCGTTACGCCTTATATTCATGACCCAACACCCAATCTGTCATGTTTTTTTCTTATCTTTTATATTTATTTATTCTAAGTCTAGTCTTGACTACTCTGCTATATGCATTGTCACACACGGAGTATTTCTTAACATTCACATATGCACAGGAAATAAATACACACAAGTTCACTCTTTTGTAAAATACCTAACATACGTACAATGGCTGGCTATATTATTGTTTTATGTCCGAACCTAAGCAATGACTTCTGATGTGACATTTCTCTCCCACTTGGGAGGTATCCGAAACTGTTCTTTAATAAATCTTCTAGATATAAACGAAAATAGTACTGAACAAAATGAACCTCAGTTGACCCATTGTTCTTCATACTATGACATCGATATGTTTCACAAGTTAGCACATAAAAATACTGATAATTTTAGTATCCTAAGCCTAAATATTCAATCTATTAATGCTAAATTTGATGAACTTGAACTTTTCGTAGAGCTTCTAAATACTAAACAATTTAAATTTAGCATTATATGTTTGCAAGAAACATGGAAGTCAAATAATGACGATTTATCTCAATTCAGTTTACACGGATATGATCTAATTGCTCAGGGGAAACATTGTAGTGTCAAAGGGGGTTTAATAATTTACATAGATAATAAATATCAATATAATGTACTTAAGAATATCAACATGTATGAACATTGGGAGGGGTTAGTAATTCAAGTAACTGGAGGCAGCTTATCAAAAACACTTACTATTGGAAACATATACAGACCGCCTACCGGGTAGGTCATTAAATCAAAATATTATAGATTTCATAGCTGAATTTTCAACAACAATGGCTACTCTAGAAAGTTGTAATAATCTAATAATTTCAGGCGATTTCAATATCAATCTACTTAAAATAAACGAGAACAAAATATACAGTGAATTCTTTGATACTATAATTTCATACAGTCTCTATCCACAAATTACCTTTCCTACTCGCTTTACCAGAACTAACGGAACACTGATAGACAACTTTTTCAGTAAATTAAATAAATCAATATTAGATAGCACTGCAGGAATCTTCACTAATACCCTTTCTGATCATCAACCTTACTTCCTAATCATGAATATAAACGTAAAATCTAAACCTCCTCAAAAATTTGTTCGAGTAAATCTACAAAATAAGGCAGCTATGCATAATGTTAAATTTGAGATAAATTCGGATGCAATGTATAACAAACTAAACAAATCTCCTACAGCTGACCCCAATTTAAATTATAACATAATACACGAAGAAATTATGCATGCTAAGAATAAGCATATGCCTGTTAAAATCATGAAATATAATAAATACAAACATAAGCATTCAACCTGGATCACACACGGTCTTCTAAAATCAATCAAATATCGAGACTCGCTTTATAAGAAATTAAAAATGTCTAATCCAAATTTACCTATGTACGAAGTCTTTCAAACTAACCTAAAAACATATAATTTAATATTAAAGAAAAATATTCGTACTGCCAAACAAATGTACTTTGAGTCACGCTTTAACCGATATAAAGATGACATTAGAAATACATGGAAAACCATAAATGAATTTATTTCCAAAAATAATACAAACAACACTGTTTTGTTTAAAAGTAACGGCATAACTATAACAGATAAAACGGTTATTGCAAACCAATTTAACAACTATTTTACAAGTATAGGTCAGTCGACAGCACAAGACATTCATTACAATGGTAATAAGGATTATAATTACTACTTAAATGATAATGTCCATTCCGTTTTCAGTCTATTAAATGTTGATGAAGAAATAGTCAAGAAAACCATTGAAAGCCTTCCCAATAAAATCAGTAGTGGCTGTGACGGTATTTCCTGTAAACTTTTGAAAATAATTGAACCCTCCATCATCAAACCATTAACCCTGGTAATAAATCAAGTAATAAATACTGGTATATTTCCCGATACACTTAAACTCGCTAAAGTAGTTCCTATTTTTAAGAAAGATGACCCATCTGTTTAAAAAAATTATAGACCCATATCTCTTCTTCCAACAATTTCAAAAGTGTTAGAGAAAATAATATCTGGTCAACTAACAGCATACTTTAATGATTCTGATCTATTTGTTAAAAATCAATATGGTTTTAGGAAAAAACACTCTACCGAGTATGCATCACTTGAACTAATAGATAGAATAATTACACAAATTGATAAAAATTATGTTCCTTTCAGTATTTTTCTTGACCTCTCTAAGGCCTTCGATACAACTGATCACTCGATACTATTAACTAAACTAAGATATTATGGATTACAAGGTCCTACCCTGAATCTATTTAATAGCTACTTAAGCAATAGAAGACAATACACCGAATTTCAAAACGAAAGTTCAGATATCCTACCTATCACAATTGGTGTACCACAAGGATCTATTCTTGGTCCCCTATTATTCATAATATACATTAATGATTTTCCTAAAGCTAGCGAAATGTTTAACTTTATTATGTATGCCGACGATACCACCTTATTTAGCACCATCAACTATTTTCAAGGTAATTTCCCAAATAGAAATATAGAATCGGCAATAAATGATGAACTCCTTAAAATAATTGAATGGTTAAACATTAATAAATTATCATTAAACAGAAACAAATCTAAATACATGATTTTTCACATGCAAAATAAAGCTGTCGATAACTTTACGCTCAATATAAATGGTACAAACATTGAAAGAGTAGATGAATTTAATTTTTTAGGACTTACTTTAGATACAAATTTAAATTGGAATAAATACATTGAAAAAGTATCAAACAAGTGTTCCAAAACAGTCGGCATCTTAAACAGACTAAAATATGTTTTTCCCCTAGAAATTAAAATTATCTTATATAATATGTTATTTTATCACATATCAACTATTGTATTATGGTGTGGGGATACCAAGGAAGTCGAATGTTGAAAATACAAAAGAAAGCTATGAAAATTTTATCTATAAGTAAATATAATTCACACTCTGAGCCACTTTTCAAAAAATGAATATCTTAAAAATTGATGACATGTTAAAATTACATGAACTTAAGTTTTATTATAAATATGTACATCATGACCTCCCTGCCCACCTATTAAATTGGAAAATAAATACAAATGCTTACGTACACAATTACAACACAAGGAAAAAAAACAGAGTTACACCCATTCAGAACAAAACATGAATTTGCCAAAAGATGTCTTAGATACAGTTTGCCACATGTCATTAACAATACCTCAAAGTTAGTCACAGAGAAGATTGGAACACATAGCTTCAGAGGTTTTGCTAATTATGCAAAAAACAATTTATTAGAAAAATACGTAGATACGTGTACAATATTAAACTGCTATACATGCTATCAAAGTCATTAAAACTGTATTATTGTATGTGATATGTTTGGATATGTATTGTATTTGTGCATATACACATTTTTTTTTTTACAAGTATATTGATGTGTACTATTGACAACTAGTATTTGTTTATTTTAACATACCATTAATACTCCAATACATGCATATATGTAATCAAGTAATCTCGGTTTCTTTTCTTTTCCTGCACATTTACATTTGCACTTCCTTCGATAAAATTGAGTTGAAACAAATTATTATTGTGGCTCCTATGAGAGCGACTGTTATTGTCTTAATAGGAGTCACAGACCCCATCTAATTTGAAACTACACTGCATTTGTATATATGAATATATATGCCTATTCATGTTACGTTAATTTGATATTATACACATATTGTAATTGGGGTTTAAATAAAACTTTCTTGTTCTTGTTCTATATTTAACCCACAATGAGCACAAATACACATTACTACAATAGCAAAAGAATAACTTATTTTTAACTTGCTTAGAACAAAAATAAAATTGTCTAAGCAAAATATTGCACTTGCCATAAAGGCTCCCTTGTTTAGCTTTTATATCAGCTTCATCACACAAAGTATCAGTTATTATATGACCAAGATACTTATATGATTTGGTCACATTTAACAGTTTCCCCCAACATTATATTTGCTACCTGACCTATCTTCAAAATATCAAAAAACATTACTTGAGATTTTTGACTGTTAATTATTGGTTACACTACAGCCATGCGTGTCTTGTCTACACAATTGTTATAATCATAGACTAATGCAGAGACCCGTTATTTGGATGGGCTAAGTCGACCGGGAGCGGGTAAGAAATTTGACTGACGAGTACAAACCAGTCAACTGTGTAATGACCCGCCCTACCGCTATACCGATGGGCTGTGTGACGGGCGCCGCATGCGTGGAGCCACTCTCTGACTTTGGCACAGCCTTCACAGGGCAGTTCCTGGAAATATTCTAAACACCTGTGGCGTCACTCCGTGTGTATATTTTGTAGCAATATTCAAATGGATACTGTTTTAATGCAACAGTGCAGATACACTGTTAATTACTGCTGTCGGTCAAAAACTGGCACTACAAAGACTTGTGTTGGCACTGCTGTGGGAAAGTTTCCGGCGTTTGAATTGCCAATAAACAAATCGCCGACCATATTTTACACCTTGTTGCGTGGCATTAACTTCGGCCCGCTAAAACAGTTTTGTAACATGCGATTCGGCCAAATTACGACCTGACAACAAGTTGTAGCCGTGTTTATGGACGATTTCTTTATTTAGCATTCGCATGCTGGTTCGTTATTCTCCGTATGCAAATACGAGTGTTTGGGGTTTTTCCACCCAATATACTGAATGCACGTGCTTCATTGTTTGGTTAATTGAAAGCATGTGACACTATCAATTAAAACTGCAATACAGCAATTTTGTCTTCACCATGCCGTCGACGTCGAAGAAATGTCAAAATGACATTATGCGGTTTTTCTAATCAAAACCAACAAAAATTCACTAGGAAGACGATGGCGTGGACCGAGTGGAGACTGCGCCAGTGGCTGGACCTGTGTCGTCGATGATATCTCTGCCTGTGTCGTCGCGTTCGGTGTAGCTAGTGGCCAATCCACAATTTATTTTTCTACTTGAAGCTGCTTGGCTGTTTCTTATGTTGCTGATTTTGTTTGACATGTTGCTGCCTCTTGTTGGCAAAAAATGTATTTGTTAAGTTAAATAAACATTATTCTACTGGTGATGGAGTGTTGTTATTATTAATATTAATATGGTCACTATATATATATATATATATATACATATATATATATATATAGTTTTTTTTGCTCCCTCAACTGCACTGTAAACTATTTGGCGTTGTAAAAATGTCCAGGCACACGATGCAAGCCACTCATGCGATAAAAGGCACACTGGATAAATTCAAGACTGGCAGAAAATTATTTCTTGCTAAGGGCCTGCAAAGACACCATAACCCAAGTATCCACACAGTCACCAAAGTGGGGACCAAACTGCCCCACCAAAGGAAGGTGGGAGTATAATGATTTTAAATGGACCGAGGGAGACTGATACAAAATAACAATAGACTGGTGACATCTCACCTGCTCTTGACCGGCTTCACACAGATGAGTTTGTTGACGCGTTCTACGCAGCCAGCCACCGACGCATATAACTTGTCATCTTCCATGTACGTACCATGGCCCCTACAAACACCAACACGTATGTACACCATGTATGTGCCAAGGCCCCTACAAACACCAACACGTATGTACACCATGTATGTGCCAAGACCCCTACAAACACCAACACGTATGTACACCATGTATGTGCCAAGACCCCTACAAACACCAACACGTATGTACACCATGTATGTGCCAAGGCCCCTACAAACACCAACACGTAATTACACCATGTATGTGCCAAGGCCCCTACAAACACCAACACGTATGTACACCATGTATGTGCCAAGGCCCCTACAAACACCAACACGTATGTACACCATGTATGTGCCAAGGCCCCTACAAACACCAACACGTATGTACACCATGTATGTGCCAAGGCCCCTACAAACACCAACACGTATGTACACCATGTATGTGCCAAGACCCCTACAAACACCAACACGTATGTACACCATGTATGTGCCAAGGCCCCTACAAACACCAACACGTATGTACACCATGTATGTGCCAAGGCCCCTACAAACACCAACACGTATGTACACCATGTATGTGCCAAGGCCCCTACAAACACCAACACGTATGTACACCATGTATGTGCCATGTATGTGCCAAGACCCCTACAAACACCAACACGTATGTACACCATGTATGTGCCAAGACCCCTACAAACACCAACACGTATGTACACCATGTATGTGCCAAGGCCCCTACAAACACCAACACGTATGTACACCATGTATGTGCCAAGGCCCCTACAAACACCAACAGGTATGTACACCATGTATGTGCCAAGACCCCTACAAACACCACACGTATGTACACCATGTATGTGCCAAGGCCCCTACAAACACCAACAGGTATGTACACCATGTACGTGCCAAGGCCCCTACAAACACCAACACGTATGTACACCATGTATGTGCCAAGGCCCCTACAAACACCAACACGTATTTACACCATGTATGTGCCAAGGCCCCTACAAACACCAACACGTATGTACACCATGTATGTGCCAAGGCCCCTAAGCTCATCAACAAGTACTGCAATTTTATTATCCAAAAAATCAGTAATGCATAAACTGAAACCAACCCACATCAGCCACTTTACGTGTGTATCTCACGACACAGCATCTCCAAGTAGCAAGGCATTGTACACAGTAACATAGGTAGAAAAAGAGTCTGTCACCAGTGGCATGTGCTGTCAGACAGGGATAGGAGATTGTTGGCATGTTTCTTTTAGCAACAAGGTGGGTCATCACTCGGCTTCTTTTCCATTTTCGTAATGCATGTTTTTTTGTTATAAAAACAAATATCTGTTTCAAGAAAGTCAGGTATTATGAACATTTATTTGTAACTGCGTGGACATTTGTGTGTGATCAAAGCACTCAGATATGGATATGTTGAGATGTGAGTGAAGATTCATAAAGCTAATGCAGAGTAGACAATTTGGCACTTGTGTAGAATTTGGGCCCACCTCGATGTCGCCGTTACAACTATATTTTTGTTTAGATATAATACCTCAGTATATTTATTTAATAATTCCACATAATTTTTGGCATATAATGTTTTAAAATGTTGTGTTTTATGGCATTTTGAGACCCAAATAGCACCCCGGTCTGTGCCACTATGTGCGACTGGTGCCAACTGCGACCGTGTGTTACAACACATGCGCTTGAAATGAGTGATAACCGTATATGTTGATGAAAAGCAGGCTCTATTAAGGCCTCAAAGTGCACTAAGAGTAAGACACAATATTTTTATAATGTAAATAGGCCTGACACCTGGGATTATGTGGAATACTTATAGGCGATCTTTTACTTTCTGCCCTAACCATGAAAACGACCACCTACAGCCACCGAACTTCTCCTCACACATCTTACATACATATATACACACACTATGTTACAAAAACAATTCTCTTACATTCCCATAACGATCAAAATTCACAAAACAAACTCAAGTAAAACTCGACGTCACCGGCGGCGATTACCCGTAGGCGTAGCTCTGCGGTTACTGTAAAATTTATATTGTGTCGAGGCATCACTACATAAATGACCGTCACAGAAATTCTGTACAGTGGTGCTATCGTTAATAAAAGACGTTATTGTAAATGCGAAGAATCCCTATAAT
The DNA here is from genome assembly GCA_020002185.1 of Paraescarpia echinospica. Classification (NCBI taxonomy): domain Eukaryota; kingdom Metazoa; phylum Annelida; class Polychaeta; order Sabellida; family Siboglinidae; genus Paraescarpia; species Paraescarpia echinospica. The sequence continues at coordinate 17,277,364 of CM034540.1, forward strand.
ATAAAGGTAAAGCTTTACGTGTGTGCGCATGTTTGCGAGGCTTTGACACAATATCGACTTTACGGTCGTTTTCATGGTTAGGTCAGAAAGTGAAAGATCGCCTAGTTATATAACAGTAAAATTGGTGTTGGCCCAAATTCTATGCATCTTCTTCAAGTAGTACTTGCACCGTTATATAGGCACTTCAACGAATTGTGCTCGCGCCGTTTTTTCGCGTGCGTCATTTTCTGTTGCAATTGCGCTGTGCCGTTTACTCGGCTTCTTTGTAGCGTTTTGTTTCAACCCGTCGTTTCGCGCGCTTTTAACGGTCGTATACGTCATTCATTGCGGGATTCTTGTAGACGGTAAGTCGAAGTTTATTTGCGTCGATTTCTTTTTACAATTTGACCAAAATTAAGCGAACTGTTGTCAATTAGACGACAGAGGTGTGATTCATTTGCAAGTTTTACAGTTTTGGCACAAATTGGCAGAAATGATTTTGTGTTTATTCACATCTATAGGTTTTATTCATTCAGTGTTGAAAATTTCGTTGTTCCGACAGATAGCGACATATCGATTTTACGCTGTTCAAAATGTGACTGTTTTGGCCGATCTGGCACTGTCAGACCGAGAGCGCGTCACCGGAGTCAGTATCAGATCATATTCATATCTTGGTTATCTTAATTTAAATCCCCACAAAAGCAACAGTGAACACTACCTGTTTTACCTTTTAGATATAAATGATTTTATTAATCATTGATTAATATACGCGGGCCTTGCCCTTGGCCTGGGCTTGGCCCTTGCCTTGGCCTGGCCTGGCCTGGCCTGGCCCCTGGGTGCTGTTGCCTTGGTCTTTCTAACTTTAATTAATTGTTCTTAGTTACCTATTAAATCAACAATTTGTTAGACACATTTTTTTAAGGTAAAATACGTAAATTATTCGACTTAATTTGTTTAAAAATTAAAAAAGTTTCATGACAAACAGTCACTGCACAACATTTTAAAAGTATGTTGTAATATAAATATTAAACACCTTGAGGCTTGATCAGTTGTAGCATCATTTGTTTAATTGTGTGACAACATGCAATACATTAAACACCACAGTTATACCTCTCAAGTATCACAATTATTATGAATTTATGTGTGACGTATTATAGAATTTCACACTGCTCTGTTGAGTAACAGAGGCAGGGATATGAAAATTATTTCATGATATATTTCACATTATATGATACACGACGGCCTTTTTATTTCAGATGCTGTTCACAATTACAGTGACACTGATCTTACGCTGATCTGTGTCTGACAGTTAACTCTGAAGGTACCAAGCCACAGTCGTCTGAATATGACACCCGTCACCTGCCCGCATACGTACACATTTAATCTGGCTGATTATATATCTGATTCTACATTGAACAGTGTCCATTCAACATCACACGAACATTACTTATAGACACCATGTTGATGAAAACAACATTATTTTACAGGATACTAAAATATGAACCTTGCTGCACAGATCTTGCAGCCTACTGGCAGTTATAAGACAATCAACTTCCAATATCACAAAAAGACTGTATTATGAGCAGAGCAGACTTCTTCACGGCTTGACTCCCGTGGGCCATGTGGAGTAATGCAGAAAGCAATCTTGCATTTGGGTTCAGTGACGGAATACTGTGAACAACTTATAACATTACTCCATGAAGTTCATGTTAAAATGCAGAACAGTACATTATGAAGCAGTGACAATTGATTACTGGTCTCTACAGAGCCTGCAGCATTCATCAGACCTGTCATGACACAGTCACACATAGACAGTGAACTAGGAGTATGAATATTGTATTTCATTGTCATGTATTGATCTGTTGAGTTATTTAGCCAATATTTACTTATTAATAAAGTTATTGTTAATGTTATATGACTGGTTAATGTATATTTATTATAATGTTTAATGTGGTTGTAAACATTGCATAAATTATATAACTGTCTTCATAATTATCGTCATTCCAGCCTTCTTTCTAAATGTAGTGGTCAGTCGTTAGTATGCTAATATTAGCCAATATTAACTTATTAATTAAGTTACTGTTAATGTGAAATGACTGGTTAATGTATAATTATTACCATAATTAATGTGGGTTACTGCTTGCATAAATTATACAAATATCTTCATAATCATGGAAATTATGGCCTTTTACTGAAATGTGTCGGTCTGTCAAAGTTGTGCACTAATTAGCCAGTATTGACTAATTAATTAAATTGTTAAATGGTTTGTTAATGTATATTTATTATCATTATTAATGTGGTTATACACATTGCATAATATGTATAAATATCTTCATAGTCATGGACATTATGGCATTTTACTGATATGTTTTGATCTGTCGAGGTTGTGCGCTAATTACCCAATATTGACTAATTAATTAAATAATAATAATTTTTAATGCATATTTATTACCATTATTAATGTGGTTATACACATTGCATAATATGTATAAAATCTTCATAATCATGGACATTATGGCCTTTAATTGGAGCATTTTGGTCTGTTGAGTTTTGCATGCTACATAACTAAAATTAACTAATTAATTGCATTAATTTGGTTATAATTAATACTAAAAATATTAAATATTATAAATTTATTACTCTTGTCAATGTGTTTGAAAACCCTGAAGACAGCATTTAAATATTTTGCCATTGTAAGAGATACACAAAAATGACGCTGTTTTTCCGTCTTAAAATCGCAATATCTTTTGATCTATTAAAGGTATCTTAATAAAATAAACAGTTATGTGATCCTTAACCTATTACCTTTAAAATAAGCCCATTCCCAATGTTCTAGCATGATATTAATTTTTTTGTTGAAGTGCCTACGTTATATCGCCCACCAACGGCACGTTTCTCTTTTATCGCTCACGTCGTACATCATACTACATGATTAACATTTAACAGGTGCCCTAATCTCACCTCCTTTTACCTACCGCATAAATCCACTATCAGCTGTTATAATTTCTCCCGGTGTGACTATATGTTTCGGCTCTTCATTAGAGAGTACATCTTTTTGAACACGAGAAGTTGCTAGATGAATTTCTAACGCCATGTTGTGATTGGAATGAAGTACCACGACATTTATGATACACGTGAGTAAGTTAACTAGACAGGTCTAATACTTGATATTGAGCTATTACATTTTTATATTTAACAAGATTGCCACCCAGAGAATTAACTCTAGATGGCTTATATTTAAACATATTCACACTACTATAATTATTATTATATATAGCACCCACACAATCAGCAGATAATCTAGCTGTTCCATTCATTTACAGTCCTTTGTGGAAATTATAACTTTCTTATATCTAATCTATACGATGATAAAGGTAAACATTAAATTCCGACGTTACAGCTTGAGATAAGGTCTTTTGAGATGTTGAGTCGCCAAGATCCCCAATCCCACTAGCAGCCCACGAGTGAAAGCAACTGAGATATACTGACGGACGCGGGCGGATATGGACCAATTGCATATTGGAGATGCAATAGTCAACATTACAGAGCCACAGAAATTCAGACAAGCATTAATACACGACTAATAACCTAGCATGCGCACCCAACCCTGACCGTATGACTCCTAAGGAGTGTTGGCCAGTACTCAACCAAGACAAGACAAGACAAGACGGGGGCGGACGGACGTACAGGGGCGGCTGGACGTACATACATGGATCGTGCTGTGCAAAGGTGTGTCTGGGGGAGAGAGGCTGGGAGGCACGTGCCCCCTAGACCTTTGGAATTTAACGTGCCCGCAGCCCTTTTTGTATGGGTCCCGTTGACCGTGCACTCGATCTCTAGACCCTTTATTATAATGTTCCATCGAAACTGAAGTTACGGCGGCGCAGCGACGAATAATTTTCAACAACAATGGCCTCAATGTTTGGCATGCCAGCACGTTGCAATACTTATTTTTTTGTTACACGATCCGTCCATCTTATCCCGAGGATCAGTCACAGGTGGACATTATCTGATTGTGTCGTCTGTATACCTGCCAGGTTTTTTCACGGGAGATTTTCATCAGCGGTTCAGCACGCTTCCCGTGTCGCGCTGTGTCTAGGGGGGGGGGGTGGTATTGAATTTTTTTCGCCGCCGCGCCGCCGTATTATTCTCTGCTGCGCAGCCATAACTTCAGCTTCTCGCCTTCGACTCGTGACATCAGAAAACGGGGGGGGAGTACTCATGGAGATTTTCAGCGAAAATCCGGGAGATTTGCCTCTATTCCAGGAGACCGGGATACATATTACATACCCAAAATCCGGGAGACTCACGGATTTTCCGGGAGACTTGGCAGATAGGCCCTATACATCTGTACAACGTATGTATGTCTCGGACCTGTTCAGTAATACAACAAACTAATTATTTTTGTATATGTGCTTTATATATAAAGCCGAAGTCATTATGTATGAATATATTATGCAAATAACCTTATTTAAATCATCATTGCCTAGCCAACATCATTATAATATAAATAAGAACAGCAAAGGTGGAGGAACCAACCACATCCGGCCATTCAGTAATCAACGATTTCGGGATGGCTCCCCCCACCCCACAATAGTTGGGACCCTAGTCTCGCTTAACCGACTCTCGCCTGGTTGCGTGACTTCGCCAGGAAGATATATAGGCCCAATACAATTTTAGATCCATCTCTGTTGTGTACACTCTCTAATCCATAGTTTCGGTCCCTAAAACAACGTTTTGTATTATTTTATACACCATGTAACATATCGTGACTCGACTACGGAATGGTAATGTGGTAACTCGATATGTTTATTGATGGCTTGCCGCTAGTCGTGTACACGCGCGGTCGCTGTAAACTTAACGATATACATTCACACTGAATATCACAATAGCAAATAAAATATAGGCCTATATAGTTGTCGATCTCGTGAGCGGTTTATGTGATCGTGGGTCGCATTTAGCAGGTGGTCGCTCACGGCAGGTACATTATTGTTAGATACAATTCGTGTCTAGGATTGTGATCGCCTAGATTTATTTAAATTAAGTTTTTCCCTAGGGTCATTCCTGTGTGGAACTCCTTGCCAGTATGTGTTGCTGATCGAGGCTCCCAGTTTGGGTATTTTCCATATGGAGTTTGCCTAGCTTTCCTCCTGATTTATTTGTCCTTGTCCGAAGTAGGGTAAATGCGGGATTAGGGCTGTATCGGCCAGGGTTTATCTCCGGGGACCGCTACGGTTGCCGAATTGGCCTAGTCTAGACAGTGGCGTAGGCAGGATTTTGTATTGGAGGGGGTCATCCGGCATTCACGCACGCAATGAGTAGCGGGATATGACACACGCACGCACACATACGTATGTATATATACATGTGTGTTTGTGTGTGTGTGTGTGTGTGTGTGTGTGTGTGTGTGTGTGTGTGTGTGTGTGTGTGTGTGTGTGTGTGTGTATGATGAGGCGCTGGCGTTCAACCAGTGACTTCATAACAAACCCCTACCGCGGCGTCGAGTGAGCTTCACAAAAATGTCCATGTCATTTAACAAGATTGCCACCCAGAGAATTAACTCTAGGTGGCAGGAGGACAAGGAAGCCCTTTGGCTTATCGAGAGTCCGACCCTTTTATCTATGTGTATCCCGCCCGTCTGAGGTATGTGTCGATTTTATTTTTAAACATATTCACGCTACTAGCACCCACACAATCAGCAGGTAATCTGTTCCATTCATTTACAGTCCTTTGTGAAAATGAAAACTTTCTTATATCTAATCTACTCTGCTCCTTTGCTAATGTAACTTCATGTCCTCTAGTCCTTCTATCTTTCTTAACTGAAAAAAATAATTTCTATCAATATTTTCATAACCATTCAATATTTTAAACACTTCTATCTGATCTCCTCTCAATCTCCTGGTCTCTAGTGTTGTTAAACCGCATTTTGTAGGCGTATTTCGTAACTAAAATCCCTCAGTTTTGGTATCATTTTAGTTGCTCTCCTCTGCACTCTTTCTAGCATATCTATGTCCTTCCTGCGATATGGCATCCACGCTTGAATACAATATTCTAAATGAGGCCTAACTATTGTTTTGTACAGCGGTATTATTAGCTCTTTTTCCTTATACGTTATGTTTCGCCTAATTAATCCAAGGATTTTATTTCCCTTTGAAGCTGCAATTCCGCACTGCTCTGAAACCTTCATATCAGCACTAATGGTTAACCATAAGTCCTTTTCTTTTACAGTAGTACTTAGTACAGTACTCCCCATTGTATATTCTACCTCTTCGTTCCCATGTCCAGTGTGGAGGAATTTACATTTCCCAAAATTGAACAGCATTTGCCACTTTTCAGAGCATTTGATCAACCTGTCAAGATCATCTTGAAAATGCTGTCTATCTCCATCACACATGTCATGTGTAACGTTGTCGCTTATTAAAATTAAGTAATTCACGATACGAAGTTCCGACTACCCAGTGGAAAATCTAGATAAATTGCTTTGGATGGTAACGTGCAACTATATCTCAGTCCAGTAACTATTCATCTTGCCGGGCAACTATCATTTTGCATCCTTATGTTGATATATAAATAGGCATTAGCCATCAAGCACATTGTGAATGATGACATTTTCGTTGCCCTGTCACCTCTTGGGCTGCAGCCTGCTGGATGCTTATCACCTACCGCAGAAGCATCAGATTCCTCCACTTTGGGTAACTCAATCCCATCTGAATGATGACAAATTTCTCTGCCAAAGATTTGGGAGTCCTACACAGGCACCCCTATAACCTCTGCACCTTATCACTCTATAAATCAGGCAACTAGTTATATATCTTCAGTCCCCTACCCTCCTAATTTTCCGGGATTGGGGGGCCATGGCCCCCCCTCTGGCTACGCCGCTGAGTCTAGACCTGATACCTGAAAAAGACAACGAGTTTATTTTCTCTCTCTCTCTGTTCTCTCTCTCATCCTCGCAAGCCAGGGCTGTTTGCCATGCAAAACTAGCCCTGGCTGTTCCCCTACGCGAAGTGCGGAAGTTAGCCGAGTCAAACTAGTAATTGACTTCGCCAGTCGCGACTGCATCACCCGTGAGAACAGCGCAAATACCCGCCCCATACTATTTGAAGACGGATAAACGACTTCTGGGAATCCCAATATATAATGACCCGTTCGCCCATTAGCACAAGCAGCTGAGCGGTATTGTGTATTCGAATAATTGCTTCTGTTTCCTAAACATTGCAAGTAACACGAGCCACGGTTTGTTGAAGTGAGTTTTGTTATGACCACCTGACCTGCCGAGATCCATTGATCTAGTGAGCGATTTCATAGGCTGAACTTAAATTCAGTTTCGCAAAGCTGGCACTGACGTAATCAGCAGCAGCGAGCCCTGACGCGCGAGGATACTTTCTCATACTTTTGGTCTTTTGTATATTTTCTTTTTCTTCTATTTTTTTGTTTCCTCCAACAATAAACCAACCGTTGTTTAATGATCAAGATTGATTGGTCAACGTAACATACAGATACAGAGAGATACAGGTCGCCCAGAAGGCCTATTGAAGTCGCCCAAGTTAGGTTCTTCAGGCGAGACCTTTGCTAGTCTCGCTTAGCCGACTATCGCCTGGCTGCGTGACTTCGCCAGAACGATAGTCTGGCTCTGAATGACCCTTCTGAATGTACAACAAAAAATATTTTACAATCCTACCACGATCAAATTTCGCAAAACACACTCAACTAAAACTCGACTTCTACGGCGGCGTCTGTCCGTTGTTCCGCGGTTACCGTAATATCGATATTGTGTCGAGCTTCACAGAAATTCCGTACAGTGGCGCTATCATTCCAGTATGCTTGTTCACGCGCGCGATATATATATATATATATAATATCGTATATATATACGGGCGCTTGAGTGCGTGTGCGTGTGTTAGTTATAATAGTGGCATTGTTTCTATTAAAAAGTAGCTCGATTAATTAAGGCATAATTATTATCATCAGTATGGTTTGCAGGTAATGAAAGGTTTCTACTTAATGTAAAACACAAAATAAGTCTTACGAATAGCCAATAATTGTGTTCCCGTGTGTGTGTGCGTGCGTGCGTGCGTGTGTGCGTGTGTGTGTGTGTGTGTGTGCGTGCGTGCGTGTGTGCGTGTGTGCGTGTGTATATGTGTGTGTGTGTGTGTGTGTGTGTGTGTGTGTGTGTGTGTGTGTGTGTGTGTGTGTGTGTGTGTGTGTGTGTGTGTGTGTGTGTGTGTGTGTGTGCACGTACACCAATACGTTCTTTTGATAAGAAAATCAATATGAATTATTATTATATTAATATAATGCTACCACCAGATATGTATTAATAATAATATTAATACATTTTTGGACATTCATTACTTGTTATGCATAATGAATAAATGATATTTAGACGAAATGTGAATATGGGATGGGAAATATGGTGGTAGAAAAATACAAAGTTTTTAACGGTTTGGTCGCATTCTAAAATAATATTTAACATCTTAGCGCTTTTTTATTGTCTGTTCGTCCTCTACACGGGGTACAGTTGGGCGACGTGGTTCACGATGTGGTGAAATGCTGCATCCCCGTAGCGCCTCCACCAAATAAACTCTTGGAGGTAGATGTCAAGCAGTGGCCCATTCTTCCTCGTTCCTGACATCCTCTCGAACGTCCTTTTCACCTGCGTCCACACCCCTTCAATGGTGTTCGTGTGGAGTGTCACATCGTTGGGGGTCCACATACTGCTGGCTGTGGTTTATGGTCTTATGCGTGTACCCAAGTTGCTGTAAGGTGCCGTATGCACGCCACTCGTCGGTTGTGATCGTCGAACCAGGCAAAACCCACTGCTGGATTATAGGAATCAGCGTCGCGGCATCCCTCTGTTGAACAGGGACAAGGACAATTTGCTCTTCGACGCCGCCAAGCACCCATACCCCGTCAATGCGACGTCCGCGGTTGAATTTTTTTTTTTCGAACTTGCTTTCGTCGATTTCAACTGTGTGGCCGACACCGCCGATGCGTACCGGATTGATCTGGATGTGTTGAGCACATATGTCGCGCATGAAGTTGCTCCAGTCTACTAGCGTTTTCCCTGAAGCTATCCTCAGTTCGGACTGGATGGAGGGACACCCGACGCTGTCCATGCTCCACCGGGACATAAGTTGTGCAAGATCTTGCAGCGAGACGTGGCTTTTCGCGAAATAGCTACCATGCCGTATGGAAAGGCGTTTTCGGCATGCCTGGTTGGGAAAGCGCCATGCGTAGCCATCGGCCAACGCAGCTGTCACCTCCTAACGACATGCCACGTGGCACGCCGGACAGTTGACGTTTGCTGCAAGCAGGCGATGCGCTTGCAGCCAGGTGACTGTCCTCCTGGTCGATCTCGTCGCGATGACCAAACTTCTCAAACGTAAGCAGCGCATATTCACATTTACTTGGGCCATCTCGAAAAGAACCGAAAATCAATATGAAGTAGGAGTCAGAAACATCGCCTTATATCCCAATAAGCTCATGGGAATTAAAGACAACATTCTCACCAATAAAGCAGATCCAATATTGGGATCCTTTGATGTTTCGCCTTAGCAACAACTGCGATTCACTACGATGGTTACATAATGCAGTTTTTTTATAGTGGGAAGAATGGATTAAACAATAAAATTCATCTCTGAATTAAACTCGTCGTAATTTCGCGGCAGTTACAACGAATTGCCATGTTCACCGCCAGTCGATGTACCACAAGTAGTTTCGTTTTATATACAGAGTGGCAGCAAATTGTGCACAATTTGTTCCAAACCTGAACTTTTAATGGTGACAAAAACTAGCTGGAAATGAGGAATGCGTCTTCTTAGTTCAGTTTGTCACATTAACTAATTACGGAAATGACTTTCCCGGCTTAGCAAAATGCACTTTAACAAACTGTTCACATAAACGAATATATATGATTCATCCTAAGTCTGAATGCCCCCCAAAATTGTGTAATTCGTTGGAGTACCGACTCGTGCGTTGGTCATCAACTGAAAAAGAATTGATCCACGGGAACACAATTATTTGCTATTCGTAAGACTTATTTTGTTTTTTACATTAAGTAGAAACCTTTCATTAACTGCAAACCATACTGATGATAATAATTATGCCTTAATAAATCGAGCTACTTTTTAACAGAAACAATGCCAATATCATAACTAGCACACGCACACACACCCACGCGCCCGTATATATTAACGATATATTATATATATTTATATATCGCGCGCGTGAACATGCGTACAGGAATGATAGCGCCACTGTACGGTATTTCTGTGAAGCTCGACACAATATCGATTTTACGGTAACCGCGGAGCACCGGATAGTTGCCGCAGTAGAAGTCGAGTTTTAATTGAGTTTGTTTTGCGAAATTTGATCGTGATAGGAATGTAAAATAGTTTTTGTTGTAACGTAGTGTGTGTATATGTATGTTAGATATGTGAGGAGAAGTTTGGCGGCTGTAGGTGGTCGTTTCATAGTTAGGTCAGAAAGTAAAAGATCGCCTAGTTGGCATAGTATAGTGTTTATCTAATAAAAGTGTATCCTTATTGAATTTGTTATATCATAGTTGGCCTGAGAGCCAATCATCGTCTCTACCCGAATCTGGGGCAAAGCCCCCTATCGGTAACAATGGCTGGAGCTTAAGGGCCTATTTATTTTGTCTCCGACTTCTCCGCGGACGTCCGCGGAGAGAAATTTGCTATTTTCCAGTCCGTTGTGACGGGCCAATGCTGCCACCTCACGGCGGCTGGATAATCGAGTCTAGACGTTTGCCTACTAATTGAAACCGTTTCAAATGCAATAATATCTCAAGAACACAAGTGTTTGACACTTCAACTTAGAATGTCAACCCGTCAAAGAGAACAGTGTTTACAAATGTCACGTTGGTTTACAGTAACAACTTAAAAGTGTCACAAAATGGGTTTGAGCCATGTCAAGTATGCAGAAGAGAATGCACCTCATTTGACGGTAAAACAGATTTGAAAATGCAATGATATTACTTTTGTAGATTACATATGTAGTCTGTTACTGTTAGTGTTACCGCTACTCGGGATTTTTGCCGTACTCACAGCCCCAAACAAGAGTTACAGCTCCAATACAGGTGATAGGATGTCCAAATCAGAATATCCTAGTCTGCAAGTTAACACAACTGTGGCTTCCTTTCTCCATAAGCCTCAAATGATTAGTAATTCCCACGTTGAGGAAGGGCCCAACGATACTACTAACGTCAGCAACACCGGCTTAAATTTCAGCGAAAGTGTCGGCAAGTGGAGTATAGCTCTCTATATAATCTCTAAACAGAAATCCCGTTTCTGTCCCCAAATCATGAAATTCAAAGCCAACCATTATCATCTGTTACTGATCATACTTCTCGCTGGCCAAATCGAAACAAACCCTGGACCAGTTAGTCTCCATAGTTGTACTGAATCTTTATATCCTTGTGGAGTATGCAGAGATGAAGTAAAGGAAGATGACAGAGCACTCCTGTGCGACAAATGTGAACTCTCGTACCATACCAAATGCATAGACACCATCAAAATTAACTACATCATCATGAAAAACATATCAAGCTTCTCATGGATCTGCTACAAATGTGGTTTTCCAAATTTTGATTCGTCAATATCTCAAACCCAATCAGTCGCTACTACGAACCCCTTTTCACTGCTCTCTCAACTTGATGACATTAATGACAATTATTGTATAAATGATGAAGATAATATGCACCCGAAAACCTCAACTCTATCCAAAGGTTCGTCTGGTACTCGTAACACGCCTACCATCAAAAACAAAAAACATGGCCTCAGGGCAATGATCATAAACTGTAACAGTATCAAAAGCGCGACTAAACAAGCAGCCTTCCATGCAACAATCGATCAACACCAACCAGAACTCATATTGGGTTGTGAATCCAAATTAGATAGCGATATGGCTACATATGAACTATTCCCAGAAAACTACACTGTCTGCCGCAAAGATCGCAATGCGAATGGAGGAAGAGTCTTTATTGCCACCAAAGACTGCCTCATTACTTCTGATGAACCTGAATTAGACGAAAACTGTGAAATTATCTGGGCAAGCATGCAATTCAGAGACTCTAAACCGCTATATCTGGCCAGTTATTACAGACCACCAGGCAACAAAACTCAGTCACTAGACACCTTAATCTCATCAGTAGTCAAGACTATCAATAAAAACCCATGCCAGCACACAAACTTAATAATTGAAGGGGACTTCAATCTACCAGATATGAACTGGACTGACTGGTTGACAACAAATACTAATACTAAAGCAATGCACGAGAAATTCATTGACTTCTTAATTGATAACTCGTTTTCACAACTAGTTACCAGCACCACAAGACCTGTCTCAAATAGCATCCTGGACTTTCTGGTTACATCAAACCGTAATCTCATAGACAACATACAGGTACTTCCAGGCATGTCTGACCATTGCATTGTACTGTTTGATATCAACATGAAACCTAAGTTACAAAAGAAACCTCTATGACAGAATTAACCCCAAAACACTGCAAACCAAAGTGCATTATTTCGTCAACAACTTCTTAGCCTCAAACCCTGAAGAACAATTAGTCGACACAAACTGGGACACAATTAGAAATGTACTGGACAAAATTGTGGATGACAATGTTCCATCAAAACTCACTAAAGGAAAACAAAATCTGCCTTGGATAACATCTGAAATCAAGCATAAAATGAGAAAACGTGACAAATTGTTCTCAAAAGCCCATAAAACAAACACCCCATCAGATTGGAAAGCCTATCATGAATATCGCAACTATGTTACCAAATGTATCCGCTCAGCATACCACGATTATGTCAACAACATAATTGGCAAGAATATGACTGAAAACCCAAAATCTTTCTGGTCATACGTAAAACTCACTCGCACAGAAAACCTAGGAATCCCAACACTTAAAACTTCTGATAAAATGTGCAGCACAGATCACGATAAGGCGGAGGCACTGAACATGCACTTCCAAACCGTATTTAATAATCAGACACATACACAAATGCACAGTAATTGTAGACAAAAGACAGTAGGTAGTAGATATACCTCCATTCCTCACTTACACATCACAACTGCCGGCATAGCCAAACAATTATCTAGCCTAAGCCCATCAAAAACATGCGGTCCTGATGAAATCGTTTCCTTAAAATTGTTGCAAATGAACTAGCTCCAGCTCTTAGATGTCTATTCCAGCAATCCTATAACCAAACAACAGTCCCAAAACAGTGGCGCAAAGCACTAGTTACAGCAATTCACAAGAGCGGTCCAAAATCAGACGCCTCCAACTACCGACCCATATCCTTGACCTGCTTGTGCTGTAAAATCATGGAACACATAATCCTAAGTCATGTCGCCAAACATCTTAACACTAACATCCTTATTAATGAACAACATGGATTCAGGAACTGCCTCTCAACTACAACACAACTCATAAACTCAACTAATGACTGGTCAGAAACACTAAATCAAAAAAGTCAGACTGATGTAATCTTACTAGACTTCAGTAAAGCGTTTAATAAAGTTGCTCATCACCACCTATCAGATAAATTAAACTACTACGGCATCCGAAATAACACTCTTGGCTGGATCAATAGCTTCTTATCCCACCGTATACAATCTGTTTCAGTCAATGGCACACATTCTTCCTGGGCTAATGTCACTTCCGGAGTCCCTCAGGGATCTGTCCTGGGGCCGGTCCTATTCCTTCTATACATAAACGACATCAAGGAACAAATCCTATACAGAGAAATAAATAACACAAACTATCAACATATAATACAAAACGATTTAGAAATCCTCACAACATGGACTAAGAAGTGGTCAATGAATTTTAATGTTAAGAAATGTGCAGTCCTCACCATCACACGCAAACGAAACCCCAAACTATATCAATATACGTTACTGGGAAAATCACTAAACCATGTTCAAAAGCATGACTACCTTGGAGTCACAATATCACATGACCTAAGATGGAACGACCACTGCACCAAAATAACCACCAAAGCCAGCCACACACTTGACTCTTAAGAAGAACACTGTCACCTTGCTCACAAAATGTCAAAGAAACAGCTTACCAAACCCTTGTCCGACCACAAGTTGAATATGCCAGTGAAGTCTGGAATCTCAACACAGCAACAGAAATTAACCGCATAGAACAAATCCAAAGAAATGCTGCAAGATTCATCTTCTCCGACTACCGAAAAGAAACACTTATTAAACCACTCATAAACAAACTCAACTGGGACTCGCTCCACACACGTCGCCTCATTCAACAAGCATCAATGTTTTACAAAATCCACTACCACATGGTCAACATCAGCCCTTCGCCATGTTTCCAGCACGCCACACATATCTCCAACAGAATCGACCATCCACTTAAATATACCAACACAATAATTCCAACCATCAATGCATAAAATATGCATTCTACCCCAGAGCAGATCCATATGGAACAGACTACCACCATCTGCTGTTCTACACATCACGCCATCATTGCCAGCCTTCCTATGTGTCGCCATGCCAGCCATCAGGGAAATGCAACCCTTGCATAGCATCCACATCCTCTAAGGCTACAAACTTATGTATATAGTGCACCACTTGTTTTTATCTGCGCTTTTGTTTGTTTTTCGTTGGTTTTCATTGTTTTTCTTTCTTTATTTTGAACATCCTTCTACACGATTTTTTCCCTTTTGTTCGACTGCCCTGACGTTACGCACTGCACAAATCCCAGTTTAGCTGTGAACAGCTGTAAAGAGATTACTACATCAAGCATCAAACATAGAGTAAACTGTAAAGTAAGAATACGGAAATTGATTATTATTTAAAATGAAATAGGCCTAAATGTTATATATTTTTTAAATAAATTATAATAACTTATCTGTGTCGTACCCCCAGTCGATAACGTATATTTTATAAACTATTTTTTTTCGTAATAATATGCTTTGTTAGTTTATAAGTTTCTACTTCTAGTGACATATGCCAGTCTAGACTAGGCCTACCCCTGTAACTTGTACATGTAACTGTAAGTATAATGCCAATGGATATATATGCTTATGTACCTGGGCCTGGCGGATGGAGACTAACGCTGGAGGAGTTTTGCGTCTTAGCCTTAGCTTTTGCTGGTTTATTTTACTGATAGTTGTGTTGACAGGTCCTGAATTTTTCAAAACCATAGACCCACAGAAATAAGCCCAAAACAAGTTTTAAAAAATCCACCACAAGTAGTGTATGCATAAATGTAGGTGCCTACATTTGAGAAAAGCGAAACTTGGTACGTTTACCTCGCTCGAAAACACACTTTCATAACCATGCTATGTACAGCTGAACAGTGGCACATCAAAGTTGGCTTTTATTTTTAACTGTATATGTTAATCCTTTAAAATGTTTCATTCATTACACACACACACACACACACCACACACACACACACACACACACACACACACACACACACACACACCACACACACACACCACACACACACACACACACACACACACAATATTAGATTATTTACATTAGCCATTATATGCGTATAGAAACCATTCCAAAAGTACCCCTTCTGTCTTCAGTGTAGTACGTACATGCTCCATCCATGCAGATCCTACATGGGTTAATGCAGGTTAGGAATTTTTCAAGTCACTGTAATGAGTGCATAAACATGAACATGTAATATTTATTAATTCTAAATTATAACCAAACTGTGAGGAAACCAGAAGAAAATGTCTTCTCTTGATTATTTGTTGCAGCATTACAAGACATACACCAAATGTCAGTCAGAAGCCTTCGTTTATGGAATGATGGGATTTGTTTCGGGTAAGTAGACAATACTCTACAATAGCGAATAATCTGGGTATAAATTTAATATAATTGCTAGCTCTTCTTCTTCCATTAAATGCACACAGTCATCAAGTTGATTATTCTGGCATTTGGAGTTTAGAGAATGAGATCTTAGTTCAGTGAGTCCATGACAGGTTTTTTCATTTTCCTGCTTGGGATCTTTTACTTCCCCTGGCACAGACATCAGATAGAAGGAACCAACAGCTTATAGTATTACTTCCAAGTTCCAATAGACACAGGCAACGTAGGGTGAATTAAATTGCCCAAGTTTCGACACAGCGGCCAAACCAGTACCGAACCACCACCCGGCCGGCACCAGGGTTCAAAACCTGGTTCCTCCGAACAACAGTCCGGCACTCTAAGTACTCGACCACTGCACCCCCCAGTTAACATCATAAGTGCAGCGTACTACTGAAGTCTACATTCTGCCAAGAGTAAATGAAACCAGCTGCAAATGAAACCACAAAAATAACTTACAGACTGTTTGACATGAGAATGAAGGAAGAAAATGTATATTTATTGTCTTGTACTTTCTGCCATTCATTCTTACTTCACTGCACATTTGTCTGCGACATTATCATCGAAACATATTCGAAAGTAAGAATCTATAATTATTAATATGCAAACTTTAGAACATTGTAACATGGTGCTGAGGTCCACTGGGCTCTTTCATTATGAATTCACTTCCTTGGACCATTGGCCTCAGATCTACCAATTTGCAATGTATTTGAAAAAGACAACACAAATGTAATTACTTAGTTATAATTCAAACAAATTGAGTTATCAGTCATTCCCAAGGTGGCGCTACGGTTTGTCTCCCCCATTGTGCTAGTGGAAACATAAATGCTGCCAATGTCCGCTCTAGAAACAATTGCTTCTCAAGATGTATCAAAATTACAATTTTCATCTCAACTTGATACTGGCTCAGTATTTGGATATTAAATTACTTTCCTGTTATTGCAGGTGGTGCAACAATATATGTCGGCCAGGAGGTAATAAAACGCTTCGCTCCAATTAACCAAAATGCCAAGTTATTTGCGCCTGTGTTTGGTGGCGCCCTCGTGAGTTACCTGGTGACTCGACGCAAGACGAAGATCTGTCAGCAGATGTGGCTTGCCCTGGAGGAGAGACATTCGTCACTGAATCCCATGGAAGGTCAGTCAAAACAATTTTCATTAACCGTTTAGATCCAGTGTAATTCTATGAAACGCATTCCCATGTCCCTGCAGCGTGTACACGAAATCACCATGATATGGGAGCACCTAGTTTTTAGTCCTTTGGCCGAAGGTCCAAGGGACTATTGCCATCACTCTGCGTCCGCCGTCCGCTGTCTGCCGTTAGCTGCCGTATCTCAGAAACTGTTCAGCAACTTTTTCTTTAATTTTGCATAGACATATCTTAGGGCACTGCCACTATGCACGAGAAATCTGTATTTGATTGAATCATTTTAAGGGCTCCCTAGGGCCTCCAAGGACCCCAAAACTTGTGAAAATGGAACATTTTGCCTATTTTTTCAAAAAACTATTCAGCAACTTTTTTTCTAGTTTTGCATAGATGTATCTTAAGGTGCTGCCACTATATACAAGAAATCTGTATTTGATTGAATCATTCTAAGGGCACCTAAGGGACCCCCAGAGTGCAAAAGTTTTACATTATCTAGTTATGTGGTTTTGAGAAGGGCCCTTGAGACCACCCCCAACAGTAGATGTTGTGTATTGTGTCACAAAGTCAACAGCTGTGACTAATCTCTACAGCCTAGTCCATCGAGACCTTGACTAATCTTTCATTGGTCACAGCACCCAGGCAGAGTAGACACACTTGATCCCTGTTAGACTGAACAGTTGCCTAACACTTTAAACTGTATCTTCAAAACTATTGATTTTCTATAATTGCAAGTTGTGTTTATTTTGATGTTCATTTAATTATTATAAAATGGTGTGACTGTGGTGTCTATTGGTTAAAGATGTATTGTCTGTAGAAACCTGTAGGTGACAAACATAGAAAATTAATATTCTGTCACCTGTAGGTGACAAACATAGAAAATTAATATTCTGGACAACTATAGAGTGAAATATCCGACACTTCATTTATATCAAATGCATTCTACTGTTCTGTTTATGCTTGCCATGCCTTGTGTAGACATGGTACTGTGTAAATCAATTGTATAAATATAGACTAATAATTACAGATTCGCAATATAGTTGACACATGAAACAACCAGATGTCAACCATTAGAAGAGTTGACATAGTTAAGGCACAATAAAGCCTTTTGTGTCAAGGCAAATACAATTCAACCAATACCCCTATCTGAACACTGCCTGTTCTTCACCTATTACATTCGCTTTGTTTAGGTATGTGGTTCTTTTTATAAAAAAATTAGTTTCTTTCTATACCTGTCTACGTATGATAACCATTTGTCTGCCCTGCTCACAATAAACATCACATGAATGATAAAAGGAAGATCACTGCCACTTAACTTGTGGATTATTATTATTATAAAACTGCTCTGCTACTGCTTGGTGGATAGTTAATTAGTGGATCAAGTTCAAATACATCAGCACGTTTTTCACACCTGCATGGTAGTTTAGGCTCAGTAGTGTGCTGGCAGCTACTAAACCTATAGGCTTGTGTGAAAAGGATAGTTGGCAGAAGAACTAACTTCAAAGCACCATTGCATCCATTTAGCCAGGCAGCAGTCACACTGTCCCAGTGTCTGCTGCTATGTTTATATAATAATTATATAGGCTTAATGATCCCAATACACCAATCTGTTGGCACAATGTCAGATAATGGAACTAGGTTAAACATCTTAACAATAACTATAATTAGTTCTGTGGAGCTGTTTTTTTCAGTGAACAGTAAACATGTAAACATTTTACTTCCATCATAACCCTTAATGATCTGTAACTATGATTCACCAAAAAACATTTGATTAATAATTACCTACAGGGTTGTTTGATTTATGCCGGGCAGAAACTGTTTCTGCCCGGCAGAAACAGCAACAATAGGAAATACATGCCATTGATAGGCAAACATGTTCTTTTTATAGAAAATTTCAGTTTCTTTCTGTACCTGTCTACGTATAATAACCATTTGTCCGACCTGCTCACAATAAACATCACATGAATGATAAAAGGAAGATCACTGCCACTTAACTTGTGGATTATTATTATTATAAAACTGCTCTGCTACTGCTTGGTGGACAGTAAGCTGCAACTGTCTTTGAGTTGGTTTACATTTTGACAAACTACTATTATATAGCACTAATTTTTGAATGAATCACATTTTGAGAATGCATGTCATTGTTTGCGGTGTAACTTTTGTGTGCTTCATTTTCTGCTGCTACAAGTTGCATTCATCTGAAAGATTATTCAATTACCTATCCAATGATAATACATATGTTGTGGTGTTAGAAATATATAGCTTTGGTATATTGTACACGAGGGTTGTGATAGGAAACTATTGGACATTGCGACAGTGCAGAGAGACAGTACGAGATGTGTCACTCAGTATATGAAGTGTGACTTTCAGATACTTCATTTTGTAGTGCTATGGATTATGATGGGCCTCTCCATTAGCTCCCTATATATTTGTAAGTTAGGTGAGTAACACCTTCGAAGTTCTGACAGCAGGACACCGTCTTCGGTGAAGTCGAGACAAAAGTTTTACAAAGGCTTCAATTTCAAACGGTCTATCACCGTTCAGCTGACCCATTTTTTTTTTTCAAAAACTTTTCAGTAACTTTTTCTTTAATTTTTTATAGACTTTTCATGTGGTGTTGCCACTATACACAATAAATCTGTATTTGATTGATTCATTCTAAGGGCACCAAAGGTCCCCTAAAATGCTAAATTTGCTAACTAAAATTAATTGTCTACCTCAGAGTAGCTATATTTATAACTTGTTGTGTATTACACCCAGCTGTGGAGCTAAGATTCTCTGCCTGCTATTGGTTGATGGAAACTGTGACTAATCTGTAATTGGTCACTGGCAGAAGCTTGTGTCAACAGACAGCATTAAGCCACTAGACCCCTGTTAAATTTGACAGTTGCCTGTAGGTTTTAAACTGTGTCAAACAGTGAGTCTACCTTTTGCTCTCAAATAATCTGTCCTCTTAGTTTTACACATAAAGACATAATCTGGCATAACATGATAAGTCTTTGTAGCAGCACATTTGTACTTCCAGTGTATCATTGCAACATAACATACATATTACATACTGTGTGCCACATTTGAATGTTGTGCATGTAATATTTCCATGCAATCCATTTGCATGTATAATTTCAACAGCCGTTTTCTTCATTTTCACTTTTTGACCCCTACCATGTTCAATGCTCCATAACTTTGCCAATTTTTGTAGCAGTCATATAATTTTTGAAACCGTGTAAAGCACCCTACCAAACCTTTACAAGGATGTAAGAAAACAATGTTACAATTTTTCCGACTTATTACTCATTTGGTCAGCCGGGGTCACATTTATAGACATATTAGTCCAAAGGACTTCAGGGCCTCTTGGCCCATTGTTTATATTTCATTTCCTAACATTGCAAATTGTCCTTATTTTAAAGATAACTGAATTCTGCACAAGACTGTTCTAAATATACTAATCAACTTTTAAATTAACATGCAAAACATGATTCGCTGTGTCTAGGAGTGCTTACATAGACTCATCTTTCAATATAATTTAAAACTAATAAAATGCCAAATGTACGGTTGCATGGAGCAGATTTTGCACATAGCTTTTATTTTTAAATCTGTTTTTTTATTTTAGTTTTTTTAAAGTGTGCTTCCTTTTTACCAATAATTCAAAAACTACCGAAGATATCTCAACAACTGGTGTATCATTTTAAAGCTTACAATCATTGGAATCCAAAACAGTAAAAATATATTTCACAATTTTGCGATGTATCACCCATTTTGCAGTGCCAGGTCACACACGATTCTCAGAACTTGTGAGCAGCGAGTTATCATTGAGGATAAAGCATGATCAAACTATGTGGTTTGTGTAGAACATGTTACTGTTCATTATCCTCCTGCATAATGCGTGGTTGTCTTATTTTGAAAACCTGTCAACCTGTTTGGTTGACCGAGACATAATGGCGAACAATCAACATACTGATGTGAACTTGTGGTAGAACTGTTTGTTTAGAAAGGCAATGCTAATTTGTCATTACATAACAGGAATAAGTTTGTTGATGTCACTTGAATGATCAGCCAGATAACTGTCACGAGTGGCACAGGCAAGAGTGACTTTTATCCTACAAAAAACTTGAAAAGTGTTATTCCTTAACAGTGTAATTGTCACCTGCCACAGCAAATCACGTATTAAGTTATACAGGTCTACTCTGCACACAACTCAAAAATAGCTGTCCAGGTCATGCGGCATCATTTTTGTTATTTTGGTAGAAATGCATACTTTATAATCTCAACTTTCAATGTCCAGTTTATTTTCGACAAGTAATAAAAACCAATAAAATACCTGCATTCGCGAACACACATTAAAAAACAAGACAATATGTATAAAAAATGATCTAATTTATCAAAATGTCACCTTTTAAGTTTGCCTCAATTTTAGCAATCGATCAAAAACTACTGAAGATATTTTAATGAGATATAATTTTCAAGCTCATGACCTGTGGCATTCAAAACCGTTTCACAATTTTGATACTTAATGCCTACTTCGCTGTGGCAGGACAGAATTTCCTAAATAAAATGCTTGTTTGTGTCATTTTTTCACTGGTGCCGTTGTAGTTGACTCATTGGTGTGTGTGCTTACAGAGGGTGGAGGGACGGCAGGTGTACCAGGCGGTGGGCTGGCTGGCGTACCAAGAGGAGGAACAAGCTCTGCAGCATAGCACACTGGGGGTATAGGAGATCATTTAAAGGACAAAGCCAGGATGCCATTGCACAGATGCATACTGGGTGTTCTTTAAAGCATTGTTCTGGAGATGCACACTACTATGCAGTTATTCTGAAGCATTTGTACATTTATTGACAAGAAGTTCCTTTACTTGCTGAAGTCTGACACTGTGTTCTCATTCGATACAGAAAATAGGATTTCAACTTTTTTAATCGCCATATTAAACAAGTGTTATGACTGTGGCTATTTATTGCCTCAATCACATTCGCATGTTTATCTGCATGCTTTATATTATGACATTTCTATGATAATTATGTAGTACATAATTATTTACATGGTAATAAAATTGACTGAAATAGCCATTTGTTTAAATTCACACACAAACAGTTGACAACGAACTGATTATCTGTTCACATGTATTTTATTTTTTGCCTTGTGTATTTGGCAAACACCAAAACCAGTTCAATGTCATACATTACTTCGGCAAACGAATCGCTATCACAAACAAAATGTTAATAGACAACACAATACTTTGTCAACCGAATTATAATAAAGATCCTTGTCTGTGTGATCTCTATATCTCTGTAGCAAAAATAGTAAACTATTGTCTCATGAACCTGAATAATTGTTTCATCAATTGCATGTGATTCTAGATGATACATCTCGAGACTATCACCACACATCCTCGACACACTAAACACTATTTCACAGAAACAAATTATTCCATTACTCCAGCGATACTTCAGTGGCAGGCTTGTTCACAAGTTTCACAAACAAAAACAAAACAGATCAACTACTTTTACAGTATAAACTAGGGAACAAACAGCTGTAGGAACTAGCTACTAGCTTACTCACATTCAACTCACAAACACATATCAAAACACATTCACCTTTCATACAGCTACATAGTAAATGTTTTTTTAATAAACATTTTTTTTTATCATAAAATACGTGCAACTAAGCATGCAGCCCAGATTATTATCATGCGCAGTAACTGGAAATATTATCACTGCAATTATCCAGAAACAAAAATGTGTGGTTCTATTTTGCAAACAGGCAACAAAATGTCAACACGCAACTCTACACTTAGAGCGGATGCGAATCTGCCACAGCAGCACTATACGAGGCATGTGAAATAAGAAATGTCAGTTCCACTGTGTAATAATTCATTGACTAAGTAGTTTTGCGGTGGAATGATAATGAGCAGCAGAAGAGTGTGAGGGCCACACTCTATGTGCTATCGTATGTACAAGTGTGGAGGTGAACGATCTCATCAGATACACATCTCAAGCGACATCTTTTTGGTAACATTAACTATACCAGCATATCCGCTAGACATAATATAAAGATAATAAATACAAATATATTTTATTATTATGGGTCTGTCCATTACAGTATGCCACATTGCTGACAACACCAACCATGTTATTGAACCTGTCTTGAACGATATACAAAATTAAACCCAAGCAAAAACTTGGCGAAGCATAAACAAAGGGTTTCGTCCAACAGCACTGATTTGCTGCATCATTTTTACACACAAGTAATCGCAGGGAAACAACTACAAACTATAGTAATAAAGATAATAATTATAGTTATCCAATATTACAACTGAATTAATGTACAACAAAATAATATGCACAATGAACACAATTCATTATTTATATCTAAAATTCACAACATTAGTTCTGTCACTGCAGATGGCACTTATATGTGCATCTAGCCAAACAGACATACCAGGCAGCATGGATACAAACATACATACTGGGCAGCATGCAGACAAACAGACATACCGGGTGGCATGCAGCCAAACAGATATACCGGGCAGCATGCAGCCAAACAGACATACCGGGTGGCATGCAGCTTAACAGACATATCGGGCTGCATGAAGGCCAAACAGACATATCAGGTGGCATGCAGACAAACAGACATACCGGGCGGCATGCAGCCAAATAGATATACTGGGTGGCATGAAGGCCTAATATATATACCAGGGCAGGTCAAACCCCAACAGACACACGGGTGGCATGATGCCGACAAAATTCAATATTACTATAATATTAATAGACTTAGAAGCATCGTGATGTGCGAGACAAAAGTAGTGCTTTAGTTATCCACAAGTGTTCTCACACACGGCCAGTCAGATTACATTCAGGTCGATATATGACAGGTTTCACAATAAACACAACACCAACCGACTACCTAGCTCATGCAGTCTCTGTACACCCACACGTTCACAGTCACTCGTCCACACACACCATTCATCTACTAGTTGCAGATCCCTGTTGAGTAGATCCAATCCGCACACACACAAGCTATACATGTGTCAGCAGGTAACATAACCACCTGTGATGACCCACCACTTAAATGCTTCATACACTGTATGTGAAGTGTCTGGTGCTAAGTGACATCTACACTTTATATGACGTGTTTATATATCTACTTGCAGAGGTGCAGTGATTTATCTGCTTACTTCAAAAAAATCTTCACCAAAAAATGTGGATGACCGATAATAACAGTTTCCCACTACTAAACCATGGATGACTGATAGCTTCCCGCTACCAAACCATGGATGACTGATACTTTCCCGCTACCAAACCATGGATTACTGATACTTTCCCGCGACCAAACCATGGATGACTGATACTTTCCCGCTACCAAACCATGGATTACTGATACTTTCTCGCTACCAAACCATGGATGACTGATACTTTCCCACTACCAAACCATGGATTACCGATACTTTCCCACTACCAAACCATGGATGACTGATACTTTCCCACTACCAAACCATAGATGACTGATAGTTTCCCACTACCAAACCATGGATGACTGATATTTTCCCAATACCAAACCATGGATGACTGTAGTTTCCCGCTACCAATCCATGGATGACAGATCTACGAAACCATGGATGACCGATAGTTTTCCGCTACCAAACCACAGATGACTGATAATGATAGCTTCCCACTAGCAAAGCATAGAATTATGACTAAACAATAGTGTTGTTTTTGTCATCTCTCATGCATTCGTATAAAGAGCAGGAGGTTAAAAATAAATACTAACTACAGGGGATCCAACTCGGCGACTGCCAGTAGCTGTGCAGTGCTGTAGTAGGTGTATGTAGTGGACTGCCATGTGGAGTATCACAAGAGTTCTTTGTGCGAGAGTTCAAACTAAACGTAGCGCCAAGCATGCACCAGTTCCTAAACAGCCTTGCTGAAACTGACACAACAGTCGCCGACATATAAATAACAATAAACAATAATAACTTGGAAAGGAAATGTACAGGCATCAGCAACTTTTCATATTGAGTACTAGCAGAACAAATCTGCTACTTTTGTCATCGACTTCAGTCGGCAACCCTCTGAATTTGTTACCACTGCCACTGTCTAAGTTAACATCCTACAAAATCCTAATGTTCATCCGAGGCTTTCAGCGACGACATCGCAAACAATCCCATGTCAACTTCACCATTCTGCATTTCTCAGACGTAATGACACCGATGAAGTGGCGACACGATGGTGATCACACCACTTGACATGCAGTTGACACGCGGTTCTGTTGGCGTCGCCGCAGTCTGGTTATAACATCTCTTCAAAGGACGCCATCAATTCACTCTGCGCATTCATGTCTATCTGGTTGGCCATCTGAAACAGTCATTAGTTCATTCTGAGCATTCATGTCTATCTGGTTGGCCATCTGAAACAGTCATTAGTTCACTCTGTGCATTCATGTCTATCTGGTTGGGTGTCTGAAACAGTCATTAGTTTACTCTTGAGCATTCATGTCTATCTGGTCGGGTGTCTGAAACAGTCATTAGTTTACTCTGAGCATTCATGTCTATCTGGTTGGGTGTCTGAAACAGTCATTAGTTTACTCTGAGCATTCATGTCTATCTGGTTGGGTGTCTGAAACAGTCATTAGTTTACTCTGAGCATTCATGTCTAACTGGTTGGGTGTCTGAAACAGTCATTAGTTTACTCTGAGCATTCATGTCTATCTGGTTGGGTGTCTGAAACATTAATCAGTTCAAAAACAGTCGTTGTCCCAGTACAGATGGTGCAAGATGTCTGCATCATAAAATTGTAGCGGTCTTCTTCCTGTATCTCCGACAGTTTAACATGTATGAGGCTGAACGTTTATAGGTGTGTTCAGGGCCCATTTCAGAGGGGGTGTAGTGGAACCTGCAATGCTATATTCCAGCCATTTTGAATACCTTTTGCTGAGTTATTGATGTTTATTTTCCCGGTATTACTGACAGTGTTCTAGACAGTTTATTTGTGCCCCCCAGACATTACAGACAGTGGTCTAGATAGTTTATATGTGCCCCCAGATGTTACAAACAGTGGTCTACACAGTTTATTCAGGCGTTACATAAACTTTTCTAGACAGTTTATTTCTTCCCCTCAGGCATAACAGAGAGTGGTCTAGCCAATTCATTCATGTTACAGACAGTGGTTAGATATACTCACAGCGGCCCGTCGCCGTCGCTCCTGCTCACGCTGTCTCTGCCGTTCCTTCTGAGCGGCCTCCTGCTGGGAGACGACTGCAGGGGACTGGGGGGAAGGGGCGAGGGGAGGGGAGCCGTGGGGCACAGACTTGCGGGCACGTTCCAACGCTTCCTCCTCTTCTCGTTCCCTGTTGTGGGTGAAATAAGATCTTGCAGTGACATGCAACGTTTGAACGATCAGCAAATTTAACTTAAAAACTGTCTGATTCTCCCTCTTGGATGCAGGAGAAATCATCAATTACATAATATGAATGTCCTCAGAAGATTGCCCTAGTCATGTACAATGCACTTTACTTTTGACAACATTTAGAAATAAATCTGAACCATCTAAATATTAAGATTATATTCTAAACATAATGTGAACATTTCTAAATCATGTTCTAAAATTTGGATGACAACATCAATATCCATGTAAAAAAAAAACTGGCATGACTAAACAGACCTGCTGCTGACAAGTGAAATGACAGTTTGCTATGCTGGAAGAACCTGCTGTACGGTGCCTACATGTTAAGTGTGTTACCTGATTCGGTCCTGCTGTATCTGTAGGCGCTGCTTGTAGACGCGCTCCTGCTGCTGCCGCTTGAACTCAGCCTGCTCCCGCTGGGCTCGCTCCTACAACCACATGCACGGTCACACATATGACAGATGGACGGACTGAGAGACACATGATAGATGGATGGGTAGACACATGACAGCTAGACATGATGGACAGACAGACAGACAATTGGACGGAAAGACAGACATAACAGATGGGTCAGCAGACACATGACAGACACGATGAACAGACAGATGGACATGACAGTCAGACAGCAGACATGACAGCCAGACATATGGACGTAGACATGAGTCAGACACATGGAGAGAGACATACGGAATGAAACAGAGGGACAGAGACGTGACAGTTGGATGGAGATATGACAGAGATATGCCAAATGGGCAAACAGAAGATATGAAGCAATTAAGTAACCAAAAGTTGAAAAAAGATGACACAAAACACTAAAAATTAATGTGAAGTGAGCACACTGGTAAGGGCTCACTCCAGACAATACTATATCCATTATTTGTTACTACTTTAAGGTTAGGGAAGGGTAAAAATATTATTTTACTTTTTGGATGTCATAATTTTTGTACACATTGATATCTTGCAAGGCCTGAATGACAATTTCATTGTAAAATACCGATTAGAAATACGTGAAAACGAGTACTTTGTTGCATGCCCCTTGGTCCTGAAGTTTAAAAAAACATCAAGTAATCCGACTGATATGCACAAATCACGCCATTTATTTGCTTCGATTGTAACGTGAAGCGACGGCGCAATGTTATGATGTCGGGTATCAACAGACAGCTAAAAGTCTCAACTATGCGCCTGGACAGCCCCTGAACATTTGCTATTTACCTGAATAATTTTGAACACTGTTAGTCACAATTATAACGGACTTGACATGGCAGCTGGTGAAATTTACAACAACCTTAGGGATGATGGTGTAGAAAATGTATGTTCTACTATATGCTGATGACACTAGAATGATTCAATCAAATATAGATTTCTTGCTTGTGTATAGCGGAACTATGTCAACTCTTCTAATGGTTGACATTTGGTTGTTTCAGGTGTCAACTATATTGTGAATCTGTAATTATTAGTCTATATTGATACAATTGATTTACACAGTACCATGTCTACACAAGGCATGGCAAGCGTAAACAGAACAGTAGAATGCATTTGATATAAATAAAGTGTCGGATATTTCACTCTATAGTTGTCCAGAATATTAATTTTCTATTTGTCACCTACAGGTGACAGAATATTAATTTTCTATGTTTGTCACGTTTCTACAGCAATACATCTTTAACCAATAGACACCAGTCACACCATTTTATAATAATTAAATGAACATCAAAATAAACACAACTTGCAATTATAGAAAATCAATAGTTTTGAAGATACAGTTTAAAAGTGTTAGGCAACTGTTCAGTCTAACAGGGGTCAAGTGTGTCTACTCTGCCTGGGTGCTGTGACCAATTAAAGATTAGTCAAGGTCTCAATGGACTGGGCTGTAGAGATTAGTCACAGCTGTTGATTTTGTGGAACAATACACAACATCTAATGTTGGGGGTGGTCTCAAGGGCCTTTCTCAAAACCACATCACTAGATAATGTAAACCTTTTGCACTTTGGGGGCCCCTTAGGTGCCCTTAGAATGATTCAATCAAATACAGATTTCTTGTATATAGTGGCAGCACCCTAAGATACATCTATGCAAAATTAGAAAAAAAGTTGAACAGTTTTTGAAAAAATAGGGCAAATGTTAATTTTTTAACAGTTTTGGGGTCCTTGGAGGCCCTAGGGAGCCCTTAAAATGATTCAATCAAATACAGATTTCTCGTGCATAGTGGCAGTGCCCTAAGATATGTCTATGCAAAATTAGAGAAAAAGTTGCTGAACGGTTTCCGAGATACGGCAGCTAACGGCGGACGGCAGACGCAGAGTGATGGCAATAGTCCCTTGGACCCTTCGGCCAAAGGACTAATAATGTAATGCTACACTAATTGGTTACATGTGTAGAATGAAAACGAGAATGTAATATTTTATGAATAGCTATGCTCACTGCAGCACTGTCATGGCATGGCATTGTCCTTGGGCTTGGCATGCAGTCACATGAAAGTTGTTATCAATAATAATTTTTATCAAGACAATTCATGTTAACATCGTTCCAAATTGAAAAATATAAGTTTTATTGATTGTTTAGTTTAAATATATATTTCTTCATTCAATATATTTTTTACTATTGTATCATTCGTAATTGAGTTGTGCTAAGTTGTTTTTTTGTATATGCATAAGTATACAACTAATAATACCTGTTTCTGCACAACTGGCCACATGAAAATTTATTTACACTTGCTACATCAGTGAATACTTGTTTCAATTGTGAAGCCTGAGTTTGCAAGCAAATACTTGGTTATTGAACTGCACATGTACGAGAAGAGACTCGGACACATTGTCGACTTAAGGAGGAATTAAGGACGAGCCGCAAGAGTGGATAGTGGACATTGTATAAACAGTTGTATTCTGCATTACAATGCCAATTACATTGCAATGCCAGTTACATTGCAATGCCGGTTACATTGCAGTACATTACTATGTTTAAGGGGAGACATGGCAGCTTAAATAGGGTATTTTTTATTTTGATAATTATGGCAAACTTATCTATCCAGCAAGAAAGAGTAGGTCATGAGGAGTAAAAAATATATTGAACTTTTTTCACTCAGACCCACCGTTGCCATGGTAATGAACAAAATGGCCACCATAATGAGAAAATATAGCAAACTTTGTCTACGGTCCCCAGCCATTACTATAGAAGATACAATCATAATTCTTTCACTATCAGACTTAGACTGCCTGGTATTACACAACTACAACTTTATATTTGAAATATTAGTAAATTATATATTTTGTTTAATTTTTTTTTATTTTGACAATTTAGATGTGTTTTTTTAAATAAATACCTATATAACAAAATAATTATGCAACTTATTACAAATATAAGGTTGTAGTTGTGTGCAGAAATTAATGCTGAATACAACTATGTAAACATGATTGGCATAACTTTAATACTGCCAGAGTTGTACGGAGCACAAATCCAAAAAAATGCATTTTCTGTAAATGGCCGCCAAAGATCGAATAACAATTAGGCAATGATTTTGGGAATTGTTTTATTATTATGAAATAAAAACTGAAGTGTCATGCATCTGATAACACCAAACAGGATTGATAGTCATTGATTAATATGAAGAACAGTGGCCGGTTGCATGACACGCACCCAACTTAGGCGGTCGAATTACACCCAACTCCCTAGGTGTCACCTAGCTGGGCGGATGCTTAGGAAGCGTTGCATGACAGGCACCCAGACGTCCCCCAACTAAGTGCTAGTGGCACGATTAACCGATAAGCGGATTACCGCGTTTTCAGGGCAGATCTTCCCAGGGTTCATTTCATTTCATCATGGCGGACGCAAAACCACAGATTAGAAATAGAAAAGATAATTTCGTTCACGACGAAATAATTGCCCTCATACAGGCGTATGGTAGGAGTAAAAACACACACCAAGGGCGGTTCAAGTCGACGCTGTCCAACCGCGACAAGGTGGCATGGGAAATGGTTGCATCGGAAGTTAACGCCATTTCCAAGTCGCACCGCAGTGTTGACGAGTTAAAAAAGAAATGGCAGAAACTTGCCAGTGATGCAAGGGCAGACCTGGCAAGACGGAAACACCCAGGGACAGGTGGTGGCCCGCGTCGCAAAGACGGATTATACACAGATCTTATCGCTGACATCTTCAGAGAGGAATCGGCCCTGATAGACGGAATAGAAGGCGGCATCGATGTGGGCGACAACGGCCTGTTCGCAGGCGAAGCTGAAGGTTTGCTAATGTCATTTCTTTATTTGTGTTTAATTTCGCAAGAACACTGGTCACAATTAACAAGGTTGTACATGCATCCACCGTAACTAAATCAATTTAGACTGTCCTTGGTATTGCTACTTATGTAATGCTGCACCACTATTAACTAACGGTGACAGCTGCGAATCTCGAATCTGAATATTACGTTGAACGATCAATCCTGATAATTACACAACGTTTGATCTGTCTGTGGAGGAAACAACAGACAAAAGGGAATAGAGAAAAACACATTAATAGATGAGCTCGATTTATAACATCAGTAG
Organism: Paraescarpia echinospica; assembly: GCA_020002185.1. Taxonomy (NCBI): domain Eukaryota; kingdom Metazoa; phylum Annelida; class Polychaeta; order Sabellida; family Siboglinidae; genus Paraescarpia; species Paraescarpia echinospica. Next base: position 17,308,299 of record CM034540.1, read on the forward strand.
CGAGTCACTGTTTTTGATCTTGTGTCATCAGTGTATACACGTTTCGGGATGTTCCTATGCCTGTGCTTTGGAGTTACTCAACACGACATCAATGTAATGATTATGTTCCAGAGTCATTGGTGCAGCAGAACAACTCCCTGCAGATTGCCGACGCTGTTCCTGTCACGCCAATCAGGGGTGAGAACTTCGATGGTGAGATGACATACATAACTTTTTATTTGAGGTACAAAACATATATAAATATTAATGCATTCCATGATTCTGAATTTATTTGGACATCTGCTGATGATATCAAATCGTGTGTCTGCTGATGATATCAAATCGTGTGTCAGTTAAAATGATTGTTTAATTGTTAGTATGACAGTGAATAAATGTACTGTTGTTTGTTTTACACAAACTACTGAGTAATCATTTTTTTTTTTGCAAGCAATTTCAGATTGTATCATGTACAAATGTAATAAATATGTTATCAAATTTTAACAACTGACCCTGTGAAAATCAAAACTTCTTTCCAGCCACAGTACTTTTGACATGCAAGGCTGTCGAGACGATTGATTGGTGTACCATTGTACACCACATTTGCAAATCCGGTCTATGTTAATGTAAATGTTAAACAGTAATTGGTGGGTTAAAAAGTACACAAAATATGAAAAAAAATTGCATTCCCACCACAATGCCTTGGCATGACTTATAACTTATTGTTACAGATCGTCCATGCAGCAGCAGCAGCAGCAGCAGCAGCAGCAGCAGCAGCAGCAGCAGCAGCAGCAGAAATCCAACACGTTGCAGCACTCCTTTAGACTTTGGAGAAAATGTCACTGTTGGAGTTGATGACAATGACACGTTGAGGGCGAGAGAGCCTTCAATCGTCTCGCCATTCGCCACGAGCAGGAAGAGGAAGAGACAGTCCACATCAACTGTTGACGACCTCTACGCCATCTACCTGTCAAAAAGACATTGAAATAAAAGATCTAAAAAAATCAAACTTCAGCTTGAAATTAAACTGCTGCAAAAGAAATGAGCACAACAGGAACCAAACACAGTAGTTCTACAGTTAACCACCTACCACCATTTGCGTTTGATCTGACTTTCTTTCTACCACTAATTGCTGTGTGCTTAGTCAATAAATTCAAATATACACATACTTCAAAAATACGTAAGAGTCGTTTCCATAATTTTGTATTGTGAGTTTATTAGATAATTTGCCATTGTGTCAGATTATAAGATATCATGAAGTAGCTCTTTGTTGAATGATTGAGCAAGTCACAAGCTATGGGATGTTAATATAGCATGCTGTTTATTTTTATAATAGGTACTATGCAATTAATAAAGCTTCCTGTTGATAAAGACTTACCTTCTTGTGAAGTGTCGTTGAACAATACGTTGACGCATAGCTCTTCCTGAAATGGTGGGATTGTCGTTGCAGACAGTGTTATCAGCATCATCATCATCGTTGTCTTGTGGGTCGGGGTCGGGTGTGCCAAATTCCAAAGCCATATTATGCAACACCAAGCACTCTGTGATGATTTTGCATGCCCTCTCTGGACAGTACCGCAATTCTGTGTGTAGACAGTGGAATCGCCGTTTCAGGTCACTGTTACACCTTTCTATGGTTACTCTCGTGCTGACAAAGGCGCAGCTGTAAGCGATTTCTGGTGGTGTCTGTGGATTTATAAAGGGTGTCAACAGCCATTCTCGTAACGGGTAAGCATTGTCTCCCAGAATAAAACCGTCAAGAGGGCGAGGATTCCCCTCGAAGGCTCTCCAAACTGAGCCCTCCCTCAAAATTCGTGCATCATGTGCCGATCCCGGATATTTGACTACACAATTTAAAATGCGCAGTTCGGCGTCACAAATGAGACGCACATTGATGCTGTATCTGCCGTTCCTGTTGATATATTCGTATTCGTTTACGACCGGAGCCTGCAACTTCACGTGCGTCCCATCAACGCAACCGATGACGTTTGGGAAACTTGCCATGGCATAAAACAACCGTTTCTGTCGATTCGCTTCACGCTGTCGGGGAAAGAAAATCCATCTTCGCGCGCGCTCACATAAAGCTTGCGACACACAATAAATTGTTCTACTAACGATCGATTTGTGTGTCAGAATTGTATCGCCAACAACATTCTGGAAGGACCCAGTTGCGAAAAATCGCAACGCAGTTAACAGTTCGGGTGACAAGAATCCCTTTCGGCTATATCCGAATTCCAAGTCGCCACGAATTTCGTCGATGATTCTGAATAGATCAACTCTTCTGAACAGATACCTTTCAAACAGCTGAACGTTGTTGTACGTATCCAGGGGGTTTAAATGGTCTCTAAAAACGTGATTTCTTCTTAATTGTCAGCGCCAGTAGAAGTCATGAACGATCGCGGCCATTAGTAAAACGCGCTATGTGACACCTAGCTGGAGTTAGGGCTGCTCGGGGTTGTCCCAGGAGTTGCGCCCTAATTTGTGCGCGAACTCAGCTGGGTGCGTGTCATGCAACCGCTCCTAATGGTTATGTGCCACCTAGGAACTAATGACCCTAACTTGGGCGGAATTTGGACTTAGGTGTGTGTCATGCAACCGGCCACAGGACTGTAGCATTCATGTGCTGGTCCTTCCTCCTCCTCCTCCTTGGGGACACTCCACTGTCTGAAGAAGGCCACTTATGCAAGCCAAGTCAATCATGCACTAGTGAAAAAATGAAGCTGAAATGAAATATATCATGTATCAATAAAAAAATGCCTACTGGAAATGTACTGTGCATGCATGCATGTGGTCTTGTATATGTATACAAATAAATATATATATTTATGAGTGCACATATGTGTGCGTAATGTGCAACAACATAATTAGCATATGAGTATGAGGTAAAGTTTATTAATAAGTAAGTGTTTTTATTAATAAAGTAAAGATATCAAAATATTCATAGACCATAACTGTTAGGCTGAAATCTAAAGCTAAGTAGTAACTGACATAAAAACTTAGTCATGACCTGACATATATATATAGTTGAATTGTCTAACTTGCTTACAAGGAAATATGACATCTAAAAAAATTATTATGTAAGACTTACCATATTTGACTGTCGCATCCATGCCTTTCTGGCTTTAGGACTGCATAACTTTCATTTTAATCTCACTGCGCGATGCAGTATTGGCAAAGATCTCTGCCACTGTTCAACCACCGACTTCCCCGCCGTCTCCGGGCATCGCAGCCAGCGTCGGCGCTAAGGCCTAAGCCAGCGTCTGCAGTGGCTACGTGCGGCTGCGTTTCCGTCGAAATATGCTGTTTTGCCACCAATAAATCCCATTACGCGCGTGCATCCTACAGTTGCCGAGCCTTCCATTTCTTTTTCAGCCCAAACGCATGCTTTGCAGCAAATTTATAACGTTTGGTATCAACAAGATTCATGCTGATTTCGTCAAAACTTTCGCTGGACGCCATCATTGTTTACACCCGGAAATAGCAACATGGTGAATTGTGGGAGAAACGCCACGCGGCTCACGCCATATATGGAATTATCCGGGTCACTGCAGGTCACGAGCATGGCGAAACATCCCGATGCTGACATGTCACAATGACGAACGCCAAATAAGGAGATAGTCGGTTGAATTGTGCTCCCATATATTAGGATTTCCCGGAAATACGGGTCAAAGGGCGGGAATGCCGTCTAGACAAGCAGTTAGAGGATGGAGTGGCGGTTCTATTCGTGCTAAACAAGATGGTGTATGTTGAAAGTACGGCAGCATTACTAAGGTCTAAACATCGTGTATTATCGAACACATTCCGCGTCTTGAGAACTAAAACAGGATTTATTAATTGATAGGGGCTCATTTTATTAACGAGAAAAGTGATTTAGAGGCATGAAATTTTTATAAAAGTGAACTTTATTGATAGAACACTTACAAAGCTATCGGAATATGACAAAAACATATTTTTTGTATATTTTTCAAAATACGTCATTTCAGCTGCCGTGTCTGGCCAGATGGCTAGATATCACAATCACATATTTTGTTCGCAACAATATTCACAAGATGGGATGGAAATGCTGAAATTATGATACAAAACCTGCGAGACTCATCTGAAGTTAATATCATATCAGTATTCCAAGAAACATATTCTTGGAATAAAACTATTAGGTATACATGAATGGCATTTAGTCTTTTGCATTTTTCTCCACATTGTATTTTTGGTGTTCCGTACGAAAAAAACTAGAACATGAAAACTATACAAGATACAGTCAAGAAATTTTCAACAATTGTTCCCTGTATTTTAAGACATACAATAAGGTGACTGGAAATATTGTCAGGTTATATGGGGTGCTGGTATCAAGTGACAATTAAAAAAGTGTCTTGCTAAAATATAAAATCATGTTACATTTGGTCATAACATGTTCAAAATACATAATCAATCATCTAAAACACCCTTATTGTATACAATATCTATCCTAGTTGTCATGTAATACAAAATAATTAATGTGGGATTAATATATTTCTCAGAATAATGATTATTGAAAATGTATGCCAGTTATTACAGGATTTTTGATTACCATGGCAAACATTATGCAAATGAGCTGTGATTTAATATTTTGTCTTGTTTTCACATAGTAAACAAGTATAGCAAATGTGGTCAAGATTTGTTGAATATTAAGGGAGATATGGTACATTCCTCTTTTCGACCAGCACATAGCCTTAAGGTGGTAAGATTGCCTATGACATGCTTGTTTTGATTTAAATCAAATTAATAAATGTTTAAAAGATAAAGTAAAAAAAATTTCTCAGACAAGCATAACACATTAAACAATACTCCAGACCAAAAAGAATATATTTTTATGTTGTTTAGTGATATTTAAATGTGCTTAGACTTTTAAAAAAATTTCCAAAATCACCCTAAAATGGCATTTCATTTCATTTTGAGAAACTCCCCAAAAGAAAAATTTGTATGGTTAGGTTGTAAGTACAAATACGTTATTGACATTCGTACGGGTTGTTTTTGTAAACAAATGCATAATAAGTTTTATACAGCTTCATAAACATTTTGCTACAATGTTGAAAGACAGCAAAAATCCGTACTGCATTTTTTGGCACGACCCCTTCACCAAACATAAAACCATCCGGTGCAATTTTGGGTAAACACAAGTTGAGTTCATATGCCATGTTGACTTTGTAAGTATTGTAGTTTTTATAAAAAGTTACATAAAATAATACTTCCTGGTTGTTGCTGATAACACAAGTGTCACCAGATGCTTGTTTTTTGCTTAGAAATGTGACTTTTTCACTGGCATGTGGCTTATTTCAACACGATTTGACAGACACTTCTATTACTGAGATTTCCCCCCAAGGTTTTCCTGCCAAGTTGTCTAATTATATTGTGTTATGAAGTGTGTTGAACTTGTTGTGGTAGGCAAGATTGATTGACACCTGCTGGGGTCAGTCACGTGGGCATTATCGGAGAATAAACAAAACTACCCGCCAGTATTTGGTGGTTTGACAGTGTGATGCATTTAGGTAATTATAATACAACAGCATAGTGGCATGAGAATAATCAGACAATATGCTCTGCATTCATGGTGAATGAATTTATGTTAGAACTGGGCTGAAGCACATGTGATCTTCACTATGGAAACATTGTCAGTTTCCAAGTATCTGAAAAGGGACTTTCCACAAACACACTAAAAATACTAGTTTTTAAAGGATGGATTGGTGACATTTGGCACCAGTGCCTTGGTTTTTTTTAATAGTACATGTGTTCATACTGACACTTACTAATGCTCTATGAAGAAAAAAATAAAGAAATTAACTGACATGATATCCACCCCAGCTACCTTAGTGTCTCAGTTACATACGTTACTACTATTAGACTGCTGTAGCACTGACCCGTTCCTCTTTCTCCTTCGCCTGTTTGCGGAACAACTCGAAGCTCTGCATGGCGGAGGACACCTTGCTCTTGGAGCTCGGCGTCTTGTTCGACAGGTTCGCCAGATTTGACCAGGACCCGACATTCTTAATCTTCACGTCCTGGAGAGAACAAACACGCATTTGAAGGATGATTGTTTTAGTAACATTACAAACTCTGAGATAACTACCTGCTCGTCAGACTTAAATAAATGTTTATTATGTTAAATATTCAAATGTCAGATTAACAGAATAAATTTTTGCTGCTACTGAGATGAGGTTTTGTTGAAAAACACTTATAGAACAGTATTTTTTTCACACACAATTTTTTTTCCGTATCTGCTGGGATTAGGCTCACACTGTTGTTGTGGACAAACGGTTGTCCTTCAAGCAGCTAGCTGACAATTAAAGTTGATGTATCAGAGATGTGATGGTTAATTCCAGGAAGCGTCTACTGTTATCAACTGCAGCTGTGCAGTCACTGCCAATTGTGAACGTCTCAGAGTATTCACACTTACCTTTTTCTGTGGGCCTCTTGCCTTGACACTGTCACTGCTGGTTGAGCCTGCTGTGTTGACACCAAACGCCACACCAACACCACTGGAGGCTGTGACAGAGGCAAAGTGGTCTCAAATCTACTGCATGCTACCCTATAAACACATCTACTACACGCTTCTCTCTATAAACACATCTACTACATGCTACTCTCTATAAACAACACATTTACTACATGCTACTCTCTATAAACACATCTACTACATGCTACACTGTATAAACATGTCTACTATATGCTACTCTCTATAAACACATCTATTACATGCTGCACTCTATAAACACATCTACTACACACTTCTCTCTATAAACACATCTACTACATGCTACACTGTAGACACATTTACTAAATGCTACACTGTATAAACATGTCTACTACATGCTACTCTCTATAAACACATCTATTACATGCTACACTCTATAAACACATCTACTACATGCTTCTCTCTATAAACACATCTATTACATGTTACACTCTATAAGCACATATATTACATGCTACTCTAAAAACACATATATTACACGCTTCTCTCTATAAAGACATATTCTCCAAAACATTGCTCGTTATGTTACAACAATCTATAAAGTCTTACTCTTAGAAATTACCTTTACAAAAATTGTTACACTAACTGCTTCGTGATACTCACAGACTGTGGCACCAGGTGGCGCTGGTTTTGGCACGACTTTGGGACTGTTTGACTCGTCGCTGGTGATTGCAGGCATGGGTAGGTGGGTGGTTGTGACGTCCTTGGGGCGGTCCAGGGTCACAGAGGGGGGTGCAACGACTGGCGAATGTGGCTTCATCGGAGGGGGTGTTGGCTTTGGCAACGCCGCCACATTAGGGTGTGGGGCATGTACCAGGGGGTGAGTGGGGCGGGGCGACAGTGGTGTCATGGCAACGCTGGGTTGAGTGAGCAGGGCTCCTAGGGCACTGTTTGGTGGAGGAACTGAAAAACAGCAGCATCAATGGTTGGTTCACAGTCCCACTTAGGACACAACACTGTACAGCGAGGGTTTCTTCAAGCAGAGTCGTAGTTTCTTTCTTCAAAATATGCAAGTTGTTGGGTTTTTACATTTTGTTTTACTTTGATAAATAAAAATGTTGACTTTTATGTGTATAATCCATTATTAAAAACTCCCTGTAGCTAGTCCAGTCATGTATTTGTGACAAGGTTCAAGCCATTCTAGCATAAAATAATGAAGGCAACCCAGTAATTAATTAATTTATTTTGCAAGTATGCTGATTCACACCCGATTCATCACCTGGAGTATTCAAACACGTATGAATGATAAGTTGGATCTTTATCTAAACAAATGCAGAAATGTTTTTTAATTGATCTATTTCTTGACCCAGATATACCCTAAACTGAAGTATGAGGTACACAAAGACAGAGGTAAATGTTGCCTGTATTAACAAAAGTATGAGGCACATTTAAAGACAAGACTTACTTGCTGGTTTTGGCTGTGGCTTGGCTGTTGCCAGTGCACTGGGTCGACTGGGCTGCTGAGGCAGCATGTGTCCGACAGCCTTGACCGGGGGTAGGGAGGGGGCAGCGAGGGGTGATGACATCACGTCCTCAGTCACGTCAATCTCCATCGTTGCGTCCAAGTCATCTTTCACCTCAGAGGTCAGCATTGGCATGCAGTTGGAAGTGATGTTGGTTGCCATGGGGACGACTGACAACGGAGGCATCACTGGCTCTTTGACCGCAGCAATCTTCAGTTGAGGCTTCTTTGCAACCTTAGACAAGTTCACAGACTCGACTTTAGATAACAAAGTTTATTAAAACTAAGCCACACTATACCAATTAATAACAATTTTACACCCACCAAAACACAAGTTGCAATTTGCATGTTTTATGCTTTTATAAATTCAAACAGAAACCTATTTTCATGACATACTTAACTAATGATTAACTACGTTTCAACCAAGTCATCATATACCACAGTAATTGAGATTATCAGAAACAAGGATTTACCCCATTTTATTAAGCTATTTCCAATCAGGGGAAGTAAATTAGTCTTTGCAGATCATATGACCAGGAGTCATACTGTCCATACTTACTTCTTTTTCTTTATTTGCCTTCATTGTTTTGGATTTTTGCTCTGTAAAACAAACAACGTACCATGAAGACAATTTCTCTTTGACATATTTCAATTAATTTACGTTTTTCCGTTACGTTTCAACTGCTTTCAGTGGCCTTCATCAGACTGGCTAGTGCTACATGGCGCCACAATAATTATTCTGCTTGTGTTGTTATATTGGAACTGTTATAACTTATATAGATTTAAGTATTTCATGAGTACCTAAAATAATGAGTTTATAAGAAGTCTTGTGATACAATCAAACCTGTCTTAGTGATTGCCTCTACATAAACAAATGCTATATAGAATGGACACTTCTGATCCTGAAAGTCATGAATTACTAGAATGCATTGTCCACTACCTTTCCATAGTGGTGATCTGGCCATAGTGGATATATTGCGCAAACTCCAGTGTCCAGTATGGGCAGGTTTTTCCTATAGATAGAATTCTTGCAAAAATGTTTGTATGTCCAATATCTAAATTGTACTGTAAATTTAATCGAGAAGTCTTGTCTGTCTTTCCAGTTATACCTTCTGAACAATGAGATGGCTTGCTCTCATGCATAAATCCATGTCAATGCTTCCACTAGAATTGCTTGCAGATACTCACATGGTTGTGTGAAATGGGAAGCCATTATTCAAAAGTGTGTTTTAAAGACAATTAATGGATCCAGTACATCGCTGTTTGCCTATGTCACAATCAAGTTTTGCAAAGCCAACAATGTTTACTTAAGTGATGTTATGTACATTACATTAGCAGTGTGGTATGGCATCTGCTAAATCAATATTTATTGCATGTAGCTCCGACTTAAACAACATTGTCTTACATTTTTGTCATAATCCTTTAGACGCCCGATCTAACGTGACCCCAAATGCCTGCAGTTGAATTTTATTTTAAAGCTAACTGTAATGACCGTATGTTTTGGGACACCTAATAATCTAGAAAAATAAAAACATTTCTGTATTATTTATTTTGCAATGTATATATGTATAATTATTTGTTTGCCCTATGTATTCGGACAGACAGGATATAGGGCCATTGAGCCATTAAAAATTAGTTCATACCAGGGTAATAGACGTGGTAACCATGATGAAGTTACCAAGCCATGTTAACACCAGTGTAATAAAATGGGGATGACATGACGTCAGGACTCATTCTTGTCCGTAAGTATTGGGATAATGAATCTCAGATTTATTTTTGAGCACTGTATGTTTTCAGAGAGCAGATAATTTATTAATTTTTAAGTGTCCCAATACATAGGGTCATTACGGTATTTACTATACACTAGGGCTATTTGTTGTAGTTTTTGAGTTAGTGTAATTTAAAAAACATCGGCACTATCAACGTAATCTAGTTCCACTTCCCGTGGGTCTTCCTTACCAACTGATTTAGCAGATGCCACACAATACCTTACACTTGCAATGTCACCGGCACTTGTATTTGAAACTGGTATCCAGCCATTCCAGGTACTTCTAATCTAAATTCTTCATTGTCAACTTGTCTAAACATGCTCACCGTGCATGCATGTACAGTTAGCACAGCACCTTCCTTCGGATTTGTGAACAACTAGTTGTAAACTCTGTGTAAGCTACACAGAGAATTGGTAACATAACATTTTTTGGCCAACAGTGGCATGGTCCATGAAATTCTGTAGATGTTCAAACTATTTTCCTAATACACCACCGACCAAAAAATGTGATTGTAGTTTAGCGTGTGCTTGACTGCAATACGAGACAATGTGAGGTATAGGTGTGTTGATATGCAATACTTAGGCAGTTTTTGCTATGCACAACCTTACCACCCTCCCTATATCCACAGAAGTTATAGTAGGGCATGCCCACCAACTCTTCCCTCCCTCCTTCTATCTCCTATCTATTCTATAGAGGATGTAGTAGGGCATGTCCATCAACTGTTCTCTCCCTCCCACTATCTACTATCAATAGAGGATGTAGTAGGGCATGTCCATCAACTCTTCCCTCCCTCCTTCTATCTCCTATCTATAGAGGATGTAGTAGGACATGTCCATCAACTGTTCTCTCCCTCCCACTATCTACTATCTATAGAGGATGTAGTAGGGCATGTCCATCAACTCTTCCCTCCCTCCTTCTATCTCCTATCTATAGAGGATGTAGTAGGGCATGTCCATCAACTGTTCTCTTCCTCCCACTATCTACTATCTATAGAGGATGTAGTAGGGCATGTCCATCAACTGTTCTCTCCCTCCTATCTACTATCTATAGAGGATGTAGTAGGGCATGTCCATCAACTCTTCCCTCCCTCCTTCTATCTCCTATCTATAGAGGATGTAGTAAGGCATGTCCATCAACTGTTCTTTCCCTCCCACTATCTATAGAGGATGTAGTAGGGCATGTCCATCAACTGTTCTCTCCCTCCTATCTACTATCTATAGAGGATGTAGTAGGGCATGTCCATCAACTCTTCCCTCCCTCCTTCTATCTCCTATCTATAGAGGATGTAGTAGGGCATGTCCATCAACTGTTCTCTCCCTCCCACTATCTATAGAGGATGTAGTAGGGCATGTCCATCAACTCTTCCCTCCCTCCTTCTATCTCCTATCTATAGAGGATGTAGTAGGGCATGTCCATCAACTGTTCTCTCCCTCCCACTATCTACTATCTATAGAGGATGTAGTAGGGCATGTCCATCAACTCTTCCCTCCCTCCTTCTATCTCCTATCTATAGAGGATGTAGTAGGGCATGTCCATCAACTGTTCTCTTCCTCCCACTATCTACTATCTATAGAGGATGTAGTAGGGCATGTCCATCAACTGTTCTCTCCCTCCTATCTACTATCTATAGAGGATGTAGTAGGGCATGTCCATCAACTCTTCCCTCCCTCCTTCTATCTCCTATCTATAGAGGATGTAGTAAGGCATGTCCATCAACTGTTCTTTCCCTCCCACTATCTACTATCTATAGAGGATGTAGTAGGGCATGTCCATCAACTGTTCTCTCCCTCCTATCTATAGAGGATGTAGTAGGGCATGCCCATCAACTCTTCCCTCCCTCCTTCTATCTCCTATCTATAGAGGATGTAGTAGGGCATGTCCATCAACTGTTCTCTCCCTCCCACTATCTACTATCTATAGAGGTTGTAGTAAGGAATGTCCATCAACTCTTCCCTCCCTCTCTATCTACTATCTATAGAGGTTGCAGTAGGGCATGTCCATCAACTCTTCTCTCCCTCTATCTACTATCTATAGATGTAGTAGGGCATGCCCATCAACTGTTCTCTCCCTCCCACTATCTACTATATATAGAGGTTGTAGTAAGGAATGTCCATCAACTCTTCCCTCCCTCTCTTTCTACTATCTATATAGGTTGTAGTAGGGCATGTCCATCAACCCTTCCAACCCTCCCTTCCTCCCTCTATCTACTATCTATAGAGGTTGTAGTAGGGCATGTCCATCAACTCTTCACTCCCTCTCTATCTACTACATATAGAGGTTGTAGTTGGGCATGTCCATCAACTCTTCCCTCCCTTCTTCTATCTACTAGCTATAGAGGATGTAGTAGGGCATGTCCATCAACTCTTCCCTCCCTCTATCTACTATCTATAGAGGTTGTAGTAGGGCATGTCCATCAACTCTTCACTCCCTCTCTATCTACTATCTATAGAGATTATAGTAGGGCATGTCCATCAATGCTTCACTCTCTCTCTATCTACTATCTATAGAGGTTGTAGTAGGGCATGTCCGTCAACCCTTCCAACCCTCCCTCCCTCTATCTACTACATATAGAGGTTGTAGTTGGGCATGTCCATCAACTCTTCCCTCCCTCTATCTACTATCTATAGAGGTTGTAGTAGGGCATGTCCATCAATGCTTCACTCTCTCTCTATCTACTATCTATAGAGGTTGTAGTAGGGCATGTCCATCAACTTTTCACTCCCTCTCTATCTAACTACAGAGGTTGTAGTAGGGCATCAACTCTTCCCACCCTCCCTCTATCTATTATATACGGAGGTCGTAGTAGGGCATGTCCACAACTCTTCCCACCCTCCCTGTATGTACAGAGGTTGTAGTAGGGCATGTCTAACAACCCTTCGTACCCTACCTCTATCTCCTTGTGCATTCGTTTACTGCCAAACACAAAACCTGTCTAATTTTGTCCTTGGCACATTAGAACGTCTTTTTGAGCAATACAAATTGGCTTCCAAACAATAGCCAATATCCACCGGACTCGACCGATATGATGTTTGCCGAGACATCATCAACAGTATCAACATGCATTAATGTTACCCGATAGGTGATGTCACTGTAGCAATCCCCTCCGATACATGTTGATGACCAAACCACTGAGCCAAAAAAGTACATAATGGTAATTTTCTCAGAATATTTACTTTTGTACAATTATTATGGACTCACAACTTGTTTCAATGACTGACCAATATTAATACATTTTGCAGAATCTGCATTCATCTTGACATTACAGGATTTGCTTGCACAGTGACACCTGCCTTAGCATTAAAACTGGCCATAATGGACATATTGTGCAGTATTGACAACGTCCACTGTGGACGACAAGTTTTGTTGTATGCCTTCTATGCTTTTCTTAGAAGTTTTTTTTTATATATACGTAATATTTTGTCACAGAAGATCTGAAGGCATGTTAGAAAGCATCTTGGTTTTGGGAATATTGCTCTCCACTGTTCTTACACTCCAGGGCGAGGCTGGCCTCAACTTGGGTCCTCACTTTTGATTTATACTTCTGAAATTTAAATCGTTATATTAGATTTGGAATCCAGTGTTTTGGGTGCAGGGTGTGGAATTATAATGGTATAACTATTAATTTACATAAAAAATGCATTTGCGTATTATATTACTACCACTTCACTGCGAATGTGACCATTCAATTCTCAAAAATGTTTTTTTCAGACAGTGACCTAAATGTTGTTTGTAGAACTGTCTCGGCTAATCATGTCAAGGCACAACACGCCTCCATCTACAAAGGTCTTGCTGCTCATGTGACTATACATAATGACAAGCACGCATACACACATACACACCAAGAACATGATGTAGCTGACCTGAGTGCAGAATGAATATGTTGAACAGAAGCCACCCACCTACCTAATTCAACACTCAACACTTGTGTATTGGCATTCATGTTTTATTTCGATGACAGATGTACATGATAGAGTTCAGCTACACACTTCTAATAAAATTATGCAGTTACGCACTCTTTACTATGTACACTATGATAGACAACATACATTCTGCTATAAATATGGCTCAGAGTAAAAATGCTATCAAAGAGACACTGCTTGCCAGTCTAATCTAATATATACAAAATACAAATTAAAACAAATATGTGTACATCTAGCGTTTTGCACAATGAATGGAAGTTTCACATAATTTTAACAGTATCGTGCATTTTTGCGTACATTCACTTTCAAATACATCATGACAAAGCTGACCAGTTTCATGGTGTACACATTTAGCACACACAAGTTAGTATCCTGCGTGAAATAAGACTGACTAAACCAAAGCAAGTGCCTGCTCTACATGGGATGTTGTGGTAGCCAGTAAGTGCAATGTGTTAAAGAGGCCAGCAGCATGAGGGAGTGACAGAAGGCTTGTCTGACACTGCCAGCACCTCATCTACATCGCATGTGCATTCCCGATTCTCTCCAGCCCATCAGCAGTGAAGAGACATCATGATCAACAGTCTCCTGTCGTCATGACTTCTTCAGGTGACTGGCCAAGTCACCAAAAAAGACACCTCTCCGATCGGCTGAACAGCATTCAAGCAAAAACGTGCCTCACAGAAACCAGACTTGCCACAGATCTGTGATGGCGTGCCCCAAACTTAAAACTATGAGATCAAGCCACTTTACAAAATGGCAAAGTGGAAATATGGTACCCCCCACATTGCACCAGCCTATTATTATGGGCTGGCCTCTGTTCATAGCAACACATTCTGCACCCTGGCTAACTACAAACCATGTACAACAGCACTCTCGCTCAACCTACAAATATACAACAGTTGAATGTCCCAATACAGCGGTCATACACAAGTAACATTGCACATAACATGCCTACCAATTAACAATGAATCCTCATGTCTGCTTCGCATCTCAGCAACATCACTTAGGAACCAGAACAATACAGTAGCAATAGTTCACGTCACCGCGTTCTGCCAAATAACCATCAAAGTTTCAGAATGCATCTTGCAGCAAATTACTTCAAAGAATTATCATTCCCTCAGACTCGATCAATTCTATAAAAATTGTTTTAATGTTTAAGTCTACTGTAACTTTGTATTTACTGTTGCTGTAATTATTTCAAATGCATTCCTGTAGCAGGGGTTAATGCATCCAGCAGCAACAAAATGGCAATAACTAAACAATTTTTTTAACAGTAACTAGATTTGGGCAATTAAATTTAACAAATAGTAATTAGTTAGTCAGTCGGTCAAATATAAACAATGATATGGCAACACTTGCTAAACGCGATCTCTTTGTTCAGCCTAAGCATGCAAGTAAAGTACAACATATTTGTGTTGTCATGCCAGTGCTGCAACGGCGAATTTGTTCTTACATACAAGTCTGACCTGACAAACTGGGTGTTATCAAAAACGTAACAAACACATATGCAGACAGCTTTCAGAAGGCCATATTTTACACATGATTTACACGGAACTAATTTGCACCAGCACTAGTGTGAGCCAAAGCCATAGCAACACGTTACTGGCAGCAGTGGTGGTCAAACAAACACATATACCAACACTGATCATTAAGCTTGAACATTGTGGCGTTAAGATGGAGACGGTGGGCTGACATCAGCGCTGCTATGGCAAGGGCAATCGGGCAAGAACCTAACCTGATTCTGAATCACTGCTGTCGGAGGAGCTGGACGAGCTACTATCACTACTCGTGTCACTGTCTGATGAACTACTACTGCTCGCGCTCAGACGACTTGGGTCGCCAACATCGCCTCCTGCATGCACCTTCTCTTCTGCAAGCACAAGCACAGGAGTGAGGACTGAGACACGCACTCAACTGCAGGTGTGATAAGCCACAACAGGTATGAGGGTAGAAGTCATCACAACAGGTCAAGAACACCCCCATT
This sequence comes from Paraescarpia echinospica, assembly GCA_020002185.1. Taxonomy (NCBI): domain Eukaryota; kingdom Metazoa; phylum Annelida; class Polychaeta; order Sabellida; family Siboglinidae; genus Paraescarpia; species Paraescarpia echinospica. The sequence goes on from CM034540.1 coordinate 17,323,915, forward strand.
GGTAACAGGACTGAGGAGTGATCACAACAGGTCAAAATACCACAGTAAAGAAGTCACCACAACAGATCAAGAACACAACCACAAGTATAAGAAATCATTACTTAAGATTAAGAAGTTCAACAAGGACACAGCAACAGGTGAGGACTGAGAAGTCACCAAATCAGGTCAAGAGCACAACCGCAAGGTATGAACACCACAAATATTAGGACCGAGTTCAAGTCATCACAACATCAATGAACCTAATTCACAATAGGTTGAATTGGTTGAGGGTGTTTTAAATATACAAACATTTTGATTTCATATTCACAAATTTTTTTCCATTTATGATAGTAATAACAATTACACCTGGAAACAATATTAACATCAGGTCAGAACAAACAATATTTCAACTTTTACAGAACTTGGAACAATGAATCATTTCTACATTACAACTCAAACTCAACAAAATTGAATATATGAAAAAATCACCTTTCTTTGGGTTCTTCTTGGATGACTGCTGTGGCTGCTGCTGTAGTGCTTGTTGTCCACCACTCAGCTGACCTTTGACATCTTCCAATCTCTTCTCCAGCTCGTGCTTCTTCTCCAGTTGAGCTTCTTCTTTTGACTTGCCAGGAGCTCGTTTAGCTGCAATCACAATGTCCATCTAGTCAAGCAATGTGTTGCATGAATGACAAGACTGTGTTCACAAAATATAAAGCAGTTTGGAATGACCTATTAACTACTTATGTCATGATGAGCAGAAACTATTTGTAAAAGCCCAAATGGGATGAAGATAAACAAAGTGGTCACATGGCCTCACAAATGGGATGATATTCAATTTTTTAAAAGGTAGATGTTTACATAAGGGGCATATAAATATGGACAAAGATTATATAACACTGGAGATAATACCCTCCAGAGGTAGAATTGTAAAAGAAGACTTGGGAGTTAGTGCCAACATGAACTGTATAGAACAACGGCTTCAAAGGGTAATGAAATTATCAGACTAATTACAAAAAATATCACATATAAAATAAATTAAACAAAGCAATAGTTACGCATCATTTTGAATATCGCTTTAGGTGGCATGTCTTTTTAGTGCCAGCTGGAAGATAAATGAACCACACTAAAGTAACATCAACAAAATACAAATGCCACCAGAATACTCACAATATGCCTTTCTGGGTTTCTTCTTTAAGCATGACATTACGTATGATTCTAATTCCCTCAATGTCGATGGCTTCAATGTTTCAAAGTCTATTTCAATTTCATCAGGGTTGGAATCTTTGAGTGACGGCTCGCGTGACGATATAATATGTACAACTCGTCCAAGCTTGTCTCCTGCAAGGTCAATGATCAAATCAGTGAACTATTCACTTAAACAACTGATGTCAGTGTTACGAACACGATAAAGAGCAGCAAGTCTAACATACAGTCATACATAATCTTTATGAGCTGTAAATTTGTTCGTGCATTCTTTACTATGAGAACACAAAGTTCAAACACTGCCAAGTATAAATTGGTCTATACACCAGCTCAGAATGACAAGACTACCAAGAAATAATGAGATAAAGCGTGAAGAATGTATATGTGAAGGGGCATACACTGCAAACACTAGTGCGCATCTGTGCATCACATTCCTGTGCCCAGGGCAATACTTGGCAGCATAAAATATACCTTACGCTAATGGTTGGTGGCATGACATATAACCACTACTAATTTATTGATATTGCCACAGATCATTTGCTGGTTAGTACAAATGAAAACTCCAGGGTGTCTGATCAATTTATAATATAAGGCAGTGCCACTTGTTGTTAAGTAATGTGATTTCTGCCCAGCATAACAGGTTATTATGGAACAAAAAGCCACTAAAGGACACATTTCTGAAGCGCCCACCTACAAACTATATTACAAGACAACAATGTCAACCCTCAAAATATTCATGATGACACACTGTCGATGCACCCACCTGGCAATTTGTTGATGTCCAAGCTCAACTGTCTCTTCTCGTCGTAAGTCATTGGTTTGGCGTTATCCTCGTCATCGCTGTCAAAGGCGGGAATCGACGGAGCCTTGTTTTTTTTTGACGATGATTTGCCATTGGAACGTGGTCGTTTCTGCGTCGCAGATTTCTGTTTGATTGTTTTTACAGTCTTTTGTGGCTTTGGTGTAGCCATGAGTTCTGTAGCTGCTATTGCCATTGCGGCTGCCGTTGCTGCCGGCGCTGGAATAGGTGGGGCTGGTTGTGGAGGGGCTGTCTGTGCTGGTTCTGAGTGAGCTGACTTGTCACGGTCGCGTTCCTTGTGCTTCTTCTTCTTCTTCCTCCTCTCCCGACGCTCCCGACACTTGTTATTGTGTTCCTCTGTGAGGCGCCCCAACTGCTCCTGCACCAGGCACAACTGTAGCAACAACACAACTAATGACTACAGAATGACTACACACTTCTCAAGTGTCTACAACAAACACAGGCACAACTGTAGCAACAACACAACTAATGACTACAGAATGACTACACACTTCTCAAGTGTCTACAACAAACACAGGCACAACTGTAGCAACAACACAACTAATGACTACAGAATGACTACACACTTCTCAAGTGTCTACAACAAACACAGGCACAACTGTAGCAACAACACAACTAATGACTACAGAATGACTACACACTTCTCAAGTGTCTACAACAAACACAGGCACAACTGTAGCAACAACACAACTAATGACTACAGAATGACTACACACTTCTCAAGTGTCTACAACAAACACAGGCACAACTGTAGCAACAACACAACTAATGACTACAGAATGACTACACACTTCTCAAGTGTCTACAACAAACACAGGCACAACTGTAGCAACAACACAACTAATGACTACAGAATGACTACACACTTCTCAAGTGTCTACAACAAACACAGGCACAACTGTAGCAACAACACAACTAATGACTACAGAATGACTACACACTTCTCAAGTGTCTACAACAAACACAGGCACAACTGTAGCAACAACACAACTAATGACTACAGAATGACTGCAAAACTAATGTTAATAATAATGACTACACATTTCTCAAGTGTTAAACCTATGCAAAACTGTAGCAACAACACAACTACTGACCACAACAGTGATTACACAACTAATGTCTACAATAATGACTACACATTTTTCAAGTATCAAATCAAGGCACAACTATAGCAACAACACAACTACCGACTACAATAATGACTACACAACTACCGACTACAATAATGACTACACAAGTTAACACAACCTCCGACTACAATAATGAGGATGCAACCAATGACTACCATAATGACTACACAACTAATGTATACAGCATTGACTACATATTTCTCAAGTGCCAAACCAAGGCACAACTGACTATACATTTTTTCAGTCAGTTCAACGTTAGAGTTTGAGTGTGTAAAATAACTGAATAAATCTACATTATCTACAAAAGACTAGTAATCAGTAAAGCCAATAGTCATGTCCTGCTATCCTGGAACACACGCCACTGACAGAACAGCAAAACGCTGGCCGCCAGTTGACAATGTGGACAGAACGCAGCGTCATATGACACGCATGAGGTACAGTTCATCATCTTACGGCAGCATTGTCATGTCTATAGTGTAGCAGTGGAGTGTATGCTTAGGACTATGCAACAATTCAAAAAAATTACCTAATACAATCCCCAAATTTTATGAAAATATGCTGAATTTTAACCAAGATATGACCTACAGTTATTTTAGGATCAATGACTACCCTTTCTATAATTACAAACTTATTATAACCCTATATTATACTCCTATATTCTACTGTATTTTACTAACAGACAAGTCAAGTAATCAGTAAAGCCAATAGTCATGTCCTGCTATCCTGGAACACACGCCACTGACAGAACAGCAAAACGCTGGCCGCCAGTTGACAATGTGGACAGAACGCAGCGTCATATGACACGCATGAGGTACAGTTCATCATCTTACGGCAGCATTGTCATGTCTATAGTGTAGCAGTGGAGTGTATGCTTAGGATTATGCAACAATTCAAAAAAATTACCTAATACAATCCCCAAATTTTATGAAAATATGCTGAATTTTAACCAAGATATGACCTACAGTTATTTTAGGATCAATGACTACCCTTTCTATAATTACAAACTTATTATAACCCTATATTATACTCCTATATTCTACTGTATTTTACTAACAGACAAGTCAAGTAATCAGTAAAGCCAATAGTCATGTCCTGCTATCCTGGAACACACGCCACTGACAGAACAGCAAAACGCTGGCCGCCAGTTGACAATGTGGACAGAACGCAGCGTCATATGACACGCATGAGGTACAGTTCATCATCTTACGGCAGCATTGTCATGTCTATAGTGTAGCAGTGGAGTGTATGCTTAGGACTATGCAACAATTCAAAAAAATTACCTAATACAATCCCCAAATTTTATGAAAATATGCTGAATTTTAACCAAGATATGACCTACAGTTATTTTAGGATCAATGACTACCCTTTCTATAATTACAAACTTATTATAACCCTATATTATACTCCTATATTCTACTGTATTTTACTAACAGACAAGTCAAGTAATCAGTAAAGCCAATAGTCATGTCCTGCTATCCTGGAACACACGCCACTGACAGAACAGCAAAACGCTGGCCGCCAGTTGACAATGTGGACAGAACGCAGCGTCATATGACACGCATGAGGTACAGTTCATCATCTTACGGCAGCATTGTCATGTCTATAGTGTAGCAGTGGAGTGTATGCTTAGGATTATGCAACAATTCAAAAAAATTACCTAATACAATCCCCAAATTTTATGAAAATATGCTGAATTTTAACCAAGATATGACCTACAGTTATTTTAGGATCAATGACTACCCTTTCTATAATTACAAACTTATTATAACCCTATATTATACTCCTATATTCTACTGTATTTTACTAACAGACAAGTCAAGTAATCAGTAAAGCCAATAGTCATGTCCTGCTATCCTGGAACACACGCCACTGACAGAACAGCAAAACGCTGGCCGCCAGTTGACAATGTGGACAGAACGCAGCGTCATATGACACGCATGAGGTACAGTTCATCATCTTACGGCAGCATTGTCATGTCTATAGTGTAGCAGTGGAGTGTATGCTTAGGATTATGCAACAATTCAAAAAAATTACCTAATACAATCCCCAAATTTTATGAAAATATGCTGAATTTTAACCAAGATATGACCTACAGTTATTTTAGGATCAATGACTACCCTTTCTATAATTACAAACTTATTATAACCCTATATTATACTCCTATATTCTACTGTATTTTACTAACAGACAAGTCAAGTAATCAGTAAAGCCAATAGTCATGTCCTGCTATCCTGGAACACACGCCACTGACAGAACAGCAAAACGCTGGCCGCCAGTTGACAATGAGGACAGAACGCAGCGTCATATGACACGCATGAGGTACAGCTCATCATCTTACTGCAGTAAATGACCGAAGTACATGATGTTTCTACACACCTGTTCCTGCAGCTCCTTCAGTCGTTTCTCTCGCTCCTCCTCGCTGTCACTGCTGCTTTCGCTCTCCGATGACGTCGGCCGATCCTCCTTCCCAGAAAGCATGTCTGAGTCCGACATTGGCATAAGGCAATCTTCCGGTATTTTTGCATACTTCATCTCAAACACATCCTGCAACCAAAAAGTCATAAAATACTTTGGTTGCTTGTCGACACCATATGGCACAGCCACCAATGTGAAGTGTTGATCTCTACAGGTGCGCGGTTGTCATCCAACCTATCTGAAACACCTGGTCACATTTCAACCTGTTTGAAACACGTCGTGACATTTCAACCTATTTACACGTGCTGCGGGATTTTCGGTGACATTTCGTTTTCAGTGTATTTCACTAATAAAACATCTTAACTTCAACTTCTAATTCATAAATGTTCATATTTATGTGTCTGTATGTGAAATAAATGCTTTATTTGATCACCAGTGTTGATGAGAGTTCCTTTGTCTTGCGAACAAATGCAGAAATTAGGCGTGTTTCACTCCTTAGTTACCGGTACTTTGCCTTACTGGAGGCTGCCATGTTGGATATCAAAATTTAGCTCTCTCCCGGCTGCAAGACAGGCTAATCCACGGTGGAAAACACTCATTAGTATGCAGCCAATCAGCATTAGAACCTGAGCCGATTCTATACGGAAATTTCCTTATATGGCACAATGCTCCGCGGATCCGCATTCTCTCGATTCTGATTGGCTAATGGCCGACCTTCGGACCTCTCCGGCAGGCAAGCTATGACATAGCAACAAAGTGAGACAATATGGCGGCCGTTGTTTTAGCTCAGTGATTTTGTCAGTTATTAGTACGCAATTTCTAGTCAAGATGCCGAAGGATCGTGGCGTAAAACAGACTACGACAAGAAAGTATGGATCGAAGAAGCAGGCTTGGTTAGCGCAGATGAAATCTGCGCGAGAACTACGGAGTAAACCGACCAACATCGCCGGTGTTAGTGCCGTGGCTAGCGGCAGCGGCCCGGCCCCGAGTGGCAGCGTGGTCACTGTGGAAGGTGACGTCGTGGAACCTGGCGAAATGGACATTTGTGCTGGAGCTGACGATCAGCATTCTGTTCGCGAACCGTCGATCGTGTCCTCGTCACAGACAGATGAGCCTGATGTCGACGAACCTCAACGTCCCGTGACAGACAACAGTTGTCTCTTTGTGCAAGTGGCCTCGTTGAAGATACTCGGTTTGCCAGGGCGCTTTGACAGTTGTCATCGACAAAAGGAAGGGCCCAGTTGTAGCATTCCGCAACGAGTGTACCATTTGTGGACATGTCTGCAGTGAGACACGGTCTTCAGGCAGGATTGGTGATCATGGCAGTTGGTCACCATTTGCCACAACGAGGAGATTGGTGGCAGGAACTATGGACTGTGGTGTTGGATTTTCGGGGCTATGTCGGATTTGTTGGTGGATGGATTCAACCTGCATCCATCAGAAGACGTATGTGAGACACCAGAAAGAGATAGCCACAGCAGTGATGGACACAGTGACCACTTGTCTCGATGCCAGTGCTGTTTACGTGAGGGAAGCATATGCCGACCTGTCTGGTGTCCCTCCAGAGGACGTGAGAGACATCAATTTATCGCACGATGCAACCTGAATGACTCGAGGACACCAGTTCTACTACGGCATTGGCAGTGTCATCGACTTGATCACCGGCCTTGTGATTGACTATGCAGTACTGAGCTTATACTGCCATGGCTGCACCACTGTGGGGGACCACCTGGACAAAAACACTGATGAGTACCGAACGTGGAAGGCAGCCCATGAGTGTAACAAAAACTTTGACGGCACTGCAGGTGGTATGGATGCTGCCGTTGCAGAGATCCTGTGGCGCCGCTCGGAACAGAGACATGGCTTCCGTTACGTCACCGTGCTGTCAGACGGCGACGCGAAGACGTACCGCCACCTGGTGTCCCTGAATATCTACGGAGACAACTGCCAGGTTACCAAAGAAGAGTGCGTCAACCACGTGTCAAAGAGGCTTGGCACTGCCTTGAGAAAAGTCGCAGCCGAGGGTCGACAAGAAGGTGTTGTCACAGGTGGAAGGGGCTACGGCAAGCTGACAGCTGCTACAATCATGAAACTGACCAAGTACTATGGCAATGCCATACGAAGCCACCGTGTTTGCCACCTTCCTCCATGCAGTCGACTGATGATGACCCACATCACGATCATTGCCCAGCTGGGGTTTCAAGCTGGTGTTTCTATTGGCGCGCTGTTGTAAAGGGTGAACGACCAGGGCCACACAAGGACAACATTGGCACACCCCTGTCACATGAAGTAGGTCGCTTCGTGAAGCCTGTTTACGTGCGGCTTGGTGATGAGAACCTCCTCCGTCGATGCCTCAGGGTAAAGACGCAGAACCCAAACGAGAGTCTGCAATCGGTCGTGTGGCGGAAGTGTTTGAAGACGGACTTCCTTGGGAAACTGTGTGTTGAGGCTGGCGCTGCCATTGCTGTCAGTGAATTCAACCAGGGAACAGAGAAGACAGTGGCAGAAACAACAGCTGCCCTTGGGTTTCAGCCTGGTGAAGCCCAAGTGAAATTGACACTGTCGAAGGACCGAGAAAGGCTTGCTGCGGAAGGAAGAAAGGCTGATGCGCAAGAGAAGAAGAACCGTGAACGTCGACGTCTTCAACGGATTTGCCAGCAAGACCTGCTTACCCAGCCTGAGGGTGGGCCTTCCTGTGCCTCCGGAGAGTTCTACTTCTAGGGACTCATGAAGAAAACAAACAGCTCTCTTCAGAGCCAACAAAACAAACGGCTCTTTTCAGAGCCAACCACTCTTACAGAAGAGTTTGCTACACCATCATATTGTTGAATGTTTAGTCCAAAAGATGCATTTCCCACATATGAATAGTCAGAACAGGTGTATATATACACATTTGAACAGTCAAAAACCACCTGAATAGTAAAAAAATGTGAAAAGATAAACACAAAAGTTTTTTTTGCTGTTTTCTCAGAATTCTGTTTTTATTCAATACATAAATTTCACGCGGATCTCGAGAGAAAACTGTAAGACATATCAACTCCAAATTTGGAGTACAAATACTTCAAGACATGCCTTACAAAATGTCAGGAGGGATTCTGTATATCTGTCCATGTTTCCATTTTACTTCCCTGCACATTCAATGCATCCTATCAAAATAATCGGAAATTATGTCTAGTTTTTGAAAAAAAATATTTTTGATATAAAAAAGTAAGAATAAAAAATCCTTAGGAAATTTTGTAGATATTTGTATTTATTATACATGCAGCCTGTTTTGAATGTTGTAGCACAATGTATTGTTTCTGGGGATTTGCATGAAAATTGGTTTAGAATAGATCACACAAAAAATGGTTGCCATTTCTATGGCAACCACCTGTCCAAAAAAAAATTCAACCTGTTATATCCATCTTAACCCACAATGATCATTTCCACCAAGTTTCAAACTATTCTAAATTACATTTCAGCCAATACTAAATAGGTGGCGACATTTTGGCCTATTCAAATTGCTAGGGATATTTCAGCCTATTGTACTCTTGTGACATATCAATACTTGGTGACATGGTATTCTCTGTCATGTTGCTAGAGAACAATATTGCAACATGTGACTGTTTGATGGCTCACTGTTACCACATTACAAGAATTGCTTTTAGAAAACAAAGTCTTTACAAACCTGTAACTTCTTTGCCATCATGACCACATCACTGTCTTGGGAATTATACCGGTAGCAATTTGTGAAGATCAACCTGGTATCTTCAGCAAAATCTGCTGCAGTCCTGTAGTCATGCGTTTCTAACTTTCGCTGAAATCAATACAAAACTGTGTTAGTTTATTTGCAGTTCTCAGTCAACTGGCTACATACAAGATATAAAGAGCATAATCATGTCATGAAAGAATTTGGGATCAATCATTGTTAAGGGGACACTTGCTGCGAAATTCAATTTTGGTCAATTCTAATGCCAGCTGCCTAAGATTTTCAGGAAATCACCATTGGGGGTCAAAACAAAAATTATTTATAAAAAAGAAAGTATTTTGGTTTCCATGGAAACGGCGGCCATATTGTTTTTTGTAAGAATTTTTCAACGTCTTTTTCACATGGACCCCTTGTGATATACTGTTTCAAATAAATCACAGTGATAGAAGATACAAGTATGTGTATCATGTCAGAAGGAAATTTGCATAACAAAAAAAGATTTTGTTGAATAATTTTTTTTTTTTTAATCAGTCATGATTTAATATCACATAAAATTGAAATCATAACACATATTAAAATTTCCTTCTGACATAATGCACTATATGCTTTGCGTGCACTTCAAATTTCAGGTGAAAATGTCAAACGGTTTCGGTAGAACTCTCCGTTGAAAGTTTTAGAACAGCACAAAAACGAAATCATGAGAAAACCGCAAATAAAGATTATATTTCTATTTACACACTGATTACATGCATTTACAACATTCCAGAGCACAAAGTGAGTTGATAAATTGCATAGCAACTGTTGTTATGCAATGCAGATTATTATATGTAATGTTGCACACAGTGCCCCCTAGTAGCCATCATGGCCGTGGATGATGTGCAGTGTTTGTGCACCAACGGTGCTGCCGCCAACCGTCACATTGTCAAGTTTCTATTGTGTTTGAAAACCGTAAAGATTGTTTTCTGTTTACTCACTGATTAGCGATTACATGCATTTACAATATTACAGAGCACAAAATTGCAGAATGAGTATTGCCGTATGCTTCATGTAGCACCCCCTAGTGGACGCCGTGGAACCAACACTCCTGCCGCCAATCATCACATTGTCAAAAGTCTCCATTGCCGTACGACGGACCACCTTCAGCCCTGACAAGCACATCATGTTGATGTATCTGCTTCAGACGACGTGCTTCTCTAGGTTTCTTTTCGACAACACTTCCTTTTCGCAGCATCATAGCAATACATTCGTCATCCTTCGCCTTTGTCAGCTTCCCGACTGACATACCGCATTCAAATCCCATGGCGACTGTGGTGGCTGTGACGAAGCTCTCCACTCCGACGTTGAATTCACAGACTGCCATTGCAGCACCAGCATCTAGTCGCACCTTGCCAGAGAAGTCTGTCTTGGGGCACTTTCTCCATACGATTGCATGAACACTCTCGTTGCTATTTTGGGTTTTTCCCCTCAAGCACCGACGCAGGAGGCTTTCTTCACCGAGTCGAGCATACACCGGTCGCACGAACCGGCCGACCTCTCGCGAAAGTGGTGTCCCAACCATGATCCGATGGGGCCTTGGATGTTCACCTTTGGCTAAGGCACTCTGAAAGAAGCACCAGCTCTCTCGTCCTTTTGGGCACCGATCATGATGCGGATCTTCATCTGTCGAGAGTGCGTGAAAGAATGTCGCAAACACAGCATTGCGCATTCCGTCAAGGTTGTTGCTGTTACTCCTGATCGCATTGCCATAGTAGCTTGTCAGTTTCACTATGGTTGCAGCTGTCAGTTTGCCATAGCCCTTGCCACCAGTCACAACACCTTCCTGACGACCCTCTGCTGCCACTTTCCGCAGTGCTGACCCAAGCCTCTTTGACACATGATTCACGCACTCCTCTTTTTCCACATGGCAGTCATCCCCATAGACGTTCAGTGCCGCAATGTGATTGTATGTTCTGGCATCACCATCCGACAGAAGGGTCACGTACCGAAAGCCATGTTTTTCGACCGACCGCTTCCAGAGGATTTCTGCAATGGCTGCGTCCATGGCACCAGCTGTGCCTTCGAAGTTCTTTTCACATTCATGATCAGCCAGCCACTGGTCATACTCGGGACTTGTCTTGTCCATGTGATCGCCAACTGTTGCACAGCCATGGCAGTACTGACTGAGGGTGGCATAGTCGATGATCAAGATGGTGAGCAGATCGATCACGCAACCAAAGCCATAGTGCGACTTGTGTCCCCTGGTCATCCAAGACGCATCATATGACACACAGATGTCCCTCATATTTGCTGGAGTCATGCCAGGGTCAATGTCCGCATACGCCTCCCTCACACATGTTGCTGCTGTGTCGAGTGTTCGTACGGCTGTGGAGATGAACGCTTGGGAAACAGGTCGCTGGTGTTTCACATACGTCTTCTGGTGTACACATGGTGAATCAAGCCACCAGCAGAGCCGTCGCAACCCCGAGAAACCGACACCACTGTCCATTGTTCCTGCCACCATACGTCTGGTAGTTGCGAAGGGTGCACGACTACCCTGGTCACCAAGGCGAGATGAAGAGAGCGTTTCACTGCACACATGCTGACAGCCAGTGCAAACGGTGCGCAACGATACAACTGGTCCTTTCTTTACATCAAGAACCTCTACTGTGAGATATACCCCCTGGCAATTAGGGCACGGCAAATTTTTGACAATGTTCTTCAGTGTTGAAACTTGCACAAATAGGCAGCTGTCATCTGTCACTGGAGAACGAGTGTTGGCGACAGTTGCAGGGTCGTCACTATGGTCAGACGTCGCATCCACATCATCACTGTCACCAGAAGACGGAGAACTAGCTTCATCAACATCGTTAGCAGCACACATCATGTCAAATTTCCGCTTGGAAGACGATGCGGTATCGTTCAGTGCACTACCACTGGCGCTATGCCGGTCAGTAACACTGACAGCGTCGGACAGCGAGCGCGGCAAATCGCTGGTGTTGGTGACGTTTTCTAATTCAAATGCAGCAACGTTCGTCTTGCACCTATTTTCTCGCGCTGCTTTCAACTGAGAAGAACGAGAACGCTTCCCTGTCTTGTTGACATGCTTCGTGCTTTCCCTTTTGCCACGACACTTCGGCATTTCGACGGCAATTCACAATAACAATCGACTTCTTACAATTGGCTGTCGTCTGCTGTTGTCTAGGACGCTATGCCCTGAACAGGGGATTTCCACCGGGGAAACGCTGTGCGCATGCGTTCACCGTAACTTCCGCGTTTCTCGACCAATCACCGTCTGCGTTAGTACGGCATGACGCTTTATTATGTAAATACTACTGCCACGGAGGTGCTTATTGGCTAAAAACAAAGGGGATTTCCCAAGTGTAGGCAGACCCCGTGCGTAGACAGGGGAAAGCCCTATTCAACAGTATCCAACATGGCAGGTTTTGTCGGAGGATAGGTGCCGTAACTAAGGCGACAAACTCGCCTAATTTTTGCTAATTTGACTAAGACAAAGGAAACCACAGTAGCACAGGTCATCAATAAAATCATTTTATTCACATATAAAATAAGATTTGTGTAAATCTATGTACTGGATCTGAAAGAAATATGAACATAGTAACGGAAAATTATGAAAACGAAATATGCCAAAAAAATATTTATAAATCATTAATTCCGAGTCGCGTGTCCCCTTAACCCTGCAGGTGACCAATACTAAACTTCCACGGTGTACACAATTTTGAACTATTTGTAGGGGTGCTTTTAAAAATCACAACTTCGCTAATATGTATCGCAAAAATATGATTGAGATATAATTTTGTTGGCAAAAAGACCCTTTATTATTATGCAGTGATGATATTGTTTAAAGTTTATATAAAATAAATGCAAAACAATATTTTTTTCGCCCTACTACTAGCTAATTTCCGAGTGGTTGTATGTGTCAATGTCCAATTAGAGAAATGTAGCCATGTATATAAGCTATTGAGTACAGAAAAAATTAATCAAATATACTCAGAATTTTTTTATACAATTTTTTTAGGTAGACCCATGTCAAATTTAGACTATTCTTCACGAACGTCAGAACGGGGGTAAAGTAGAAACCCAAGTTTGCCTAGTAACAAAATAATTAGTGAGCGGTTGTATGTTCATGCATGCAGTGTAACAAAAGTAGCTATACATTTCAGCTGTGTGATAATGAAAACTAGACTCAACTATATTCAGAACTTTTCATTTTATTGTATTTTTCGTAGAACGTTCAAATACAACCAATACGGCAATAGGCCTCGTAGGCCTACCGTTGTGCGCCGTGGCGCACCTGTCCGATAACAAGACGTATCTATTATCAATTTCCTTACATATCAATAAAGTAATACCTACAGTTCCTAATTACACACACATATATATGTCATCAGGTTATAGGACATGTTGTATTTGAATTCTGAATGCATCATATCCTTCGCTGGCAGACCGAGTAGGCCGGCCGAATCGGCCCATGTCCGGGTGCAAGACAGCGATGTCCGACTCGCCAGCAACTTGCATAATATCCACTTCAAAACAGCCCCCAAAGTCTGTGTAACTGTCTGAACTAGTATAATGACTTGATCCACAACTACTGTCATGTATTTTGCAGATATGTTGATGCAGACATTTGAAATAATTCAACTTATATAATCGAAGCGAAACAAAAAACACGGCAGACTTTCGTCGTGATGGAATGAAACCAGCGTCAAGAAGACGTTTTAGAGCCATGCGCTGATTGGTTGACCGTTGTCGTAAATTTATTTGGATAGACCAATCGTTGGGCTTTCCATTGGTACCTCCATTTCCCTGTTTAGACCATATGAATGGGAATGTAAAATCCTGACGCAGAGCGTAGTAAAATCGGCCATATTTGGGCATCTACTACAACATTTTAAAGCTTGGTTGTATTTGCTATTACTGATTCATGACGCGATACAACTAATGATAAAAATGCCACAGGAAGAATAATAATTCAGTTTTCCAATGATACCTCGCGTTCCTCTGTCAGTTGCTAGTGACGTAAACGAACATTTTTTTAAGAGTGATACTGAATCGGGCCAAAAATCGGCCGGGAGCAGTTTTGCACTGATCACACGGGCCGAATTCAGTGGCCACCTGTAGGGTTAAAACATTCTTTATGCACACTGGCAAAACTACCAACATTTATATGAACAGTGACACTATAAACACCACCATGTATTACCAGAGTATTAAACAATTTGTAATTTAAACTGTGCAATCAAATGTTTAAAAAACTCATGATAAAAAAGAAACATGCTATAAAACAATAAGGGAATTCAACAGATATAATTTGTTGTAACATTGTTCCATAAAAAAATAATTACCACAAGTGACCTCTCACCAAATTAATAAAATGATTTATAAACATTGTATATTGACAAGTTTGCTGCTAATAAACCAAGGGAATTCACGACGTTCTGCTAATTAGTAGTCTTTCAAAGAATATGGATTAGAGAAAGGACAAGTACCTTCACAGTGCCAAGGTCCATAGGTTTCTTCACAATTTCATGGTAGTCCTTCAGACCCAACAAACTGGCATCAACTGGCTTGTAGAATGGCCATGCGTAAGCCTAAGAACAAGATTGATAAATGTTAGTCCTTTGTAGGAATACATGGCCATGGAGATTTAGATGTCTATGTACTGTGTTGTGCCATCTACACACCAGTGTGTTTGGACTACTGTAATCTGCAGAAATGTTAAGATAAAACACACCAAGTAATATCTACAGATGAGATTTGAAGTTAACAAGCTCCTTCAATCGAATATTTTTTAAAGTTACTTCAGAGTATACAAATATCTCCGTCCACTAGATTATACTAATACTAGCTTACATACCACTCGTGGAACAAGACACTAAGGGGAGCAGTTATCACCATTAGAGTATTTTGATCTTAAACTTGATTACAGTGGTACCTCCTAGAGAGATGACTGCTACTCAATTCAAAGACCCTCCAGAAAAGCATAGCATATCACAAGTACTCTAAATAACAATTGCGTTTTTTAAATACACTGCCAATTGGCAGGTAAGAAGCCAATGGAAGAAAGCGAATGAACAAAGAGACACGTAAACCTTGGTGCCTTGGAGATACTGTTACAATGCGCCAAAGTCAGCGTATTAATACATAGATCCAATAACTATCAGTGAACTTACAGAGGATACACACGTAGTGACACATACCGCATGTTTTTTGGAGTATAAATCCTTTAGGATCTGGTTGCAGTATTTTAGCTGTTCAGGCAGTTTGCCCCTCTTATTTTTTTGGCTGTGTTGCGCCTCATCTTCAGGCAGATCTTTCTTTGGCCGTTTGATTTGTCGCGCACTCTCCCGCCTGTTTGGCTGGTGTCCCGAAGGCACCCGAGCAGGGCCCATGGACTCATAGATGGGATCAATCTGGGACACTGTCAACACTGTGCTTGGTGTCGTTGTGTCTGCTTTCCTTTTCACTCCTTTTTTTGTCTAACAGCAACAAATGTGAATATACGAATCAGTCAACTGACCAAAGTTAAAGCATACAATGGACACTTGTCACCTTTACCATTCAAGAATGCACACACTTTTCATAAGATACAAAAACAGCTTTACAAAAAATTCATGAAAATGAGAACATTTAAAATTTTACACAGGGGACAATAGTTATAGTCAACTATTTACTTCACCAGTCCCGAGTAACCAATCTGAATAGTAATACAGGATACACACTTTGATTCAATCTTGTGCAATTTTCAAACAAGTAGTTACGGCTATATATCATAGAATAATTCCCTAAGAAACACCTGGAAGAAAACTGGTGTGAGCCGAGCCAATGTGTACCTTAGTTGGTTGTGAAGGAGGAACGACTGGACTTGGTACTGGTGGAGGTTGTGTGACAACTGGCACTGTGACCGGTGCTGCCACGGGTGCTGGAGGCAGCACTGTTGGTGTCGATTCCGTCGTTGTGTGGGCTGTCGTTATTGTGCTTATAGCCGCCATTGTGTTTTTGGTTTTGCTGCTGCCACCAATTGCGACCGGTGTCTTTGAGTGGAGGCCGACAATGTTACGCGCAGCAGGAGCACCACCACTGACCGGCCGTCCAACGCTCTTGCTCTTCTTCGCAGGCATCGCCAACTCAACCTCCTGCAAGTGCAACTACACTTTTATACTCTATTTATTTTTACAAACATCATTAGTTTCTTTCATTTTATGAACTACACCTAATCCAGCAACAAACCTTATTATCATGTCAGTATATAAAACAACATCCATCCATGAGGTTCCACTTGCAAAAGCTAACAACCAATATGCAATTCTAATCCAGCACAGGATTACAAACTGTCCCATTAACCAAAACAATTTTCTTTATTTGTGATGCTATTTGTTAATATTTATAAACAAGAATTTGTCTGAAAGGGTGTGTTTACCTGATATTTGATTTTTTTAAGGGTAGCCGCTGGTCCTAAAATAACTATGGGCTATATTTTGGTGAAAACTCATCGTATCTTCATAAAATTTGAAGATTATATTAGTTGGGTGAAGGTTGTTGAACATGGATTTTGACAAAACTTGGTGTGCTCATTTATGTTCATGAGTTTATGTTAAAAACTAAATTATAGGTCAATCTAACCTTCCTTTCCAGAGATAGAGGTCATCAAAGTTTGACCCGACCTTGATACCTGACGACCTTCCAAGTGTCATAACTCCTCTCCCTGGGGACGTACAGACGTGTTGGTGTAATTTTAAGGCCAGACACGGCATGTAGATATGATTACTTTTTTATTTGTGCAAATAGTTCATTTTTTTCTGCCCAATGCATGAAATGGGTCTTACTGAGTAAAATATATATTGAACTTTTTTTAGCCAGACCCCCCCGTTCCCAAACAAACAAACTTTATTGATAGCATGCATACAAAGGTATAATGATCTGGCAGAAAACCATTTAAAGTATTTTTTATAAAAAAAACACCATTTCACCTGGGGTGTCTGGCTTACAATTGTCTGTGTAGACAATGAATCACACATCAAAATTTTAAAAACATTAAACAAAAATTGTTTTGACCTTTAACCCGACCTGGAAAAAAACATGTAACCTCCGATTTGTTATATGTTGAAGCATACACATTTTGCAATAATCAGTGAAAGTTAGATCGTGCGTATTTTAATACTTTAGGAGTTAAGCAATGTTAAACAGGGTTGCACTCTAGCCGCTCAAAACCTTTTTGACCGCTTAGCGGTTAAAACCGGTCAAAATCCGGCTAAAACCTATTAAAACTATTGAAAAGCCTAACACTAACCCAACATACACCAAACTTCTCCTAGCTTATATTTAGCTCATATATACTAATTTTACCTAGTGATAGAATGTAAGTATCTACTTGCATAAAACAAGCATAGCTGGAGATTGTGAAACATCAATGCTGAATTGTCTTGAAATTACTCTGAAGCAATATGAAATAAAAGCATATGTATAACACTACCGCAGCCTGACTACTCTATGGAAATGGCCTGGCTACGCCGAATTTGAATACATTGTCTGGTGTCATGCTAATGAAAACAATTGGATTTTGGATCTGAATATATAGAAGTTTTTGTTTTGCTAATATAACACACAATTTGGGAACGGATGGTGTTGCCAGGCCATTTCCGTAGCATAGATTTAGTGTCACGCCGCGGTCTATTTGAATTATTCAAGAACACGGCCACCTTTTTTTCTGCCAAAATAGTTTCCAGAATATTTGTGCATATAAAGAACTTTGTAACTGGTGAATGCTTTACAATCATTAATAAGTGTTATACATATGCTTTTATTTATGCGTGTCAATTCAGTTTCAGTTGTGCAAGAACAAGGACTACTTCAGAGTAATTGCACGACAATTCAGCATTGATGTTTCATAATCTCCAGCTATGCTTGTTTTAATCCTACAGGTGACCAATAGTAAACTTTCACGGTGTATGCAATTAGGAGCTATTTGTAGGGGTGCTTTTAAAAAATCACAACTTTGCTAATACGTATCGCAACAATATGATTGAGCTATCATTTTGTTGGCAAAAAGACGCTTTATTATTATGCAGTGATGATATTTGCATCACATCAAATAATCACAAAGATACAACTGTTTAAAGTTTATATAAAATAAATGCAAAAAACTATATTGTTCACCCTACTACTAGCTAATTTCCGAGTGGCTGTATGTGTCAATGTCCAATTAGAGAAATGTAGCCATGTATATAAGCTGAGTACAGAAAAAATTTATCAAATATACTTATATATAGTTTTTTATATTAATTTTTTAGGTAGACCTATATAAAATTTACACTATTCTTCATGAACGTCAGAACGAGGGTAAAGTAGAAACCCAAGTTTGGCCAGTGACAAAATAATTATTGAGCGGTTGTATGTTCATGCATGCAGTGTGATAAATGTAGCTATACATTTCAGTTGCATGATAATAAAAACTAGACTCAAACATATTCAGAACTTTTTATTTTATTGTAGAATGTTCAAATACAACCGATAATCTATGCAAAATGAGAAAAAAAGTTGCTGAACAGTTTTTGAAAAAATAAGCAAAATGTTACATTTTCACCAGTTTTGGGGTCCTTGGAGGCCCTAGGGAGCCCTTAAAATGATTCAATCAAATACAGATTTCTTGTGCATAGTGGCAGTGCCCTAAGATGTCTATGCAAAATTAGAGAAAAAGTTGCTGAACGGTTTCTGAGATACGGCAGCTAACGGCGGACAGCGGGCGCAGAGTGATGGCAATAGTCCCTTGGACCTTCGGCCAAAGGACTAAAATTGGCAAAAAAAACAAAACCAAATTTAGGACGAGTGGTTACCCTTAATGGTCACTGCTAAGAGTTAATAATAACACTAAGAATATGCTGCACATGGGTTGTAGTCGCTGAAGTATATGAAACAAAGAAGCAAGAAAGCCAATATTTTCAACACACCAAGTATGACACAAAACCAAACATATTTTTCATTAAAAATGTACAACAAAATTTTATTATTTATTTTAACCCTTTCAAGGCCAGATTAATGCAAATATGTGCCTGTTATTGAATCCTATTAAATCAAGAGAATGTGCTGTGAGTGAATCATGTGATATACTCGGGTTACATGAATGCAAATAAATAATTTTTGATCCGATTCAAATAAAATTTTCACTACATCTGAAGAACTAATTCCTGGTGTAACTAGCCAAGTATGTGACATATTTGTCAATTTAATACCCAAATATGAATTGCTAGTTTGACAAAAATAAAATACTTAAATAATTTTCAACAATTAATTTTTATTTTTATTTTTCATTACTAATTAGCGGTTATATGCTGCGTATGAAATGTTCATAAATTACTATGCTACAGAATGGAAAACTAATTAAATGTCTATGGTAAATAAAACTGAAATAATTTAAGTTTTTCAGAGTGCATGTATTTTCAAGATTTTATACAAAATGGCGTTCTTTGTGATCATAGCCGTCATCTCGTCTGAACTATTAAGTTGGTGTTATGTTTAAAATGCGTAATCATAGTGCAAAACATTCCCCTTCGATGGCAGCGTTCGTTATAAACTCGATTCGAAAATCCCATCAAAGTCCGAATTACTGGAGTTCGACATAATGACAATGTCGAGAATTACACCAAAGCTAAAAAACACCACCGGCTTCGTTGCGCGGCGCATTAATACTTCTTTACAACAAAATAGACCGCTCAAAAGTTAGCATTTAATCGTAGAACTCGCCTGCGGACGCGTTTTGGAATAATTCCTGGGTGCTTCCATGTTTATGCCCGCAGCAAATGTTAAACTTTAATCTCATTGGCTGAAAATCACCATTAAAATATTCACTGCGTGGCGTAAAAGAGGGACCGGAAATTGTTTGTCGCTGCGTTTGACTACAAAACCGCGTGGTGGTTGGCGCTATTTAGTCACGGAAATCGCCATCATTTCATCATTTGACGCTTCCCAGTGAAACTTCAATATTATTATGTTAACTGCCGAAATAAATTGCCGTTATTGCACGACACTGTTTCGCGGTACCAGTTTAAATGTGCCCCTGTATTCGGGCGTATTCAGGCGTTCTGGCCGTGAGTGGGAGTCGGGTTGATTCGGGCGTTCTGACCACGAGAGGGTTAAAATAACTGCTAATGATAGCTTACCTCAGAAGGCATTGAGGTAAGTTTCTGTCGGAAGAATTTCTCCAAACTCTGGCACATGATAACAATGTCCTGAAAAGGAAAAACAACAAACTTTCAGTGGCAAACTTATATACTGCACACTAATATAAAATAATTGTATACTGCTCAACATATCAAATCAATGACAAATCTACAATTTTATGATACATGTGATCTTTCAGAAGGCTTTGATAGTAATAAGAAATTACACTGTGGACACTGCTGTACTTACACTTACACAGAGTTGTCATCCACATCAAAATTACTTTAGTTATCAACATTTAAATAAACATCAATATTACCCGGTAATTTAAAAGACACACTTATTGCCTATACATCCCCCTTACCTCTCCGGATTTATTGTATGCATAACAGTTGCGGAACATCAAGTCAAACTCTTCTGTACATTCTTTTGCCGAGTGGTAGTAGTTGCTCTCTAACCTCTTCTTGATTGCGGACAGGTCCATTGGACGTTTAATTATCTTGTAGTAATCCTGTCAATAGAAAACATTCAATAGAAAGGATTCAAGAATGTCATCATGTTTTAATAAACAGTAACAACGTAATCTATTCTTGATACTTTTGGCATGGTAATATACCATATAGTGGAACCCAATAGTGTGACAAAGGCTTGGGGGTGCCTATCATAAATATATAAGTACTTCATCATTGTGGGTGGATAAATGTACAAACTTCATACCCATCACACACATACAACTATACACCACCATTTTTTAAGCAGAAATTAACCCTCTCATGTTCAGAATGCCTGGATCAGCCAGACCCCAAATCATGGCCAGAACACCTGAATATGCCCGAATATTGAATCATATTTAAACTACATACTGCAAAACAGTGTCATAAAATAATGGCAATTTCTTTTAGTAGGTACATATAATAATACTGATGTTTCATTAGCAGATGTCAAAACTTAGAAACATTGATGATTTCCGTGACTAAACATGCCAAACGCCTCACAGTTTTGTCATCAAACAATGACCGGTTTTTCTTTAGCACCACGCAATTAATATTTTATTCTATTTGCAGCCAATGAGATTGAAGTTATATTTGCTACAGGACAGAAACATGGAAGGACTGATTAAAGTGTATATTAATTAGTTTTAATATGTTATTATTCACATAGGCATATCTGCAGTTTAGCACGTTTCGATAATTCTTTATTTAATTACCGATCAGCACCCGCTCCGGCACCTATATAGGCGACTTCGCGCCATCACCCGCGAGGTTCAGACTTGGCAGCCGCAGGCGTAGCACGCCCTGCCTACATTTATCACAATGGAAGCAAACAACTACCACGCGGCAGAGCTTGCCGCTTGCCAATGAGACTGCGCTGCGCACATGGGCCGCAGAACAAAAGTTAACGGTGAAAGCCTTCAACATCCTGATTAAGAAAGGCTTCAATTCCATGGAAGCGGTGGCCCTCATCGACGCATATGACATGGGGCAATCGAAGATGCCTCGTGGGCAACAAAAGCGGTTACTCAAAGCGCTGCGTTCGATGCCGCAAACTGCCGAAGACGTCCAAGCCGGACACGCACATGGACGCGAACCGCAATCCGACCAGCAGCACTGCGACACCGCCCAGCTGACCACAGACCGACAAGACGGGCATGACACTGGAGAAGACGCGTATGTCAACCTACTCACTGACTTGCGGACAATGCAGGCAGCGGGAACGGCGCAGACGGGAGACGAACAACGGCAATGAGGACATCTGTTCAAACCAGGACCCTCGTTCGACCCATCGCCATTCAGGGGAACGCACATCCGACTACAGCTGCATGACCATCCCTGGCACGTGGCAAGACCCACGGATCCATCTAATGTCGGCGACCGCTGGTAAGTTTCCGCTCAGTTACTTAGATGTGACCGACTTTCTGTCGCGTGACATTATCGAGGAGGAGGTTGTTGCTGGAGCGCACGAGGGCAAACAAATCGTTATCAAGTCCGGCACAAAGCTCAATTTTAATCCTGCCGAGTACTCTGGGCAGTTTTAGACGGGGAGGGGCGACCTTTGCACTAGGATGTGGCCTTCCAGTAGACGTAATCAAAGCACAAGGGGACTGGGCTAGCAACACATACGAACGATATTTGAACCTGTCATGGTCTATGCACAAACACTTAGCAGCTACACTAGGGATACATGTAGTACAGGTCACTGGTCCTTAACCCTCTCAAGGCCAGATTAATGCAAATATGTGCCTGTTATTGAATCCTATTAAATCAAGAGAATGTGCTGTGAGTGAATCATGTGATATACTCGGGTTGCATGAATGCAAATAAATAAATAATTTTTGATACGATTCAAATAAAATTTTCAATACATCTGAAGAACTAATTCTTGGTGTAACTAGCCAAGTATGTGACATATATGTCAATTTATTACCCAAATATGAATTGCTAAAGTTTGACAAAATTAAGACTTAAATAATTTTCAACAATTAATTTTTTCCATTAATAATTAGCGGTTACATGCTGCGTACGAAATGTTCATAAATTACTATGCTACAGAATAGAAAACTAATTAAATGTCTATGGTAAATAAAACTGAAATAATTTCAGTTTTTCAAGATTTTATACAAAATGGCGTTCTTTGTGATCATAGCCGTCATCCCATCTGAACTATTAAGTTGGTGTTATATTTTAAATGTGTAATCATAGTGCAAAACAATTCCCTTCGATGGCAGCATTCGTTATAAACTCGATTCGAAAATCCCATCAAAGTCCGAATTACTGGAGTTCGACATAATGACAATGTCGAGAATTACACCAAAGCTAAAAAAACACCACCCACTTCGTTGGCTGAAAATCACCATTAAAATATTCACTGTGTGATGTAAAAGAGGGATCGGAAATTGTGTGTCGCTACGTTCGACTACAAAACCGTGTGGTGGTTGGCGCTATTTAGTCACGGAAATCGCCATCATTTCTCACTTTTGACGCTTCCCAGTGAAACTTCAATATTATTATATGCTAACTGCCGAAATAAATTGCCGTTATTGGATGACACTGTTTCACGATACCAGTTTAAATGTGCCCCTGTATTCGGGCGTATTCAGGGGTTCTGGCCGTGAGTGGGAGTCGGATTGATTCGGGCGTTCCGACCACGAGAGGGTTAATTTCCCCGACGAGTTTTTTACCCACCTATGAGCGGAGACATCCTACCTTTTTTCCCTACTACATGGTTGGGTGTGTTTGGGAGACATTTAATCTGCCTTTAATGTATTGCTTATTGAAAACGTGAAATGTTCTTTGATTAAATGTTCTATGGTTTTACCCATACCATGTCTTGTTTTGTATTTACATTTATATATTGTCATTCAACATGTTCACTAGCAGTTTTTTGCTTAAGCCGGTAGTGTATAATTGCTGCCTTTTGAGGGTTCAATTTTCTTGTAAATAAGTATTACCATAATGA
Organism: Paraescarpia echinospica; assembly: GCA_020002185.1. Taxonomy (NCBI): domain Eukaryota; kingdom Metazoa; phylum Annelida; class Polychaeta; order Sabellida; family Siboglinidae; genus Paraescarpia; species Paraescarpia echinospica. The sequence goes on from CM034540.1 coordinate 17,347,763, forward strand.
CTGTATGTTTTGGGACACTGTATGTTTTTGGATACAGTAAAAATCTGAATTTTTTCCTGTGCCGTGTTTTGGGACACCGCTGTAAATATAATTAATTGTGTACCTATGTATTCAGATGTACCAATTATTCGTATTTCTGATGAGCGAGTACCCATGTTTTTTTCCAATGCAGATGCATAAATAAAAAATGGGCCAAGTGGCCCTGAAGTCCTTTGGACTAATACGTCTATATGTGACCCCGGCTGACCAAATGAGTGATAAGTCAGAAAAATTGTAACAGTATTTTCTTACATCCTTGTAAATGTTTGGTAGGGTGCTTTAGTTTCAAAAATTATGAATGCTACAAAAATTGGCAAAGTTATGGAGCATTGAACATGGTAGAGGTCAAAAAGTGAAAATGAAGAAAATGGCTGTTGAAGTTTTACATTATATATGCAAATGGATTGCATGGAAATATTACATGCACAACATTCAAATGTGGCACACAGTATGTAATATGTATGTTATGTTGCAATGGTACACTGTAAGTACAAATGTGCTGCTACAAAGACTTATCAAGTTATGCCAGATTATGTCTTTATGTGTAAAACTAAGAGGACAGATTATTTGAGAGCAAAAGGTAGACTCACTGTTTGACACAGGTTAAAACCTACAGGCAACTGTCCAGTTTAACAGGGGTCTAGTGGCTTAATGCTGTCTGTTGACACAAGCTACTGCCAGTGACCAATTACATATTAGTTACATTTTCCATCAAACAATAGCAGGCAGAGAATCTTAGCTCCACAGCTGGGTGTAATACACAAGTGATAAATATATGATACACTTGAAATACAAATGTGCTGCTACAAAAATGTATAAAGTTATGCCAGATTATGTCTTTATGTATAAAATTAAGAGGACAGATTATTTGAGAGCAAAAGGTAGTCTAAAGAAAAAAAAAATGGGTCAGTTGGACAGTGATAGACCGTTTGAACTTGAAGCCTTTGTCAAACTTTTGTCTCGACTTCACCGAAGGCACTGCTGTCAGAACTTCGAAGGTGTTACTCACCTAACTTACAGGTCTTTGTCAGTAAGAATAATGGGATGATAATTTACACCAACGTTGTTTCCCGTAGAAGTCATTTTGTGCAATATATTAGCATTAGTTGTGCCAATTCAAAAATTAGTGCTACATAATAGTAGTTTGTCAAAAAGTAAACAAACTCAAAGACAGTTGCAGCTTAGCATTAGCCTGTTCTGAAATATTTTAATGACAATGATATATTTCACATAATTACATAGGGAGCTAATGGAGAGGCCCATCATAATCCATAGCACTACAAAATGAAGTATCTGAAAGTCACACTTCATATATTGAGTGACACATCTCGTTCTGTCTTTCTGGACTGTCGCAATGTCCAATAGTTTCCTATCATAACCCTCGTGTACAATATACCAAAGCTATATATTTCCAACACCACAACATATGTATTATCATTGGATAGGTAATTGAATAATCTTTCAGATGAATGCAACTTGTAGCAGCAGAAAATGAAGCACACAAAAGTTACACCGCAAACAATGACATGCATTCTCAAAATGTGATTCATTCAAAAATTAGTGCTATATAATAGTAGTCTGTCAAAATGTAAACAAACTCAAAGACAGTTGCAGCTTAATGTCCACCAAGCAGTCGCAGAGCAGTTTTATAATAATAATAATCCACAAGTTAAGTGGCTGATCTTCCTTTTATCAATGATGTGATGTTTATTGTGAGCATGGCGGACAAATGGTTATCATACGTAGACAGGTACAGAAAGAAACTGACATTTTCTATAAAAAGAACATGTTTGTCTATCAATGGCATGTATTTCCTATTGTTGCCGTTTCTGCCGGGCAGAAACAGTTTCTGCCCGGCATAAATCAAACAACCCTGTAGGTAATTATTAATCAAATGTTTTTTGGTGAATCATAGTTACAGCAAATGTTAAACTTTAATCTCATTGGCTGAAAATCACCATTAAAATATTCACTGCGTGGTGTAAAAGAGGGACCGGAAATTGTGTGTCGCTACGTTCGACTACAAAACCGCATGGTGGTTGGCGCTAGTTAGCCACGGAAATCGCCATCATTTCTCACTTTTGACGCTTCCCAGTGAAACTTCAATATTATTACATGCTAACTGCCGAAATAAATTACCATTATTGGATGACACCGTTTCGCGGTACCAGTTTAAATGTGCCCCTGTATTCGGGCGTATTCAGGCGTTCTGGCCGTGAGTGGGAGTCGGGTTGATTCGGGCGTTCTGACCACGAGAGGGTTAAGGGTTATGATGGAAGTAAAATGTTTACTGTTCACTTATTGCACCATGTCTTGCATTTAGAGGAATAATTATAATAGAAAATAAAATGTTATGGCACATATTTTAAAAATACATGCATTGATGAGAAACTGGGAATTATTTTTCTGTGGCCTAAGAATAACTAATTTCACAAACTTCATGCTTATATAAAACAACTGCATAAAAATAGATATCCATGCAAGACACAGACTCCGCATGTGACATATGTTTTGGGAAGGGGAATAGCGCTGTTTCTGGCAGAATACACAAAATCTATTGTTAGGGGATAGTCTCAAGGGCTCAAAACCACATCACTATAGTGTAAACATTTTGCATTTTGGGGGGCTGTGTCAGCCTTCTTCTCATATGATGTAGAGTTACCACAAGGAGAAAACTTGTCTCCTTTGTTGTTTGCTATTTACCTGAATGATTTTGAACACCGTTAGTCATACTTATAAGGGACTTGACATGGCAGCTGGTGAAATTTACAACAACCTTATGGATGATGATGTAGACATTTTCTTGCAAATGTATGTTCTACTATATGCTGATGATACTAGAATGATTAAATCAAATACAGATTTCTTGTGTATAGCTGAACTATGTCAACTCTTCTAATGGTTGACATTTTGTTGTTTCAGGATGACCCCTTAGAATGTAGGCACAACTGTCCAGGGGTCTAGAGGGTGCTGTGTGTCTGTTGACACAAGCCTCTGCCAGTTACCAATTACAGATTAGTCACAGCTCCCATCAGGCAGCCACAGTAAGGTGTGACAGATGTTGTGGGAAAAGGGACTGGAAGCATGATAGATCTGCTGCTGCAGTAGACCATTTAGTTAGCAAATTTAGCATTTTAGGGGATCTTTGGTGCCCTTACAATGATTCAATCAAATAAAGATTTCTTGTGTACAGTGGCACTACCACATGAAATGTCTATGCAAAATTAGAGAAAAAGTTACTTAACCCTGCAGGTGACCAATAGTAAACTTTCACGGTGTACACAATTTGGAGCTATTTGTAGGGGTGCTTTTAAAAAATCACAACTTCGCTAATATGTATCGCAACAATGTGATTGAGCTATCATTTTGTTGGCAAAAAGACCATCTATTGTTATGCAGTGATGATATTTGCATAACATCAAATAATCACGAAGATAAAACTGTTTAAAGTTTATATAAAATAAATGCAAAACAATATTTTTTCCCACTAATTTCCGAGTGGTTGTATGTGTCAATGTCCAATTAGAGAAATGTTGCCATGTATATAAGCTAATGAGTACAGAAAAATTAATCAAATATACTAATTGTGTGTGAAGTTTTTTTTAGGTAGACCCATGTAAAATTTAGACTATTCTTCACGAACGTCAGAACGAGGGTATAGTAGAAACCCAAGTTTGCCCAGTGACAAAATAATTATTGAGCGGTTGTATGTTCATGCATGCAGTGTGACAAATGTAGCTATACATTTCAGCTGCGAGATAATGAAAACCAGACTCAACTATATTAAGAACCTTTTCTTTTTATTGTATTTTTCGCTGTCAGTTGCTAGTGACGAAAAACATTTTTTTTTGAAGAGTGATACTGAATCGAGCAGTTTTACACTGATCGCACTGGCCACCTGTAGGGTTGTTTTTGAGAAAAAAATAGGCAAAATGTGAAAATTTTTGGGGCCTTTTTTGGGGGTCATTAGGTGCCCTTAGAATGATTCAATCAAATACAGATTTCTTGTGTACAGTGACACTACCACATGAAATGTATATGCAAAATTAGAGAAAAAGTTGCTGTTTACTGTGTGGTTAACTTTTGTAATAACATTTATTTGTGACATATATTTGCAACACAGTAATTCCTGTAACACAATAACATAAATGTCTGGTTATTTCTCATGCAGCAGTGCTTAATATGTACATTGACAAATATAATTTACACAAGCATTCATATTAAGAATTATGAAAAGTTCTACGATACGCAGACCTTGAGCCAGCGTAACATAGGCTGTTGTTATTCCTTCGAGTTTTGTGTTCGAAACCGGAAAATGTCCGCGTCCCTGTTTACGTTGGTTGATACCAAGGTCAAGGAGCCTACATTTATTTATAACGAAATCATGGCAGCCTACAATTGGACTTTTTGTCCGCCATTTGGGAGGCTACCACCTGCGTCAATGCATATGTTCTGGCTTGGCGTGCCTCCAGAATGGTGAATTAACCGCTCCACTTACGTACTTTGAACAATGAAAATAGCGCATGCTGCACTGTCTTGTATTGATACGTGGTCTTTGCCTTTGTAAACGAATAAATATAATAAACGAATACTGTTGCATAGTAATCATGTTTGTTTCAAAATATCACCAATAAAGTCAGTATCGTTTATGGTGTTGGTGATTCTACTCTTTTAGCATTTACCGAGTTTCCATTCAAAAACACAAATCCTGTTTCGAAATGTTGATTATGCGGAATTCCATTCGTTTTCCAAGAACGCGCCGTAATCGGCAAGTGCTTATTGTATCTCCCTGCCCCGACGTTGACTAGGATTATTTTGTCTACATAGACATAGGCAAGTGTCGGCTGCCTTTCAAGGAGGCACCGCTAGCGGCTGGGTAACAATTACCCTACCATCCACAGGACGGGTCTCTGGGTGAGGCCCTGATAACAATAGTGATATCATTAAGAAAATTGATTCACCAATAATTACTGTCAAGTGGACAGTTTATGTTTTGAAGCATTTTAAAGGTCTGCTTGATCTTAGTGTCTGGACAGTGGAGCATATTTTTTTTGCATTTTGAGTGTCAGAATCCATGTGAATCAACCAAGCTTAGCTCCAATAATGTTTGTCACTGTTACTCTCTTACATAGAAAATATAATGATAGCTGTTTCTAGATCAAGTACTTGTTATGTCGTATTCAACAAGCATATGTCCGATACCAAACAAATGTACATCCAACACGGTTACACCAATGACAATTTGAGGTCCATGTGAATATGTCAAACACCATGCAGAATGCCTACAGGTGAGAACAAAGTCTGTACATGTCACAGTAGGTACTTAAATAATATATGACAGTAAAATGTTTTAGCACTTTGTATCCCAGGATGCAGTGCATGACTAGTGTCCGAAATGTACATCCGGCACAATGGAACTGCCCTTTTATACAACACAGTGTCTAAATAGTGGAACATCAATATTTTGCGTTGGGTTAATGAATCAATAGTATTTATGTCATCCTTAGAACCTTATTTATAAAATAAAATTTTTTCTACTTGCTAGTTTGTATTTCACAGGTATACGTCCGACACCAAACAAATGCACGTCCAACACCAAACTTATTTGTGTCTATTTGTTTTCTAAATATTATGTATACAACATTTTATTAGGTTTGTAATATACCCTCACACATCACAGATTTGGGCATAACAGTACATGGGGTACAATTTTAGGTCCGTGTGAATACATCCAACAACATGCATGTTTAATTGTATGCCCAAAATTACTACAGGAGAGAACAAAGTCTACATAACTTTGTGATAATGATGTCATAGTCGGTTCTTACAATATGACAGTAAAAAGTTGTGGCACTTTCTGTCCCAAGATGCAGTGCATAACTAATATGTCCGAAATGTACGTTCGACACCGTAGAACTGCCCATATATACATATATGTTATATATGTGACCAACCCGTCATGTGGACGGGTGAGAAATTTTTGTTTTTTTTCTCTCCAGACTGCACTGTAAACTATTTGGACAGGTAAACATTTCGGGCACATGGTGCAGTCATGACGGGCAAAAATATTATCCTGCATTAGTCTCTGTCTGGGAGTTAAAGGAGCACTGTATAGATTGCACTAGTCCATGGCATAAGTATTTTGTCGGCCGACGTTTGGCGGCTGTGGTTATTTATAGAACAGTGTGTTGCAGGCGATATGTTTGCCGTCATTAGTTTTCAGGAACACAAGACAAGGGTGGGCTGCATCTAGTGATTGTGTTGTTGATAAAGATTTATTTATTTAATGTTGTTAGTTTGCAACACTATATATCAGACCTGGGGCGGAAGTACTCGGTACTCGAGTACATTTTGAAGTACTCGTACTCGTACATCTGAGTATTTTCTCAATATATACTGGGAACAATTAATTTATTTGCAGTTATAAAATCAAACTTTCCTGAAATGTTGAAATGCTCAACTATTTTTTTAAATACTTCGTTATTTCACATAGAATGCCACCTTGCCATCCCTACACATAGTACATCCTCATTCTCTGATAGCCATGAGTCCATGACTATGATACCCTAACATGGCAACAGGCAGCATCTTTCCCCAGTCAGAAACACCCTGTTAAGCAAACAATAATTGTAGGCTATCAGTCCAGGCCATAAAACAGTTTAATCCAGCCACCAGGATGTCCATAAAGAGCCAACTACTAGTAGCAGTTAACCCACCTGTTAGACAGGGAATGCATTTAATGTAGTCTGGAGACCATGCCACTTGGCACTGGCCGACAGTGCTAACTGCTAAGAACAAGAACTGCCAGTCTTCCTCTGTAGAAGTAAGGTGGCTCAAGTCAGATGTCACCCTACACTAATATAATCCGGTGCCAACTTAGTGTGACACCAGTGAAGCCATGTGGCATGATAGTCTAGGTCAGAGAGAACACACACTGAGGGAGCAGAGATAAGAGAAATGCTAAACAAAGACATGTAGCCAGTGGGATGCCAGGTAACAAATCCTCCTGTTGGTTGCTTTGTTTTACATGCTTAACCTGGAGACAACCAGCAAAGTTCAAATGATTGGCTGGGGGTATCCACTGGTCAGTCTCTTTTACCCACTCATTTGTGATCATTAAAGACATATCAACTTGATTGGCTAAGTTTTTTTCTCAAATGTCAATCATACTTTATTTACGTGTGCCGAGTTGGTCGGTGACTCAATATTGCCCCTAGATATATCATGACGGTGATACCACATGCCTACATTGCAGAGAGATCCACTAAATTGTCGATTTTACGATACGTTATTATTTAATATTTATATTTACAAAAATGTATTCGTGAGAATGTACTCGTACTCAGCTTTTAGCAATGTACTCGTACATCGTCAAAGTACTCGTAAAAATGTACTCGGCCCCAGGTCTGCTATATATCATAAATAAATCCTTATCAACAACACAATCACTAGATTCAGCGGATGCTTGTATTGTGTTCCCGAAAACTAACGACGGCAAACAAATCACCTGCATGAGACTGTTCTATAAATAGCCGCAGACGCCAAGCATTGGCCGACAAAATACTTCTGCCTTGGAAGAGCGCAATCTATACAGGGCCCCTTTAATGTCAAGCCCCAAGTCCATATTTTGACATCGGCTATTGTTGAACATTGACTGAACTGCTAGGGATTTGGTACTATTTAGCAACAGAACTTGACAGCTAGTCAATCAAACATGAATATTATCTGCTAACTTCCAAATGTAATTGCTGTTACTGAGCAACTCTGCTTCCTGATACGCAGTTTACATGTGCCCTCATAATCAGACGTTCTGTACATGAGAGGGTTAATGGCATCATGACTCACGTTACAGTGAAAGGAACACACACAAAATTGCTTTGATACATACGGGTGCATGTTCAAATAGTAAACTAAAGATCCAGTTTCAAAACAAACATTACTGGCAATATGGCCGACTCGGGCTGAGGTAAATGCTATACCCTTTGATTTTCAAAGATGCTCACTTTCCCACGGTCAACACAGCAGACTTCCAGTTAGAAATTACTAAGCCCACTAATTCTAGGTAGACGAACAGACTACGTCCCTTTAAGGGGACTCGCAACTCGGAATTAATTTATAAATATTTTTTTGGCATATTTTGTTTTCATAATTTTCCTTTAAACTTTAAACAATATCATCACTGCATAATAATAAAGGGTCTTTTTGCCAACAAAATTATATCTCAATCATATTTTTGCGATACATATTAGCGAAGTTGTGATTTTTAAAAGCACCCCTACAAATAGTTCAAAATTGTGTACACCGTGGAAGTTTAGTATTGGTCACCTGCAGGGTTAAGGGGACACGCGACTCGGAATTAATGATTTATAAATATTTTTTTGGCATATTTCGTTTTCATAATTTTCCGTTACTATGTTCATATTTCTTTCAGATCCAGTACATAGATTTACACAAATCTTATTTTATATGTGAATAAAATGATTTTATTGATGACCTGTGTTACTGTGGTTTCCTTTGTCTTAGTCAAATTAGCAAAAATTAGGCAAGTTTGACGCCTTAGTTACGGCACCTATCCTCCGACAAAACCTGCCATGTTGGATACTGTTGAATAGGGCTTTCCCCGTCTACGCACGGGGTCCGTCTACACTTGGGAAATCCCCTTTGTTTTTAGCCAATAAGCATCTCCGTGGCAGCAGTATTTACATAATAAAGCGTCATGCCGTACTAACGCAGACGGTGATTGGTCGAGAAACGCGGAAGTTACGGTGAACGCATGCGCACAGTGTTTCCCCGGTGGAAATCCCCTGTTCAGGGCATAGCGTCCTAGACAACAGCAGACGACAGCCAATTGTAAGAAGTCGATTGTTATTGTGAATTGCCGTCGAATTGCCGTCGAAATGCCGAAGTGTCGTGGCAAAAGGGAAAGCACGAAGCATGTCAACAAGACAGGAAAGCGTTCTCGTTCTTCTCAGTTGAAAGCAGCACGAGAAAATAGGCGCAAGACGAACGTTGCTGCATTTGAATTAGAAAACGTCACCGACACCGGCGATTTGCCGCGCTCGCTGTCCGACGCTGTCAGTGTTACTGACCGGCATAGCGCCAGTGGTAGTGCACTGAACGTTACCGCATCGTCTTCCAAGCGGAAATTTGACATGATGTGTGCTGCTAACGATGTTGATGAAGCTAGTTCTCCGTCTTCTGGCGACAGTGATGATGTGAATGCGACGTCTGACCATAGTGACGACCCTGCAACTGTCGCCAACACTCGTTCTCCAGTGACAGATGACAGCTGCCTATTTGTGCAAGTTTCAACACTGAAGAACATTGTCAAAAATTTGCCGTGCCCTAATTGCCAGGGGGTATATCTCACAGTAGAGGTTCTTGATGTAAAGAAAGGACCAGTTGTATCGTTGCGCACCGTTTGCACTGGCTGTCAGCATGTGTGCAGTGAAACGCTCTCTTCATCTCGCCTTGGTGACCAGGGTAGTCGTGCACCCTTCGCAACTACCAGACGTATGGTGGCAGGAACAATGGACAGTGGTGTCGGTTTCTCGGGGTTGCGACGGCTCTGCTGGTGGCTTGATTCACCATGTGTACACCAGAAGACGTATGTGAAACACCAGCGACCTGTTTCCCAAGCGTTCATCTCCACAGCCGTACGAACACTCGACACAGCAGCAACATGTGTGAGGGAGGCGTATGCCGTCATTGACCCTGGCATGACTCCAGCAAATTTGAGGGACATCTGTGTGTCATATGATGCGTCTTGGATGACCAGGGGACACAAGTCGCACTATGGCTTTGGTTGCGTGATCGATCTGCTCACCAACTTGATCATCGACTATGCCACCCTCAGTCAGTACTGCCATGGCTGTGCAACAGTTGGCGATCGCATGGACAAGACAAGTCCCGAGTATGACCAGTGGCTGGCTGATCACGAATGTGAAAAGAACTTCGAAGGCACAGCTGGTGCCATGGACGCAGCCATTGCAGAAATCCTCAGGAAGCAGTCGGTTGAAAAAACTTGGCTTTCGGTACGTGACCCTTCTGTCGGATGGTGATGCCAGAACATACAATCACATTGCGGCACTGAACGTCTATGGGGATGACTGCCATGTAGAAAAAGAGGAGTGCGTGAATCATGTGTCAAAGAGGCTTGGGTCAGCACTGCGGAAAGTGGCAGCAGAGGGTCGTCAGGAGGGTTTTGTGACTGGTGGCAAGGGCTACGGCAAACTGACAGCTGCAACCATAGTGAAACTGACAAGCTACTATGGCAATGCGAGCAGGAGTAACAGCAACAACCTTGACGGAATGCGCAATGCTGTGTTTGCGACATTCTTTCACGCACTCTCGACAGATGAAGATTCGCATCATGATCGGTGCCCGAAAGGCCGAGAGAGCTGGTGCTTCTTTCAGAGTGCCTTAGCCAAAGGTGAACATCCAAGGCCCCATCGGATCATGGTTGGGACACCACTTTCGCGAGAGGTCGGCCGGTTCGTGCGACCGGTGTATGCTCGACTCGGTGAAGAGAGCCTCCTGCGTCGGTGCTTGAGGGGTAAAACCCAAAATAGCAACGAGTGTTCATGCAATCGTATGGAGAAAGTGACCCAAGACAGACTTCTGTGGCAAGGTGCGACTAGATGCCACAGTCGCCATGGGATTTGAATGCGGTATGTCAGTCGGGAAGCTGACAAAGGCGAAGGATGACGAACGTATTGCTATGATGCTGCGAAAAGGAAGTGTTGTCGAAAAGAAACGCAGAGAAGCACGTCGTCTGAAGCAGATACGTCAACATGATGTGCTTGTCAGGGCTGAAGGTGGTCCGTCGTATGGCAATGGAGACTTTTGACAATGTGATGGTTGGCGGCAGGAGTGTTGGTTCCACGGCGTCCACTAGGGGGTGCTACATGAAGCATACGGCAATACTCATTCCGCAATTTTGTGCTCTGTAATATTGTAAATGCATGTAATCGCTAATCAGTGAGTAAACAGAAAACAATCTTTACGGTTTTCAAACACAATAGAAACTTGACAATGTGACGGTTGGCGGCAGCACCGTTGGTGCACAAACACTGCACATCATCCACGGCCATGATGGCTACTAGGGGGCACTGTGTGCAACATTACATATAATAATCTGCATTGCATAACAACAGTTGCTATGCAATTTATCAACTCACTTTGTGCTCTGGAATGTTGTAAATGCATGTAATCAGTGTGTAAATAAAAATATAATCTTTATTTGCGGTTTTCTCATGATTTCGTTTTTGTGCTGTTCTAAAACTTTCAACAGAGTTCTACCGAAACCGTTTGACATTTTTACCTGAAATTTGAAGTGCACCCAAAGCAAAGCATATAGTGCATCATGTCAGAAGGAAATTTGCATAACAAAAAAAGATTTTGTTGAATAATTTTTTTTATAATTTTTTTTTAAAATCAGTCATGATTTAATATCACATAAAATTGAAATCATGACATTAAAATTTCCTTCCGACATGGTGCACATACTTGTATCTTCTATCACTATGATTTATTTGAAACAGTATATCACAAGGGGTCCATGTGAAAAAGACGTTGAAAAAATTCTTACAAAAAACAATATGGCCACCGTTTACATGGAAACCAAAATACTTTCTTTTTTAGAAATAATTTTTATTTTTTACCCCCAATGGTGATTTCCTGAAAATCTTAGGCAGCTGGCATTAGAATTGACCAAAATTGAATTTCGCAGCAAGTGTCCCCTTAAGGCCATACTTTTTTATTTCATGTTTTACAGGCCCGCCGACAGTAATTTCCTGGATCTAGAATAAAATTAAAATTAAAAATGTTCCTTTTTTATTGCTGCCGATGACATTATTGATTGACTGCACGTGTTAAATCATAAATAAAATATCTTACTAGTCATGAGAGAAAATGCCCTGCTACTGCATGGTGTGAATCGAACAGTTTTGGCCATGTGGCCTTTTAACAATATGACATCAGCATCCATTACATTAATGTTGTCACCCCCGCACAAAATAACACTATCAGCCATACGCTGCGATCAGCTGCGATTCGGTCAGTGGGAGTGCCCACGGTGCATCCGATAACCCAACCTCGTCGTCGAATGCCGCCAAAAACATGGCGGATATATGCGTTTGGATAATTGTTATTGTAAAAAAACAGTAAAATCATTCAGAGGAAAATTGTTAAAATAACCAGTCGCGACAAAACAGTGGGGCATCTGTTGGTCGATCTAGTGGATGATGAAACATTGATTAACGATGTTCTGGGATCTACAAGCGACCCAGACCAAGCATCACTGCCGACAACGCAGACGCTGCCCATCACGCCGACGATGGACGTGCCCATCTTTGTAGTTTGGGAAACATTTGGGGAGCGATTTATTATCGCACATGTACAGGATGCGGCTGTTCAGGGAACTTCTTCACCACCAAAGTCTATTCTTGATATAATGATGACGCGGACATATGACAGGCTGCCACCAACAAGGATGTAATATAGTTGCAACTTGTCAAACAATATGCAGATATGGAAATGTTGTTAGAAAAGTTTACCACACTGTAAAACAGTACTATTTAGCTACAATGACTACGGAGTGTATCAATTTTTCCAAGTGAATTGTGAAATAAAATATTTTTCTGGAATAGCAATATGCCTGTCTAGAAACGGAAAATCCGACATGCCCCCATAATAGGCTTGTAATGTTTAGTGATCGATCGCCACACGGTGTCGTGGTCACATGAACATTAAGCATTGAACATTTTAAGTTTTGACATTAACAATATTCTGTTTATATGTCATCACGCTATGTTCTACTATAACATTGTCCTAGTTGTGTGTTGTATTCAGTACGTTAGATACAGACTATCACTGAACAGATAATTTCCTTCGTTATAATTATGCATGTATTAAAGTACCACAATTTAGACAGGCTCATAGCATACAGGGCCTGGCCCTATGCAGTTGTACAATTGCGATCTTGGATTAACCCTCTCGTGGTCAGAACGCCTGAATCAACCCGACTCCCATTCACGGCCAGAACGCCTGAATACGCCCGAATACAGGGGCACATTTAAACTGGTACTGCGAAACAGTGTCATGCAATAACGGCAATTTATTTCGGCAGTTAACATATAATAATATTGAAGTTTCACTGGGAAGCGTCAAATGATGAAATGATGGCGATTTCCGTGACTAAATAGCGCCAACCACCACACGGTTTTGTAGTCGAACGCAGCGACAAACAATTTCCGGTCCCTCTTTTACGCCACGCAGTGAATATTTTAATGGTGATTTTCAGCCAATGAGATTAAAGTTTAACATTTGCTGCGGGCATAAACATGGAAGCACCCAGGAATTATTCCAAAAGTAGCTTTGGTGTAATTCTCGACATTGTCATTATGTCGAACTCCAGTAATTCGGACTTTGATGGGATTTTCGAATCGAGTTTATAACGAACGCTGCCATCGAAGGGGAATGTTTTGCACTATGATTACGCGTTTTAAACATAACACCAACTTAATAGTTCAGACGAGATGACGGCTATGATCACAAAGAACGCCATTTTGTATAAAATCTTGAAAATACATGCACTCTGAAAAACTATTATTTAAGTTTTATTTACCATAGACATTTAATTAGTATTTTATTTTTGTCAAACTTTAGCAATTCATATTTGGGTAATAAATTGACAAATATGTCACATACTTGGCTAGTTACACCAGGAATTAGTTCTTCAGATGTAGTGAAAATTTTATTTGAATCGAATCAAAAATTATTTATTTATTTGCATTCATGCAACCCGAGTATATCACACGATTCACTCACAGCACATTCTCTTGATTTAATAGGATTCAATAACAAGCACATATTTGCATTAATCTGGCCTTGAAAGGGTTAAAGTCTGGGCTTGGCTTCTACCATGAGGCTTACGCCACGTGCAAACATCGTGTCGTTTCGTGATGTGTTCATTGAGCTCTTACCGCTACCTGCCCGCTTGGCCAAGTGTAAGGTCTTCGTGGCGTAAGGTGAGGGTTGACCAGGGTCATCCTGGCTGCCTTCTTTGCTCTGCACTAGTTCAAGGAACGTAACAAGGCTAATTAAACCTGAATGCATACTTGGTATCAGTAACTCTGTCTTTAATTAGTTTCCTTGCTTCCAGGCCAACCACAACTTTCAAAGCCCGAATGGACAATCAAATAATAGATGTCATGAAAAGCCTGAAAGTGGGATTTCGTCAAGGCCAAGTTGATGGCATCGGAAATCAGATTGTATCCTGTCTGACTGAGGCTCTTTGGTACATGGACCCACACTGGGAGATTTGCAAAGATTGCTTGCTTATGGGGAAGCAACCACTTGTGCGCTGTTCAGTCAAAGAAAAAAAAAAAAACTCAGGACAACATGAAAACTCCCAAACAATTCCACTTTCATTGGAACACATTGTATTGATCTTATCTTGTATGCAATCAGACCTGGGGCCGAGTACATTTTTATGAGTACGAGTTTTCTTATTGTTTTCAGTAGTGTAGTCTTTGTTTATGTTATAATGGGTTTGCTCTGGAACCAGCTGTATATATAGCGGGTTTCCTTCTCACGGACACGATTAATGTGAGTATTAATTAAGTTTAATACTTTATTAATCTTGTTTGTGTTGTCGCACTGTTGTTCATATTTTATTTGGTAGCTAGCTCTGTATATTTGGTCAGCCAATCAGCAGGCACCGCGGTCATTGCAGTTGAGCATTTTGAATTACACAGCGGCGCTGGCGGTTCTGTTTTCTCAGCTTTGTGAGGGAATTTTCAACTCCCACCCACCATCCCTGCTTTATGGGGCTTTTGTATTTTGTAGTTAGTTAGTGTAGTACCAACATGATCGGGATATGTATTTTATGTGTGACTTATACGTATTATGTGCATTAAACCACATGTTTTTATTCTGGGCATTGTGCAATAAAATACATGCCGATCTTTCACCCACTACCCTGGTTTTCTTATTGTTTTTAGTAGTGTAGTCTTTGTTTATGTTATAATGGGTTTGCTCTGGAACCAGCTGCATATATAGCTGGTTTCCTTCTCACGGACACGATTAATGAGTACGAGTACTTTGACGATGGACGAGTACGAGTACATTGCTAAAAGCTGAGTACGAGTACATTCTCACGAGTACGAGTACATTTTTGTAAATATAAATATTAAATAATAACGTATCGTAAAATCGACAATTTAGTGGATCTCTCTGCAATGTAGGCATGTGGTATCACTGTCATGATATATCTAGGGGCAATATTGAGTCACCAACCAACTAGGCACACGTAAACCAATCATAAAGTACGATCGACATTTGAGAAAAAAACTTGGCCAATCAAGTTGATATCTGTCTTTAATGATCACAAATGAGTGGGTAAAAGAGACTGACCAGTGGATACCCCCAGCCAATCATTTGAACTTTGCTGGTTGTCTCCAGGTTAAGCATGTAAAACAAAGCAACCAACAGGAGGATTTGTTACCTGGCATCCCACTGGCTATGTCTTTGTTTAGCATTTCTCTTATCTCTGCTCCCTCAGTGTGTGTTCTCTCTGACCTAGACTATCATGCCACATGGCTTCACTGGTGTCACACTAAGTTGGCACCGGATTATATTAGTGTAGGGTGACATCTGACTTGAGCCACCTTACTTCTACAGAGGAAGACTGGCAGTTCTTGTTCTTAGCAGTTAGCACTGTCAGCCAGTGCCAAGTGGCATGGTCTCCAGACTACATTAAATGCATTCCCTGTCTAACAGGTGGGTTAACTGCTACTAGTAGTTGGCTCTTTATGGACATCCTGGTGGCTTGATTAAACTGTTTATGGCCTGGACTGATAGCCTACAATTATTGTTTGCTTAACAGGGTGTTTCTTACTGGGGAAAGATGCTGCCTGTTGCCATGTTAGGGTATCATAGTCATGGACTCATGGCTATCAGAGAATGAGGATGTACTATGTGTAGGGATGGCAAGGTGGCATTCTATGTGAAATAACGAAGTATTTAAAAAAATAGTTGAGCATTTCAACATTTCAGGAAAGTTTGATTTTATAACTGCAAATAAATTAATTGTTCCCAGTATATATTGAGAAAGTACTCGTAAAATCTGAGTACAATGAGTATGAGTACATGACCCATAAGTTTTATGAGTACGAGTACTTCAAAAATGTACTCGAGTACACGAGTACCGAGTACTTCCGCCCCAGGTCTGTATGCAATATAACATTACTTTATTTTTTGATGTCGTCGTTTTGAAGATAGTACTTTGCAGGATGAAAAGACACCCAAGTAGCTGTTAATCAAGAATACCTTTTCTGGGGGTACTATAATAACTTTTATGTTATAATTAAATTATTTAAACTTCTATTGGACATTTCTTTTGTGGTGGATTTGAAATTTTTAATAGCACGTAAACACTGGAGATTTATATTTCATGTAGCCACATATGTTGATTTAAATGTTTAATATATATGAACATGCAGTATGATATCCCAACATTTTAATTTTATTTTTATTCCCATTCCTGACACTGCATTCTGGAAAATTCTGCTCGTAAAACATGAAATAAAAAAAGCATGGCCTAAGTATGGTCTTGCAAAGACCTCATAAATTAATATTACTAATGAAATACAAAAACATTATATAATCATCGACTCGCGTTACCGACCCCCACCTACCAGACGAAAGTTTGCAAACATTTTATCGATGTATTAACAGTATCGGTCTGAAGCGTAAAATATCGATGCCTGGTGCCAGACAAAACTGCCTGACCCCACCCCCCTTACTTTCTTCGTCCGACATTGGACACTGATGTTCCGAGATGATCCACAACATATGTGAATTACATTATTGGGTGGGGCATGACATCTGCTAAATCAAACATTCGCACATCAGTTGTTGCATTAAAAGCTGCCTTATGTTTTTGCCTTTGGCATAGCCACTACTCACACTTTCAAAACGGTCATAAATATAACCAATACAGCATTTCTGGTAATACTGAAGAGATTTGGAGTACTAATTAGCAAAATAATTAGTATACGATATGTGGGCTCATTTGCTTGTGTTATTACCATGGCAATGAATGTGTCTAATGAGATGGAGGGCATGCGTCTTTGAAAATTATTCTGAGCGTGATCATACAATAGTCAAGAATCATTATCTAGAATCAGACCTGCCTACCCCAAAAACTTCCTGTCGGTAATCCATCTTCCCATTTACACTGATTTTCAGGAATATAGGCCTGCTGTCAGTAAGTTCAGAACCGTGTGAGATATTGTCAGGAAAAGAAAACCATTGTCAGTAATACTTTAATACTGTGACTATGACGATAGTTGCACCAAAAAACATAATTGTCTCTAATAAATTATGAGGTGTTTTGAAGCGTTCTGTTAACAAGGCAAGGTAGATGTTCATAACCAGCATTGGTGGAAATCAAACATGAAGAAGCGTAACTGTAATGCAAATGCGTCTGTATACATTGTAATTCTGATTTTATGTAAATTTCAAAAACAGCATGCTGACTACAAAAACATGACAAATTATAACAATGCATCACATCATTGTCTATTTGTGGTGTCATTAGGATTAATATTAGTAGCCGGTATACCTAGGGCCAGGCTATAGACTACACAGTATAGTAGCTTGACTAGATCAACGTCAAAGACAAACACAAAGTCATGCCGGTGGACAGCAAAACCATTACGTTACGCTAGTCGTCGACATCGTCTAGACTACTCAACTCTAGTATATAAGCCTATCCCTGTAAACGACTAAACTCAATAAATACACTAACTTAGTCTTAGTACAGCGAGTTGGCCTGACACTACAAATACAACACCCATTACTCTGTCACCAGTATTAGTCTAACGACGTAGACTTAGTCAGTACCTGCAATTATCACGGCCACCATGTCATGTGAAATAAGAACATAAATTTTGCATATACGGCAGTATGTAAAGCCAATCCCCTTCTTTAAACTTGACAATATGGGTCATGTCTGCGTGCATGCTGTTATAAACGTTTGCAGCACACGTTTCTTCTTGGCTGGTAGTGGTGCTGTTTCGATCCCCGCCATCATTTCATGCCGCTTGAGTCGTGACTTCTTCTTGTTTGAGTGCCATGAGCGCGGAAATGCGAATTTGTTGTAACGTTGTTTTCTATTGGTCACCGAATGAAAAACCATGTCACAATAAGCAGCATATATATGCTGCCACCTGTTGAATTTGAGGTAATTCGAGGTGTATTTCCGGAATTATTCCAGACAATCCGGAATGGTAGGCAGGTCTGTAAAATGGTCTTTTGTCAGATAAAATGCTTATGAGCAAGGACATTTGACTTAAATAATTGATGTGAGATGGGACTTTACGTTTAAGCATTTTTCAAGGCATCCAAATTTTGTTAAAATATGTTCAGAGATTTTGCATATGGTCGTTATCGGGTAGTGGCTACACATAAAGAAAATTTGTTTTTGGGCCAATAGGATAATCTTTTTACATAAATTATGGGGCCTAAGCCTGTGTTTATACTGTGATGTATAGTTGGCCATTTCTATAATATACAGGCAGGAGGCTGGTGATAAC
This sequence comes from Paraescarpia echinospica, assembly GCA_020002185.1. Lineage (NCBI taxonomy): Eukaryota > Metazoa > Annelida > Polychaeta > Sabellida > Siboglinidae > Paraescarpia > Paraescarpia echinospica. The sequence goes on from CM034540.1 coordinate 17,366,404, forward strand.
TATGTCCATATGCAATGTTCACATATCTTAATTTATTATTTCAAACATAAATAGTTGTAATTCAGTACTCACAGGAAGGTTGAGTTTTTCTGCATCCACCGGATAATGGAAGGGCCACGCAAACTGGTGTTTCCAAACTAACTTCATGACGACTTTTACCAAGTACTGTAGCTGGTTTGTCTGCCGACCTGGCAGGCGAGTCTTCTGTTGCCGACTAGTATCACTGTCTTCCTCATGTTTCACATTTGAGGCAATGTTGTTACTGTTTATTGTAGCTTTCTTAGTTACACCCTGAGTATCACTGACGGAGATTGGGCCCTTTGGTTCACCAACACATTTAGTATCACTTGCTGTTCTGTCTGTATGACTGGCACCACGGCTGCCACCACCAGCATCCTGACTGTCACTGTCTGTTTGCATGTTGCTCATGCCATTTTGTTCCCCACCAGGCTTACATGACTTGATGTCTGGCTGCAAAACAAAACATCATAATCAGTCAATTCCCACCAGGCAATACAGTGGATTTAACAAGAACTAATGGGACATGAGAACCGTTCATTTGTGCAAAGAACATTTACACCTGTTGATCGGCAGCATGACTTCTTGTTTTGGACTGTAAACCAGCCAGTTGTGGGTGCTTTCTCTGCGACCCACAACCATGATTATTATTCTTAGCCAACAGATTTTGCACATGTTACAAATACTATGCATTACATTATTCTGCATCTTGCCTACGCATGGTAATGGAATAGTGAATCTATGTAAAATATAGGGATACCTGGAAATTATGGTTTCAATGATCAACACTGTCTCTGCCAGCAGGGTAAAATTATGTACCCAAAAAGTATTTCTAGGGTACAGACACGTACCCAAAATAAATCCAGATTTTAAATATTGTTTAACATTCTGTGCAAAGAAACTCATACTTGATGACATTTTTTATTTTAACAAGATATCATACATCATGAATCAGACTGTTTATTGTAAAATGTGAAGGCAAGTTTACAATTATCCTGCCGACTGTTACATTTGTAATCAATTCTCCTACGAAACATGGAAATGATCACTATGAGCCCGGATGGATGTCCCACTCTAAATGCCAGGAAATCGCTTCTCCGAGCATCTAGAATTTTTTTTCCCCACCCATCGAGGCGCCTATGGCACCCGTGGCAGGCAAAGCCTGCCAATTCCGTACAAATTTTTTTTTTCTGGCAGAAACCCTGATCAAGTTTGAAAGGGTCGACACTAGATTAATAAAAATACCTAAGATGTGAAATGTTTCAAAAACTTACCATGCCTATGTTTTTGATGCCCACCTTTCCATTTATTGCTGGTGGTGATACCTGGGAATCATCACTACTCCTGGAAACAACACCATGGGCATTATTCTCCCAATCAACACAATATAAACCTCTACACATATTACACAAAGAACTTGGCTCTTTGTATGAGTGACCAAGTAACGTAAGTCTTGTTTCATTTGCTAGACAGCCAGGTCTTGTTGATAACTTTGCTGACAACACAATTTGGTTTCACCAGTTTTCTCACAAAGGTGTTTTACATGACCCGATTCTTGCACTGCAATATCGCACACCATTTCAGCCAACTCATTGGACAAGTAATCGGGTGATTGTAATAGACAATGAACGTATGACATCACGTCGCATTCATACACGTAAAATTCTGAAAGGTGGCCCGTTTTACTTTATAACACTGAATTAATTCTTTGAGTGTCATAAACTTGTAATGTTTAGCTAATAAATAACAATAACTCAATAAAAGCAGGTCTACATTAGCAAACCCTACCAAAATTTTATTCAGAATTTATTACAGTGATGTTCTGTGTGCTCTTCTGGGACTCGAACTAATGACACCAAGATACTTAAGGACATTTCACACAAGTGACTGATTAGTTGTCCTATCCTGGGCAGTATGGTATGCAATATTGCACACAAAAATTAGTCATGTAAACACCGGCTAAGACTGTTACTGGAATTGGAACTAGTCCTTGACTGATCATAGCAGGTGCCACTAGTGACCTTTCATCAAAGCTAAAATCAGGAGCAACACAATAGGTAGGTTTCAATGTGTTCACAAGTGGCACAGTGTCCGCCAACCATTTGAGGTACAAATCACTTGTATAAACCAAACTTCACCCAAGATACGCACGGAACATTCAGCACTTATCTAAATAGAATTGACCAATAACCTACCACTGAAAACAGCTTTGAGGTGGACCATATTCCACAAAATGGAAAGATACAGACCAAACACAGTTGACACAAAACCTGGAAGAACTGAAGGCAACCAAGCTGCTAGAGTGCAAATCAACAAAAAGAACCCAATATATATGGTGAAGTTGAACATCAATATTAAGGTCATTGAACGTAGTGATGACCGGGTTTCTTGGTTATTCATGTTTAGTATACTTACCTCTCAAGAAACTTGGTTTTTAGCTTGTGTCACGACCTGCGTCATGTGATATGACCATAAATTCAGTCTGCTGCAGAAGGCCACAAGATGTGGCCGGAATTATACAGAAGAAAAACCAAGTTTCTTGAGAGGTAAATATAATAAACAATATTAAGTTCATCCTCATGATCGGGTTAATGACCTGAATAATGTGGTGGCTGTATTATCAGGACTAATTTGCTATACTTTACCGTTACATATATAATTTGTATTAAATGTTGTCCTAAGGTGACCATAATTGAAGTGACTGTATTACTGAGGTCAGACTATAATCAATTTTCAACTCTGTACCACATAACTTGTGCAGAAAACATTGCCATAATGAAGCCATTTGTGATCTGATAAAAAATTATATTGGTTGTGTGTGAAAGTTGCAAGACAACACTCCTAGATTCCCTACTGTTGTAAAGAAATTAGCTAACCAAACCTTGCTTGAATAGTGGTGGCATTTTAAAAGAAAACTCACCTGTAGTGAAACATACATTTCCATGGAATGTAAATGGAATACCAACAGAGCTTACAATGTCAGCCACCATGTTATAGGTGTCCCAAGACCATTATGGGGCAACAACTGTTCCAGTTTTCCAAAAATGAAAGCGAGATGCACAACTGTGACAAGTCATGGGTTTAAACCAACTATGGATGAACCGACCATAAAGCCAAAATGAAGTGGCTTGTGCACAAAATTAGTTTTCCAGTCAACCAAGCAGAAGGCAAATCATTAGTAATGACATATTCTGCATTAGGTGAGAACGCTCTCAGAGCATGCCGGTTACACTTAGGCCTCATGGTTTGTATTTTTTTATTTGAAGTTTCTTAATGAGAAGGTTCCATCTGAATTCATCCTGGGTCAAACCAACGGTTAAAATATCACGTGTGATCAGAATATCCTTGGTTGCAAGCATTTTGCCATAAGGAAGTAACTAACATAAATAAACCGATTTAATTATCAGTGGAAGATAAGAATATGTGTAGCTGCTGAGGTCATACTCTATAACGCGAAGTTCTTTCAAGTCCTCATAATGATCTACGGGAGAACTTCTTGTTGAACATACGGACCCATTTCATTGAACTTTGTGTCCATCAGTTTGTGCTGAACATACAGCTTTGGTTATTACAGATTGGTCAAAATATAACCTTTACCTGCTTTGTTTGGGTTAACATGGCACTAGTTATAGCAAATATACTTACATAATTCAATGCAACATGGGTATTTATCAGACTGGTATGTCACAATTCTGCAGTTTTTTTGTGCATAAATTATTAATTATGTAATGTCGATCTGTGCACAACTCACAACTGAGTTTTATTGTAAATGTAAGCAAGTGAGTGTGACAAACAGAATACATAAATACTCACAGTGAAGAGTAGCATGTATTGAATCGACATCAAAAGACACACATTACCTTTTCCTCATGCATTAAATACACTGGCAACTTGAACTTAATTTTTTTAATTACTGGGTTGGCTGGATAAAACTTAACCATCCAGTTCCGAATTGGCCGAGAACCCAACTCGTTATTGACATTAAGGTATCGCATTATGATTAGATGTGGGCATAATAACGATACTGGCTATTACCACAAACCATAACATTTTAATTAGGCTTACATTACAATAGTTAGAACGACAACACAAACATATTCCCCAAACCAAAAATACTTGCTAGATAAAATTGCGTACTTCAATCAGCAAACAAAATAAATGATATATATTTCTGTCTGACAAATAAAAGGGGTGGTAATATGCCAGAAAGATGCCAAATAAACTGTATGATATGATCTTCATGCAAACAAATTAACCACTTGACACAAAACTAACTTTCAGATGCAGTTTTATTCCGCTCTTATTCTTATCATTGCACTACAAAGAATGTTGTACCTACGCTGCTTCAACGGTCATGCCAACCGAACGTATCCAAACTTCTTTTACTGGTATTTTCGTCCACTATGTTAACCAAACCTTTCTGGATTTCACCAGAACGGTCTAGAAGAATTCGTCGTTATTCCAGACATATAAGCTGGGTCTACGACGCTTTATATCCGTGTATTTGGGTATAAACGTACGTATGCAGGTCATGAGCAAACCAGTAATCCACAATGGCGGGTTTACACAATGCCCCTTGACTTTCTTGTACTTATTTTCGATGTTAAGCTCGTACTAAAAATATAAATATAGACATATACCCCGTGTGAAAGGCGAGAGCATTCGGCTGAAAGCCTTGCAGTGCCGGATGGGTCTTGGTGTCCATGATTCCTCTCAGATTTCTAGAACACTGCCCTCCGTCATCAGCAATGGCTTCGGCTTGCAGGAAATATTACGCTTTTATACCGGCCTTTCAAAATCTAGCATCGTGATTGGCCAAATCGTAACACATGACGCTGCGCTTTACAAATACCCCCAATTTTCTCTTAGTATTTCAGTAGCTGTAATGTGGAACTATTACATAGCAGATCTAAAGATCATATGTTACACGTTTATGCAACGTGTTATGCGATTAAACGAATCCAACTTGTATCTTCAGTCAGAAAACACGACTGACGCAAACGGCAACCATCCGCTCGACATAACGTCAGCGTTCCTTTCTGGCGACATGATTGGTCAATGTATGTCAGCTGACTACATGTTCATAAACAAGAAGAAAACACAAATTTACAACATATGAAACTTAGATGTCTTCTTCTTGCGGGTAACGTCAACAGAACGGCGCGAGTAATCCAAACAACGTCCAGAAGCCCGATAAATGCGTAGCTGAAATCCAGGACCAAACAAAGCCTACCCTCATCTCACGTAACATCCTTCGTTATTCCCGCGCACGCGTAAATAGGCGCTCCACCATTTGCTTCCTGCTGGTCGAGACTAATTTTTGTGTGCGCATATACGACGATATTCACTATCGTGACATACCCTATTTATTTCCTGAATAATTGCATGGTCACGTTGTAAGTATGTAGTATATAAACTGTCATGTATCGCCAATGCTAAGAGTAATTAGATCTGATTATTCCGTTTCAATCAACCAAAATCAAATGCTTCCCTGCGGCGCCGGCTGCGACCGGCATGAGCACTCGACATCCCTCGAGTCGGCAGACTACGATCATTGATACTATAGACTATGCTATAAATATTTATTCCTATTATTAACTGAATCAAATTCACCAGCTGCACCACATTTCTACCTATCGAAATCTTGGTTCATCTAGCAATTACACAAGTCACAACTCCACTAGACTAGACTCGAGTAGAGTAGATGACTGTTTGTGTGTTACTGTGTTGATGTAAACAGTAAAACACACACACATTTCACGTTTATGAGAACATTGTACGCTCCTATTCGTAATAAACACACCAGCAAAATTGTGTATATACAACAAAGGCCCTGTGACGTTAAATAAAGGGACCCTGTATAGATTGCGCTATTCCACGGCAGAAGTATTTTGTCGGCCGATATATACCATTGGAAACTAACAACACTAAATAAATAAATCCTTATCAACAACACAGTCACTAGATGCAGCCCACGCTTGTCTTGTGTTCCTGAGAACTAATGACGGCAAACATATCGCCTGCACCACACTGTTCTATAAATAGCCGCAGATGCCAAGCGTCGGCCGTCAAAATACTTCTGCCGTGGAATAACGTAATCTATACAGTGTCCCTTTAATTATATATATATTGTCTGCCTTGCATTTTGTCACAGTGATATGTCATGTTACTGTGTTTGTTCAGGTAGCGTGTAACACAGAACACGGATTAATAAGAAACGTTTATGCTTTATGTCTGAAACACCAGCCTCCCTATCTATGTCAAGACGAACTGAGCTGCAGCTAATCTGCAGCTAGCCATAATGATGTGCATATCATTACATCTCCCTTCTTTCGAACAGCAGAACTAGATAACAATCGAAAAGTGCAAATAGCAAACGTGTAAATGTCAAAACGAACTATCTAAGTATCATGCTGATAAATGTTCAAAGGTAAAATACAAATACTAGCTATGCGACTAAAAGGATATGGCACAAGTCCTAATAGTCCAGTCGTCGCGGGCTTCTCACAACTCTACCGCTTCGCGTGGTGTATCGTGCAGGAGTTGATGGCGAAGGTATTGGGGCGACTGTGCTCAGTAGCTCAGTTTCTGTAGCCGCGGTCGGTGATGGCGTTGGTGTCGCATGACGTGTTTCCTCGATGGCTTCATCAGTCTGCGGAAGTTGACGACTCGCGGATATGCTGACGGTTTCTTCTGAACTCCTTCCTGTTCATGTTCCGTAGAATGTAGGATCGTGGCTCGGTTGATTCTGCTCGTACAGTGGCGGGGTCCCATCGTCCTGTTACCGGGTGTTGCACACGAACTTGTTGATCGGGATAGAGAGGAGGCAAGTCAGTAGATTGTGCTCGTCGATCAAAGTAGTGTTTCTGTGAGACTTGTCGCCGCTGTAGCTCGAGGTGCACATCGTCTTCGTTTGGGACGTCGTTTCGAACTCTCACAGGAATGGTTGACTTGAGGCGTCGTCCCATGATCAGCTGCGCTGGGCTAGCTATTTTTGCGTTGATGGGAGTGATACGCCAGTGGAGCAGGGCGAGTTGATAGTCCGTGCCGGATTGCTTAGATTTCTTCAGCAAGGCTTTGATTGTCCGCACTTGTCGCTCGATGAAACCGTTTCCCTGGGGCCGTCTAGGTGAGGTTGTGATGTGATCAAACTGCCAAGTCCGTGCGAAATCACGGTAGGCCTCGCTGGAAAAGTGCGGGCCATTGTCGCTTACCATTCGGTCAGGAATTCCGAACTCGGCAAAGATCTGTTTTGTGGCATTCACCACGACATGACTTGGAGACGGGTTTGGTAGTTGTCTGATGATGGGGTACTTGGTGTAGTAATCAGCGATTATCAACCACTGGTGCCCTTCAAACTCAAACAGGTCAGTCCCCAACACGCTCCACGACTTGGATGGAATATCGTGTTGCAGCAAAGGTTCTGGTGTCTGCGATGACTGGTGTTCTTGGCATACGTTACAGGTTTGCACAAGTCGATCAATGTCTTTATTGATGTTCAACCAGTACACCGTGTCTCTTGCCAGCAACTTGGTCTTCTCTCTGCCGAGATGAGCGGTGTGTAGTTGTCGCAGGATCTCAGGCTGTTGTGTTCGTGGAATGACGAGTTGTTGGCCTTTCAGGACCAGACCATTCTCAACAGACAGTTGGTCTCGGAAACTCCAAAACGATCGAATGTCTGTAGGTAGATCCTTGACGTCTTCTGGCCAGCCTGCCACGATTGTTTCCAAGAGCTGGTTCAGTACTGCGTCCAGTGATGTGTCACGCCTGACTTGATCCAATCGTTCCGTTGAAAAACGAACAAGATCTACTCGCATATCAAGGTCGATGGGTGTGGCGTTGTGTGGACTAGGTAATCGCGACAAACCATCTGCGAGTTGGTTTTGTGAACCGGGTCGGTGCGTCATCTTGAAGTTGTACCCATGCAACTTGATCAACATCCGTTGCAGTCTTGGCGGAGCTGATGCGATGGGTTTATTGGTGATCATCACGAGCGGTCGGTGGTCCGTGATGACGTTGAAATCTCGTCCGTACAAGTACGTATGGAATCGTTGCATTCCGAATACAATCGACAATAGTTCACGCTCGATGCATGCATATCGCTGCTCGGTAGTTGTGAGACTTTTGCTCGCGTACGCGACGGGTCTGAGCTCGTCATCTGAGTCTGGTTGCAGGAGTGCAGCTCCAATACCTTTCAAACTCGCATCACACTGGAGGAATGCCGGTTTACGCGGATCATAGTAGTGTAGCAAAGAGTTCTCCGATACTTCGTTCTTCATGTCAAGGAACGCTTGTTGGTGATGCGCTTCCCACACAAAGTCCGAGTCTTGACGTAGCAGCTCTCTCAGCACCGCAGATTTGGCGCTGAATGCTATCACGAAACGTGACAGATACGTGATGAAGCCCAGGAATTGTTGTAGTTCGGCTTTTGTTGTCGGTACAGGCATTGCCCTGAGGTCATTCACTTTTTGAGGATCTGGCTTGATTCCCTCGCTGGTGTAAAGTTGACCAAAGAATGATACTTTGTTGCACTTGATGTTACACTTTGCTGAGTTGAGTGCTAGACCATGCTGCTTAGAGATGCACATGAACTGCTGCAGGTTGCGGTCGTGATCGAGTTCGGTTGCGCCGTACACCACGAAATCATCTGCTATCCCGCAAACCCCAGTGCACTTTTCGAGTATTCGGTCCATTTCCAGTTGGAATATGTCCTGGCTCACCGAGAGTCCGAATGGCAGTCTCAAAAAGCAGTATCTCCCGAATGGCGTCTGGAACGTTGTAAGCTTCTGGCTCTCATCGTCTAGTTTAATCGACCAGTATCCTGCCTTTGCGTCGAGTTTGGAGAAGAACTTGGTGTTCGCAAACTTATGATTGAGTTCGTCCAACGTTGGCGTTTGGTGTCGAGGACGAATCAGCGCTTTGTTTAGCTGACGCGGGTCGAGGCACACACGGATGCTGCCGTCTCGTTTGGTGACATACGTCAATGAACTGACCCAATCGGTTGGTTCTTCGATGACGCGAATGACTTGTTGGTCGACCATTTTGTCCAGTTCTGATTTTATTTTGTCTCTAAGAGCGATAGGAGTTCTGCGTGGTGGGTCGATGCGACTAGGAACGTTCGGATCGACCATCAGCTTGTGCGTCTTCTGTAGCTCACCGATCCGATCAAATTGTTGTGGATATTGCTTCATTAAGTCTCCGATGTTGTCAATCTTATGCGGATGAGGCGTCTCGTTGCTCAATGCGCAGTGCATTGTGACGACGTGTAGGTCTTCGCATGTGGATAACCCGAGGATTGCAGGTCCTGGCACGTCGACCACGAAGAACTTCGTCTTTCTCCATTCTCGTTCGTCGTAGGAGCAGTTGATGTCAACAGTGCCTCTGCATGTGATAGCTGTTCCGTTGTACGCTGTTAGAATGCTATCTGTTGGCTGTAGGCAGTCTGCACGAGGATTTCCAACTGTGTCGAGTTGTTCTGGAAACATGTCTCTGAACGTTCGGAAAGGCATAGTGTTTGCCTGTGCACCTGTGTCGACTTTCAGCGTGAAGTTGTGCATGCCTGGCCTGTTGCATAGCTGAATCTTCAGAGTAGCATATGCATCATTCCTGTTTGAAGTTGAAGTGTGGACTACATTGAATGAAAATTCATTTGCTTGTGACCTGCTGTCATCGTAGTCGCATTGTTCATCTACTGTGTGAAGTCGTTGATTGCGTCTGTCAGGACGATGTACGTTTGGCGTTGCGTCTCATAACGTTTTTGGGGTTGTATTCTACGGTGCTGCCCTCTACCGAACGAGTCTGTTGTTTGCTGTGGAGGGTAACGTCCCCTAGCAGAAGAGTTCGTAGCTAGTTGTTCATGCTTTGTTGTCAAACAACACTTTTGCCAATGCCCACGCTTCTGGCACGCATTACAAGTGTCGTTTTTAGCTGGACAGTACTGCTTTCCGTATGGGTGACTTCGACCACAGTATTTGCAGCATGTGTCCCGCTTGTCTCGGATGACATCCATCTGCTGTGCTCGACCGTCGCTATGCAATTGCTGTAGTTGTTTGACGTGCGTTGCCGATGCTTCGTAACTTCGTCCAAGGGCTATTGCCTCGTGAAGCTTCATGCCTTTTGGCTTGTTCAGCAGCTCTTTTTGAAAGTCTGCGATTGGTGTGCTTGCTATGATCAGCTCAATTAAACGTTCGTTCAATTCGTCGTCAACAAAATCGCACTTTAAAGCTTGTAGCTTGCACCTGTTGATGAAATCGTCCAATCCTTCTTCGCGCGTCTGTCTGTAGTGCGTCAGTTTCAGACGACTGATCCGGTAGTTTTCTGGTGGCTCAAGCTGCTCTTCAAATGCTGCGAATATCTTCATGGGATCTTTCTTGTCCTCTTCGGATAGTGTCCAAGAGTTGTAGCGTCGCAAACCTTCATCGCCAACTTGAAGCAAAATGTGGACAACTTGATCTGCGGTCTCGATGCGTTTAGCCTTGAAGTACAACTCAATTATCTGTTTGAACAGTTTGAAAGTGTCGGCCGGATTCGGCACTGACCAGTCCATTCGTGGTACGTGGTCCATGTTGCTATTGGCTATCGCGTTGACGTTCTCGCTGACGTTGTTGTTGTTGAGTGGCAATGTCGATGTGTAGCTAGCTGTATGACTGCTTTTACGAGTCTAAGCTTACATAATAATCGTATACAGCTGTCTGACTATTGTTTTGAGTCATGACTAGCTTACAGATCAGCGTAGGTGTTTTTACGAATGTTCTAGGCCTGCGAGTGTACACAGCGCCTGACGTGACCTTTGACACGGTTATCGAGAATGACAGTTCATAGCCGATGCGCCATTTTTGGTGCGTGAAATCGTTCGCAATGTTCTTCAAAACTTCGCCAAGGCTACATCTGATAGGCTATGATATGCTATACATTCACGATCTCACCACTGCCACCATGTCATGTTACTGTGTTTGTTCAGGTAACGTGTAACACAGAACACGGATTAATAAGAAACGTTTATGCTTTATGTCTGAAACACCAGCCTCCCTATCTATGTCAAGATGAACTGAGCTGCAGCTAATCTGCAGCTAGCCATAATGATGTGCATATCATTACATGATACAATGTTCAAGTCTGAATCAAGACATCCAAACATGATCGAATAGCAGTTTTGAGCATCTGTTCATTGTTCATAACAAAAAACAACTTTTCTAATAAATAGTTTGCAAGGAAATAAAAACAAGGCATTAGCTAAAATCCGTTTTCCATGTGTACACAAAATTTAACATTGCATGTAACATTTGAGAACATTACAAAAATACAGAAAAATACATTTGTAGCATAAATTTGATTTTAAACCCATCTGTGTAGCGATTCCCGCGGAAAATAAAAATTTAATGAGCTAGGCGATCACGTGGTATCTTGACGTCACATATGACCCACACTCGCATCAGGCCGACCCTTTCCATGCATTCAGAGCATGTTTACATGGATAGCTTTTGGGTCGAAATGAGCGTCAGAATCAGTTATTGTGCAATATTCCGATGTAATACAAGCATTAGTCATCATAGAGGAACAAGCAGTTATCTTACGGTTCCACATGAATCAAATTTGATTCAAAACAATAAATGCAAATGAGCCTACAAGTCGACTAGGTTTCGCCGAGCTTGAGTTCGTTTTCAGAATAATTATATCGAATTATACAGAAAGTAACGTGTATAATCTCATAATATCACTAAAATATTGATGTATGAAAGAAGAGTTATATAATTTATCGTAACAACTTAAATCAGTCAGTGAATTTATGTCGGTGCTGCTAGCTCAGTTGGTAAACGTGTTGGTTTCTTGTCATTTATTTTGTAATCGGGCGACGCCGGTTCAATCCGGACACCAAACCATTGATTTTCTTTACACTTTTTTGTTTGTTTTTACAAAGTAATATAAACCAAATCATTTTGTATACTTTTATGCACTGTTTGTAAATATTTTTTTAGTAATTATTTATTCGCCACAAAAATGAAAATATGGTAATTATATATAATGATGTTTCTAAATTTTATTTATCCAGACAGATCACAATTTGTTTTCACATATGTAATTACAATATATTACCGTACAATATATATACAAGTAATAAATTATTTACCCATTACATTATATTTGTTTGGATAAATAGAATTTAGAAACATATCGTTATATAATTCCCATATTTTCATTTTTGTGGCAAATAAATAATTACTACAAAAATAAAGAAATATTTACAAACAGTGCATCATAGTATAAAAATGATTTGGTTTATATTACTTCGTGAAAACATAAACAAAAAAGTGTAAAGAAAATTAATGGTTTGGTGTCAGGATTGAACCAGCGACGCCCGATTGTAAAATAAATGACAAGAAACCAACGCGTTTACTAAATGAGCTAGCGGCACTGACAGAATTTCACTGACTGATTTAAGTTGTTATGATAAATTGTACAACTCCTCCTTCATACATCGATATTCTAGTGATATTATGAGATTATACACGTTACTTTCTGTAGCTGGACACAATATGTTTGCTATGTATGTTTATTGGTGTAGATTATCTTCCGTTGGTTGCATTCGATATAATTATTCTGAAAACGAACACAAGTTTGGCAAAACGACTTGTAGGCCCATTCGCATTCATTGTTTTGAATAAAATTTGATTCATATGGAACCGTAAGATAACTGCTTGTTCCTCTATGATGACTAGTGTTTGTATTACATCGGAATATCGCACAATAACTCATTCTGACACTCGTTTCGACCCGAAAGCTATATTTGTAAACATGCTCTGATGCATGGAAAAGGTCGGCCAGATGCGAGTATGGGTCATATGTGACGTCACATCTCAACATCCCGAAAAGCGCACCAAAAATATGCATATTCAAAAATGTCCGGCTGCACAGCATAAAATGTGGAATTTATAATTCATTGAATTTTTTGATTATTTTTGGCTTGGTGGACATAGAAATAGATAGCAGGATGTAATATAATATGAATTCAAGCAATAGATGTTTTTATTCCCATTAATCAATTAAATCATTATTAACGATTTGGAATGCACTGATCTTTGCCTCCACTATGGCTGGTAGTTATAATATGAATGTTTTATATGTGAAATATTCAAATTGTAACAAATGCATTGGGTTTATTAAACACAACTTCACTTGATAATTCGTGTGCAGTAGGGCCGAGATAATGTCGACTGAAGACAAGCCAGGAGATTCTGTGCTGTCGGAGGTGTCAAAGACAGCTGTCACCAACCCAGAGTCATCATCAACAACGACCGAGTCATTGCCAGCAGCCAACACACTCATCACAACAACAACGGCGACTACTAACAGTGGCAGTGTGTCTGTCACCACGAGTAAGCCATCACAACCACTGGTGAGACTTACTTACTTTACTTATCCTCTTCGTGCCATGTGGCACACAAGGTTCACACAAGATCTTGCCAGACCCCTCTGTCTTGGGCTCTCCTTGCTGCTGTGCCCCGGGTCAACCCAGCAGTCTTCAGTTCAGTTCACCAAGTTGTTTTTGGTCTGCCTCTTTCTATTTCCTCCTGGCATCCAGGTTTATGTTTGGTGAGATTGGTGAGACATTAACTACTGTTAGGTCTTGTTCAGGTACCATGTCTAGTAAAACATTGTTTACTATCATAGCATCGTGTCTTTTGTGGCCAAAGAAACGGGCAAGTTAGGTATCCAGGGTTGTATTATCTCTGATAGGCCTAATTACATTTAGGTTTTGTGTAGTTCCAATTAAATACATTCATACTGATACTGTCAGTTGCATAATCCATTAGCCATGAACATAGTGCAATCTTTGCGCTAATATCTTATTGTATACTTGTTAACTCCTCGACCCTGCTACATGGACTGTCATATGTTTCACTTTCAGAAGCCAGCATATACCCTCAAATTCACACTCGCTGGTCACACGAAGGCCGTCTCCTCCGTCAAGTTTAGCCAGAATGGCGAGTGGCTCGCCAGTTCATGTACGTATCATAGCCACAGTAACAAACAAAATCATAAATGTGTAAGTTTGTGTACATATCGGCAACAGTGACAAACAAAATCATAAATGTGTAAGTTCATGTGCGTATCATAGCAACAGTGACAAACAAAATCATAAATGTGTAAGTTCATGTGCGTATTATAGCAACAGTAACAAAAAAAATCATAAATGTGTAAGTTCATGTGCGTATCATAGCAACAGTAACAAACAAAATCATAAATGTATAAGTTCATGTACGTATCACAGCAACAGTGACAAACAAAATCATAAATGTATAAGTTCATGTACGTATCACAGCAACAGTGACAACAAAATCATAAATGTGAAAGTTCATGTACGTATCATAGCAAAAATGACAAACCATGTACAAGATCATGCCCATGTTTTTACATGTTAAGTATGGTATTTTGTAAGCAACATTGAAGTTGATTATAGCTGTATTGACAGCATCCTGTTGCAAAGAAATCACACTGTAAGCATTTTGTTGATGTTTGGTTTTGCAGCTGCCGACAAATTGATAAAAATATGGGGTGCTTATGACGGCAAGTTTGAGAAAACGATCAGTGGACATAAATTGGTAAGTGCAGTTCTAGAAAAAAATACAAGATATAATGCAACAATGCTTGGTTTTAGCTATAATCTAGTTTTAAATGTATACTTTAGGCAATATTAATCGAGTGTTACCTCTGTTAAGAAGTTTGCTTTATGATGTTACATATAGACCTCTTGATTACGTAGTAAAAGTATGTTGTATTCTTATTTATATATTATTATATAAAAACGATACATGTCAGACTCATTCAGTCTGTGACAGGATATATCTGACTTGTTCAATATGTGACAGGGTATATCTGATGTGGCCAATGTATCACGGGTATACCAGACGTGTTTATTGTGTAACAGGTTACGAGGTATGCCAGACGTGTTTATTGTGTAACAGGTTACGAGGTATACCAGACGTGTGTTTATTGTGTAACAGGTTACGAGGTATGCCAGACGTGTGTTTATTGTGTAACAGGTTACAAGGTATGCCAGACATGTTTATTGTGTAACAGGTTACGAGGTATGCCAGACGTGTTTATTGTGTAACAGGTTACGAGGTATACCAGACATGTTTATTGTGTAACAGGTTACGAGGTATACCAGACGTGTGTTTATTGTGTAACAGGTTACAAGGTATGCCAGACATGTTTATTGTGTAACAGGTTACGAGGTATGCCAGACGTGTTTATTGTGTAACAGGTTACGAGGTATGCCAGACATGTTTATTGTGTAACAGGTTACGAGGTATACCAGACGTGTTTATTGTGTAACAGGTTACGAGGTATGCCAGACGTGTTTATTGTGTAACAGGTTACGAGGTATGCCAGACGTGTTCATTGTGTAACAGGTTACGAGGTATGCCAGAAGTGTTCATTGTGTAACAGGTTACGAGGTATGCCAGACGTGTTCATTGTGTAACAGGTTACGAGGTATGCCAGACGTGTTCATTGTGTAACAGGTTACGAGGTATGCCAGAAGTGTTCATTGTGTAACAGGTTACGAGGTATGCCAGAAGTGTTCATTGTGTAACAGGTTACGAGGTATGCCAGACGTGTTCATTGTGTAACAGGTTACGAGGTATGCCAGACGTGTTCATTGTGTAACAGGTTACGAGGTATGCCAGACGTGATCATTGTGTAACAGGTTACGAGGTATGCCAGATGTGTTCATTGTGTAACAGGTTACGAGGTATGCCAGATGTGTTCATTGTGTAACAGGTTACAGGGTATATCAGATGTGTTCAATGTGTCATAGGGTATATCAGACGTAGCGTGGTCAACCGACAGTCGTCTCCTGGTTAGTGCATCCGATGACAAGACACTCAAGATCTGGGACGTCACCAGTGTAAGTAACTAACAGTTCCTTTATTGCACAGCTTTCATTTATCTTCAACTGATCAAAGTTCAGTGTTCACAGGGTGTGTTTGCTATGATTACTCCTATAAAAACTATTTGTAAATTTGTTTTCTATATTTTGGTTGACTCACTCAGACTGTGTCGGTGATGCTATGGGCAGCTAGCAAGGATATTCAAGTGCTATGATATATACTAGTGAACATGTTGAGAGCACCGTTGGTCCACACACAAGACATCAATGGATTCCATGTGTGGTGCAGTCTATAATAATAATGAATTAATGATAAACTTCTATAGCACCGAAATCCCCAGGAATCTGAGCTCAGAGGCGCAACATACAGTCATTAGGCAAAATCGTTAACATGGACAAGCAATCATTGGAGCAAGGGACCGCCAAAGGTTAGGGTGGGAATGCAATTTCAAATACATAAGTCTTCAATTTTTACAAAATGTATCTATAGTCTTTTAAAGCGATAGGGAGTTGATGCCAGATTTTGGGTGCAGCTACAGAAAAAGCACATTTGCCAAAATTAAGCTTGTTTTTGGAACAAAATGTTGTGAAACAGATGATCTGAGATTCCTGGAGATATCGGAGAAATGAAGGAGACTAAACAAATAGGATGGGTGTAGTGTAAAAGAAACTGACATTCATTGCGTAGAATGTGAACAGCTTAGTATTTTGAGACAACAAAAACAGCAGCACAAGGAATCTTGTCATCAACCCCTATCAGTCATCAACCCCTATCAGTCATCAGTGAAGGCACAGAACACACTCTCGGTGAACACAAGGAATCGTCATATCTCTTTATCTTTCATTTAGCATTCTGTGTTTTTTATTTCTGTTGACAAAGAATTGTTGTAAATGCTGTACCCATACATAATTGAAGGAAGTGTGGGACTTCAGGTGAAGGTATGGACGTCTTTGTTTCTGGTGCTTGTGCTAGTCTGGAGATTATCCCGTTGCAGGGCAAGTGCTTGAAGACACTGAAAGGTCACAGCAACTATGTATTCTGTTGCAACTTCAACCCACAGTCGAACCTGATTGTGTCAGGATCAGTGAGTATTATTGGTCTTCCCTCCCTCTTTCTCTTATCAGCAATGAGTTGTAACCTCAATAAACCAAACACAATGTTAACAACCAACAGATTATCATAATCTTCATCTAGTGTAGTTCCTGGAAACTGAAGCCGGATTAACCAGTGCTAGCCGAAGTGTTCAGTGCATGACACAAAGACATACAATATGAGGATCCTCTGTACAAAACATGCACAGATAGTCTAATACGCTGGAAATGTTTTATAATACCCTTTTTAATTAAAAAATGTACAACATTAAGTCATTAGCTCCAATTAATGTAAATGTGAGCACACAATTATTGTGTTATTTGTTGTTGTCAGTTCAAGATTACTATTGTATTGGTTCATTATTGACTCCACACTTAAGGTGGCTGCATCGGCTATTATATGCTTCATTTGAAATAATCATTTCTAATATAAGTTTTGAAAATAAGCTAACCATTTTTTCTCAGAGTTTGCCTCAGATACTAAACAATACTCCAGACCAAAAAGAATTGATTTGTTATATTGTTTAGAGATATTTAAATGTGTTTAAAGACAATTAAAAAATATGTCAAAAATCACCTTAAAATGATTATTTCATTTTGAGAAACTCCCAAAAAAAAAATTTGATGAGTTATTGACATTCATACAGGTTTTTGTTGTAAACAAATGCATATTAAGTTTGATACAGCTTCATAAACATTATCGGAGAATAAATAATAACTGCCACCAGTATTTGGTGATTTGACAGCGTGATGCATTTAGGTAATTATAATACATCGTAGTGGCATGAGAATAACCAGACTATTATGATCTGCATTCATGGTGAATGAATTTATGTTTGAACTGGGCTGACGCACACGTGATCGTCACTATGGAAACATCGTCAGTTTCCAAGAATCTGAAAAGGGACTTTCCACAGACACACTAAAAATACTAGTTTTTAAAGGACTGATTGGTGACATATGGTGATAGTGCCTTGGTTTTTTTAATAGTACACATGTTCATACTGACACCTACTAATGTTCTATGAAGAAAAAAATAAAGAAATCAACTGACATGATACCCGATGCAGCTACTTGACTTCCCTATTTCATGATTAGTTATTTGTTCACTGACTAGTCTGAATTACTTATAACATATAAACTGCCAAACCAATCTCACATGGTTGGTTTTGGTGTAGAGGTCTTTATGTCCATCTACAAGTGTATTTTTTTTAGTTTGACAATAGTTTCGAGGTCTGGGACGTACTTTGTGTGTGTATACAGGTGTCATTGTCTCTTGTAGTTTGATGAAACTACTGCTGTCTGGGACATACTTGCTGTATAACTGTACAGGTGTCATTGTCTCTTGTAGTTTGATTAAAATACTGCTGTTTGGGACATACTTGCTGTATAACTATTAAAGCCCTGCGCGGGCGGGTTTTGGGGCGGGCTGGATTTTTGTTGTTGGTGCGGTGCGGGTTAAGTTTCAATTTGTGCAGGGCGGGTCGGTCTGCGGGTCAGGTCACTGCGGGGCGGTCTGCGGGCTAGTAATTTCTACATGCCGGCTACTGCAGGCTGATTTTTGTAACTCATTAATGGTCACCAGTTACTCAAAGGTGGGACATTCTTTGAGCTAGTTAATTGGGGATTACCAGATTGCCCTTTTGTTTGTGTTTAAACAGTGTTATGATAACATGTGCTGGCCTGCCTTGCCAGCTTCAGTCAGGTGTGATTAGTGGCTTCTTCCAGGAGGAAGTATCAGTTCAGGCTATCAATCTGTTTGTGTAATTAGGCCACCAGGATGTCCATAAAGAGCAGTTACCCCACCAATTAGACAGGAAATGCCTTTGATGTTTGGAGACAGGAGACCCTGCCACTTGGCACACTGGCTGACAGTGCTAACTGCTAAGAACAAGAACTGTCAGTCTTCCTCTGTAGAATTAAGATGGCTCAAGTCAAACTGCCTTCTACACTAGTATTATCCGGTGCCAGTAGCCTGGTCCAGAGGAGATTTTGAGCCTGTTATATTATATGGACATGTGAAAATCCTCTCAACAATCAGTAGTCTACGATCAGAAAATATAAATTGCAAACTTCTAATATCAGCAGATTGCGAATTGCAACACTGCCTTTGTGCACCAGACTCACCCTTTGAACAACTCATGTTCATGCAGTACAATGGCAAATAGATTACAAGATCATAGGATGCCACTGAAATGAATGTCAGCGGTGTGCCATCGCATATTCACTTGTGCTGAATTATATCAATTAGATTAATTAATAATTTTAAAATACGTTAAAATGTGTACTCATACCTTTACTTTGCCCCAGGTCTGCTTATCACCTTCAGGCATTTACATTATAATGACAATGGTTCTATTTGTCTTGGAGATGAAATTCCAAGTACGACATGGTTGTCACCCAGCGCCGTACATTTGTTAATATTGTAAACAACAATTATTAATAAAGATGATATAATTTTAATGATTCCATGTCATCTTTAGTGGGCTGCGGGGCGGGTGCAGGCTGACTTTTGACTAATTACTGCGGGGCATGTTGCGGGCCAAGTTACTGCGGGCTAGGATGTGACAAAATATGCGGGGCGGGCTGCGGGTCAAATTACATAGTTGCGGGGCGGGTGCGGGCTCAGATTTCCAGCCCGCACAGGGCTTTAATAACTGTACAGGTGTCATTGTCTCTTGTAGTTTGATGAAACTACTGCTGTCTGGGACATACTTGCTGTATAACTGTACAAGTGTCATCGTCTCTTGTAGTTTTATGAAACTACTGCTGTCTGGGACATACTTGCTGAATAACAGTACAAGTGTCATCGTCTCTTGTAGTTTGATGAAACTACTGCTGTCTGGGACATACTTGCTGTATAACTGTACAAGTGTCATCGTCTCTTGTAGTTTTATGAAACTACTGCTGTCTGGGACATACTTGCTGAATAACTGTACAAGTCTCATTGTCTCTTGTAGTTTTATGAAACTACTGCTGTCTGGGACATACTTGCTGTATAACTGTACAGATGTCATTGTCTCTTGTAGTTTGATGAAACTACTGCTGTCTGGGACATACTTGCTGTATAACTGTACAAGTGTCATCGTCTCTTGTAGTTTGATGAAACTACTGCTGTCTGGGACATACTTGCTGTATAACTGTACAGATGTCATTGTCTCTTGTAGTTTGATGAAACTACTGCTGTCTGGGACATACTTGCTGAATAACAGTACAAGTGTCATCGTCTCTTGTAGTTTTATGAAACTACTGCTGTCTGGGACATACTTGCTGAATAACAGTACAAGTGTCATCGTCTCTTGTAGTTTGATGAAACTACTGCTGTCTGGGACATACTTGCTGTATAACTGTACAAGTCTCATTGTCTCTTGTAGTTTTATGAAACTACTGCTGTCTGGGACATACTTGCTGAATAACAGTACAAGTGTCATCGTCTCTTGTAGTTTGATGAAACTACTGCTGTCTGGGACATACTTGCTGTATAACTGTACAAGTCTCATTGTCTCTTGTAGTTTTATGAAACTACTGCTGTCTGGGACATACTTGCTGAATAACAGTACAAGTGTCATCGTCTCTTGTAGTTTGATGAAACTACTGCTGTCTGGGACATACTTGCTGTATAACTGTACAGATGTCATTGTCTCTTGTAGTTTGATGAAACTACTGCTGTCTGGGACATACTTGCTGAATAACAGTACAAGTGTCATCGTCTCTTGTAGTTTTATGAAACTACTGCTGTCTGGGACATACTTGCTGAATAACAGTACAAGTGTCATCGTCTCTTGTAGTTTGATGAAACTACTGCTGTCTGGGACATACTTGCTGTATAACTGTACAAGTCTCATTGTCTCTTGTAGTTTTATGAAACTACTGCTGTCTGGGACATACTTGCTGAATAACAGTACAAGTGTCATCGTCTCTTGTAGTTTTATGAAACTACTGCTGTCTGGGACATACTTGCTGTATAACTGTACAAGTCTCATTGTCTCTTGTAGTTTTATGAAACTACTGCTGTCTGGGACATACTTGCTGAATAACAGTACAAGTGTCATCGTCTCTTGTAGTTTTATGAAACTACTGCTGTCTGGGACATACTTGCTGTATAACTGTACAAGTCTCATTGTCTCTTGTAGTTTTATTAAACTACTGCTGTCTGGGACATACTTGCTGAATAACAGTACAAGTGTCATCGTCTCTTGTAGTTTGATGAAACTACTGCTGTCTGGGACATACTTGCTGTATAACTGTACAAGTCTCATTGTCTCTTGTAGTTTTATGAAACTACTGCTGTCTGGGACATACTTGCTGAATAACAGTACAAGTGTCATCGTCTCTTGTAGTTTGATGAAACTACTGCTGTCTGGGACATACTTGCTGTGTAACTGTACAAGTGTCATTGTCTCTTGTAGTTTGATGAGAGTGTCATGATCTGGGACATTGTGTGTCTGTATAGAAGTATAATTGTCTCTTGTAATTTCAAGAGAGTGTCATGATCTGGGAAGTTATGTGTATGTCTACAAGTGTAATTGTATCTTGTAATTTGACAAGAGTCATGATCTGAGATGGTGTGTGTCTGTCTACAAGTGTAATTGTCTCTTGTAATTTGACAAGAGTCATGATCTGGGATGTTGTGTGTCTGTCTATAAATGTGATTGTCTCTTCTAATTTGACAAGAGTTATGATATGGGATGTTGTGTGTTTGTCTATAAGTGTAATTGTCTCTTGTAATTTGACAAATGTTATGATCTGGGATGTTGTGTGTCTATCTACAAGTGTAATTGTCTCTTGTAATTTGACAAATGTTATGATCTGGGATGCTGTGTGTATGTCTACAAGTGTAATTGTCTCTTGTAATTTGACAAGAGTTTTGATCAGGGATGTTGTGTGTCTGTCTACAAGTGTAATTGTCTCTTGTAATTTGACAAGAATCATGATCTGGGAGTGTAATGTCTCTTGTAATTTGACAAATGTTATGATCTGGGATGTTGTGTGTCTGTCTACAAGTGTAATTGTCTCTTGTAATTTGACAAGAATCATGATCTGGGAGTGTAATGTCTCTTGTAATTTGACAAATGTTATGATCTGGGATGTTGTGTGTTTGTCTACAAGTGTAATTGTCTCTTGTAATTTGACAAGAGTTTTGATCTGGGATGTTGTGTGTCTGTCTACAAGTGTAATTGTCTCTTGTAATTTGACAAGAATCATGATCTGGGAGTGTAATGTCTCTTGTAATTTGACAAATGTTATGATCTGGGATGTTGTGTGTTTGTCTACAAGTGTAATTGTCTCTTGTAATTTGACAAGAGTTTTGATCTGGGATGTTGTGTGTCTGTCTACAAGTGTAATTGTCTCTTGTAATTTTACAAGAGTCATGATCTGGGAGTGTAATGTCTCTTGTAATTTGACAAATGTTATGATCTGGGATGTTGTGTGTCTATCTACAAGTGTAATTGTCTTTTGTAATTTGACAAATGTTATGATCTGAGATGCTGTGTGTATGTCTACAAGTGTAATTGTCTCTTGTAATTTGACAAGAGTTTTGATCTGGGATGTTGTGTGTCTGTCTACAAGTGTAATTGTCTCTTGTAATTTGACAAGAGTTTTGATCTGGGATGTTGTGTGTCTGTCTACAAGTGTAATTGTCTCTTGTAATTTGACAAATGTTATGATCTGGGATGTTGTGTGTCTATCTACAAGTGTAATTGTCTCTTGTAATTTGACAAATGTTATGATCTGGGATGCTGTGTGTATGTCTACAAGTGTAATTGTCTCTTGTAATTTGACAAGAGTTTTGATCTGGGATGTTGTGTGTCTGTCTACAAGTGTAATTGTCTCTTGTAATTTGACAAGAGTCATGATCTGGGAGTGTAATGTCTCTTGTAATTTGACAAATGTTATGATCTGGGATGTTGTGTGTCTGTCTACAAGTGTAATTGTCTCTTGTAATTTGACAAGAGTTATGATCTGGGATGTGTGTTTGTCTACAAGTGTAATTGTCTCTTGTAATTTGACAAATGTTATGATCTGGGATGCTGTGTGTATGTCTACAAGTGTAATTGTCTCTTGTAATTTGACAAGAGTTTTGATCTGGGATGTTGTGTGTCTGTCTACAAGTGTAATTGTCTCTTGTAATTTGACAAGAGTCGTGATCTGGGAGTGTAATGTCTCTTGTAATTTGACAAATGTTATGATCTGGGATGTTGTGTGTCTGTCTACAAGTGTAATTGTCTCTTGTAATTTGACAAGAGTTATGATCTGGGATGTTGTATGTCTGTCTATAAGTGTAATTGTCTCTTGTAGTTTGACGAGAGAGTCATGATCTGGGATGTTGTGTGTCTGTCTACAAGGGTAATTGTCTCTTGTAGTTTGATGAGAGTGTCAGGATATGGGACGTGAAAACGGGAAAATGTCTTAAAACACTTCCTGCCCATTCAGACCCTGTCACCGCGGTAAGTGTAAACTACGTTGGTAGCAGTTATTCACCACTCAATAAGGTCAAATGTTATCATATAAATATAAAAGTGAACACCACAGTTCTTTGTATACAAAAATTCACAATTCCAAATCACTTTTTTTGTTAACCATGATCAACTCCATAGTGTGCCACAATAATGACCCTGTGCGTTGTACACTGTATACTGTGCAATGCAAAAAAGTATTGCAGTATTATATGGTTTGCCAGTATATCGTTCTGACCCTACTGCTAGCATCCTTCACATCACATATTTATAAAAACTTGTTTTATTACTGGTACTATCCTTCATATTACATAGTTATACAAAGATATTTATCACTGATAATAAACATCTTTTTCCACTAAATTCTTCATAACACATAATAATACAAACATGTTTTCTGTGGCAGGTCCATTTCAACCGAGATGGTTCACTCATAGTTTCCAGTAGTTATGACGGACTCTGGTAGGTACAACTGCTCAGTGATGTCACCGTACACTGACTCTACTGTAAATATATTTAGTAAGAATGCATTATAACTTTATAATTCATGAAATCCAATACAACAAAATTACTCCTCAGTTTGCACGTTGTAAAAAATTTATTGTTGTTAATTAAATGGGTAAGATGCTGGAATGGTTTAACAGATGAATTTGGTTACTGTAAAAGGGCATGTGTCAGTAGTGGTGCTGTAGCTGATTATTAGCTGTGTCGTGGTGCCACTGTGGTGACATGACACTAGAGAGGTAGCTGACTTGATAGTGACATGACACCTTATATAAGTAGGTGACTGTTGCGGGTGACTTGACGCTTTATAGTTAGTTGACTGTCAAGGGTGACTTTACACTTCATAGTTAGTTGACTGTCAAGGGTGACTTTACATGTTATAGTTAGTTGACTGTCAAGGGTGACTTTACATGTTATAGTTAGTTGACTGTCAAGGGTGACTTGACTTCTCTGTTTCAGTCGTATCTGGGACACAGCATCAGGCCAGTGCTTGAAGACATTAATTGGTGAGTTGCTTGTTTACTGTGTGGATTACACCAATCTCTGAAGTGTTTGTGGCAATATAGCGCGGCAGTAACTGCCAGTATGAGGCACCTGAGATTATACAGGACTCATTTACAGTTAATGTTCCCTTGTTATTCTAATCCCAGCCCTGACCCCATAAGGCCTCATCGGATAACAGTCCGATATTAACAAAGTACTCCAGTTCAGTTACACCGGTTAGTCATTGAACTAATGAATCAAAAAGTTATACTCAACCTCAAGCTATAATCTTTTATTGTGACTAGGTCATTTATCAGTTTCTGGAAAGAAACAATTCACAAAGAAATGTGTGTTTATGTCATGAGTCTGATTAACTGACAGGTTGTGTCTTTGAGTGTTTGTTGAAGTTTACTCATTTATTGCATGTGTTTGTTGAACTGTGTTTCTTGAACTAACTACCATCACTGTGTGATCTTTGTTCAGATGATGACAATCCACCTGTATCATTTGTGAAGTTTTCTCCCAATGGTAAATACATCCTCGCAGCAACATTAGACAAGTAAGTATGTTTTGCTCAGAATGTGCAAAGATATCATGATGTTTAAACAGTAAAGAAAATAATAACCACACATATGCAAAGATTGAACTGCGGCTTTGTGTCACTGTCTCGCCAACAGTGTGTGCATCAGAGACACGTAATAGCAGCCTATTTATTTGAACACATTCAAATTGAGCCATGAGCATTTGAACTGTGTAATTTCAAAACGCTTCTAATGAACCTATGAAAGTGTGTTGATTATGTGAGGTACTTACGTCTCAGTTCGCATTACTTGGCTGCATTATAAGCTGGGAGTAAACTTGTGATGTATTAATGTGTCCAGTGAATTGTCTCATAAATATGTCTTATGTTCATGTGTCCAGTGAACTGTGAGTTGTGTCACAAATATGTCCTGTGTTGATTTATCCAGTGAACTGTGAATTGCCTCACAGATATGTATTATGTTGATGTATCCAGTGAACTGTGAATTGTCTCATAAATAGGTCTTGTGTTCATGTGTCCAGTGAACTGTGAATTGTGTCACATGTTTTGTGTTGATGTATCCACTGAACTGTGAATTGTCTCATAAATATGTCTTGTGTTCATGTGTCCAATGAATTGTGAATTGCCTCACAAATATGTATTGTGTTCATGTGTCCAGTGAACTGTGAATTGTGTCACAAATATGTCTTGTGTTGATGTATCCACTGAACCGTGAATTGTCTCATAAATATGTCTTGTGTTCATGTGTCCAATGAATTGTGAATTGCCTCACAAATATGTCTTGTGATGTGTCCAGTGAACTGTGAATTGCCTCACAAATATGTCTTGTGTTGATGTTGTCAGTCACCTCTACTAATTGCTTGTATGTTTCAGCACGTTAAAACTGTGGGACTACAGCAAGGGAAAGGTATGTGGTCATAGTGAAAGTCAGCCAGATTAACAACTTTGTGCACCAGTCTATATTTCAGTGACCGCAGCTTCTCCAAATATTACTTTGCATATATAGACAACGCTGGCTATGAAACTTTCATTCAATTTTCAACCAGGATGAGACTGATAAATTATAGAATTTGACTGATAAATTATATTTAATTTCTATCAAAGAAATTTACATGTCCAAATTGGGATATGGTATTAAATGTTTTTTTTTCCATTTAAGACCTCCACAAACAAGACAAGTATTTATTATTTCAGTGTCTCAAGACGTACACAGGCCACAAGAATGAGAAATATTGTATATTTGCCAACTTCTCTGTGACAGGAGGCAAGGTGAGTTCTCTGTTTGGTGTTAATAATTGACATGATATTAATTTCTACAAACAAGGTAGCCTGTCAGCAGATACTAGGCAGATTTGATTTCTGTTGAGTGCTCTGACATTTTCACGTACGCCTTACACTTATTTACTCTTAGGCATCGGCTTGGACCTATTTACACTCATTTTGATGGGCCACCTCAATACTTAGGTGGCCATTGAGACTGGTTAATTGCACGTGAGGTTCGCGGCTGGCCAGTCAGACATGCCCACACAAATCGCGTCTATGCGAATGGTCATGATAATATGCCCCCCCAATGGGCCTGTTAACACATAAAATGGACGTCAAAGGAGTATGTTATCAGAAAAGGTTAATTTTCTATTTTGGGATTGTTAATACCAATAAAGAGTGGGGGTTAAATTGGTGTGGTCAATATAAAAAACCTATCTGGAACCAGTGTTTGACACAAGGCTAAACACGAACTGGCCTATAACCTAAACATGATGCGGGCCCGGCAGTGGATTTGAGGGCCCAATAAAGATATGCTGCTGTCATCATGTAATATATATATATATATATAATTATATATACAGTTACATATAACTATATATATATATAACTATATATATATAATTATATATATATTACATTACATGATGACAGCAGCAATCAATATGCTGCTGTCATCATGTAATAAATATATACAGTTACATATAACTATATATATATATAACTATATATATATAATTATATATATATTACATTACATGATGACAGCAGCAATCAATATGCTGCTGTCATCATGTAATAAATATATACAATTATATATACAGTTACATATAACTATACATATAATTATATACATTACATTACATGATGGCAGCAGCATATTGATTGTTGTCATTATTGGGCCTTCTACTATTCGTACACAAATATCTACCACTGTCTGTAGCCAAGTACTCATTCATACAGCCAAGTGAACTGGAGCAACGTGGAGTGAAAGAACTTGGCCAATGTTTGAAACAGCAGCAGGAGGATTTGAACTTTGAATCTCTTGATTGAGAGTCGGAAACTCCAGCCACTCCGCTGCCATGCTCACAGTTGAGAATGAGGTTGTGTTTTGTTGGCAGTGGATCGTGTCCGGGTCTGAAGACAACATGGTGTACATCTGGAACCTACAGACAAAGGAAGTCGTCCAGAAGTTGGCAGGACACACAGGTACGTCCACAGTCACGGCTAGATTGACCATTCTCCCTCTTGCTCTCTTGTGAAGTGGGGCTACATCAGTCGGTCTATTCCACTTTATTCTACTTCTCCACCTATTTCAAACTTATGCCATTATCTCCAATCTCAGCTGCTCTACTCTGTCCTTTTGAGATCTCTTGACACTGTTTCTCCATATTAATTTCTGTCTCCTACTTCTAGCTGTCTGTTTTCCATCCTGTCTTTGTCAATCTTTCCTCACTCCTGCCTTGGCGGTCTGCCTAACATAGCACTATGCCCATTTGGTCTCTGTATGCTGCTGTTAGGAATATATATATATACATATATGTGTGTGTGTGTGTGTGTGTGTGTGTGCAGGCATCATGGTGTTAGGCATGAGATGTATACAGATGTCCATAGAAAAGTTTCGGAGATTGTCCAGTGTGCATGTGAGAATGGAGTGAAAGGTTCTTTGTCTTTCGGATATCGTGAGTGGTGCGAGGTGTGCATGTACACACGCATGCATTGATCATGGAATTAAAGGTCCTTCCTGTTGCAGACGTCGTGCTATGTTGCGCGTGCCACCCGACAGACAACATCGTTGCTTCAGCAGCACTGGAGAATGACAAGACTATCAAGTTATGGAGAAGTGATGTATAATATCCAGTGTGCTGCATCACAAGCAGTGATGAATGACAGTACTGTACAGCAGCACATGCAGCAGCAGTCATCAGGCCGAGATGACTAGCCAGTGGCCCAGTGTCTGTGTTGCCATGGTGATACCTAGTAAACAATGACATGTTTCTGTCAAGTCATTACGTGCGTCAGTGATACTATAGTCGGTTGCAATGCGCAACGCTGATAGACCCGGCTATTGGCACTCACGGGAAACACGTCTGGGTACCGCACATATTTGTCAAACCTTCAACGTTAACTGCTTCAAGTTGAACAGTTTTGCGTGTACATGTTGGCAGCAGTGAACCCTCAGTGGACTACCACTGTCTCTTAGTATTAGACTAGACTGTAACGCTGTAAAAGTTTCACAGAAAGTCTGACCAGCGTCTAGAGCAACTCACATTGAGGCTCCTGCAGGACGTCTATAGTATACAAACAATACAAGTTGACCTGGGTGCCACTGCGAATTATGTGACCCCACCACGTTGGTGTGTCATGTGGAATGTTGTCCCCCATCTAAAAGTAATGGATGGTTGTATAAGTTTGCAGTCCCAACATAAGTTACGCATTACCTGAGGGATTTGGAGATGCCACGTATCACGGGAATAAACTGCAAACTCATAATTTGTTTGGACTTTGTGAACTTGTGAAACGATCTCTAAATTGTTGTTAGACTGGCATTACTCTAGAGTAGACACACTGTCAACAGTTACCATCTAAACAGAATATGAGTAGGATGTATTTTTTGCGATTTAAAGTGGTTTTTCCTTTTTATTTTGATCTCGAAGCAGCAAGACAGAGTTAAGGCAAAGACACTGCACTTGTGAATAGTGACTAAGTAGGCAACCAGTTTACTTGTGTATTTTTTTTTTGTAGACATATCCACATTGTAAACATATCCACAACCATTTGGTGGTCGTGTAGGTCAACTACTGGTTAAATGTAGTGAATGATTTTGTTGATCAGCATAATTCAACTACCCGGTACCATAGTAATCTGAAGTGTGATCACACTAAAGCTGTGACAACTCAACAGGATTCCGATTGTACCTTATTATCTCATACTATTCACTTGTGAGCAAACAAGTTTTCTTCAACCTGCTCCTGATTTATTACTTAAATTACCTAAATAGCATGTGTTATTTTAATCACTCTCCATTGTCCACATATCCTAGCCTGTTACTGGAGCCCAATAGCTGTAGGACAGCCTTATGCATCCAGGCAGTGTAGCTTTCAACAGTGAAGATATGATAAATTAGTATTATTACATGTTTCAAAGTGTCTAGCGGATGGAATGTTTCACCACAGCAGTTTCACAACAGTCAAAACCACAACTGTCCATTTTCCCAACCTCCGATCCCAATGTGCTTTAACATTTTCTAGCAAATATGAGCAAGTAAACTTTTTTGGGAATTACTTCTTGGTTTGCCAACAGTTCAGTTTGAATGTCTTATGTTACCATGTCAGTGTTGTTTCCTCCATGGAAATGTTGGTTGAGTGGAATGTTTGCACTGGACAGACTTGGAACACAGCAAGGCCCGTTTTACAGCAAATATTGGACTTGAATGGTGAAACGATAAAGTGAGGAGCCTAAAGTACCTTGTTGTCGTGGTTTGTGTAGTCGCTCCAGTAGTAATGTAGCGACTAATAAAGTTGAGATAGTTGTATTAATCAGACAGTGCTTCAGTATAAATGACTCAAGTGGGAACTTTGTGGCTGATCAGCTGAATCATGTTGCATTGTTTCAGACAGTACCAAGTTTGTTTGGTTCCACAGTGCTCTGTGGTTCCACAGTGCTCTGTGGAACTAGACGAAAATGTGTCTTTATGTGTGCAATAGTGCTCTGTATTACACAGAGGTATATGCATGGCACTAGTGCTCTGTGTAACACGGAGATGTGTGTGTGTGCACTAGTGCTCTGTATAACATCAAAAAGAATAGAAGGAAAGAGGCACCACTCATGCTATATATCGGTCGAAAAGTGAAGCCAAGGCAATTAGTGGTGCCACCCGATGGCTATCTAGAACTACGCAGCAGAGCTATCTTTTCAAAGCTGTAGCATACCGACTTAAATGCTAAAACAGCGCAAAATCATTATATCTGTGCGTTCGGATGTACACAAACATACATTATTTTAAAGGCAATTATTTATTCTTCAAATGGGCACTCGTATTTATCATTTAAAAATAAAATAGGTGCCCGCCGTATGCTGATGTCACGTCTGTAGGTGCCCACCGTATGCTGATGTCACGTCTGTAGGTGCCCGTCGTATGCTGATGTCACGTCTGTAGGTGCCCGCCGTATGTTGATGTCACGTCTGTAGGTGCCCACCGTATGCTGATGTCACGTCTGTAGGTGCCCACCATATGCTGATGTTACATCTGTAGGTGCTCGCCGTACGCTGATGTCACGTCTGTAGGTGCTCGCCGTATGCTGATGTCACGTTTGTAGGTGTCCACCGTATGCTGATGTCATGTCTGTAGGTGCCCGCCATATGCTGATGTCACATTTGTAGGTGCCCGCTGTATGTTGATGTCACGTCTGTAGGTGCCCGCTGTATGCTGATGTCACGTCTGTAGGTGCCCACCATATGCTGATGTCATGTCTGTAGGTGCCCACTGTATGCTGATGTCATGTCTGTAGGTGCCCGCCATAATGCTGATGTCACGTCTGTAGGTGCCCGCAGTATGCTAATGTTACGTCTGTAGGTGCAAGTTGCGCCTACTTACCTGTTTACATATGCGAAACCTCAGGACTTTCCTATTTCTTACTCTTGAAATTGTGAAATGGTTGTTAATCATCTTCAACAAAGCATGGAGGGAAATGTTGATGAATAAGTTCAACACGTAATCTTTCAGTGTGCACATTCCGGCAGGACAGACAACTGAGTCTTTGGGTATTTCTTTGACGAGATGACGACACTGTCTACTCCAAACTTTATCCATATGTAGAGTGTGGCTTGTCTTCTTGAAAGCACGCTCCATGTTTTCAACTGTTGACGCTAGTTCCTTACTTGGTGTTACAAGTCCGTCTTTTGCATTCTCTAGCTGTTTTTAAGTAGCAGCACGTCTGTAGATGAACATGTCGGTGAACCAGTCAGGGTTTGCCGACATTGTTGACATACTTTGTCACGCAGTTTCCTTGCCATTTATTTTGCACTGTATGTCAAGGTGTTTTCTTCCTCAATGGAGAGGTCTTCAGTCTCAACGTTGAAATAAAAACTGGTCATTTCTCCTGTTTGAGAGAAAAGGGGCAGAGGATCATCTTCAACAGCGGTAATGTGTCGACACGCAGTACTGAAAGACTTGAGGTTGAGACGAAAAGTGTCCCCTTCTCCCCTGCAGTTGCACTCTGCTCTGCAGTGGAATAGAATCAACCAATACCTGACGAAGGTAGAGTTGGAACTGCTCAGCTTGAAGGGTTGTCACTATGGCCACCCTTACCCCTGATTACAGCAAAGTGGATATCTAAGCAATCTTGATTTAGCCAGCTAGTTAGGAGAAACTTTGCCTGAAAATTTATGTGCAAATCGTCCCACAGCGACAGAAGACTACAAATGGTCATCAACCATCTCGGTAGACATGACAGTTTACGCATGCTTACAGACTCAAATGACAAATGCCACTCTATGGTAGACAGAAGAAACTCCTTGTGCCCAGATGTGTTTCACAAAGTTTGTCTCATCTGTTGTTTGTGCTTGAATGTGTTGCTGTTGAACAGATGGTCCATACATTCCAAGAACAGTGCTGTTTTTTTGCATCCTCAGGGAGTGACTTCAATATAATTATTGTAGAAAAGCCAGCAGCCACAGAGTGAGAGAAGACTTGGGTCGTATATTTAAAGCCGAAACGGGGGCAAGTCAATGTGGTTGTGTGTTAGTTTAGGAGCCATATGCACAGCATTTCTGGAATTGACACACATTTCTATAAGTGATTTCAGTGTGTCACCACGGATTGGTCTGCTGGATAAAAAGTATCCAACAGCTTGTTTCCAAGGTGTGAACTGACCACGAACCATAAATACTGTTGCGGGGTTTGCTACGAACCGACTTCTTCCAAGATGTCCAAAATCCTCCAATCCTTCCGTGTAGTCCTTCTCACAACTGTAAGAGAAATTTTCTTTCATGCACATCTCGTCAAAAACCAAGGAACAAACATTGCTGTTTGGGGGGAGGAGAGATATCTGTCTTCAACGCCTGCAGAATATTGTTGTTGAAGCCAGGGAAAATCTTGATGTTTTGCATGGCTTTTAGGAGCACTGTAACAGATGGCAAACTGAATACTTTTCATCGATCGGATGCTGCTGCTTTTCTGCACAATTTTGTTTCCTTTTCTTGCTTGAGTTCTTTATCTGTGGGCCCTTTCGCGCTTTCAGACAACAGTACTTCTTCCACAATGTCTTAATCTTTGCATGTAGTGCAGCTTTCCCGGGTGAAGTCGTGCAGTCTGGGTGTCCAGCTGACGTTTCCAAATCAACAGATGCTGAAGATGAACTTGATGGCAAACAACATCCAGTCACATCTAAAAGTACAGGCACAAAGAAGAATACACAATATGCATTTAATAAAACACAAACACATATAAGACTATCAAACAAAGCTAAGCTAAATGATGTGGTGGCTATTGTTCCTAAGGGACAATGAAAAATATGCAAAAGTTATTTCGTCTGTCAATCTTTCCTTCTCTGGACCACAAGCTTCTCTATTTTCACACCCTCTTTCTCCCTGCTCCCCCACTCCCACCAACCCTCTCTTCCTCCCTCCTTGTCCCCACCCACTCTCCAGCTCTCACTTTTCCTTTCCCCCCCCCCTTCTATGTGCTTGACTAAAACATTAAGTCATATCCACTAATCAATATAAGCATCTTACAATGAACCTGCCATAACTTTGTGTGGGTGATATCTAAGCGGTTGCCCCCATCGCTTGCTCGGTGACGGTCTGGTGGATGCAATCTTGGGTGGCTTATTTGGCACATCAAAGAGGGTGGGGACAGCACACCAGATTAATAACTTCTTTTGCGGGATATTCATGAATTGTGAATCTTCAAAATGATCTTGGCAGATGAAGCAATTTTTGTACAGGTATTCTGATGGCTTGCCAAGAAAATCTGCTCGTCTGCTAAATTGCACCCATTTTCGGCATCTGTACGCAGAAAATATTATTGGATTCCAAATTGTAACAGATTTTTGTCCGTCTGAAACAGCGGCACCATTGTCAATACCCTCCTGTTTGAATAGAAGAATGAACAGACAGAAATATATTAAAGACAGCTTACCACAAGAGTCATTATAAAATATCTATATGAACAAAACGTATTTACATGGATGCAAGTTGAAAATCATCTAATTCAGTCGTAACGGATTCTCATCCATTTCAAATAACGGCACCGTTTGTTGACATTCTCGTAACACCAGTCGAAGTACCCAATTATCTATTTTATAGTTTATCACAAACCCCCTAAATATTGTACATAAACTAAAAACAACCTGCTAGTCTCTCTCTTCCTCCACCAATTGTTACATATAGTTGAACATTCAATTCTTCAGTAGTCGGGTGCGTTGAGCAAGTGAATTCTTCGATTTATTTCATCAGTTATAAAACAAAGAATGTTAACAGTGATCTATAACACAACCATGTTCAATTGTTTGTACCTTTCAGCATCTTTCGGAAACCAAAAAAATCACTTATCGGGACATTTACTTTTAGAATTGGAACAATCCTGTGCTGTCGTGTCTCGGTGCCATTGTGTAGTTCTAGATAGCCGCCCGAGGGCGCTGTTGCATGCCGGCTTTACTGAAAACAGTGGAGTGGTGCCTTTTTCTGTCTATTCTTTTTGATAACATTGAGACAAAGATGTCGGCATGGAATGGAGAAGAAGGCAACACCAGTAAATGCATCAACGCAGTATCTAAATATACAACATGGATACTTTATTTACAACACATCAACAGTCTTCCACATGGATAATCACTGACTGTTGCAAACACTGCGAACACGCTGACAATAGTACTAGGTGATGCCACCAGATGACAGGTCTGCTGCTGACATTGCGGCCACACCGATAGTGCGAGATCATGCCACTAGATGATAGGCCAGCCGTTCTTGCCTCCGCATGTCACTTTTGAGTTCTTCGTTACTTGGATGCCACAGATGGTTTGAAATTCGCTCCATGTTCTTGGCATATACTGTATGTGAAGGTATGGCACTGCGATGAACCTGGAACAATGTACTCGGTTATGCTCAAAGATTAATAGTTCTAGTGGGTGTCAAACCTGTATGATGAAGTCATGTTTTTATTATGAAAAATTCAGTTTTCAAACAGTTTGAAGAATTACAAATGGGAAATAAATGTTAACAAATATTCCTGTAAATTTGACAGCAAGAAATAAAGATGGGTTGAGCAGTGGTATGTTTCAACATTTGCTCCAAAGTAAGTTTATTTCTTGTTGTCTAGTGGAATCTTGGAGACATGCGCAATATATCTGATATTCCTGTAATTGGTTTACGAAACTTGTTTGTAAAGCTTTTGTAACTAGGTATTCACGAAGGTCTTGATGACATGATTAATACAAATAATAACATTTGTGCATTTACAAAAAAGAACCAATTTTGTTCAGCCTGTGTCTTAGACATGATAGAAACACGTTATTGTTTCATTGAATGAACCAAGGTTAAAAATAACTGAACATACAGTAGTTATATGATAACATTGGTTTATTTTAGACAAGCAGATTTCCATATAAAATATAATTATAAATATATATAAATTATCATGATTAAATTACATTTAAATGATTATAGTCTACACGTATATATTAATAGGCAAACTTTGGAGCATTGTAAGTGCATCTCCTCCCAGGCACCAAGGTCCACCCGCCTTTTTCCAAGTTCATTCATTTCAGAGTTAGAGTGAAATTGAATGCATCATCGTCAAATTTGTTCCCTTAAAAAAACACGGGAAACGGTCCAAAAAGAAACACTTATCGAAAGAAGCCATTAGAAAAAACAAATGATGTGGAAGTCATATAGACGTACTGGAAATGACGAAGACTACAACATTTATAAAGAAGCACTAAACCAAGCTACAGCTGAAATTAGAAATTCAAAGAGAAGCTATAAACATAAATTAGCTTGTAATATAAAACATGACAGTAAGAGTTTTTATGCGTATGTTCGGAGCAAACAGAAAGTTCAGGATAAGGTCGGTCCTCTAGAAGAGTGCTGGAAATATAATATCGGAAGGATTCTTAATGGCAGAAGACCTGAATGAGTATTTTAGTTCAGTGTTTACCAGAGAAGACACTAGTTCACTGCCAGTACCAGAGGCTAAATTCAAGGGGGCAGAATCAGACAATTTAAGACAGTTAATTGTAACCCCAGAAATGGTAGCTAAGAAAATTAGGGCTATGAAGGATAATAAATCAGCTGGAGTGGATGGTATTCCACCCAAACTACTATTGGAAATTGTAGAACAAATTAGCATACCGCTTGCAACAGTTTTCAACTTGTCATTAGAAGAGGGAGTGGTTCCTTTAGAATGGAAAGAAGCAAACATTATACAGTTATTCAAAAAAGGTTCGAGAATCAAGTCAAATAATTATAGACAAGTTAGTTTAACATCGGTGATTTGTAAATTATTAGAAAGACTAATTAAAGATCACATGGTGGATTTTCTTGTTAAACATAACTTGATAAACCCATCTCAACATGGGTTTATAAAAGCGAGGTCATGCTTAACAAATATGTTATGTTTTTTGGAAGATATCACTAAGTGGGTAGATGATGGATCACCAGTAGATATCATCTACTTAGATTTTCAAAAAGCTTTCGACAAAGTGCCACATCAGAGATTACTGCTTAAACTAAAGGCCCATGGCATAGGAAATGGTATAATTAACTGGATAGAAAAATGGCTGATTGACAGAAGACAACGGGTAGTTGTTGATGGGAAGGCTTCAAACTGGAAATAAGTTTTGAGTGGGGTTCCACAAGGATCAGTACTGGGACCTATATTATTCTTAATATATATAAACGATTTGGACGATGATATAGCTAGCAAGGTGTTGAAATTTGCAGATGATACAAGTGTTTAGAAGGATTAAAAGTGATGGAGATAGACAGCATTTACAGGATGATCTTGACAGGTTGATCAAATGGTCTGAAAAGTGGCAAATGTTGTTCAATTTTGAGAAATGTAAATGCCTTCACACAGGACATGGGAACGAATATGTAAAATATACAATGGGGGAACTGTACTAAATACTACTGTAAAAGAAAAAGACTTAGTGCTGACATGAAGGTTTCAGAGCAGTGTGGAATTGCAGCTTCAAAAGGAAATCAAATCCTTGGATTGATTAGGCGAAATATAGCATATAAAGAAAAAGAACTAATAATACCGCTGTACAAAACAATAGTTAGGCCTCATTTAGAATATTGTATACAAGCGTGGAGGCCATACCGCATGAAGGACATAGATATGCTAGAAAGAGTACAGAGGAGAGCGACTAAAATGATACCAAAACTGAGGGATCTTAGTTATGAAAAATGCCTAAAAGAATGTGGTTTAACAACACCAGAGACCAGGAGATTGAGAGGAGATCAGATAGAAGTGTTTAAAATATTGAATGGTTACGAAAATATTGATAGAAATATGTTTTTTTAGTTAAGAAAGATAGAAAGACTACAGGACATGAAGTTACATTAGTAAAGGAGCAGTGTAGATTAGACGTAAGAAAGTTCTCATTTTCACAAAGGACTGTGAATTAATGGAACAGATTATCTGATGATTGTGTGGGTGCTAGTAGTGTGAATATGTTTAAAAATAAAATCGACACATACCTCAGAAGGGCTGGATATATGTCGATAAAAGGGTTGGACTCTCGATAAGCCAAAGGGCTTCCTTGTCCACCTGCCATCTAGAGTTAATTCTCTGGATGGCAATCTTGTTAAATTTCCTTGCACCTTTGGCTTGATCTACCATTTGGTGACGTATTTCAGAAAACACAACGATAGTTATTTAGAGTTACCTACTTTTGTGGTTTTGACACGCTCTGCTTTTCTAAAGGGCCTTTCTCCTACCTGTGATAAAGTAGTGAACAATTCTCCACCAGAAGACGCCACTTTGTGAATGAGTTTTAAAAGATACAATACTGTGATGGTGATAAGTTCCACCCTTCATTTGTCACTCAAGAGCAGGTGTAAGTTCCACCCTTCGTTTGTCACTCAAGAGCAGGTGTAAGTTCCACCCTTCGTTTGTCACTCAAGAGCAGGTGTAAGTTCCAGCCTTCGTTTGTTACTCCATGAGCGGGTGTAAGTTCCACCCTTCGTTTGTCACTCCATGAGCAGGTGTAAGTTCCACCCTTCATTTGTCACTCCATGAGCAGATGTAAGTTCTACCCTTCATTTGTTACTCCATGAACAGATGTAAGTTCTACCCTTCATTTGTTACTCCATGAACAGATGTAAGTTCTACCCTTCATTTGTTACTCCATGAGCAGGTGTAAGTTCCAGCCTTCGTTTGTTACTCCATGAGCGGGTGTAAGTTCCACCCTTCGTTTGTCACTCCATGAGCAGGTGTAAGTTCCACCCTTCGTTTGTCACTCCATGAGCAGATGTAAGTTCCACCCTTCGTTTGTCACTCCATGAGCAGATGTAAGTTCCACCCTTCGTTTATTACTCCATGAACAGATGTAAGTTCTACCCTTCATTTGTTACTCCATGAGCAGGTGTACGTTCTGCCCTTCGTTTGTAACTCCATGAGCGGGTGTAAGTCAGTACATTATAACTACAGCTACATCTTTCTGGGATACATCAGATTCATGAAGCAGCTAAGAACATTCTTAACATGTCTTATGATTGTCTTAGTGGATGATAAGTGAACATAGGACTTTAAGCAAACATGTGACGTTAAGTAATTGCAAAACTTTAAGTACCTGGCTTTATGAAATGAGCTCTAGGTGTGTAGAGTACATACCTGTAGTGCATCAAACAGGTCAAAGAGAGTGACCGACGAGTGAGTGGACGTCTCTGGACACGCGAGTTGAACAGCTGCATCTTGTTCACCCGACTCCACCGACGGCCACTGACTGCATGAGTGAGTGCCTGACTCACAGCCCGACTCACTGCGGACAAGACAAGACACTGTTAGACACCAACTACCACAACCTGCAAGAGTGAGTGCCTGACTCACAGCCTGACTCACTGTGGACCTGACCTGACAGCAATGACCTGACCTCACCTGTTGTCATAGTCATCTCGGAGAAGGGCGTGGTTGCGCAGGTGTGAGGGTGTGAACTGTGCCCCTACTGCATATCGCATCCGGTGTTCCCGCAACTTGTACGCATTGCGTCTCGCGAAGATCACCGTCAGGATGTTCTTCAGTGCCATCTGGTGGTCACAATTCAGACAGTAACACAACGATGCACTGTGCTTGAGGCAAGCTAAATATATACCACCGTTTGCTATTTGAATGCTCAGCAATTCCAATTCACATAATTTCACTTACCAAGCTTTCCGAATAATGACCCAACCAGGCCTGAGGTCAATTACGTTACAATGTATTCTGTTCATAGTACGTATGCTCCATTAATATTGCATGATGAATGCAATGGTAATATATTAATATTACATGATGAATGCAATGGTAATATATTAATATTACATTTTAAGCTGTTACCGTTATTTTTTTATTGGATGTATTTTGCTTCAATATAACATTTTGGAAGAGTATGTACGTATATGTTAGGACATTAGAGATCTGGAATGTCATGCAGTGTTGCGTCTCTGCCCTCTAGTAGATTAGTTGTGGACTGTAATTGGTGTGTATAATTTGATCAAATAGTCCAGATATGAGCACCAAATAGAGCAAAGAAAAGTAATATTCAATTACTATTACATTGTCTCCTATCAACCCATACAACTGGACTGTTTTGTTCAACCTATTACTAGAACATTTGTAATCATTACTGTTGCACATTACAATTAATGTTACCCCAGACCTGACCACAACAAAACGTAAACAAACATTCACCTGTACACCCTCCATGACAAGTTTCACAGCAGTGTCGTCCACATCATCCAAGCCAAAATCCCAGGCTGTGACGACCATTCGTCCATGAACCAGGCCAATGTCAGGCAGACACATCTCACGTGATGCATAGTCTGCAAACAAGTCACATGATTGATAGGATTCTCTTGATCAAGTCCTTGATAGTGGCCAAACATACACTAATGCAGAGACCCGTCATTCCAACATTTGGACGGGCTAAGACAGCCAGAATTTTGACAGACGGGTACAAACCCGTCAACTGTGTAATGACCCGCGCTACCGCTATATATACACTCTCTGACATTGGCACAGCCTTCACAGGGCAGTTCCTACTGTAGAAATACTCTATGCACCCATGGCATACATACAGTTTGCCGCAATATTCAAATGGATACTGTTTTAATGCAACAGCGTAGATACATTATTAATTACTGCTGTCAGTTAAAACCTGGCACTACAAAGACTTGTGTCGGCACTGTTGTGGGAAAGTTCCCGCATTTGAATTACCAATAAACAAATCGTCAAGCAATGACCCAATTCAAAGTCCACTGCTAACTGCTACAATGTACTAAACTGACCACGTTAATTCTGAAAACGTAAAATTCCAAGCTTTTAAACGAAATAAAAGCTTTCAAGGCCTGGAATTTTAACAAATGAAATTACATGCTACATAGGATTTCCATGCCCCATAAGAACCCGGAATGTATGTTTGATTGACAGGACTATACAAGCTCATGCGTGTGATTGTGAAACTGAACAGATTCCAATAGTAGTATATATAAATTATACATCTGAATTAACTTTTTATTTTATTTGTGTTATGATTATGATTTATTATATTAATTTATATGTTGAAGTTTATTCAGTGCTGAATAGTGTTGGGTAATTTTATGTACTTTTTCTGTCTATATACATATATCAACCGGGAATGGGTAAGAATTGTGTCAACCCATCAGTTGGACAGGTAAGAAATTGAAGATTTGTTTAAGATGCTGTCACTGTAATATCATGCCTAAGAGTTAAAGGTTTTTGTTGCGCAACTGTCGACGGCAAAATATATGGACTGGTAAAATTTCCAGGCACATGATGCATGGCGCTGTCATGGCTGACAAAAATATTATCCTGCATTAGTCCCTGCTGGTGAACCATAGAAAGTTGTTAGTTGTCAAAGAGAGGTTAGTGAACCAGTGAACCATACAAAGTTACCTGATTGGTCAGAGACAGGTGAACCATGCAATATCAACGTAGTATGGAAGAATTGGAAGGTGTCTGATTTTCATTTTGATTCAGCGTGTTCACATTTCTCTTGGAGTTAGATTCTGCTCAGTTCTGTTGTTTTCAAAATTCACCACAATATTAGCATATTTGTCTGTTGCACAAGACACATGAGGAATCTACATGGAGCAGGCACCGTACCTAGTCCCCTCTCCTCGGGCTCTGGGGTGTGTGGTTGTATCTCTGGAGCCTGGGAAAGAGGGTTGGCCGGAAGGAATCTTTGCTGCAAAAACAAAACACTCCCATGTTAATGTGTCAGTGTAAGCATGACAGTCTATCTGCAGTTATCTGTTCATTCTGATTACAGCTGAATATTAACATAATTTCATTCAAATCTAAATTTAGTCATGCTAGTGTAAGTATGCATGTGAGTGTGTTAACATTTACCTCCTGGACGATTTGCATCTCAGGCAATAAACTTTCGGAGGTTTATCTATGGCCTCTCGAAAAAAACCTAACACTTTTATTTTTTCAAAACTTCCCCCGGGTTTAGGGTGTTTGCCAGTTTTAGGGTTTGTACCAGATGACAGATGGTCATTCCTTTGGTAAATCGATCATACACAATGCTACACATTGTTCCGAGGACCGCTAATCAGTTGGAATATTTTACATAACTTACATTACAACAAACTGCTTAAATTTACGTCATAACAAACGTTAGTACGAATACTTTCAGGAAACCATCTTCTACGTTTGTGTGTACCTAGCGCCATCTGGAGGATGGGCAGTTTTGTTAGTAATTATATAATGTTTGAATATCTGGATATCAATATCCAGCATAACTGACAAAAACAAATGTCTAACTTCAGAAAGAAATTACTTTAACCGTCTCACCTGATAAATTACTTTTGGTTGTTGCGTTGACGGTTTCTTGCCTTTTGTTTTCTTGAATGGTTTCCCAGTGGATCCATTATGAGACGAATGCCCTGTACTGCTGTGTGATGGCGCTGTAATATTTCAGAAATTCAGGGTCTCAATGAAAATTATACAAAATGGTTGCATATATAAGCTGAGTAAGTAATGATTTATTTGTTTTACACACTTATGTACAATTTCATTTTAGAATTACTTATCTGCCCTGCAAGCGGAGAGTTACAGAAGTACCAATGTGTTAACCAGAGATGGGGTGATTATAATAAAAATGTAATCGATTACGATTACTATGAAGATGTACGAGTATGATTACTCAGAAAACAAATGTAATTGATTACGATTACTTTAGCATGTAATCATGATTACAATCATGATTACTTTAAAGAATATGCAAATCATGTTTCTACCATGTATGTGACCTTCTTTGAATTCAGAACTGATTATTGCTAATCAGGTTTTGTTATTATTTATTGACATCATAAACATTTTTGGAGGTCTGAAGCATTTATAGTGAAACATAAATTTGCCCTGTTGAACTGCTGGTTTAGTGGTCCTAGCTCCAGTCCCAGGTACTGTGCATAGAATGACTGAGGCATTGGTGAAACAATGTGAAAAGATCAGTGGGATCATAGGATTATAAATTCATGGCTTCAGATAAAACTGCTCATGGAAAGAATGTCAGAGTAGCAAGCCAATTACTTCACTGTGTTGTGTTGGCAGGCCAGCTTTGGCTTCCACACACACACGCACACAAGCACACAAGCACACACACACACACACACACACATACGCAAAGGGCTCAATTACAGATTACCCAGTTACAGATCTCTGCAAACAAGACAGTTACAATTAGAGAAGCAGGGTTGGGCACAAATACGGTTTCATAATCAAATACAAATATCTTGCATTTTAGAATTTCAAATATCCTCTTTTTAAATTTTCAAATACACATGATCAAATATGTTACACTAATAAAATTTCAAATACAGAGGGTCAGATTCAAATATGCTATATATCAGATTGGTCAAACACAGAATACAATAGTAAACTTAGACAGGTTTATCCTTAGATATATTAGACAGGGATTTAGCAGCTAACCAGCCAGTCAGGAGCTAGGAACCATGACCAGTCATTCACACCATACTAACAGTGCAAACAGTACAGGTGGCATGGCATGGCTTCTAATATTACAAAGCATCTTGGTAGGGGAGGCTTATTTACTGCAGTGCTTCCCAGAGCCTGTCAGTATAATAACTTTGTACTATTACAATAAGCAGATGTGGCTTCTCTGGGGAGAGAAGGTATTAACTAGTGAAATCTAACTGAATTTGTATGCAACTGAAATGCTCAATTGTAATAGAAAATTAATAGCCCAATTACTATTACATTTATTAGAACACTTCTGGTATAGCCATTTCTATCTGTCTAATCTGTCTGCTTGAATTGTAAGTATGAACAAAAATTGTAATCATGATAAGTAATCATGATTATGATTACTTTGGCAATGTAATCAAGTACAATTACGATTACTTGGCTTTTTTGATCAATGTAATGGAGTACGAGTACGATTACTCAAAAAGTTGCCCATGATTACAATAAGTACGATTACCCATCTCTGTTAACTACAATTACAGAACGACTGCCTTCTGTATTAATAATTTCAACAGGTCTACATAGTATGATAACAGGTGACAAGACCTACCTAAGCCAGTTCCCACAGCGTGACACTTTGTGAGGATCGCTAGCAGGAATTGGTTGTGTAGATGAACTGAAAGAGAATCATTCTACAAACAGTTACACCAACTTCTTGTCCACAATGTGTCTACCTCCTTCAAATG
Source organism: Paraescarpia echinospica (assembly GCA_020002185.1). Classification (NCBI taxonomy): domain Eukaryota; kingdom Metazoa; phylum Annelida; class Polychaeta; order Sabellida; family Siboglinidae; genus Paraescarpia; species Paraescarpia echinospica. The sequence continues at coordinate 17,409,554 of CM034540.1, forward strand.
TCATAGAACCTGATGTAAGTTCTCTGATACAGAATTAGTTTTCAGTAGTGGCTGCCTGAATATACTGTAATGACTATGTATTGGGACACTGAGACTAATTATTTTTAGCTGTGTAAATACTGTGATTACAGTAACCAAATTGATCAAGACTGCCATCCAGACAAAACCCCGCCTTTGGTTTATTGAGGGCCCGCAGTTTTCATATATATATATATATGTGTAACTCACCGTTCAGAGATATATTTGTTTTGTTTTTAAATATATTCACACTAACAGATCATAGTTTTCACCTATTTTTTATTTTTAATCATCGTCCTCAGTGAATAGTAATACATATCATACCAGCATCTTTTGAGAGCAGTTTCCTGGCCTCGTGATCAAAGTCTTCTCTCGATATCTGAAGCAGAGACAAGATGGGCTAATTCGACAGAACCAGCCAGTGCTATCATTCCTGAAGAATCATCAGTTATGTTATTTATTGTACTTGTTAGTAATATTATGTAGAAAGTCATGTGTGTGTGTGTGTGTGTGTGTGTGTGTGTGTGTGTGTGTGTGTGTGTACGTACATGTGTATATATACTCCTAACAACAGCATACGCAGACCATATATCACATTTTTGCCGCTGTTTTAAGCAAACCAAAGCCAGTCCTATCTCATGTATTAAGCAGCATGTAATTGCATGTCAAAAGTGCATCATTTGTTTTGCGTCATTGACATACCTTCCTCTTGAACCATGATGACAAGATCTGTAAGTATCTAAAACAAAGAAACAACAGCAATATAAGAAAACATAAATTTGAGAAATCTAGATATGGAAATACCCAATCCCTTAATGCCCTTCAATCCAGATGTCATGGCCGCTCAAACGGCAGCACCATTTAGTGAAGCAGGCTAGTTTCACAAAGGAACAATTACCACTAAATGGTTGATAAATGCATCATTTCACATCGAAACAAATTCACACCGATTTTACCAAGCTAGTCTCAAGTAAATATACTTGAAACAGCTCAATCTTGGGCTAGCAGGAGTTTTTCGTGGTTTGTGCACATGCATTGTGGGTAGTTTATGTAATAACTGATCATCTGGGCAATATATGCACCGACCATTAGTCTATCCATCACCTCAAAGTCTAGCATGTGGACAATAATACATTGCCATAGCTAAATTAAAGTTATGCCAGTTAAGTAAACCTTGGATTGCCTATAATTGTGGGTCTGGTGTTTGTTACACCTAACTGGCCTAAATTATGTCCACGTCGGCCTAGTAGATATTCCACTAATAACTAATTCCCTGGGATGAGAAACAGGTACCAAATGTTTTGACTGAACATTCGATTTGGTGTCTGGAAACTGTCACTAAATGTAAATAAAATATAAATAAATAAATGTACTTATATAGTGCCTGATCAATTAAAATTGCTCCCGGGTGCATTACATACATGCACACATATATAATAGTATTTTATATAAAAAGAAATGCTAACTAAAAAATAAATATGTCAAAATATAACATTACCTTATAGTTACTAAAAAACAATTTTAAAAAGAGATCATTAAAAAACTCGAGAAATAACTTAGCGTTATTTATCGAGCAGACCGGAAGTTGTAATGACCAATCAGATTGCTTATTTGTCAAACTGCTCGATAAATAACGCCGACTTCGTTAGTTATTTATCGAGCAGATCTGGACGTGCATGCATGTGCACTTAGAAATATGTTCTAGGCATCGACGTGGACATATCGATTGTTTGAAGTAAATCTGACTCTGTTGACTCGTTTCGTGCTTGTATCTGTCCGTTCTGATGGGAAATGAAGACTTTTCTTATTCGTCGAGCTACTCGAGAAATACGCCGACTTCGTTCGTTATTTATCGAGCAGATCTGGAGGTGCGTGCATGTGCACTTAGAAATATTTTCAAGGCATCTACACGGACGTTCTAATTGTCTGAAGTAAATCCGACACTGTTGAATCGTTTTGTGCGTGTATTAGTCCGTTCTGGTGGGAAATGAAGAAGATGTTTCTTATTCCAGTGTCCGCGTATCCTACTGAAAATGTGGAATTCAAGGCTATTTGAAAAAGAAATTCAAGACTATTCTGAACGACAGATGATATCTTTAATTGCAGTAAATTACAATTCATATGTTTCATCGCTTGTCATCACCTCAAACCTACACCTGTAGGCCCTACACCTTTCATTGCTTGTCATCACCTCAAGTCTACACCTGTAGGCCCTACACCTTTCATCGCTTGTCATCACCTCAAGTCTACACCTGTAGGCCCTACACCTTTCATCGCTTGTCATCACCTCAAGCATACGCCTGTAGGCCCTACACCTTTCATCGCTTGTCATCACCTCAAGTCTACACCTGTAGGCCCTACACCTTTCATCGCTTGTCATCACCTCAAGCATACACCTGTAGGCCCTACACCTTTCATCGCTTATCATCACCTCAAGTCTACACCTGTAGGCCCTACACCTTTCATCGCTTGTCATCACCTCAAGTCTACACCTGTAGGCCCTACACCTTTCATCGCTTGTCATCACCATACACCTGTAGGCCCTACACCTTTCATCGCTTGTCATCACCTCAAGTCTACACCTGTAGGCCCTACACCTTTCATCGCTTGTCATCACCTCAAGTCTACACCTGTAGGCCCTACACCTTTCATCGCTTGTCATCACATACACCTGTAGGCCCTACACCTTTCATCGCTTGTCATCACCTCAAGCCTACACCAGTAGGCCCTACTCCTTTCATCGCTTGTCATCACCTCAAGCCTACACCTGTAGGCCCTACACCTTTCATCGCTTGTCATCACCTGAAGTCTACACCTGTAGGCCCTACACCTTTCATCGCTTGTCATCACCTCAAGTCTACATCTGTAGGCCCTACACCTTTCATCGCTTGTCATCACCTCAAATCTACACCTGTAAGCCCTACACCTTTCATCGCTTGTCATCATCTCAAGTCTACACCTGTAGGCCCTACACCTTTCATCGCTTGTCATCACCTCAAGCATACACCTGTAGGCCCTACACCTTTCATCGCTTGTCATCACATACACCTGTAGGCCCTACACCTTTCATCGCTTGTCATCACCTCAAGCCTACACCTGTAGGCCCTACTCCTTTCATCGCTTGTCATCACCTCAAGCCTACACCTGTAGGCCCTACACCTTTCATCGCTTGTCATCACCTGAAGTCTACACCTGTAGGCCCTACACCTTTCATCGCTTGTCATCACCTCAAGTCTACATCTGTAGGCCCTACACCTTTCATCGCTTGTCATCACCTCAAATCTACACCTGTAAGCCCTACACCTTTCATCGCTTGTCATCATCTCAAGTCTACACCTGTAGGCCCTACACCTTTCATTGCTTGTCATCACCTCAAGCATACACCTGTAGGCCCTACACCTTTCATAGCTTGTTATCACCTCAAGCCTACACCTGTAGGCCCTACTCCTTTCATCGCTTGTCATCACCTCAAGCCTACACCTGTAGGCCCTACACCTTTCATCGCTTGTCATCACCTCAAGCCTACACCTGTAGGCCCTACACCTTTCATCGCTTGTCATCACCTCAAGCCTACACCTGTAGGCCCTACACCTTTCATCGCTTGTCATCACCTCAAGCCTACACCTGTAGGCCCTACACCTTTCATCGCTTGTCATCACCTCAAGCCTACACCTGTAGGCCCTACACCTTTCATCGCTTGGCATCATCTCAAGCCTACAACTGTAGGCCCTACACCTTTCATCGCTTGTCATCACCTCAAACCTACACCTGTAGGCCCTACACCTTCCATCGCTTGGCATCACCTCAAGCCTACACCTGTAGGCCCTACACCTTTCTTCGCTTGTCATCACCTCAAGTCTACACCTGTAGGCCCTACACCTTTCATCGCTTGGCATCACCTCAAGCCTACAACTGTACACATTATTTGTTTCGCAGGCGCCTTGTGCATTCACTGCAGTAAAAATTATGGGCCTTTTTTGTAACCCTTGCACAGCTGCAGTGCCACCAGGCCATACAGTTCTCGCAGTTAATCCAATTCTGTACTCTTTTCATTGGATGACAGGTCGGACTTGCACAAGTCACCTTAATTTCCACTTTCATCCACGAACCGGCTCCAAACGTAGTTTCTGTATTTTGTGGCTTGGGCTTGACCCATGATGGCAGTAGGTACTTCAGCTTCAGCATCCTGCAATGAATTCAAGCCCAATATCACATGCAATTTTGACATGAACAGTCTTTTTTATTTTGTGTTCAGTGTGATATGTACTGTAATAGTATGTTATTGCTTTTTGTACTGATGACAATGGAAATAATGTTTTAAATGATAGCGTATAAACAATTTTTATTTTATCATTTTGATTGTGGATGTTTATAAATTTGTTAAAAGAATTTATTGCCTTGTTGTTTGTTATGGTATGTGATTAGGTGACAACGTACGATTCATTCTATTAAGTGTACAGTACATTTAAAAGCAAGGTTACACCTGTATTATAATATTATTAATTAAATTGTTTGTCATTATGACATATGTACAACTATATATGATTGGAGATAAGTTAAGAGTGTGTTTCTAAACAAATGATATGCATGACATATATGTTAACACGTATACACAGTCAAACAGCATGCCATGATGGTATGTTGCTTATATTTTGACTATGATGTAATTCATTTTGTAATATATTACATTTTCATATCAGAAATGGTGACAACTAATAAAATGGCACTCAAAGTATGAACTATATGTTATTTCTCGAGCAGCTCGACGAATAAGAAGTCTTCATTTTCCCATCAAGATGGACAAATAAACGCACAAAACAATTCAACAAAGTCGGATTTACTTCAGACAATTACTATATCCACGTATATATGCCATGAAAATATGTTAAGTACACATGCACGCACCTCCAGATCTGCTCGATAAATAACGAACGAAGTCGGCATTATTTCTCGAGCAGCTCGACGAATAAGAAAAGTCTTCATTCCCCATCAGAACGGACAAATACACGCACGAAACGATTCAACAGGGTCGGATTTACTTCAAGCAATTATGTCGATGTAGATGCCTTGAAAATATTTCTAAGTACACATGCATGCACGTCCAGATCTGCTCGATAAATAACGAACGAAGTCGGCGTTATTTCTCGAGCAGCTCAACGAATAAGAAAAGTCTTCATTCCCCACCAGAACGGACAAATACACGCACGAAACGATTCAACAGGGTCGGATTTACTTCAAGCAATTATGTCCACATAGATGCCTTGAAAATATTTCTAAGTGAACATGCATGCACATCCAGATCTGCTCGATAAATAACGAACGAAGTCGGCATATTTCTCGAGTAGCTCGACGAATAAGAAAAGTCTTCATTTCCCACCAGAACGGACAAATACAGGCACGAAACGATTCAACAGCGTCGGATTTACTTAAGAAAATTACTATGTCCACGTATATGCCATGAAAATATGTTAAGTGCACATGCATGCACGTCCAGATCTGCTCGTTCAATAACGAACGAAGTCAGCGTTATTTCACGAGCAGCTCGACGAATAAGAAGTCTTACTTTTCCCATCGAAACAAATAAATACACGTACGATTTATGTACATACATATAAATATAGCGTCGGATTTATTTCAAACAATTTGTATGTCCACGTAGATCCCTTGAAAATATATCTAAGTGCACATGCATGCACGTCCAGATCTGGTTGATAATTAACGATGAAAATCGACGTTATTTGTCGAGCTGCTCGACAAATAACGGACCGAGTTCGGCATTATTTATCGAGCAGCTCGAGAAATAGCCTAAGCCTATATTAAGTAGGCCGTTGCTATTGGTCCGGACCCGGACATACTGTAAAGTACCTATAGCTCCGGCACTTCATTTGCGCAATGCGAAACTACCGGTAAACAATAGCAACAGTGCCGACTACCGAACAGTGATTGTAGCTCCGGCAGACTGCCGGAAAACGTATAAATCGACTACAGCTCCGGCACTGATTGTCGGACGCCGTACGAACCTGCTATAGCTCAGGCACTAATTGACTGCCGGACGCCGTGCGAATCTACTATAGGTCCGGTACTGACTGACTGACTGCCGGACGTATCTACTATACAGTACAGGACGCTAGTACAGTTCAGGCACTGCCTGCCGGATGCCGTATGGTTTGGCTATAGCTCGGGCGATGACTATAAATATAATATAATTAACAGTAACAGTGGCTCTGCTACTACTAAGTCTAAGAGGACACCGTAAGATAATTCGCTATATGGGTGATTCTATGTGAACGCAACAAAAGTTCCTGAAATGTGTTCCCCTCATCTCTTAGATTTTTGAATAAATCAGTTTGGTGAAAGTCTTTGGTAAGAAAAGCTAGAATCCGAAATTTGAACAAAATCACTCCAAGTTAAGACACATCTCACGAGGCCTCGCAACGACTACAAAACCAATAGGTAACAAGTAGTAAAGCAACATCATCGTATATTATAACGGTATAACATTCGTAAAATAAACGTTGTATATTATAGGCCAAAATTTATAAATCACAATGACTACTAAATGCGTCCCCGACAGCAACCTTACAAGACATTGCCGTTACCATTACCACTTACTGCGCATACATTGCGGAAAAGTGCCGGACCAATAGCTGAGAAATTACGCTTACGGATCCGGAGCGCTAGCCACTTCGTATTAAGTAAGACAATCTTAAAAAATACTTTAAATACATTCATTTATTCAAGAAGAATGAAAATATATACCTTATGTTATGCTCCGGTTAGATTGTTTAGGGGGTATTGCTTTGGCTATGCCATTACCATTGGATTACCACAACCGTAGACGTCGGTAGTGACGTCATTTTAACGGTATACAATATGCTCCACTGCTCTGGCAGTGTCCTGAGCCTAGCGCTGGCCAGGGCTTGGCAGAATGAGTTTGAAGCCTGAAGTGAAGGGCATCCTCTGTTTATCGCTCATTTTAAGCAAGACGCGCGGTAACAGCGAGTGTGATGTAAATTGTAATGATAGCCACAGAATGACTTATAATCAAAGGTACTCAAAACAACTAACAAAGTCATGGTATCCCCTAATGATTCTGCGAGTTTCTTCTTCGCCGCAACGAGATCCGTGGACGCCGACATCTTGAACACTAATTTATTGTTGTATATAAAAGACGTTTGGCGTCGCCACAACTTGGTGTGTTTTGGTTGCTTCCGCGTCCGCCCATTGGCGCCACTGTAGTGACTAAGGTGCGACAGGTCCGTGTAGATAAAATCCCTGGACAGCCACTAATAAATAAAACCCGTAATAATAATAATAATTTAATGATATAGCCGACTTTGGCGCCGCAACAGCCACCTCGTTACGGCCCACTTTGACATTGACTGCCTACTTCATGAGGCTGAGAAGCGTAACAGAAAAAAGGAAAAGGACATAAATCAACACCTCTTTTATTGGGACGCTGTCACGCTGACTCTTGAACGTGAGGCAGGACACAGGCAGTTTGTACACCCAAATCATATAATCAACCAATCAATAGATCGATAAATTAATCATTACATAAACTACCCACAACATACAGTGGCGGATTCAGATATTCGTGGGCCCTGGGCCCCCAACACTTTCGTGGGCTCTAGGTGAACCCAAACCGGTGGATCTATTGCATGACAATAGCTTGGGTTGCCACGTTTGGACCAATGTTGGTTGCGTGTGTGCGCGCACGCGTGTGCGTGCGTGCGTGCGTGTATGCGTTTGTGCGTGTGCGAGTGCGTGTGCGAGTGGGTGTTCGAGTAGTAATTTGTGTGTGCGTGTGCGTGTGCGTGTGCGTGTGCGTGTGCGTGTGCGTGCGTGCGTGCGTGCGTGCGTGCGTGCGTGCGTGCGTGCATGTGGGTGTGGTTGCTAGACTATCCACACGATTTTCACAAATTGGCAAAGTATGGATACGCCATAGAGCTGACAGAGGGACAGAGGGACGGAGGGACGGAGGGGCGGAGGGAGGAAGAGAGGGAGGGACGGAGGGACGGAGGGAGGGAGGTAGGGAGGACGAAAGGAAGGGACGGGCGGACGGACAGACGTTGGAATGGAGGGGGGAAAGGAGGGAGCGAAGGAGAGAGGGAGGTCGAGAGGGAAGCAGGGAGGGAGGGAATGAGGGGTGAGGGAGGGAGGGAGAGGGTGAGGGAGGGAGGGAGGGAGGGAGGGAGGGAGGGAGGGGAGGGAGGGAGGGGAGGGAGGGACGGACGGACGGACGGACGGACGGACAGACGGAAGGAGGAGTGACGGACCGACGGACGGACGGACGGACGGACGGTCGAACGAACGAACGAACGAACGAACGAACGAACGAATGGAGGGAGGGAGGGAGGGAGGGAGAGAGGGGAGGGGGAGAGGGGCGGACGGACGGACGGACGAACGGACGGACAGACCGATTAGGGAGGGAGTGGCAAGGAAGAAGGAAGTGAAGGAGAGGAGGGGGGATAGAGAGACGAGAGGAGATAGGTAGGGAGAGCGGGAGAAGATGGAGGTGAGAGTGGGAGAGAGTGAGATAGAACGGGGGGTAAGGAGGGAGCGAGAGAGGGGGAAACCGAACAATGTAATCAAACACTATATAAAACAACCAACATAGCATTCCGCAGAAAGAAGCTTTGGCAAAATCTTGTTATAAAAATCTAAATTCACCCCCGTCATCCCTAGTCAGAGACGGTTGTTTCGATGCTGTTGCAATATCAGCTGTGACCACAAACACTGCGCAGAAGTGCTTGGCGTCCTAGCAGGGCTGCGGTGACACTCCGATGCCTGGTGGTGACACGGCTTATCGGGCAGTCAGTTCACATAGTTCAACGGCGTGAGACCAAAACACATCGCTGGCGTCAGTCACCCGGACGTCTTGGACAGCTTCCAGAATGGCCACGCTATCAATGTGTGGCTCCACCCGCTATTGACAGATCGTTTTCAGAGTCGACGAGAGACAGCTCACGTCATTGGCAGCTCGTCGTCTGAAAAAAAGTGTGGCATGCAGGTCACGTCATTTACAGTTCGTCGTCAGCAAACAAGTGTGATCACAGCCCATGTCATCGGCATCTCGTTGTCAGCAAACAAATGTGACATTTCACGTCATTGACAGCCCATCGTCAGCAAACAAGCGTGACACACCATGCAATGTCGTTGACAGCTCGTCGTCAGCAAATATATGACAGCCCACGTCATCAACAGCTCGTCGTCAGCAAAAAGTAGGACAGCTTATGTCATTGACAGTTCATCGTCAATACAACAAATGTGACAGCTCACATCACTGACAGCTCGATCGTGTCATCACCAAACAAAATCATGTGACAGTTCAAGTAAATGATAGTTCGTCGTCAGCAAAACAGTGCGACAGCTCACGTCACTGACAGCACGTCGTCAGCTAACAAGTGGGACAGTTCATGTAAATGACAGAACGTCGATCGTCAGCAATCGCACCCCCTAGCGTACGGACCTGATTATAATTTTTGCTAAATGATGACCACCTCACACTTTCTGCCACACCCCCTCGTAGGTTCACGAAGTGAAAGTCTTTACGCGTCATTTCTCTGAGAGTGACTCCTGTAATGTATTCCACATCCCGGTGTATATCTGTGCCTGTTCAGCTTACACAATCCACCGGTGCGAGTAATCGATTGTAAGCAGTTGTCGACTCAGTCAATTAGCTACGGCAAGTTCGCCAAGAGGTGTCAGACGTCACGCAGGCAACTATGACTCGCTAAGGTCTCTGTAAAGCTTCCGACCAGCAGGGAAGTAAATTGGAGAAATAATTCTGCAGTGCAGTTGGGTTTGCATCAAATGAAACTTGATCAACATATAAATATGCAGCTAAAAACAGTTTGTTGGTTAATGTAGCAGCATGAGGCTGCCAAGAACCGTTGCGGTTTGGCCTCATTATGCCAAAAAGAATACAACTCGGCAGTCTATGTGCAGAGTTGCTCTGACAGACTCGAGTTGAAAACGTTCGTGCTCTTTGTAACAGCTGTAAACGCGCCTTGAAACCGGATGCCCCGTTATCGCGGTTTACAATATTTATTGTTGGTCATTTGACGAATGAAACTGCACTGGTATTGACATATCTAGTAGCGACATGTGGCATTCTGAAATTCGCTGAGGACAAAAAAGCATCTCTCCGATCCACCCTTCCTCTCCCCCCTCTCTCTCTCTTTCCCACTGTCTCCTCCCTCCCCGACTCCCTCCCTCATCCCTACGTCCCTCTTTTTTCTTTCCTCCGTCTCTCTCCTCTCTTCCTCCCTTCCTCTCTCCCTTCATCCCTCTGTCCCTCCCTCCCTCCCTCCCTCTCTCCCTCCCTCCCTCCCTCCCTCCCTCCCCCCTCCCTCCCTCTGTCCCTCCGTCCTTCCCGCATACGTGGTTTCCGACACGATCTCAAGTGTTGTAGTCACTCACATATTTCACAACGTTACTGACTGAAATGATTAGTCCATCTAATCAAAGGCCAGTCACACGCACTGCAACGAGCAGTACTTCGATCGTACTATACACGAGTCACTGTAAAAATATTGAACAGTCCCGATAAGCCGACAGAGATCCATATTCAACTCCATGGTACGTGGTCCCCCGACTTCAACCCCAAATGCACATGAGCGTCGTTTACCTCACTACTTAGCTAATGTAATTAATTGCTTAACTTGTTATGTTATCTTCTCGTGTTAATGTGTATTCTATTATTATTATTATTGTTATCATACAGTTCGATCTATGGTGTAAAGTAAACGTCTTGGCGTCATGTCAATTACGTGACGTATGTATCCCTTACTACTCGTGATTTATGTCAGTTGTTATTACTTGTTGCTGTGTTAGCTAAGAACTATGTCGGTCTATATTTTCTTATCTTCACATCTACCTTCCGGTTTAGTTCCTCAGTTTCTCCATCATCCGCCATATATTCACTTTCCAACCAATATACCGACATCTCCTCCCATTCTCTCTCTTTTGATATTTTCTCGCTACTAAATCACTACGCCTTCCTAATCTTTCTCATGTATTTGCTTTATCTCCACCCAACAATGTTCTGCATAATATCGCACTATGATAATTGTGTTTCCTAGTAAAGAGTTTAAACCCAAACAAAAGCAATGTTTGGGGGACGCGATCCGATTGAAGCATCATAAATGTTTCACCATTTCGGCTGTTTGCAAAAATATTAGGATGCATTTTTACACCAACTCTCACAATAAGATCAAGTCGCAAACGAAACATAGTTTCCTATGTTTTTATTTCCTCACCTCCTAATTGCGACAACGTTCTTCGACCTCATTTTCTACAATCTACAAACACTTTTCTAATTGTGTTATTTTCCTTATAAGAATATATATATATATAGGTGGTATTACGCTTATCTCATTTCATAATTATTGTATCTTTGTCTATATGCATAAATTCCTAGGTACATATAACGTTTCCTTCATTTCCTGCTAAATTTGACGAACAATTTTCTTGAAAATGTCACAGCATATTTAACCTCCATTGACACAAGTGATGTAGAAAACTCGTAAAATTCTCATACCTCAGTTTTCAGAAAAATCCACCCAAACCTGACACCCCTCAATTTCGCCCCAATCTGGTGACGCATTTTGAAATATTGGTGCGTTCTGCAAAATAGCCACTGTGCGAATACGCCGGCGACTAGCGTATGTTTATTGCTACCTCGTGAAAGATGTAATGTAGTACATTCAGTATTCAATGGACTGACATGTGCCATGCCAAAGTGCTCGAAAAAAATTCACACATGACACCAAAACGGTATTTTCAAGGGCACTCTTTCGGTGGGTACTGGCGGACGAATCCTTAATGTGGTCTTACCCCATCTGCCAAGCGAGGGTATCGCCAGCACCAGCCGGTTGATTGTCGCCATTTTAGGTGAAATCCGGACCTTAGTTGGACCCGGAACACCATTAAGAATCTTCACGTTGGAAGAAACCCAGGCTGGAGTCTTTATGGAGTGTTCATTGTCACTATGTCACTATTAATGTTATTATTATTACGTGACAACATGCTTAGCTGATTTCTTCAAGACAATTTAAGCCATTATCATCATTGGCCAAACAAATAAATATACCAGTATATGATGTAGAAGTTCCATTCATTTTTATTAGGTATGAAAACAAAACCGCTGTGTCATTGTCACCACGTAGAATAGACTGATTTCTTTTTATGTACATCAGGATGTTTTTTCCAAACTTATTATGGTTATTAGGCCAGTAGTGTGCAGCACATACATAAACTGAACACGTTAATGGAATATATAGGGAATGATTAATTATGTAACTCTATGGTAGTGTGCTACATAAACCAGTCTCCGGGATGAAATTCAAGAAGGGCTATGATTTCCAGGGTGTTTCGGAAGTCCTGGAGAAAGTAATATGATATATTACAGTCGAACCTCGCATTACATTCACCTCAGTAATACAGCCACCCCGCAATATTAGGCCAATTCTCGGGTCATTTTTGTTCATTTCCAAGGGTGACCGTAACGGTGAATTTCCACCGTAATTCTTTCGAAATAGTGATATATACTATGAAATAACCTGACAGCCTTCTGCGCCTGGTCGCCGTGTCTTTTGTAGGCGTTGGTGATCTGGACCCTCCAAGTTCTACGGTTGTGTTACGTGTGGCGTGCAACATTTATATCGCGCTTTTTCCAAGCAAGGTTGCTAGATTATCAAGTATTTTCATTCACTGACGTCCTCTGCATCTTTTGTGTCCCCTCGATATTTCCCGTTGTTACTAGATATTCTATGTGTTTCTTTCTTGTTACATGAACATATGGTGACTATGACCTATACATAATGCATGTTGTTTTCTAATTTTGCTTACGATGTTTCTTTTGTAGTTTTTGTTCTAAGGATTGCTTAATTACTTTTCTTTTCTTTCCATACCGCAAGAAGGACATTGATATGCTAGAAAGAGTACAGAGGAGTGCGACTAAAATGATACCAAAACTGAGGGATTTTAGTTATGAAAAACGCCTAAAAGAATGTGGTTTAACAACACTAGAGACCAGGAGATTGAGAGGAGATCAGATAGAAGTGTTTAAAATATTGAATGGTTATGAAAATATTGATAGAAATATGTTTTTTTCAGTTAAGAAAGATAGAAAGACTAGAGGACATGAAGTTACATTAGTAAAGGAGCAGTGTAGATTAGACGTAAGAAAGTTCTCATTTTCACAAAGGACTGTGAATGAATGGAACAGATTATCTGATGATTGTGTGGGTGCTAGTAGTGTGAATATGTTTAAAAAAAAATCGACACATACCTCAGAAGGGCTGGATATATGTAGATAAAAGGGTTGGACTCTCGATAAGCCAAAGGGCTTCCTTGTCCACCTGCAATCTAGAGTAAATTCTCTGGATGGCAATCTTGTTAAATCTTGTCTTGTTAAATGATACGCGACGCATTATTTTAAGTTGATTTGCGTGTATATTTCATTCTGATCGTTTAGTTGTTGACCACGATTTACACCAGTACGAATTACATGTAGCATTGTAGTGCACGGTTTCTCAATTTTCCTGATAGCACAATGATAATTAATTTCCGTTACCGCTTCAATACAATGTTCAGCATCATTGAAATGTATCATTATCGTTATGAATGGACACCTTCATTATCATTACACTGTCAATATCATTAAAATGACTCCAACCCAGGAAGAAACAACCGAGTATTTGTCAATAAAGACAAAACACTGTTTTTGATATACATTAACCAATGGCCGTTACCTCATTGACAGGCTGTAGTGAATGAATGTGTATATGCTCCACTCTTTTTTCTTTCTTTCCTTCAAAGACTTCAGGACTTCAAAATCATAACACACACCACACACCATACACCACACATAACATATTACACACCACATACCACACACCACGCACAACATATTACACACACCACTCATAACATATTACACACCACACACCACACACCACACACCACACAGCACACACCACACACCACACACCACACACATGTGCACACCAACCCACCTCCCACACTTACCTCCCCTCCATACATACATACAATGTATCTTTACACATACGTACGTACGTTCGTAGATACGTGTATATGTACCGCATGCGTGCATAAAAATGTAAGAACGCACACGCGCGCACAATCGCCCAAGCACACGGGCGGGCGCGCACAATCGCCCAAGCACACGGGCGGGCGGGCGGGCGGGCGGGCGGGTGGGCGGGCGGGCGGGCGGGCGGCGGGCGGGGCGGCGGGCGGGCGGGCGGGCGGGCGGGCGGGCGGGCGGGCGGGCGGGCGGGCGGGCGTGGGCGGGCGGGCGGGCGGGCGGGCGGGGTCAATATACAGTTAGTTTTCCCATTGGCGACCATGTTAACGTTTTGTCTGATTATAAGAAAATGTGATCTACACAATTTCTTAAGCTTCTCATCTGCGGTTATCATCATCTCATTGACATGCTGACAGATTTTAAAACAAATTGCATATTTACAGCTCTCATAAAATGCCTGTATGTGTGACATCCGTCAATATTTACGAATGCTGGCAAGCATTACTCCGCCAAAGGGTCAAACAGGCAAATCGCTGCCAAATATCCTTCCGCTTATTCAAATCATCTATAAATCTACCATTTTACAGTCAACATCCTCTACAATCACACCTGAAAATATATCTATTCAAACGCACTTAGGTCAGAACATTTGAATTTTATTTGAATTTTTTTTCTCAAAAACCTCTGCACTGTGTAGCATGACCCCAATTAGACATGTCAATTTTTGAGAAAAAATTTGAAACTAACCAATTTTATAGGCGCCTACAGTGTATATTACAAGCACTCTGCAATTTTATTTTTGGTAATCCCTCCACGTGCTTGTGTTTTATGCACATTTCAAAGGTGCCACCAAACTTGCCAAGGCATCAGGAAAATTAGCACTTCACTGCTGGACAATTTGTAATCCAGCACAACATTCTCAGGTGGCACGTATGAACTCCTGGTGCAGTTTTCCAGAAAGTCCAATATGTGTTTTATAAGAATTATCAATTCAGCCAGTTAACTCCTTCTACAATCACACCTGAAAATCTGTCTACTCAAATGCACTTATGTCAGAACAGTGAATTTTGTTTTAAAATTTCTCAAAAGAATATTTCTGCTCCTACTCAAACCTGTGATTATATTTCTGTGAATTTTTTCCTGTGACTTTATTTCCGCCCATAATCCCCATAGTGCCTTTACATCACAGCCTGCTCCCAACTTTATATATTACAAAAAAAGTTATCAGAATAATTTGTAATAAGAATTCACTAAGTCATACTAATGCACTAATTTGTGATCTAGGCATTCTTAAACTTCACGACTTAATAAAATTAAGAGTTTCTATCGTAATGTTTAAAGCTAACAATAAAGTGTTGCCTGATAATCTGATAATTTTTTTGTCAATGTAAAATATACTACACAGTATGTAACACGCCAGAGGAATACATTGAAACATGTATATGAACGAACTACTTTAAAGAATAAATGTATATATCTGTCTATTGTGTTTTTGAGAACTGCAGTCGGCATATAAACCTATATGTCAAATTTCTAAAAACAGCAGCACAGTTAGGTAAATTATTGTTAACAAACATTTCACTAGCACTAGAGTATCTGTCATAACCTAACACCATTCGAAATATATTATTGTAAGAGACATACAATTTCCTGATAGCATAGTTATGAAAATTCCACCATAGATGGGCAGTATACATAGGTGAGCAAACAGTAGTAAACAATGTCTTCTTTACATCATTTGAACACATATTAAATTTTCTTATGATCATGTTGCCGTGTGCATACAACTGGCGACATTGTCTAGATATATCATTTTCATCTAGCAGACTATTTGAAATTATATGACCCAAATATTTAACAGATTCTACCTCACATAGTTTGTCGTTATCAAGCATAAAACTTTGAAATTTAACATTATTACAGCTCTTGTTTCTAATTATCATGACCATACTCTTTTTGGCTTTGTACCTTATGTCATGAGATAATCCATATTGATCACACACGGTGAGAAGGGTCTGTAATCCCCTGCTGGACGGACAAAATACTACAAGATCATCAGCATACATAATATTATTTATATAATTATATCCTATATAACATCCTACATTGCAACCATTAAGTACAGTGGATAAACCATCCACGTAAACACTGAACAAATAGGGGGATAAAATACCTCCTTGTCTAACTCCATTACACACATAAATACTGACAGACACATGACTACCCCATCTTACACACATCTGTTGGTTCGCATACCAAAACACTAGAATTCTAACAATGTAACCAGGAACATTTCTGTCAATTAGCTTTTTAAAAAGTACAGTATGGTTTACACGGTCAAAAGCCTTAGATGCATCAAGAGAACACATAAACAAACAGCTATTTAAGGCTTGATATTTAGCAATAACCTCTTTTAGTACATAAATGCACATGTCAGTGCCATGCTTCTTTTTAAAACCAAACTGGTTGTCACTGGTTGTTAAAAAGTCATCCATTCTGCTGAGCAAGATTTTTTCAAAAAACTTTAGACATAACACTTGCCAGTGGTATTGGCCTGTAGTTGTCTGTACTGTTTATCTTGCCGGATTTATCCTTAATTATGGGCACTAATATAACATAAATAATAGAACTTGGCAGTACGCCATGCACCAACAGACCTGTGAAGCATATTGACAGTAAAGACAGTATGCGTTCACTGCAGTACAGTACTTCAGGTACTCTGCATACACACCATCAAGGCCCCAACTCTTGTTACAGTCAAGGTTTCTTATAGCATCCTTGATATCTTCAGGTAACACTCTAATGCTGCTCTCATAACTAACATCAAATGCTAGGGTTTTGGCACTACTGTTAATTACACAATTAAACATGTCACGAAAGTGTTGAATCCACATATTCACAATAGCTTCTTCACCACTGTTACCATTTATATTAGTTAACATATTCTTTAATTACTTAAGTTGTACCACAATGTGTTTACTATAATGCACGTGTTGTATTATTGATATTGGGAGAAAGTGCCAAATAAGCAGTGCGCTTCTACTTTCTCCATTTCCACTTGAATTTTGTTTTAATTTATAATGTGTAATATGTTGAATTATGATATGTTATGTCCTACTGGAAATAAAGAATTGAATTGAATTGAACTTAATTCATTTTTATATGTTTATTCATTTTTAGGTTTTTAAATCTCAGTTTATTTCTTCGTCCATTGTTCGTCTCCATGTCGTTGTTGGTAAACCTATTTTTCAATTTCCTTCTGAGGACCAGGTCATTGCAGGCCTTGTTCCTTGGTGTGTCGGTTGGGAATTCGGATACGGAAACTATAAATCACTTGTCAGTTGTCATTTTTCACGCTACGTAAACGATATCCACTGAGCGAGTTTAATGATAACTTGTTTGTTTGTTTTCACAAGTACGTCGATTGCCAAGCTGCGCTGTGGTAACACAATGCTGTCATTTGATGTGCAAAAATACCAACGACTTTTTAGTGTAGCATTACCTGACAAGTTTTATTAGGAATCGCATCCAATGCACGGGGCGTCTCAATATTATAGAAGTTATTCCTTTAGCAAAGAAATCCTTTGGAATATTCTAAGGATTTTTACGGATGGTTTTAATAGAATAGTTTGTAGTATATAATTTTTTTTATAGAATTCTATAGAATTATGTAGAATTAGATAGTCCACTATAGTTTCCCATCGAACGTTTTATTATGTTCTGTTGGTTTGTAATGAAATATATAAATTAATATAGAAATCTGTAGATGTATTAATGTGTTTTGATAAGTGTAGGGATCGACGCAGTTGGAAGAGAAAGACCAGTACACAGTAGAATGAGTTTGTTCATGTTAAGGTTGACCGGGCTCTGCTAGCAGAAGATCGGTAAATAAATATTGTTATAAAATAATAAAAATAATAATAACAACAACAATAATAATAGTTAGGACAAACGTGTCTATAATATTAGATAAACTACTAATATGTATTACGTGACGCTAGTCTACGTGACACCACGTGTACGTGACGCCCCCTCTACGTGACGCCCGTGCTGATGACAGGTCCATTGATGGCTGTCAGCTGGCGCGAGTCGGAAGTAGCCGTTCCCCGTGAGCCTGGCGGGATGAGCGCTGCATGAGCCGGCCTAGGCGTGCAGCTGTAACTCACACCTCACGGCGCCGTGTCGGGGCGCAGCGAACTCCGACCTGGGCTAGATACGGCGGCCGCTTCCAATGTTGCATCGTTGACAGTTTATACCCGTAACCGTCGCTGTCTCCGACGGTAGTTGACGTCTCTCTCTCTCTCTCTCTAGGCGGCCATGAGCGCCGGGTAGTGGTAGCCGACTCAAGTCGAGTCGTTGTAGGTGTCGGAGTTCTCGCACAATGGAGTCGACGTCGCTAACTCGGGTTGTTCTGCCTGGACTGCTGCTGTGTCTCGGCCTTGCGTTGGCCCCCTGTCAGGGTAGGTACTTAAGGGTCGCTCGTTAAGTTTCTGTGTCTATAGTGTTCCTTACAAGTTATGCCATTCGCGTAAGAAACTTCATACAATTGCAATATGACGTGACAGTCGGTTGATACATCAGACATGATCCGTGTCAAGACTCGGTTGTCTGAGTTAAAGATAAGTTTGACTTTTTGGTAACGACTTTTTCACCATGCAATGGAGTAAGTAAATAAACTATGACAGGGTCGCATAACTGCATGGATGCAACCCCCCAGTCGTGACGTAGGGAGTTGTTTGCAACACGTGACTCAAAGGCGCTACCTGCGAAGCAACGTACCGTTCGTGTCTAGGATGGCATAAGTAATAACGGCGTTATTAACGAAGGCAGCGTTATCAGTGCTGTAAATATAGACATAGACAGTATTAGCGGTGCTACAAGTCCCAAGAGGGATGTTTCTCAAGGGAGAGACAGCTGCATGTAACGACCCTGGAGCAGTGACCATGGATAGCGAACTAATGTCTCTGCTTAGGTACTTCTGAGTTCGCCTGCTTACACTTTCTATAAAGTAATGACATCGCATGTCGGAGCAGGCAGCGATGAAGTGTGACGTCTTGAGAATAAACTTGACATCTGACATCGTACAGTTTGCTAGTGCTACCAAAAATGTATGTGCTACACAGACAATATAATATTATATAGGCCCAAGTCGTCGTTGCCATCACTCTCTGTAGGTTACGTATACTGGTGCGCGATGAGAGGCTGATTGCAATAGATCATCTTGGTGATGACTAAATAGAAGACAGCCGTTTACACTCGCCTTAGAACAGCATTGCCTACAAATATTAGTTTTATATTTCAATGATAGTGAGTCAATGGCAATTGCGATTTAGTTCTAGGAAAAACAGAACATTAACTTTGTATAGGCAACCTGGAACATTATTGGTATGCACACACATACTCAATAAACACGTACGTGCGTCATATCTGTAATAATTCTTATAGACATATTATAACCAAACTGACTTCGTGATAACCATGTATAAATACAAAATTATGACGTTTGTCAGATGAAATTCATAACATCACAGGACATTATAATTATTATTATTATTACTGTAAAATCGCCCGATG
Organism: Paraescarpia echinospica; assembly: GCA_020002185.1. NCBI lineage: Eukaryota > Metazoa > Annelida > Polychaeta > Sabellida > Siboglinidae > Paraescarpia > Paraescarpia echinospica. The sequence goes on from CM034540.1 coordinate 17,429,199, forward strand.
TTAAACACTTATGTTCAGGCTATCAATTATTATAATGTTACAGTACAGTGTCTTCTGTTTCGTTACAGTATGCTGATGACTTGCAAAAGAATACACACATAACGTCAGGTTTACTTGATTTACTGACTGATTGATTTATTGACTGATTGGTTGATTGATTGCTTGACTGACTGACTGATTGGTCGATCGATCGATTGATTGATTGGTTGGTTGATTGATTTATTGATTGGTGTCAATATAGGTGCAATGGGAACACACAATAGACGGCACTACTCAGAATGGACACTTTCAACTGCCGTAGGTTAGACGGCGAGACGTTAGCATACAATATGGCGGCCTTTGGCAAGCAGACATCATCTTAGCGGTTGAGCTAGATAAGACAAGGACGCATCCCCATCTTGCGTTGCTTTTTTCCGCCACTTTCTATCAGGTGACTTGCGGGAGGCAAATAGCACAGATAAAAACGCGAAATGAGTAGCATATATTTGTGTAATGGAGTACTTGTGAATCGGCGTTGGTAGTGCGAACTGCAGTGAAGCAGTTCCTTCTGTCAAACTCAAAGGTTGTCAGGGCACAATTACGGTATTGTGTTATTTCCAAAGTCAGGTAGTTCCGTTTTGTTCAGTTGACGAATTTGCCTACGTCACCATCATGGGCATTACACCCGTCAAGTTTTGTGTACCAATTTATGTTGCACAATATCAAAAATAGATAAGCGAGCGGAAAATGAACAGCTGAAAACACGTCCAAAAAGGCTTTTTTGAACGATTGCTAGTTACGGTTCGTACTATCCCAACGATCTTGATATCGTTTGAAAGCTTACGCGTTCTGCTATTCAGCCATACGACTGGTTTCCAGATTATCATTCCTAAATTAACTATAAACGGACCTACAACCGTGCCGTTTCCGGTGTCTTAAACACTGCGAACGATGTTGTTTTGTCGACACAGTTCACCAATCTACCGATTAAGGCACCAGTATCTGATTTCTTGCTATAAGTTCCACCCACTTTTAAACGGCGGCTAAACTGACATATTCGAAATAGGCGTGACGTCACAATCGTGTATATCAACCAAACAACGCAACGAATTTTCACCCTTAGTTTCCGTTGGTTGGCGTACATTATTGTGACATCACGCCGATCTAGAGATATATCGGTTTCTCTGTCATCAAAGCACGTCAGTATCGCCGCCTTTTAAAAGTGGGTGAAGCTTGTAACATGGAATCAAGAAATTGCGAAGTGCGCATGTCTGAACCTATAGAAACGAGGAAAACAGCGCCGCAATCGGAAGATTAGTGTACTGAGTACCCACGGCCAGCATAGTTCGGAACCATACAGAACACCGAAACAGGCATGATTGTAGGTCCGTTTATAGGAGTTCTATAAACGGTTACCTGGAAATCTAGGTGACGCTAGAATAAGAGAAAGTGCATCCTTTTAAATAATGCCAAGATCGTCGTGATCGGACGAGCCGTGAGACTGCTAGCGACAGTAGAATTTCATGTTTTGGGCGTGTTTCGAGTTGTTCATTTTTCGCTCGCTTATCTATTTTTGATAATATGCATTATGGATAATCTCAGAACGTCGATGTTCGATGTCAAACGAAATTACTTTCATCTGGCCTCAACCCCCTATCCCAGACGGAAATTAGTAAACATTGATATGATGATAAGAATATATTAACAGTGTCGGTCCGAAGCGTAAGATATCGATGACTGAAACCAGACGAAACTGCCTCTGACCTCTCCTCTCACAAACGAAAGTAATTTCGTTTGATATCGGACATCGACGTTCTGAAGTGATCCCTTACATTACAAGGATGTCGTGACATGTGCTAAGTCAATCTTTTCCGAGTGCAGTTTTTGCTTTGAAAAACTTTGCTGTATGTTTTTATCGCAAATAAAAATATTTCGAGCCAGAATGTTCGGCATCCATTTTGATGGTTTGACGGACCTTGGTGTTACAGGTAATCTAGGTCACGTGATGGATAGGTCAATTACGCAATAATACCATTATCACGGTGACGTCACAACGCTTTTTAGTAGTTTTAGGGCCTACCTTTCAGCCCCGTCAACAATGTAAAGATTCATTACATTTACACGCATCGAATTGCCAACAGGTGCTATTCACATGTACTCCAAATTACATACACGAAAATATTTTAATCAAATTGAAAACTGGCTTAGCATCATAGAATGCAGTTGTTGGCAAACTATTAGGCTGATTTGACTAACTGTGTTTTGAGAACGTAACCAACATATTGCAAATACGTCTTCAAATCCGCATCATAATGCATTATCACGCTGACGTAATTTCAAACATAGAGGGGTCTATACGTTCCCTAAATTGATACCAGTACACAAACTTACTTTCTTGGTTAATGTAGGAAATAAAACTTATTATTATTATTAATTTATTAAAAGGAGTTTGTTCTGTGACCTGGGATCAACCAACTTTATTGTTTATAATCTGAAAACACAGGCACTATAGACCTGTCTTCAACATGTTTATTCTAACTTAAGAACATTCTTATTAATTATAGTAAAAAGTGGGACTGACCACCTTCCTTTAATAGAGGATGTAATCGTGGTCTGATCCCCGCAGTATTAGTTGGTGGAAGTGAACATGCAATGGCGCCCAGCCGTAGCTTGGTACAGTCGTAATTAATGGTCGTAATGTATGCAAACTGCGTGCTCATCAATTACAAGACCCGGAACTACAACTTAACACTTAACGCTAAATTATTGGTCCACCTTAGCTTCTAAACATAGTCGACAGCCTGGAACAAATGATGTGTTATGGTAAACGTAATAGCTTATGGAATCATTGTTAATAAGACGAGTTGAATTGATTCCTCCACGGGTAATGTGAAAATACTGACGGATTTTTTAGATGTCCCTCAACCGGCAATATATACAAAGAACTAAACTACTTTAAAATACATCTGAACTACTTCCATAAAGAACGGTGAATTAGTGGAATAAAATTAATAATAATATAGATCATGTAAATGATGATGATGATGCTGACGTCATCATGTCCAAGGTCTATCTGTCGACATTTATGTTTTTGTAAAAAAATACTTTTTTTTCTGGATTATTGCACACTAGAGCATGCTTCAAGACTTGTGAGTTCTACGGAAAAAATAAGCTCGCCTTCGATACCTCCTGTTGATCAGATAGTTGCGTACGGCGTACCCTTTATGACTTCTTGGCAGGTGTGTAAAATGATGACAGGGCGGAGCGGTTTCTTACTCACCCTGACTTTTTATACTTGACATCTGTCTGAGTCTGTTTATAGCCCATACCTACAAATCATTGTGGGAGGTGGAAACGGGTAATGCCGGCCAACAGGGCACTGGTAAAACTAGGTAGGCCAATCCCCTGCCTGGTGGAATCAATGGATAACAGAATTATCAACGACAACCTTAAGCCAACACGACTTGGGGGAGGAAGGACCTTCAGTTCTGATTTCACGTTCACGCGAAATGCACAAATACAAACTAGCCATACTAGGGCTATGAGAGACGAGATGGATCCAGTCAGGACAGACCTAGCTTGCATCTAGAGAAACAGTATTGTACTCAGGCCGTGACAACGATAATGCACCACACACGCAAGGAGTGGCACTTATGCTAAACAAGCAGCCACAGAAGGCAGTGATCAGCTGGGAGCCAGTTAGTGCGAGGATCATCAGTGCCAAACTCAAGACAAAACACCGAAGAAAAAAATTAAATATCGTACAGTGCTATGCTCAAACCAATGATGCTGAAGAAGAAGCCAAGAACAACTTCCATGACCACTACAGCAGGTCACAGAAAAACAGAAGAACAAAGAAGTCACAATAGTGATGGGGGACATGAATGAAAAGGTAGGATCAGACAACGTAGGATACGAACAGATGATGGGCAAACATGGACTAGGGCAAATGAACGAGAATGGAGAAATGTTTGCGGACTTCTGTGCTGAACACAGCTTATCTATCGGGGGAAGGTTATTCCCACACAAAGCGGTACATAAAGCTACATGGGTATCACCGAACCATGTCAAAGAGAACCAAATTGACCATTTATGTATTGGAAAAATATTTAGATGATCGTTACTAGATGTAATAGTAAAAATTAGGGGCATATGCAGCATCAGACCACCATCTGGTAATAGCAAAACTACACCTCAAGCTAAAGAACTGTACCAACACTTCTAGTGGAAGAATTAAGTACAATGTAGAACTTCTCAATGATAGAAGAACAACACAAGCATTTCAACTAGTACTCTCCAATCGATACCAAACACTACAAGAGATGACTGAGGAAGAAGTTAGCGGCACTATTGATGTGCAGTGGCAACGTGTTAAAGAGACGTGGACCAAAACATGCGATGAAACATTAGAAAGGAAGAAAATACATCATAAACCATGGATATCAACTGAAACACTGCAGAAAGTTAAAGCAAGGAAGTGGAAGAAAGAAATACTCAACAATTGTTTTACAAGAACAGCAAAAGGCGTAGCACAACAAGAGTACTCGCAAGCAAACAAAGAAGTCCGATCAAGTGTAAGGAGAGACAAGAGGAAATTCACAGAGAATTTGGCTTGACAAGGAGAAGAGGCAGCATCTAAGAGGAGTATGTTGGAACATTACAACTAAAAGGTTAGCTGGAAAGTACAAACAAGTCAACAAACCAATTAAAGACAGAAATGGAAACCCACCCACAACAACAGAAGAGCAGATGAGAAGATGGGCAGAATACTTTGAAGAATTACTCAACAGGCCAGCTCCACTAAGCATTGCGGATATAAAACCAGCAGAGGAATTACTAGAGGTGAACAGTGACAAACCAACAAGGGACGGAATCAGGAAAGCCATCATGATATTGAATAATGGGAAATCTGCCGGGCCAGACGGAATACCTCCGGAAGCACTGAAAGCCGTCTTAAACACGTCAACTAATGTGCTTTATGGAATCATCGAGCAGATCTGGGAAGAAGCGGAGATACCGGAGGAGTGGAAAGAAGGATATTTAGTAAAATTACCAAAAAGGGTGATCTTTGATAATTCAAAAACTATATGGGAATTATGCTTCTATCTGTACCAGGGAATGTTTTAAACAGAACCATCATAGAGATGCTAAAAACAGCAGTTAACTCAAAAACTGAGGGATCACCAGGCAGGCGTCCGACAGGAAAGATCGTGCACTGCCCAGATTGCAACCCTGCGCATAATAATTGAGCAGTCTATAGAATGTATACATACATTTTATAGACATTGAAAAAGTTTTCGACAGCCTAGACCGTGACGTCATGTGGAAGTTGGTGAGATATTACGGAATTCCAGAGAAGTTCATCTCCATTATCAAAAGCACATACAAGGGAATGACCTGTAGAGTCCTGCATGAGGGAAATACCACAGACAAGTTCGATGTAAAGACAGGTGTGAGACAGGGATGCATCCTATCACCATTTCTCTATCTGATGGCTATTGACTGGATCATAAGAACACCTTCGCAAGGAAGACACAATGGCATACAGTGGACTTTATGGGGAAAACTAGATGATCTAGACTTTGCTGATGATGTGGCTCTTCTTTCACACAACCAAACCAATTGCAATAAAAATATCACTGATAGAAACAACTGCAACCACTGTTGTTTTTCTCGTCGTTCCCTGTCTCCAGGTGATGCTGGCTTGGATACGTCGGCATTTTCTTTTCTTTCTCTTCCTCCTCATTGCACTTGCACTACTTTCTCTACCACCCTTCACCATTCTCCTCGGTCTTTTGCTATTTTCGTCCATTCCCCTTTCCATTCGTCCAGGTCTCTCTTCACGCAATCCCCCCACCTCAGTCTCGGTTACCCTCGTCTTCTTTTTCCCTCCACTCTCCGGGCATCTGTTTTCTTTGCCATCCGCTCTTCTCCCATTCGCTCCACATAATATTATCATGCCCAATTCAACCGACTTCTCACTAACTTCTTCTTGAAACTTTCTTTCTCATCAACATCTTCCTTCAGCTCCTCCACTCTTCGCTTATCTATTCTCTTTACCCCATAAGCCACCTTAGGACTAAATGTGAACAAAGGTAAAACCAAGATCATAACAATCACTGGCAAGAACAACAGTCCAATTGTACTACAGGGAGAAGTCCTAGATGAAGTAAAGACATTCACGTATCTAAGAAGTGTAGTGGACACAAATGGAGGAACAGATAGTGATGTCAGAGCTAGGATAAAAAAAGCAAGAGCAGCTTACATTGTACTAAACAAGATATGGAAGTCCAGAGAAATCTCAATATCAACAAAGTTACGCATTTTTAACTCAAATGTTAAGGCCGTGCTAATGTATGGATCGGAGACATGGCGTACTACAAAATCATGCTACACAAGCTCCAGAGTTTCATAAACAAATGTCTAAGGAAAATTGTAAAGATATGGTGGCCAGAAACAATCAGTAACAAAGCACTATGGGAAAGAACCAATCAAGAACCAATCGAACACCAAATCAAAAGGAGGAAGTGGAGCTGGATAGGCCACATGCTCAGGAAACCTGCAACTCACATCACAAGACAGACACTGACATGGAACCCGCAGGGGATAAGGACAAGGGGAAGACCAAGAAACACCTGGCGCAGGGAGGTAGAAGCAGACATGACAAAAGCAGGATGGCTAGAACTGGAAATAACTGCCCAAAAAGTGTCCGGTGAAAAAGAGTTCTTGATGGCATATGCTCCACCAGGGAGTGAAAAGGGTTAAGTCAAGTAAGTCATCTGTCTGAGTCTGTTTATCAGCATCGTGTTCTTTGTTGTACGACAAAGATGTTGTGCGGTGTTGCGTCAAATCTGCCCACTGTGATACTTATTTACGCTGGTGTTCTCTCAGCTGTATGATTGAGTACCTAGCAATAGACGGTATGGGACATATTTAATACATCAAAACGCTAACTGAGATGTACTGCAAGTGTATTTCTTCCTAAGTACCATGGTCCATTCGCCTCTTTCTGTGTTCGCTAGTTTCCTTGAATCTTTGGCATGTATTTGAAAAAATTGATAACTATTTACTTTTATCAGTTGGCAAATTGTATTACGATGCTAAGATAAACTATTGTAACAGCGATAACACTTGCCTTGGTTTGTTGCTCCGTGCTTGCTAATTGTGAATGAATAATCTTCGCGCAGTAAAGGCTGGATTCTTCCAAGAGAATTCGAACTGGTATTGTAATGAACAGATCTGCCTGGGCGTGAAGTGTAACAGAGACGCTGACAAGATAAAAAAAACAAAGAGAACAGACCAGCAGCGCGTAACGGTGCTCAGATAGAATGTCAAAGATACTGACGTCTCGCGAAAAAAGATGAGCATTTGTGTGTGGCCATTCAAAAGTTATGTAGGGTCTACTCCCTTGATGTTGCAAAGCATTATGCAATGCTGTCGCATAACACCACAGCCGTATGCAATGCGCGTCACGGGGGACAATGTCAGAAAACATGTACATTCCTCAACTGGTAGACACAGGTTCGAATCATGTAAGCGTTTTGAACCTTTATACAAATTCGTTAATTCCACGTTCCTCCAGTTCACTCTGCTGTATTAATGAGTACCTCTGCTATCGACAATGATGGATGTTTGTGTACAAATAGTCATCGCGCATTAATTGCAGCTTCCCAGAGAAGTCAAGATGGTGTTCGATTGAACAGATCTGCCAGGGAGTAAAGTGCAAAGCGCATTGAGCAGTTCTAAGTATTGGATACATATATAAGAACTTACCTTTTATCAATTTTGAGACAAGAAACATGTTTTGTGTCTCTTAGGATGATTTATTGTACAGTTCTGTCGCAACATATTTTATCATGGAATGGTCACGTTGAAGTTGATTCCTCAACAGGGGTTACTGGTTTAACACATCACGAATCCTGTTTTCTCCATATATATATATATATATGGAGGAAAAAAAAAATATATAATATATTGTGTAAATATTAAGTAGGTATCCGCACATACATACCAACTTTTGCGAATCACCCGTAGGTCTTACGGATTTTCTAAGATTTGACGGTCTTACGAGCGTAGGACAAATTCCTTACGGCTTGCACGCGTTTTCGTGTATTTGACTGTTTTAATATTATTATTTTACATGACTCGTTATCGTCTAACTAAATGATCCTTCTAATCCAGTATAAATCAGCACATTTTTTACCAAACCCGGACATTTTGATTAAAAAGCCAATTTTTGTTTTAAGATGACCAGTAGTGTTTCCTGAACTTCCAGAAAAAAAACGACCAAATTCAACCCTGGGGAACCTCGATTTTTAGTCCTTTGGGCCGAAGGTCCAAGAGACTATTGCCATCACTCTTCGTCCGCCGTCTGCCGTTAGCTGGCGTATCTCAGAAACTGTTCAGCAATTTTTATTTTTATTTTGCATAGACGTATTTTAGGGTGCTGCCACTATGCACGATAAATCTGTATTTGATTTAATCATTCTAAAGACCCCATAGGGCCCCCAAGGGCCAAAAAAGCTGGTAATTTGTAACATTTTGCCGATTTTTTCAAACACTGTTCAGCAATGTTTTTCTAATTTTACGTAGATGTATCTTAGGGTGCTGCCACTATACACAAGAAATCTGTATTTGATTGAATCATTCTAAGGGTACCTCAGGGGCTCCCAAAGTGCAAAAGTTTTACATTATCTAGTGATGTGGTTTTGAGAAGGGCTCTTGAGACCACCCCCAACAGTAGATGTTGTGTATTGTGCCAGAAACTGTGCCCGGCCTCACTCCACTCTGCATTGTTCCATTGAGACCTTGACTAATCTTTAATTGATCACAGGCAGAGCAGACACATTTAACCCCTGTTAAACTCAGTTGCCTGCAGCTTTTAAACTGTATCTTCACAACTATTGATTTTCTATAATTGCAAGTTCTTTTTATTTTGATGTTCATTTAATTATTATAAAATGGTGTGACTGTGGTGTATATTGGTAAAAGGTGTATTGTCACCTGTAGATGACAGACATAGAAAATTAATATTCTGGACAACTAGAGTGAAATATCCTACATTTTATTGATATCAAATGCATTCTACGGTTCTGTTTACACTTGCCATGTCTTGTGTAGACATGGTACTATGTAAATCAATTGTATCAATATAGACTAATAATTACAGATTCACAATATAATTGACACCTGAAACAACCAAATGTCAACCATTAGAAGAGTTGACATAGTTCCGCTATACACAAGAAATCTGTATTTGATTGCATTATTCTAGTGTCATCAGCATATAGTAGAACATACATTTTAAAGAAAATCCATTTGCATATACACCTGTATAATATAAAACTTCAACAGACGTTTTCTTCATTTTCACTTTTTGACCCTTACCATGTTCAATGCTCCATAACTTCGCCAATTTTTGTAGCAGTCATAATTTTTTTTAAACCGTGTAAAGCACCCTACCCAACCTTTATAAGAATGTAAGAAAACAATGTTACCATTTTTCAGACTTATCACTCATATGGTCAGCCGGGGTCACATTTCCTTTTTATTGGCTTTCCATACATGGATGCAAATGAGTTTTGGCGCACTGACTTCCACTGGCCAGAGGATACTTGTGTTGATTTGTATTTTATGTATCCATTAACTCGCTAATATAAGAAATCAAGTGTTTGCCACAAGATTAGATCTTGCCATTGTGTATCGAAAGCCAATGTTTTAAAATCCAAACACGAGCGATAATATCACATATATATTAATTGGACCAAAATTCGTAGTATTCAATAGAACAACCCGTTTTCGTAAACCCCCTCGACATTTTATGCAATGGATCTATATTCTAAATAAATAACAGCTATTGTATTAATTACTTGCTTGCAGATTGTTAGAACAGAATACGATTATCAAACTCACTGTTTGATGTGTGCTACGGAACTCAATGCCGAAGATGTCTATCGTCATCCCAAACGAAGTACTCGGGTATACAATATCGAAGAAATCCACCTGAAAATCACAGATCAGAAGTACGGAGACATCGTTCTCAGGAAGTCAGACCGAATGAAAACCTTCGCAGTTATGAGGAAAACTGTCAAACTGAAAGATGGAAAAGAAGTGCGCATGTCGTCGACGGAGCTGTACCAGAGACTATTGGCCAGGGCATATACTTCTGGACCACCAGATCGCAGTGTCTTCTCACATGAGGTAGCAGCCACAGTTGTGGATGGATGTGCCATTTTGCATCAGATACCCTGGCCAAAGACAGGTACCTTTCATTTGTTCATCTAATGTGATGTATGTTCTACACTTGGCAGCACACGATAGGGCCTGGTTCATAGTGTTCGACAGCTATGAAGTGCTCACGACCAAGGAACCCGAACAGAAGGGACGTAAATTGGGCAAGACCATTTCCGCTGATGTGTTGTTTGGACGTAACACTCCAGCGCCTTCAGACAAACGTAGTTTTATTTCAATCAAGCACAACAAACAGCAACTCATTAATCTACTCTCGACTTACCTGCTGAAAAAGGTATCGAGGTGCGTCACGCTGGCGAGGAAGGAGATGCGGATACTGCAATTGCGAAGTGTACCCTAGAAGTTGCAGAATCCTACGTGAACGTATGTGTCCGTTGTGATGATACAGATCTGCCTGTAATCCTGCTTTAACATGCGCCTGAGAAATCCACCATTTACATGCAAACCAAGCAAAGACTTACACCGCAAGTGCTTGCCATCTGTAAGTGTTTGCCATTTGCAAACGTTATGTCTGGCTGTTGCATAACGTCAGCTATCTACGGTATTGGCAAAGTCAAACACATGAAAATTTTAGGATCTTCAACAGAGCTGAGAACATCCGTTGCCATATTCGGCAGTAACACTGCATCGAGCGCCGACATTGCAACAACCAGGGAGCGGCATATGGTTTCGATTTATACAAAAAGCAACTCAAATGTACGTCTCGACGATCTACGATACTTGCACATAATTTCATCAACGTATTTCGCCATTGAAAGAATGCCGCCGACAAGTCGAACATGCTACTTCCATTCACTCAGCGGGCACCTACAGGTTTCTACTTGGGTTAATCTGAAGACAGTATTGGACACCAAAAAATAGGGCTTCCACTGTGACGCACACTCAGTAGTGCCCGTCATCACAGACAAAGAACCAGCATCCGAACATCTTAGCCTTCGGTAAGTTGTAAACAAGATTTAACAAACCTGATTATGTGGTAGAATATATAGGAGATAAAGTAACAACCATCAAACTTCTTACCTATGATAATATCTGTGTAAGCCAGCACTCGCTAGATGTTTTGATTAGGTAGCATTGTTGTTAAAACTAAGCAAGGGCGATAGTCTGGCGGCGTAACGTAACGTAATTGATTGTATTTAAATTAGGTCACTACCGGTAATGTTAGCGTTCGTGACAGGATAAATAGTCGGCTGTGTAACTGAAATTTGTAACCTAAAGTGTGCTGTAGTACACAGGAAACAGTCTTTATCAAGACTAAGTTAGTTAAGTTATTAAATAAATTCTGATCGGGATATGGCGCCTTGCAAACGGGAAGTGAAGGCAAAGCGACACTTGGTGTGTGATCACTGCCACAGCTGGGTAGATTTTGCATTGTCCGGCTGTGGGAAGTCATGGGCAGAAACCATGGAGGAAGGATTCACCTTTCAGTATTGGGTGTTGGAAGGTGGAGTGTCTGCAGAAGGAGATAGTTAGGTTGACAGTTATTGTGAAGGGAATGGAGATGGGAATTAGCAAGGAGGCAGGTCGAATGGAGAGAGACGAAAGGGAGAGAGGTGAGAATACTGCAAGACTGAAGGAGAATAGCAGTGGCAAGAAGAAAGACTGAGGAAAGGAGATTGAGAGGAGGGAAGGTGATTGGAGGGGAAGACATTGGAAAATCGACAACAGAAAACGTGACAAGCGTGAAGGTGACAGGGAAGAAAGTGACCGTAGAGAAGGAGGGAGAGAAGATGGGACGGGAGAGGAAAGAAGAAAATGAGATGGGACGAAAGATGAAGGGACGAAAGGAAGTGAGAGCAAATGTGATAGAAGAGAAGTCGATAAAAGGGACGCTGACAGGAGGAAAGGTGACAAGAGAAAAAGCGACAGGAAAGAATGGATCGGAAGAGAATGGGACAGGAGAGAAGACGACAGGGGGGAAAGACAACAACCAGACAGATGCAAACCGAAGAAGGAGCTATTCTAAGGCAGTGATTGAGGGGGCAATGAGGAAAGAGAGGGTGTTTATGGGCGACTCCATTATGAGAAAGACGGACAAGACACTGAGCGAGGGAAAGACGTCGTTGCTTGTCTACCGGGGGCTAGAATTGAACATGTCACTGACAGGGTAGAGAAGGTATTGGGACATGGCAAGGGGGGGTCTATACTGGTACATGTAGGAACAAATAATGCAGACAGGGAGGGAACAACTGCGATAGTACAGAAGTATAGACAGTTAGTGAGGAAGCTAAAGAAGACAAGAGTTGAACAGGTTATTCTGTCAGGAATTTTGCCAGTAATGGGAGGAAGGGGGGCAACGTATAGAAACTGCAAGAGGATGGCGATCAACGCACTAGTTCAGCAGATGTGTGAAGAAGAGGGGGTGGGATTCACAGATTTATGGGGATACTTTGTTGGGAGGGAAGATATGTACATGAGAGATGGCCTCCATCTTAGTGGAAAGGGGGCAGCAGTTTTCTCAGAGAACCTGCTGCGATCTGCTGACAGTGGGACAGGTTGCATCTATTTAAACTAGATTCGCAGGGGGGACTCACAGAAAAGCCTGAAAATGAAGGCATAGCTAAAGACAGCACAAATAAATCAGCAAATAATAGTCTGGAAAACTCTTCTGAAGCTGGATATAAATGTGTGTGTTTAAATGCAAGGAGTATAGTAAACAAAAGAAATGAACTAAACATTATGGTAGAAGATATTGACCCTCATATAATAGGTATAACCGAATCCTGGACCACCACCGATATATCAGATGTCAATTGGGATTGACAGTATATATAATGTTTAGAAAAGATAGAATAGGAAGAAAGGGAGGTGGAGTTATTTTATATATTAAAGAATCTATCCAGGCTTATGAAATAAAATTAGAAAGAGAAGCAGATTGCGAAGAAGCTGTTTGGTGTAACATAGTTACAGGTAACTCAACGTTAACAGTTGGGTTAGTTTATCGAAGTCCAAACATAAGCATAGAAGAGAATGAAAAAATACAAAACGCTATAAGGGAAGTAAGCAAACGGGACTGTATTATTATGGGGGATTTTAACCACGGGCATATACAATGGAAATCTCTTCAGAGTATGGGGAGTGAGGACCACAAGTTTTTAATGTTAGTTCAAGTTACTTTCCTTTCTCAACTTGTGCTAGAACCAACCAGGGGTGAGAATGTGTTAGACATAGTTTTGTCCTCACAGAATGAATTAGTTGACAATGTCAAGATACGTGAGCCACTGGGGAGTAGCGATCACAACCAGATACATTTTACCATCAAAGTAAAATCAGAAAGGAATAGTAAAAAGCAGTATAGGAGAAATTTCCACAAAGGAAGGTATAAGGACATGAGGAAATATTTAGCAAAGATAGACTGGAATAACACACTGCAAAATAAGACAGCAACAGAATGCTGGAATATATTAAACAGTGAAATTAAGTGCATAGTCGACAAATTTGTACCCTTCAAAAAACAAGGGAAACGGTCCAAAAAGAAACACTTATCGAAAGAAGCCATTAGAAAAATTAAGTATAAACAAATGATGTGGAAGTCATATAGATGTACTGGAAATGATGAAGACTACAACAGTTATAAAGAAGCACTTAACCAAGCTACAGCTGAAATTATAAATTCAAAGAGAAGCTATGAACAACAATTACCTAGTAATATAAAACATGACAGCAAGAGTTTTTATGCATATGTTCGAAGCAAACAGAAAGTTCAAGATAAGGTCGGTCCTCTAGAAGATAGTGCTGGAAATATAATATCAGAGGGATTCTTAATGGCAGAAGACTTGAATGAGTACTTTAGTTCATTGTTTACCAGAGAGGATATTAGTTCACTGCCAGTACCAGAGGCTAAGTTCAAGGGGGCAGATTCAGACTATTTAGGACAATTAATTGTAACCCCAGAAATGGTAGCTAAGAAAATAAGGGCTATGAAGGATAATAAATCACCTGGAGTGGATGGGATTCCGCCCAAACTACTATTGGAAATTGTAGAACAAATTAGCGTACCGCTTGCAACAGTTTTCAATTTGTCATTAGAAGAGGGAGTGGTTCCTTTAGAATGGAAAGAGGCAAACATTATACCGTTATTTAAAAAAGGTTCGAGAAACAAGTCAGAGAACTATAGACCAGTGAGTTTAACATCAGTAATTTGCAAATTATTAGAAAGATTAATTAAAGATCACATGGTGGATTTTCTTGTTAAACAAAACTTGATCAACCCATCTCAACGTGGTTTTTTTAAAGCGAGGTCATGCTTAACAAATATGTTATGTTTTTTGGAAGACATCACTAAGTGGGTAGATGAGGGATCACCAGTAGATATCGTCTACTTAGATTTTCAAAAAGCTTTCGACAAAGTACCACATCAAAGATTACTGCTGAAACTAAAGGCCCATGGCATAGGAAATGGTATAATAAACTGGATAGAACAATGGCTGATTGACAGAAGACAACGTGTAGTAGTTGATGGGGAGGCTTCAAACTGGAAATCGGTATTGAGTGGGGTACCATAGGGATCAGTATTAGGACCTATATTATTCTTAATATAATATATCAACGATTTGGATGATGAAATAACAAGCAAGGTGTTGAAATTTGCGGATGATACAAAAGTGTTTAGAAGGATTAAAAGTGATGGAGATAGACAGCATTTACAAGATGATCTTGACAAGTTGATCAAATGGTCTGAAAAGTGGCAAATGCTTTTCAATTTTGGGAAATGTAAATGCCTCCACACAGGACATGGGAACGAAGAGGTAGAATATACAATGGGGGGTACTGTACTAAGTACTACTGTAAAAGAAAAGGACTTAGGGTTTACCATTAGTGCTGATATGAAGGTTTCAGAGCAGTGCGGAATTGCAGCTTCAAAGGGAAATCAAATTCTTGGATTAATTAGGCGAAACATAACGTATAAGGAAAAAGAGCTAATAATACCGCTGTACAAAACAATAGTTAGGCCTCATTTAGAATATTGTATTCAAGCGTGGAGGCCATATCGCAGGAAGGACATAGATATGCTAGAAAGAGTACAGAGGAGAGCAACTAAAATGATACCAAAACTGAGGGATCTTAGTTACGAAATACGCCTAAAAAAATGCGGTTTAACAACACTAGAGACCAGGAGATCAGATAGAAGTGTTTAAAATATTGAATGGTTATGAAAATATTGATAGAAATATATTTTTTTCAATTAAGAAAGATAGAAGGACTAGAGGACATGAAGTTACATTAGCAAAGGAGCAGAGTAGATTAGATATAAGAAAGTTTTCATTTTCACAAAGGACTGTAAATGAATGGAACATATTATCTGCTGATTGTGTGGGTGCTAGTAGCGTGAATATGTTTAAAAATAAAATCGACACATACCTCAGACGGGCGGGATACACATAGATAAAAGGGTCGGACTCTCGAAAAGCCAAATGGCTTCCTTGTCCACCTGCCACCTAGAGTTAATTCTCTGGGTGGCAATCTTGTTAAATCTTCTACAAGAGATTCGTTGCTCTTGCAAGCGCCAAGATAACTTGTGTGCGTCTTGCAACTACTCAAAGAAGCGTCTTGCCTGTAGCGTCCACTGCAAATGTCAAGGACAGTGCGCAAACGGCCCAACTCTTGTACAGCTACCCGACAGTGACGACGATGACAATGCTGATGATGATGTTTAACAAATGATGTATTAGAAAATTACAGGTAGGACATTTATGATCTCTCCTAGTTATATTCAAATTTGAAAGCTATACCATTCACTGTTTGTGGTATAAGTGACATTCATGTGATCTTAGTTAAGATGTTAATTAAATCCAAAAACAACATTGCGTGCTATATAATAAATATATTACTAATTAATTGATTAATTAATTGATTAATTAAACTCCATCATTAATGTGTGGCTTAATAGACCAGTATACACATCATTACAAACGTATTAACCAATAAATGAAACAGTTAAAAAATATGATTAACAAACGCAAACAAAGTGTTACTTCGAAATTGGACCGAAACACCCCCAAACAATGATTGGGGTAAAAACAAAGTTCCCCAGGGTTGATTTTGGTTGGGTTTTCTTGGAAGTTCAGGAAACCCTACTAGTCACCCTAAAACAAAAATTGGCTTTTTAACCAAATTGTCCGTGTCATCGTCAATTTCTACTGGACTATTCCTGAATCGAGAAGCGACCATTTGTCCCGATCATTTTAGCGGAGTTTAATGCTCTAATCGAAGTCTCGCGAGATGAGAAGAGTATATCCCAGACTGCACTGCATATACCCTTTTGAGCATGCGCGGCAAACCATCTGGCGAAAATTCATACCGCGTGTAAATTTCGAAGAAGATGGAGAGTCCGGCGAAGAAGCGAAAACAGAAGCAGTATGCCGGGACGCATTAGTCCAGTTGCAATGGCCTGTTTAAAGGCATCATCAGTGAAAGCAAGTTAGGGAACAACTACGCATGGTGTAGTGTCTGTTGTCGAGATATTAAAGTGGCCGCCTCCGGCGTGTACGATGTTCGCGGGTACATTACATCCAAGACGCACGAGCGACAATTGATGTGTTCGCAAGTAACCAGCTTTTTCAAGCCCAAGTCTATGAACTCCGCCGACTCGACCACAAAAGCGGAGGTATTGCTTTCGTTCTTTGTGGCCTAGCACAATCTGCCCGCACTTTTGGCGGACCATTTTACCGACCTGGCCCGCTAAATCTTCTCAGATAGTGAGATCGCTAAGCGATTCAAGTGTAAGAGGACGACAACGACTGAAAAAGGTGACTTTGAAGACCTCCAGCTTCTAGAAGTCGATGCTGTCGTCACCGCAGTGGACGGCCATCAGCGGCGACTTGATCACATCTGGGGGGACGTGATGACGATGAATACGGCAATGGGGGAAGTGCGCTTTCCCACCCTTTACTCTGCGCGACTCGGAACGGACATTCTCCACACTAAGAAAAATACACACAAACTCTCACAACAATCTACACCCAGACACAATCACATCATACCTACAATGCAAACTCAACTTTGACAGCTGCTGTCATCAGTTAGAGGTGTCGCCGGCGATGCTCCGCTACGCAAAGCACGCGTGCTATGATAATAAGCTCGAGCACCTGTCTGACAAGTGAATATCAATAAAGAGAGTTATGTGAACAGGTGTTGTTGTTAATGCCGGTATATTAGATATAAGCTGTATTGTCCTTTCGCTATAATTGCAGCCCTTATGGATGTCTTATGGATTTTTGTCCGTAGTCTTACAGGTGTGAATCACTGAAGGTTGGCATGTATGCATCCGCAGTAGGTTGAATAACATGTGTTCACATTTGTTAAATTGGTGGAATGAAAGTTTACCTTCGTTGTCACATAGGCCTATATGGTAATTTGGCAAAGTCAGTTGCCGGGCCAACAATTAGCCTACAAACCATTGAACTTGTCTGCCACATGATTTTCGAAATTCGTTGAAAACATCAACACAGAAATGTATTCATGATCGTGCATTTATAATCACATGGGACATCGGCGTTAATTTTTTACAAGTTTGAGAATCACTTAAATTAATGCTTGGGAAAATTTTAAATATGAAACTTCTAGAGCCTTCGGTAGATATACAGTGTGTTCCTTGCATATAATTCTATTCTAGACCTCGGGGCTAATTTTTTTGTTGAAATTAAAAAGAATGTGCCAAGTTGCCAACAACGTCTAAGCATCCATACCTATATTCTATACGGGAAGGAATGTTATGGTCGAAAGCTCCAGGATATGAAACTCTTGACCAATATGAGCTGCCCACCCCAACCCCGATTAATGATAATGACAAATGACTCAAATAGTTTTTGTCTCCAAAACAACAGTGGAAATAACGCTGTGTGTTACGGGGAATACATGGATGCTGCGTGATTAGATGTCAGTGACATCCCATTTACTCGTTACACCGCAATGTGACGGCAGAACCGATTAAGTAGACAAATTAATGAGTCGACGATCAGTTGATCTAAATAAATTCCCATAAAAACAACAATGCACTAGATATTTGTGTGGTTAAAAATGAACGTCTAGGCCACAATAATGTCATCTATTCGATATTTATTGCCGCCAAGTATTCCTCCTCGGTTTGGCTTGTGCTAAAGCTCGTGCGTTTCATGACTTTGCAAGTAATAACAATTATAGCATTACGTGTAATCAAAGGAGCATTAGGTGTAAATTACCAATCTGCTCTGTCATATTATTTAGAGAATAATACACTGTTGACGTCATGACAGTTTTTACGGTCAGATAATAATGTGTTATATCTGGCCGATAGGCCTAGCTACCACTCTTGTGGAATCAACAAACTCTATGTTATTCTCGTTACAAATTAAAGCAAGCTTTTAGCTTTGTAAACATGCCGTTTTTCTACTCGGGATTCACCGAAATTTTACGTGTTCTCTGTTCGCTACTGCTACCGAGCCAACCAATAATGTGTAATAAGCCTTCTTTTCATTGGCTTAAAAGTCTGACATATATGAAAAATGACATATATGAAAAATGCCGTCGTGTCCTGTCAGCCGCCCCGCCCATTGACGCATTCTCAGAATGAGTCAGCCGTGTGCTATCCGGGATGATAATGCACATAAAAATTGCTGTGGAGTAAAACCAATAAAGTATTATTGTTACTGTGCATCCTACTCCTGAATAACACATAGACGCCTCATTATGATAATCCTTAGGTTTTGGCACACGTTTGTCAACAACTTTACTTAAAGTTTTATCTTAATTACTTAAAACATGTTGTGTATTATATTTGTTTGCGTATTAACTGTCTTAATTTACACCTGTCCTCTTACGATGTTTACCATCTGCTTTTCGATTTGGTTAAATTGTGTTATTGTATTCTGCAATTATCGGTGCGATATTGCAATTACAGCGCTAAGATTATTCGTCAGACACGCACACACGCACACACATACACGCACGCACGCACGCACGCACGCACGCGCACACACACACACACACACACACACACACACACACACACACACATCAACCTTCGTCTATAGCCAGGTACTCATTTGTACAGCTAAGGGAATTGTTTTTTTAACCGTGTCGTACGTTCCAGGTGAGCCGCGTCCCTACCGGAGCGTGTTCGCGCGCACGGCCGGCCAGGCGCTCTCCGCAGTCCCCAGTCACACCCTAGCCAACTACACGGTCGAGGCGTGCGCCCAGGTAAGACACTCACCAAACGCCTAATTACACTATCGAGGCGTGCGCCCAGGTAAGACACTAAATCAACGTGCATGTGTGCGTGCGTGCGTGCATATGTAAGTGTACGTGATGCGTGCGTATGTAACGAACTGCCGTCGTTCTTGTGTGAGGCAACGTCAGTGTATCTTCATTAATTTTGCCATGCTGTCGTCCGTCAGTGTATCAGTAATGACGAGTTGTCGTCAATGTACCGGTAATGACGAGTTGTCGCCAGTGTACCAGTAATGGCGAGTTGTCGTCAGTGTAATGACGAGTTATCGCCAATGTACAGTACTAATAGTAATGACGAGTTGTCGTCAATGTACCGGTAATGACGAGTTGTCGCCAGTGTACCAGTAATGACGAGTTGTCGTCAGTGTACCAGTAATGACGAGTTATCGTCAATGTACGGTACTAATAGTAACGACGAGTTGTCGTCGATGTACCGGTAATGACGAGTTGTCGCCAGTGTACCAGTAATGACGAGTTGTCGTCAGTGTACCAGTAATGACGAGTTATCGTCAATGTACGGTACTAATAGTAATGACGAGTTGTCGTCAATGTACCGGTAATGACGAGTTGTCGCCAGTGTACCAGTAAAGATGAGTTATCGTCAATGTACGGTACTAATAGTAATGACGAGTTGTCGCCAGTGTAGAGTTCTTCACTGACCCAGTAATGTCGAGTGTCTTCTGTCCCCTATAGCGGTGTGGTGAAGAGATCACCGCCGGGTGCAAGTCGTTCGACTTCCACAGCGCGTCGAGAGTCTGCAAACTCTTCTCGGTCAACGTCGATGACCCCGACGTCCATCTCATCGACTCGGACCTCACTGACCACTATGAAAGTGGGTGTTTTCGTATGATTTCTGATGACGTTATTTTCACCCAGAAATAATAACGGTTAATTGAACAAACTGATCTAGATCCCTTCTGATGGATAATACACTGGCTTTCAAAGCAGGTAATCTCATTGACTGAAATCTCGATGGCTTTCCTTATAACGGATATTCTAAATTTCCAAAAAAATGTTCACCTGTCATGATAATGTAATACAGAAATGGTAAGAACGTATTGGCAAGTTTTGTTAATAGGCCATTCCCCTATGGAATGTGAATACAACACTGGACATAGTGGACAAAGACGGACAGAGTTGGACACAACTATACACCAACTATGGCTACGCTCTATGTAAGCGGTACCCAATCTTTTTCGTTCCGCGTACCCCCTGAGGTCTGAAACGAATGTCAGGGTACACCCATAATTTTAACATTAAATATACAGACATATTTTACACTCAGTTCAACGATAACAGGTAATCTTATTAATGAGATTTTAAAAAATGTACGCCTAATTTATAATAACAAATATCTAAAAATACTAGAGGGATGAGTTAACCTTTAAAAATCAGGGACTCAATTTGGGAAGCAGTTTTGGACAGGCAGAACCGGATGTCGTCCGTGACACAGAGTCACACTCGAAGTTTGTTCTTCGTGCAGAACAACGCCGAGAACCCGTGTTCACATAAATATATGGACGGAAAATAAACAATGCCAGCTTGGAGATATTACACAGAGTCGAATACAACACGTCCATATGAGACGATAACTTGGCCAGAGGAAGATGTTCAAGCGCATTATGAGAAACATTGGAAATAACAACATTGTCTTCCTAATATGTGCTGTCTGCTGAGAATACTGCATCCCCATGCTTAATGGATGAATGTCGGAGCAAATTTGCATCTTTCGCGATGAAAGTTAATTTGGAATTCCATTTGGCGTTGACACCTGCACAAGTTGCCCCTTGGTTCCGATCACAATGTCTGCGTTGAGATAAACAGACCTGTCAGATAATTAACATAATATATACGATCTTGAAGTGTCCGTAGTTTACGTTGCCGTCCCATAACTCCAGCATTACGATGAACAGTCGTACTTTTAAGTTAGCCAGCTTCAAGAGTTAACCTGTTTCTCGAAGCATTTCCGTAACTTTTCTTTATAGAAGTGGTCAACCAGTTTGACAACTCATCTTTTAGCCATTCCTTTTTAGTTCCATGTTCTCCATGACAGTCAATAAACCGCGGTGTGGTAGAGCTGCGTCTCTTGGTCCGCATGAATCTCTTGGCAAAAGTAGAATCGCATATTGTGAGCGCTGGATTTGGTGATATTTATCATCTTGACAACATCATCAAGTTATACTCTTAGCTCTGGCGGGACTACCTTTGAAACGAAAGCGTATCGACAGATCATGCAATGACGTATTTTTGAATGATGAAACATATCACCTCCTTTATTCACTCGGGAAAATAAACTGCTAAGCATGACCGGTGTGAGAATGTAAATAGACCCCAGTGGTTCTCCCTTGAGGTCTCCGTCTTTGGTGTAAAGCGTGAACACGAGTAACACACAAGATAGCAAAACCCTTACTTTCAGCCAACCCTTCGCGTACCCCATAGAAAACTTCTCGCGTACTCCCGGGGGTACGCGTACCGCAGTTTGGGAACCGCTGCTCTAGGTGGTAGTGCTGTCAGTGTGTTCAGTTGTGGGATATGACCCACAAATATATAAAGACTATATTCCATCTAATAACCCCGCCCCTACACAACTAAATGACGGTTGTTCCCAAACCCGGGGTATTGTGTTATAAGACTGGAGTATGTCATGTTGTAGCCGTATGTTTGTTTGTTAATGTAAAACTTAGGATTATATCCATAAAGACTACATGTTATTTTTACTTTGGATGGCTCCTACGATAGCGACCAGTTTTTAGTAGGAGTCTCCCGTTCGAAGGCAATTGTTTTCTTTCTTTTTTGTTGCAAAATATATATTTTGCTAATTATATATTTTATAAATTTTTGTTGTATGTTTTACATTAAAACGTGTATGTATACCTGTATAATTTGTACCGCTTTGCAATTATAAAAATAAAAGTATCCTTATCCTATATTCTGGAGTATATTTTGATGTAGCCGTGTACCGGAACCTGTTCAACCGCCTGCCGAAGCACCGCCTGACGACGGACGAGCACCGCGCGGTGCCCGGCGTGTCAGTGGAGCGCTGCGCCAAGAACTGTGTAGTCGAGACGGCCTTCAAGTGTAACGGCTTCAACTATGAGACTGAGTCACGGAAATGCTTCCTGCTGGAGCAGACGCCGTCAGACAGCAATGGCGTCATCCGTTCTCCTGACACGGACTTCTATGAGCGCGGGCCAGGTTCGTGTGTTTGTCGTCAGGTCATTTCTTCACTTAATGACGTTGTACCCTCTGATCTCTATAAAATTACCTATTGAAACAGACATATGTTCAATACTGATAGAAATTAAAGGTTTTGTACTTTTTGTAATGAAATGAGATTAGGGAGAAATTTAATTTACTGTTTATATGTGACACTGTTCAACACCAAAGAAGTGTTTATCTACCAAGATATTTTAATAATCACGTTAACACTTTTTTTCTTCATGTTTTCTGTGTTATTTAAAAGTATTGTATTTCTATTTTATATATGTATATATATGTACGAGATTTATTATCTAATACCATACAATGGTATATGAGAAATATATATATATATATATATTTCTCATATACCATTGTATGGTATTAGATAATAAATCTCGATCGATTGAGTGATTGATTGTTTGTTTAAGGAAAACACGATGGCGGACAATATATTCACGTAATTACAAGCGCTATACTATATAGAGATCAGTTGTTTGATGCTTGATATAGTAATCCCTTTACAGATGTTCACAGCTAAACTTGGATTTGTGCGGTGCGTGACGTCAGGGCAGTCAAACAAAAAGCGAAACAATCGTGTAGAAGGATGTTCAAAATAAAACGAGAAAAACAACGACAAACAAACAAAAGCGCGGATAAAAATAAGTGGTGCACTATATACATAATTTGTAGCTTTAGAGGATGTGGACGCCATGCAAGGGTTGCATTTCCCTGATGGCTGGCATGGCGACACACAGGAAGGCTGGCAATGATGGCGTGATGTGAAGAACAGTAGATGGTGGTAGTCTGTTCCATATGGATACTGCTCTGGGGTAGAATGCATATTTTATGCATTGATGATTGGGATTATTGTGTTGGTATATTTAAGTGGATGGTCGATTCTGTTGGAGATATGCGTGGCGTGCTGGAAACATGACGGAGGGCTGATGTTGACCATGTGGTAGTGGATTTTGTAGAACATTGATGCTTGTTGAATGAGGCGACGTGTGTGGAGCGTGTCCCAGTTGAGTTTGTTTATGAGTGGTTTAATGTGTTTCTTTTAGGTTGTTGGAGAAGATGAATCTTGCAGCATTTCTTTGGATTTGTTGTATGCGGTTAATTTCTTTTGCTGTGCTGGGATTCCAGACTTCTCAGGCATATTCAATCTGTGGTCGGACGAGGGTTTTGTAAGCTTTTTCTTTGACATTTTGTGAGCAAGGTGATAGTGTTCTTCTTAAGAGTCCAAGTGTGCAGCTGGCTTTCGTGGTTATTTTTGTGCAGTGGTCGTTCCATCTTAGGTCATGTGATATTGTGACTCCAAGGTAGTGGTGCTTTTGAACATGGTTTAGTGACTTTCCCATTTGTGGTTTCGTTTGCGTGTGATGGTGAGGACTGCGCATTTCTGAACATTGAAGTTCACTGACCACTTCTTAGACCAGGTTGCGAGGGTTTCTAGATCGTTTTGTAACGTATGTTGATCTTGTATGTTCTTTATTTCCCTGTATAGGATGCTATCGTCTGCAAAGAGTTTAATTGTTGAATTCATTTGTTCCTTGATGTCGCTTATATACAGAAGGTATAGAACCGGCCCCAGGACAGATCCCTGAAGGACTCCGGAAGTGACATTAGCCCAGGAAGAATGTGTGCCATTGACTGAAACAGCTTGTTTACGATGGGACAAGAAGCTATTGATCCAGCCAAGAGTGTTGTTTCTGATGCCGTAGTAGTTTAATTTATCGCATAGGTGGTGATGACCGATTTTATCAAAAGCTTTCCTGAAGTCAAGCAATATTATATTTGTCTGACCTTTTTGATTTAGAGTTTCTGACCAGTCACTGGTTGAGTTTATGAGTTGTGTTACAGTAGAGAGGCAGTTCCTGAATCCATGTTGTTCATTAATAAGGATGTTATGAGTGTTAAGATGTTTGGCGACATGACTTAGGATTATGTGTTCCATGATTTTACAGCACAAGCAGGTCAATGATATGGGTCGGTAGTTCGAGGCGTCTGATTTTGGACCGCCCTTATGGATTGCTGTAACTATTGCTTGGCGCCAGTGTTTTGGGGACTGTCGCTTGGTCATAAGATAGTTGGAATAGACATCTAAGTGCTGGGGCTAGCTCATTTGCAACAATTTTTAAGGAAACGAGGTGACATTTCGTCAGGACCGCATTCTTTTTATGGCCTTAAGTTAAATAATTGCTTGGCTAATCCGGCAGTTGTGATGTGTAAGTGAGGAATGGAGGCATATGGAGATGGACCTTTACTGTGCATTTGTGTATGTGTCTGCTTACTAAATACGGTTTGGAAGTGCATGTTCAATGCCTCCTCCTTATCGTGATCTGTGCTGCACATTTTATCAGAAGTTTTAAGTCCTAGGTTTTCTGTGCGAGTGAGTTTTACGTATGACCAGAAATATTATGTTGGGTTTTCAGTCATATTCTTATCAGCTATGTTGTTGATATAATCGTGGTGCGCTGAGCGGATACAGTCCCCTCCAATTGTCAAGTTTGGGTGCTGACGCGGGTTTTTATTGATATATTGTCTTGGCTACTGATCAGATTAAAGCGTCTAATGACTGAGTTTTGTTGTCTGGTGGTCTATTATAACTGGCCAGATATAGCGGTTTAGAGTCACTGAATTGCACGCTTACCCAGATAATTTCACTGTTTTTGCCTAATTCAGGTTCATCAGAGATAATGAGGGGGTCTTTGGTGGCAATAAAGACTCCTCCTCCATCTGCATCGCAATCTTTGCGGTAAACAGTGTAGTTTTCTGGGAATAGTTCATATGTAGCCATATTGCTATCTAATTTGGATTCACAACCCAATATGAGAGTTATGGTTGGTGTTGATCGATTGTTGCACAGAAGGCTGTTTGTTTAGTCGCACTTTTGATACTGTTACAGTTTATAATCATTGCCCTGAGGCCATGTTTTTGTTTTTGACGATAGGCGTGTTACGAGCAGCAGACGTCTTGAGTAGCATTCACACAGTTTTCTTGTTGAGAGTTGGTTGCATACAATTTGCGCGTTTCAATATAATCATACGTTATTTCTCTTGCACTTAAGCAATAAATAGAAAGCCATCATTGTATCAGTATAACACATTTTTGCCGCAAAACAGTTGTACTTCCAACACTATAAACTTGACGGTAGCATGAAACCAACGAAATTGAAAGAGAAAAAACACCTTACTTCGGTCTGTTTAGTGCGTGACGCCATTGTCTTCTTACGTAGGTGTGACATCATCATGGCGACGCGTGTCTGTCTTCTTTCTCCCAAACACAATAATTTTAGTGAGATCTAAAAAATATTCAAAGTATTAATAGCTCTGACTTAGTTTATGGACGATTATTTTTGACGTTCATTTCAGACATTTATATAGATCATTGTAACAAGTTTTTGTTTCGTAAACATAATAATTTAAATTGATAACAATACGAAACTTCGATACTCACACATTGATACATCACATCGCTGTGACGTCACATTTCTGTAAACGCCACAGATCGCATTTTGGCGACTGAACTTATAAACTGCTGGTATTTGTTGTTGCTGCTGCTACTAATAATAATACTAATTATTATTATTATAAATTATTATTATTACTAACATGAAATAAAATACTACTATCCATGGATTATTATCTAATAAAATATATTCAACATTACGCCATGATTCTGCAGAATTATGGTTGTTTCACTGACTAGTTACCGTGCTCTACGGCTAAGTGTAAATATTGGTACGAAGCCTTCGTAGTCGCAGATCGTTTGAGAACTTGGCATCACGCCAACCCGCAAGACACGCGGATATCACCAACCTGTTTGCCAAAACAATTTGCAGCCCGTTCTGCATTTGAATGTTCCCCATGTAGAGTCTACGTAATCGCGGACTCGAAGGTTTTATATAATGAGTCGCTATTTGCGTCGACTGCTGACGATATCGTGTTTAAACTGACCTCATACAGAGCACCAATACAAGGAGTGGCTGTATTCATGTTTCGGGTCTGCAAGATGTCCCTCTGTCGGGTATATGGTGGCACCAACTCGACCCTTCTCCGGGAACGGGGTGGTACCAACTCAATACCCCCCGGAATAGTGTGGTACCAACTCGACTCTTGCCCAAGAACAGGGTGGTACCAACGCGACCCCTCTTCGGGAACATGGTGGTACCAACTCAACCACTCCCCGGGTAAATGGTGGCACCAAGTCAACCCTTCCCCTGTAAATAAGGTGGTACCAACCACAGGAACGGGATGGTACCGACACAACCCTTCTCTTGAACAAGATGGTGTCAACACCGCCTTCTCTCTGGAATAGGTTGATACCAACTAGACTCCTTCCCGTAACGGGGTAGTACCAACTTGACATATCCCCGGTAGCAGGGTGGGACCAACTCGGCCCGTCCCCTGTAAAAGGGGGCACGGAACGAAACTGTGCTGTTAAATATTTTTCGATTTGCGTCCCACTTAAGGCTCGCCAACAACACCCACCTTCTGGCTCTCAAAATAAACCTCTAATTGCACCAACAAATATTGAGGGGGTAATCTTACCCCAGCCCCAACCCCCACCAACAAATATGACACCAGAAAATGCACAACCCTTCCCTAAATATTGGGGGGGCAAATCCTATCTCCAGTCCCCTCGTCAAATGCTTGGGGCTCAGCTCCCGATTCAGGCGCCTTCGAAGGTGATACCAACTCTACCCATCTCCAACAAGAGGGTGGTGCCAACACTTTTTCTCTTCAGAGAACAGGGTGGTGCCGACCTACGCAAAGCAACCGGGAAATCCGGACACGACACCAGGGTGTGTTTACCCTAGTAAGCTATTTTTATTGAAAATAAAAACTTGAACAACCCGACTGGGCGCCATGCTATCCAATTAGGGCCTATATCCAGTTGTCTTCCGTTTCTACGATTGTATTAACATCGGATGTACGTTTTTCTCATTTCTTGAGTTTGTGCCAACTTCTAAATTAAGCGCGTTTTCGAAGTCGTGTGCCCGGGTCAGGCCAGTGCACAAGCAGCG
The DNA here is from genome assembly GCA_020002185.1 of Paraescarpia echinospica. Lineage (NCBI taxonomy): Eukaryota > Metazoa > Annelida > Polychaeta > Sabellida > Siboglinidae > Paraescarpia > Paraescarpia echinospica. The sequence continues at coordinate 17,456,863 of CM034540.1, forward strand.
CCAACACGCGTCCTGTTGTCAACTCAATATTGACTTCAACTCGTCGTAATAAACGGATCAGTGGCGGCATCAGGAGTCGCCACTCGTCTCCCGGCCGATGCAATGACGGCCCGTGGCTTGATCGGTTACACCCGGTATCGGGGCGAGAAAAGACACCTATTAATACGCTCTAGTTAAACCGTCCCTAAAATAATAATTATTATCAAAGAGCTAACTTGATTGTTCGCTCTCGATGCAAGGCAAACCATGCATGGCAAGGAGAAGGCTTCCTGCTACCTCCCACGTACAAATGCCCTTGTGTGGTTAGATTCAGGGTTTCGTTTAGGGTTAGATTTAGAGCGAGGTTACGTTGGAGGTTAGGGTCATGTTTAGGTTGAAGGTACTTTTGACAAGATTGACAACAGCCATATTTACATGTACATGGAGGGTAGTAGCAAAAACCCATCACATCACACGCGTGTTAAAGTCTTTACTGCGTTGCCCCAACAGAAGGCGTGCTGGCCCACTTCATCAACTACGGTCACCGGGAGATGCAGCCGATGGTGGGCGCCGAGATCTACCAGAAGCTTCTGTTGGGCATCGTGCTGGAGGACTGCGCCGCCCGCTGTCTTTCCGAAACAGAATTCCAGTGCGCCAGCTTCGACTACACGTACGCCGGTGTACGCAGTACGTGCGCCATGAGCAAATACATCGCCGCCAACGTGTACGGTCTCGGCTTCCGGCCAAATGTACGCAACAACCACTACGAGAAGATAGGTAGGAGAGCACAGGTCACTGTTGATTTTCCCATTGGCGGCCATGTTAACGCTTTGCCAGATTATAAGAAAACTGTACCATTCAAAAATCTGAAATTTCTACACAGCCACTGTCATCATCTCATAAATATGCTGATCAAATGTCGTCAAAATCGCATTACTCCAGCTCTTTTAAGACGCATCCATGCGTGGTGCCCATCAATATTTACCACAATAGCCATGTTTTTCTGCACCCACGTGTGGTATGTGAAACAAATGGCAAAAAAATCACTCCGCCAAATACATTCTTCTAAATATGGATAATTTCACTATAAATACACGCTAGCACTCAATCTGCTAGTATGCCTGATCTACTGCTTTCTTCCCCATACAAAACATTTTCTTTCAAATTTCAAATATCACCATTTTCTAGGCACTATATTATTCTGCAACACAGCAGGGAGGTTCATTGCGCTCTGAACCCACACACGGACAGGAGATTTCGCATTTATAAATTAGCGCCGGATTTAGGACTGTGGGAACCCTGAGCAGTAATTGATTGGGTATCATATCAAACTAATTCTCACTTCTCTTTCTCTCTCTCTACTTTCTACTAAAAAGACGCCACTGCAAAATGTTGTCCATTTAGAACACCAATCTGCATCATATTGAAGTCTCATTCAAATTACGTCTAGAAACGTTTCGACCCCATAGAAGTTACCCAAAAAGCGGTTTGTGGAGGCCCCCGTAAAATTGTATTGTAGGGGCCCCTAGGCAACTGCCCTGTCTACCCTGCCCTGAAACCGACACTGCTGCAAATAACACAGGATTTATTATCTTTTGCACTTGCGTCGGAACGTTGTGAATATTGGGGGGCTGTAATCCCCTGAGGTTGATCAAAACATCCAACAACACCTCATTGAGGCGCACTAAACAAAATATGGGGGACTAAACATATTTCCAGCCACCCACCCTGCATATTGGCTCAGACCCCCAAGCCCTCCCCCCCGATCCGATGCTTTAGGAGATTTGATTTATAACATTTGTAAAACAAACTTAACTCGGGAATTATGTTAGATTCATCCGGGCTGTAAACTTTTGTTATATCCAAACGCAAGACAACCAGAACAAACACATTATTTCTTTAAAGATGAATGTGCTAAAATAAAATATAGAATAAAATGGTCATTGAACGCTCACGGGTATAGATTATCGACACATTGCTTTCCGTTTTTCTTAAAGTAACTTATTGAGCAATTACGTTGATATGGTCTTTATAACTCAGGCCTTGGTGCTAGGTTCAAGAGTGGGGCACGGTTTACACTTAGGCCTACTGTTTGTTTAGGTTTGTGCATCTCCGGATCATGTATTCGTGTACGTTCGTATATTTGTTTATGGTGTCACGCAAATTGACCAAGCCCTACTTTGTAACTTGCAGACTTGGTGGGGCTTCTTATAAACATAACAAGGAAGCAGTTCAGTCGACGCTTGGGTCCGGGTCAAAGCGTAAAACTTCGCAACTTGGTTATTTGGATGCTTGTTTACTTGAATAACTGGTTACTTGGTTATTTGGTTACTTTATTACATGGTTACTTGGGTACATGGTTTTGACCTAATTGGTTATTTGGTTACGTGGTTTTCTTTCGTTTTCTGTAGAATAACAATGAGCGAAAGAATACTACGTCATCATAAACGTTTCGTTTGCCACCAGCTATGGCAGCAGTAGAATAGCCCTATCTGCCGCACACTGTTTACACTAAATATGGAATCACAATAAACGAGACTGTACAGCTATACAGCTGCTATCTTGAATCATCTCACACCGTCATACAGAGGCCGTATTGAACCATCTCGCACAGCCATAAAGCGGCCATCTCGAATCATCTCACATACGTTGTGACGTTTGCATGCAGGCGACGCGATGTCCTACTTTTACGCCACGCCCTACTCTGTTGTCCTTGGCAACAACCTCAAGAAGTACACCCGGGTGACGCCCAACAGGTGCGCGCGCATGTGTCTAGAGGAGGACACGTTCGTGTGCAAGTCGTTCGACTATCAGGTAAATGTACTAGTGTTTTAGGATACGTTCGTGTGCGAGTCGTTCGAATGTCCTGGTCCCTGCCGCAACGGTTACAGTTTTGTAAATATTTATTATAATCACGTAATGGTCATCTTGAATCGTCTCACACCATTGTACTGCGGCCATCTTTAATCATCTCACACCGCTATACAGCGCCCGTCTTGAATCATCTCACACTGCAGTACAGCGGCCATCTTGAATCATCTCACACCGCAGTACAGCGGCCATCTTGAATCATCTCACGCCACCATATAGCGGCCATCTTTAATCATTTAGAGTATCTGAGGAGGTATGCAAGTTGCGAGTCGTTCATGGTTTTTCACTTCGCTTACTCGTTTCTTAGAGTTGTCTCCACATTTCTCACCATGCACATGGTCCGACATTGACTTTTCTGCCTGTCATGCCCCGTCTGTCCGTCACGGTGATATTGTCGAGGTTTCGAAAGGGCCGTTAGAGGATTCGGACCCCGACAGTCTCCCATGCTGCTTCCACGATAAAATGAGGAATTCGGTCGTTTCAGTTCAACGATTATATTTTAAAATGTTGTTGATAGCACGAACATATCAGGCAACCATTCCAGTTAGACGCGCTCACCGGGACAACGAAACATAGGTTCGCTAGAGTTTTCAAAGGAGGGTTGCAGTTGAAAGTTTCGGGAAGTCTCAAGACGGGTGCACTTGGAGGTTTTTGTAGCCCAAAAATGCACCAAAAGTATATAACAGTTACGGGCCTGGTACATTGAGGTTGGTTTCAAGTACTTTGACTAGGCGAACTTTTGTGAGACGTTTTCACTCAACCCCATATCGTAAACAATCACAACGTCGATGCCGACGATAAGCCGGCGGCGTAGTTTTTGGATGTTGCAACCTCGCCACGGCAACAACATATCAGATGCTAGTTATAACAGTTGCAGACACCTGCGTCTTGATGGAATAAACGTTTGTGAACTAGACATGATTCGGTTAACAGTGCTGGGGGTAGTGAGATTAGGCAAACACAAACATCGTGGCATTCGTCGGCACGAAGCCGAGTGTCAGCTACACTAGGCTACGTAAGAGCGGCACATTCCATGCGGAATTGTCACTGAGGAAGAATCGACCCGTGGAGCACTTTGGACGCAGTGATAACGAAGTCCCGAGTTAGTCGGCTAGTCTAAACATGATTGGCGTACTGATGCATCACAATTTGCCATTCTGGCGTCAGACAAGGCACCTACGATACAGTTATTTATGACAACGAGCTGCAAAAACAAATGTAGCCGATGTTTAATGGCACTTATCTGTGGCGTTTATTTATCACAGTTGTATTTTTTCCACGATGGTGACCAAGTGACGTTTACAGTGTGAGTTTGAATGGGCCATCAAAGTTACTAACTAGTGTTGTGAACTACAGCTGTATTACAGCAGAGGGGTTCAAGTGTAATATTGATTTAATGCGCGCGCACCCGCATGTGTGTGCGTGTGTGTGTTTGTGTGTGGGGGGTGCGTTCGTGTTGTCTATCTGAAATGTGTGGTGCGTGCGTGCGTGCATCTGTCTGTGTTTAGATGAAAAAAAACTTTACCAAATATATTCTTGTATTTCAAACATTATAATATTATACAAATAAGATGGAACTAATCTGTTATGCGGTAAACTCGACTCTTCCACGGGTAAACGCAGCAACCCACCAAGCGCGCATGCGTTAACACATTAGAGGACCTGCCATTACCGGAAAAAAAATAAAGACAAGTAGCGCCTAATAAATTTGGTTCCACACAGGGTGTTCGAGCGGCGGATCATGCTGCTGGGCCGGGCGCTAGGATGCTTGTGCCAAAGTCAGATTACAACGGTCACGTGATTCCGCTCGGGATGTTGCCATGCAATCCCAAGCGTTCTGTTTCTCAGTCTGTCCAGTTGTCAAGACAACGTCGTTGCCCTGGCTTTCGACATAAGGCCTCCTTATGTCCCCATCCTATACCCTTGAATAAACTTACGTTTCCGTACACATTATTCTTTTATGTAGGGTTTAGTTTGTATAGGCCTTAGACGCTCTACTGTTACTTGTAAATTATTTGCGTTAGTCTCCGGCGCATACTCGCCAAGTTAAGTTTGTTATATTCCTTCACGATGGGAAGACTTGACCTTGAACAATGAGTTAATGGGAAATGCGGATATTAATCGCCTATGTTGATAAATTCCAGAATTTTAAAATGCCATAACATTTGATGCACTGTCAAATCTAACATCGCATATCATCACATAAAACCAAACAACATATCCAAACGATGACACCGTAATTTACTATATGGTTTACAAGATCAGTTCCTACATATAGCGCTATATATAGTCTTTACAACTGTTCAAAGCGCTTTACACTTCGAACCGTCACCCTCCCTGGCATGACATGTTCAATCGAACAACGCCTCGACTCATCTGGGAAGCGCTCAGCCATGCTGTGATTACTGCGCGAAGACGACTCGTACGCAAGCTTCCACCGCAGTTTATAGCCAGGTACTCATTCATAAAACCGAGTGAACTGGAGGCACCATGGAATGAACGAACTTGCACAAGGTTCGAAATGGCGACAAGAGGATTTAAACCCGCAATCTCTCAATTGACAGTCCGATGTCCTAACACTACGCTACGCTACCTAAATAAGATGTGCTGTTGACGTAGCGATATGATCATTAGGGTAATTTTTATAATCGATGTTATCGTCTTAACTTACCCTCTTTGACGTACGTGCGCGTGGGGCTTGCCTGAACAAGAAGGGGGGCTACTTATGATTTAACATTCATTAAACATGTAACGGTGCTGCAATGACTGCTGTGTGAATAAACAAGTCCTGTTGCAGTTATAATGGCGATAACCCTGGCAATATTTATGTAGTCATCTATTTCTGCCAGATGTCCGCTTTATGTGTTTGTTTTCGTGTCGTAAGTCCATATCACGTGTTACGTGTTAGTGTGACAGCGCCCACAGCGGGCCCAACTACGCACTGGTTGCTGGCCTGTGTTCTTTGTCCGACGCAGCCTTGCTTCCCGGTGACCTGGCAGCGATACTTGTCGACAGACGAGTCTATTTGCGCCGGCTGTTTCCAACGAAACCGAAGACAGCTGATGATGTCAAACATGCTCCTACTTCTGTTTTTCTCGTATCACCGCACATTAATACAACAGCTGTGAAATGGAAATAGAGGACTACACGTGCTCTCTGGTTTAATATTTCCATTCGTTAGTTCGTTTTCTACAATTGGAAATTATTGGAGTTGTTGTTTCAACCAAACACCGTACTGGTCCGATGTGGATTACGGTTCCCCGACATGTTAATGCGATACACACTTGGTTGACAAAATGCTCGTCATTTCTGGGGTTTGATCGCGTTCTCTGCGGTGTCAACGTCCTGGGGTTATTGACTCAGACCCGTTCGACCGAAAGCCTTGCGCCCTAATGGATGATCTCACAAGTTCGCAAAGTATAACTGTTATGCGTTTAGCATTGGTTCAACTCTCCCCATCATCCACCTATAGACCTACGTGATGTGTAACATGCAATGTTTACGATCCAAAATTGCTATTGGCGTTACGTTGCATTAACACATGTTTGCATCGCTAGGTGGCGCCACTGTAGCCATTATTTTCCCCGCGATACATGGTGACGACCGACCGCCGCCACGTAATACTTAAGGTATTTTGTGACGTTGTGCTCTTATGTGACCGCCCCTAAAGCTCTTACGGCTGCATTGGCCTGGGTGGAGATGTGTGGGGGTGCGGATGCGATTTTGTTACAAGCAATTTTAAAACCGGCCGACGGGCGAGCCAGGTCGAGTGGTTTTAAATTTCACATAAACAGACCAGTTTTTTGTTCGCGTGGCCGTGGAGGAACGTTTGCCAGCTTCCGGTGCTTCAAAGAGTTCCACTTTGACGCGTGAGGAAGCGTTGCAGTAAACAGTGTTGGACATTTCCGATTGGTGTTTATCTTATATATAAATTGCTTTTCAGGTAACGTTATTACTGCCCACAGTTAGTGACATTTTTATGTCAAAATGCACATCACCACACTACTGAGCATATTCCCTTGATCATTGAAAGTCTCGATATAGGTATCACATGACAAATTTAACACATCATAGGGCCTACCGACCATCTGGTATTTGAACTGCATCAACACTATCGTTTAACTCTACCATGTTATCGCCCTCTAACAGAGACAAGACAACATCTGTATGTCGTTTAACGCTTAAACGTGACCGTCGTACACTTGCAGATACTGTACGTGTTTCTTCTTTTGGCACTAACACGTGACCGTCCTCTTACAGATACAAGACGGGATGTGTTTGCTCAGCGACAAGGCGGCACGTGACGTCGGCGGTCTCTATAGCGACGGCCAGAGCGAAGCTCACCACTTCGAGATGATTCCAATGATGGGTAGGTGACTATAGGTGTAGAGCCTGGTAACCGTTTCACCAAGATAATGAACTCTTTAAAAAATCCACCATTAAACAGAATATATTGTTACATTTAAGAAGCTTTTTCAAAATGCAAAAAGCCACCGCCGTATCACCGATGACATTATTTCAGTGACACAATGACGAAAGTGTCCAAGTGGCACATGCTGGTGTTGAGAGTTTTCAGAATACGAGATCACTGTTAAGGAAGAAAATGGATTATAAAGAGCAAAATCGGAAAAACGAGCTCATATTTTTTTATGAAATGGTCCCCTGGCGTCGGCAATTTGCACGCGCTAGGATGATCAAAGCAAAACATAAAAAGGCATAAAACTTAAATCTTGTGTTGACAAGCGCACCGCCTGTCTTGCTCCCAGTCCTGCTCCCAGTAACTGCGCAGTAAATGTGCCGTTAATGCTGGACCCGTAACGCGTTTCCCGAGTAGGTCTATGTAGAAACCGCAAGCTTCTAATATATATATATATATATATATATATATATATACATACATATATATATATATACATATATATATATATGTATGTATATATAAGCATGCGGTTTTATATATATGCAGGCGGGTGGGCGGGCGAGCGGGCGTGTGTGTGCGTGTGCGTGTGCGTGTGTATGTTTTAGTCATCTGCTGTCAGAACAGACCATAAGTCGCTATTCGCTATCAGAGCTACATGTCTTCAAAGTTCTATATTCCTAATTTGATCTATATTTTAATTTTTAGTTCTTTGGCCGAAGGTCCAAGGGACTATTGCCATCACTCTGCGTCCGCCGTCCGCCGTTAGCTGCCGTATCTCAGAAACCGTTCAGCAACTTTTTCTCTAATTTTGCATAGACATATCATGGGGCACTGCCACTATGCACGAGAAATCTGTATTTGATTGAATAATTTTAAGGGCTCCCTAGGGCCTCCAAGGACCCCAAAACTGGTAAAAATGTAACATTTGTCCTATTTTTTCAAAAACTGTTCAGCAACTTTTTTTCTAATTTTGCATAGATGTATCTTAGGGTGCTGCCACTATATACAATAAATCTGTATTTGATTTAATCATTCTAAGGGCACCTAAGGGGCCCCCAAAGTGCAAAAGGTTTACATTATCTAGTGATGTGGTTTTGAGAAGGGCCCTTGAGACCACCCCCAACAGTAGATGTTGTGTAATGTGCCAGAAAGTCAAAAGCTGTGACTAATCTCTACAGCCTAGGTCATTGAGACCTTGACTAATCTTTAATTGGTCACAGCACCCAGGCAGAGTAGACACACTTGACCCCTGTTAGACTGAACCCTTGCCTAACACTTTTAAAATGTATCTTCAAAACTATTGATTTTCTGTAATTGCAAGTTGTGTTTATTTTGATGTTCATTTAATTATTATAAAATGGTGTGACTGTGGTGTATGTTGGTTAAAGATGTATTGTCTGTAGAAACCTGTAGGTGACAAACATAGAAAATTAATATTCTGGACAAAACTATAGAGTGAAATATCCTACACTTCATTTATATCAAATGCATTCTACTGTTCTGTTTACGCTTGCCATGCCTTGTGTAGACATGGTACTGTGTAAATCAATTGTTTCAATATAGACTAATAATTACAGATTCACAATATAGTTGACACCTGAAACAACCAAATGTCAACCATTAGAAGAGTTGACATAGTTCCGCTATACACTATATATGTAAATTTGACCAGCTGCCATGTCAAGTCCGTTATAATTGTGACTAACAGTGTTCAACATTATTCAGGTAAATAGCAAATAACAAAGGACACAAGTTTTCTCCTTGCCATACCTCTACACATGAGAAGAAGGCTGACACAGCCTGGCCCTCATGTATACATGATTTAGCATTTTTGTACATGTTGTATACAACTTTCAACACAATACCATTAATACCGCATGAAATTATCTTAGACTACAGGGAGGACCGGTCTACTAAATCAAATGCTTTCTTATAATCGATGAAGACACAATAAAGCCTTTTGAGTCGAGACAAATACAATTCAACCAATACCCCTATCTGAACACTGCCTGTTCTTCACCTATTACATTCGCTTTGTTTAGGTATGTGGTCAGTCTGGTGTTCTGAACAATCACTAAGGATTAATGAACACTTGTGCAGAATGTCAACCACTTGGCAGGTTTAATTGGTCTATTCAGCAATGAGGACACTGCTTAGGCCTCACTCTGGACACTGTCAATCACAGTGTTGTGTATTGTCTTAGTTGGTACATTGAGCTAATCTACTTGACCATGAATCAGTGGTGGCTCTGGTTGTGTATTACGGGGTCAGCACACTGTTGAACTTCCTGCTTGATTACAGACGAAAAAAAGTTTTTACAATGTTCACTTGCTCTGACATAAATGCATTTGAGTAGTCAGATTTCTAGATGTGATTGTAGCAGCTGTTGACAGTAAAATTGTGTCTTTTTAGCTGATTTTACTAAGCGGAAAGGTATCTGGCAGCAATTTGGCTAGTTGACACTTTAGCCGGATTACTGCCTGCATGCATTTGTAAATATTGACGGGTGTCATACATACAGGCATTTTGCAAGAGCTAGATATATTAGATTTTGACTAAAATCGACCAGCATGTCAATAAGATGATAGTAACAGCAGGTGGGAAGTTTAAGAAACTTTATAGGTCACGTTTTCTTATAATCACACAAAACATTAACATGGTCGCCAATGGGAAAACTGACAGTGTGCTGAGCCCTTACACCCAGCTGTGGAGCTAAGATTCTCTGCCTGCTATTGTTTGATGGAAGCTGTGACTAATCTGTAATTAGTCACTGGCAGTAGCTTGTGTCAACAGACAGCATTAAGCCACTAGACCCCTGTTAAACTGGACAGTTGCCTGTAGGTTTTAAACTGTGTCAAACAGTGAGTCTACCTTTTGCTCTCAGATAATCTGTCCTCTTAGTTTTACACATGAAGACATAATCTGGCATAACTTGATAAGTCTTTGTAGCAGCACATTTGTACTTCCAGTGTATCATTGCAACATAACATACATATTACATATTGTGTGCCACATTTGAATGTTGTGCATGTAATATTTCCATGCAATCCATTTGCATATATAATGTAAAACTTCAACAGCCGTTTTCTTCATTTTCACTTTTTGATCCCTACCATGTTCAATGCTCCATAACTTTGCCAATTTTTGTAGCAGTCATATTTTTTTAAACCGTGTAAAGCACCCTACCAAACCTTTACAAGGATGTAAGAAAACAATGTTACAATTTTTCCGACTTATCACTCATTTGGTCAGCCGGGGTCACATATAGACGTATTAGTCCAAAGGACTTCAGGGCCACTTGGCCCATTTTTTATATATTAGGGTGGTATTTTACCAAAACGATGTCGCTCTTTCCAAAGAGCTTGGTTTTGAACCGATCAGGATGTTCCTTATATAAGTTAACAACGAAATAGTCCGTTGTCAAGGTAGTTTGCACTGATAGGAAGAACGAGGAGAGGAAGAATGATAGGAAGAACAAGAGGAAGAATGAGATGATGGAGAGTGGGAAGGAGAGGGAGGAGGAGGGGAAGAATGATAGGTAGAATGAGAAGAAGAACAAGAGGAAAATCGAGAGGAAGAAGGACAGGAAATACAAGAGGAAGTACGAGAGAAAGATCAGAAAGAAGCACAGGAAGAAGGAGATAAAGAACGAGAGGAGGAATGAAAGGAAGAAGGAGAGGAAGGACAAGAAGATGGAGAGGAAGATAAGATGAAGGAGGAGAGGAAGAAGAAGACCGATAGAAGAAAGAAGGAAGGGAAAAAAGAGAGGATGGAGAATGGGAAGGAGATGGAGAACGAAAGGAAGATGCACTAGAAGAACGAGGGGAAGTAGGAGAGGAAGAATGAACGGGAGAAGGAGAGAGGAAGAACGAGAAGAGGAAGGATAGGAAGGAGAGTGGGAAGGAGAGGGAGAAGGACAGGAAGAACGAGAGGAAGGAGGAGAGGAATGAATGAGAGGTGGAACAAGAGGAGGATGGTCAGGAAGGAGAGGAAAAACAAGAGGGAGAACCCATTCCCAACCACTGGACTTATTTGAATAACGTTTATTTCATACAATTGTCCTTTGCAGTGGAGGCAAGTAACGAAGTACAAATACTTCGTTACAATACTTAAGTAGTTTTTTTTCAGGTAATCGCCCTAATGTATTGACATAAGTATGGGAAGGTCGCGAACCATATGGTTGAGGTGAAGTCTCTAGCTCGTGAGTATCTCCAGATCTTTGATACACTGCCACATTAGAAGCATGTGTGGTATCCATACTATTTAACGATTCTTCTTGAGAGTCAGTGCTGTTAGATGCGTAATGAACAAAGGAAATCGAATATGTGACAGACGGTGTTATCATACCGTCTTGTTGCCGACTTAGTTGGTCTTGAGCAACGTGACTATCAATGTGTCTGACTTCTTTATCTTTATAAGAAATACTACGTCGTGCAAAGTGTAGTTCACTGACTGCTTGTATCGTATTCAACTGCTAATTAAAGTCAGTTTCTTGTTGTTTTAGGCTGCAAACAGTATGTCTTGGCAGAGAACAGTACGATGCCGATCGTTATCTTCGGTGTCTAGTTCAGTCCTTCTTCTGGCATATCAGACAACTATTTCATTTAATGCACCAGAGGAGTATGCTATATGAATAGATAGGCAGACAGACAGATAGACAGTGTGTGAGAGAGGGGGGGGGGAGAGACCAACAGTCAGAAAGATCGAGAGAGAGAGAGAGCGAGAGAGAGATGGAGAGAATGAGAGAGAGTGAGA
>CM034540.1:17469887-17499799 GCA_020002185.1 Paraescarpia echinospica
CTGGGGCATGTCTATTAACAAAGACAAAACTCAAATTGTACATTTTCGTAATCCATCGATATCTGAGACTACTTGCGATTTTCTACTAGGTGACCAAAGCATATGCATCGTAAATAAGTATAAATATTTAGGTTTGATTTTAACTGAATATCTTGATTATAAGGTGATGGTAAAAACAGTAGCTACTACGGCGAACAGAGCTATGGGTTTGTTAATGGCTAAGACAAAGTGTAATGGAGGAATGCCTTTTAACTGTTTTACAAAACTATACGATGGTATCGTGCTCTCCATTATTAACTATGGTTCTGCTGTGTGGGGTACAAAGGAATATTCGGTCATAAATAGCATACATAATAGAGCCTGTCGATTTTTCCTAGGTGTGGGTAAATATACCCCATCAGCAGCAGTACAGGGTGAAATGGGGTGGAAAACCCCGACTAACCAACAATGGCTATCTGTTACTAGGCTCTGGTGTCGTTTGATCAATATGGATGTATCTAGAGTGACAAAACGTGTGTTGCTATGGATGATGGAAATGGCCGTAAGTGGGAAACGAAATTGTGGCTACGAAGTATACCATCGTTATAATGACTTAAATATGCATAATCTTACTAATATAAGAGACCATGTTAATGTAAAGGCTATAATAGAACACACAGATGTTTGCCTGTCTGTATTACAGGAACAGCAATGGCTTCATATTATAAATAGAGAAGAGGGCAGGAATGGTAGTAGAAATAAACTAAGAACTTATAAACAGTTCAAAACAAAATTTGTAACTGAGCATTATGTTAAGAAAATCATGACTAGAAGTAATCGATCAGCACTTGCAAAATTTCGATGTGGCGTGGCACCAATCAGAATTGAAACTGGACGTTTTGAACGAAAATACCCCCCACCTGAAGCTAGGACGTGTTATAATTGCACGAATGAAATAGAAAATGAGTTTCACGTTTTAATGAAATGCCCTTTATATGTTAACGAACGAAAATAACTAATAGGCTATGCAACAATTAATGATCCTGCTTTTTCCAGTATGAATGATCAAGATAAATGTGTATATTTATTGAGTAATGACAATATAATAAGTAAAACTGCCAGCATCCTCCAAAAATACTGCACACAAGATTACACAATACAACAAAATAATAGCACATGTTTATTAAATTATTACTGTTTTTATTTGTACATTTTTGTTTTTACAAGTCTCTCATTACTCTTTTTGAGTGGTCTTTGTATACAGTGCTAACTTTGAATGTAATATATTTATTTGTCTTGTATTTTAATGCAAGTATACGTGGAGTGAGACTCTAATAAAATACTACTACTACTACTACTACTACTACTACTACTTCTACTACTACTACTACTACTACTACTACTACTACTACTACAATGACGGCGTGCCTCTGTTTGTAGGTAATCCACCTGCGACTCACCCACTTCGAGCTGGCCGTCGGTTCGTCGGACCCGTGCAGCGAGACGGCCGACAGACTCGTGGTGAGTGAAAGCGCTGACGACCACCCTTGCGGCGTCCAGCCCCGCACGAAGACAATCGTCACGAAGGGAAACTTCGCCATCGTCACCTTCATTAGCAACCACCACGGCGACGCTACCGGCTTCAGGGCATTCTACACGGCAGGTCAGACTTAGAGTTTAGACATCTGGGCACTAGTCGCGCATTGCACGTTCTTGCGTCGTTTGATGGCTCTAAGATAACACAAGATTGCTGGTATAAGTTATTTCATTGTGTGTCATTTATACGTAGCTTCTGTCAACATTTATTAGGATTGTCACCAAAGCTGCCAGATGGCAGGTTCATGGACTATCGAGAGTTTCATTTATGTATAGCCTTATAGCTCTTATCAGGTAAACTATCTGTCAATTTTATTTGAAAACTTGAGTTCACACTGCAAACATTCACACAATCACTGGATCATTTTTTTTGTCACAAGTGTTTAAAGACATCAAGCAACAGGGGTTACAAATACATCGTGACGCAAGCCTATCAATGTTTAGGTTCGAGAGGTTGTACTGACCTATAACTGAGCCTTTATGTATATTAGCTTAACGCGTCTGAGGCTTTAAAACAATGCTCTCGAAAGGTTATTGCTGTAGTAACGACACAACACCTACATTGTGGCTTCCTTGCGTGTCGTGTTCCAGAATGGCCGTGCAACGAGCACCTGAACAAGGGTCCGGGCGAGCTCGCCTCTCCGCACTGGCCCAAGCCGTACCCGCCGTCGGTGCGCTGCTCGTGGCGACTGACGGCGCCGCCCGGCCAGCGCGTGCACCTGCACGTGACGGGCTTCGTGCTGGAGCAGCACGCGCTCGGCCATTGCAACGACCATAACGACCATGTGCTCATCCTCGACGGCGGCACCGTCAAGTCGACGAAGATCGGGCTCTACTGTGGCACACAGGTCGCCTTCTCCGTGCGCTCCACGGGCCGAGACATGTTCGTGCAATTCGTGTCCGACCACGACCCGAACACCTTGAAGCAGGGCTTCCACGCCAGCTTCGAGTTTGAGAAGGGTATCAGTGGTAACGTCAGTGTGCAGGCGATGACGCCATTTGACGGCATCGTCAACGAGGGGCGGGAGAAGGCGGCGGTGGGCCAAGGCAAAGACGCGGTGGTGGGAGACGGCAAAGAATCAGGTACAATACATCGGGGGATCGCCTTCTTTGGGATATTCTTTAACATTTGTGTATCAAGTCGATTTTTGTCACAGTTTGTTGTGTTTGACACATATTCGATTATACTGTAATTATAATTCACCTTATATTTCCATGGCACGTCGACGCTCACAAAAAAATTATTTAAAAAAAACGTAAGCATCCAATTCTGGCATTTTTGTTATCTCACCGTCGTCTATATTGCGTTTGTGTTGTTTCCTGCTTAATGACAATCTGGCTGACAAAACACGTCCTCTGCAATCACTTGTGGAATACTCCTTTCAATTTCACCTTGGCTTTATCTGGTTACAAAAGTCAATGCAATTATACTAACAATATTAGGGTCATCTATTAAGTACGTCAGCTTGGTGTGGGGTCTATGGGCTACCGTGACGAAACGTTTCATAGGGGTGGTAGCCTTGTGTAAGCGTTGACTAATATGATTTTTGAAATATTGGCTCGTATAACTTTCGATATCAAACTCATATAGCATTATTAGTTCAGCCAAATATCGGGGTAGATTTCAACCGTATTCCAACTAAAAACCAGCAATGAACCATTGTTTTTATTTCTTTCACAGGCTTCGAATCGCTGGTACCAACAACAAATACAATAACTATTGTAGACATATGGATCTTTGTAAAAAAAAGTATGACGGTGTGATGGGGAGTCTCTACAATGTCCAGAAATAGCGTGACGTGCTTTATGGATCACCCCCCTACGCGAGTAAGAATCACTCGGTGATGTATAGCCATGACGACTGGCGTCAAACCACATTTAATATCCGTCCGCCATTACCTGTAAAAGAATATACCTGAAAATGACGTTTTGGTGTGATGAGTGAATATATTTCGAGCACTTTTTCCATGGGACACGTTGGTACAGTAACTGATATATGTTCTACTGCATTAGATCTTTCACGAGGTAGCAATAAATAGACGGTAGTCGCTCGCGTATTCGCAAAGTATAGTGGCCGTTTTAAAGAACGCACCAATATTTCAAATTTCATCACCAAATTGGGATGGAATTGAGGGGTATCAGGTTTGGGTAGATTTTGTTCTGAAAAAAAGGAGTATGACGTTTTCACAAATTGTCCACACGAGGTGAGTTAATTAATGCTTTCTGTACTGAGTTAGTTTAAAGAAAACCTATAGTTTATTATCCATCCAGCGCAAGATTGGTTATAATGGCCGCCTATGTAAAATACATTGTGGTCTCAACACATTGTGCCGTGTCTGCAGGGGGCGGCAAGGCGAATGTAGTGAAAGAGAAGGAGATTCACCCCCAGACGGACGCCGTGCGAGGTGCGGGGGGCGACCCGTCACACCAAACCTACAAGACAACGATGTGGGCCGTGGCGTGTCTGCTCTTCCTCCTGCTGATCGTCACGCTCACGGCGCTCTTCCTCATGTGGCGCTATTACAGGTACGTGCTGCGAACGGGTCGGGTCAATACGTACATTTAGATGCAACTAGGAAATAATGAAACTATTAATATATTCCAAACATACATAAGCATTCGTAAAATGATACATAGGGGTCGGAAGTGGGAACGGTGTGATTATTGGGAGCTGAGCCTGCTGTCGGACGTCGAACATGACATCAGAAGCCAGGAGGAAGGTTAGTTGCGGTCCTGTTTCTAAATTATGGCCAGTGCCTGATCTCGGATATAACATGCCAAGATGGGGAGAGGGGTGCTGTTGAAGTTGTTCATAGAGCAACTATGAGATCATGCATTTTCAGTTTGTCGGAGGTTGTGATTCGGATGGTACTCGCCAAAACATCTACAAAATTCGCCAAAGGAGGGCTAAGCCCCACTGTAAATAAAGGGGGCTCAGCCCCAGTCATATCCCATTCCGGCATATAAGTAATAATAATAACAATCTTTATTTAATATTGAATAAAGGTACGTTTACAACATATACTCGCTCTAATCGTGATATGCTATTGTCCGTGTCTTAGTTTAACTATTGCTGTTGAACAGCCGGAAGCTGATCAAGCAGCAAGAGGTGGAGGTGTACGAGCGGATGAGTCCGGAGGAAGTGCCGCTCCAGGAGTTTGACAGCTGCTGCGCCAAACAAAAGTGAGTTCAAACTGTTCGCTTTACCACTAGTTCCATCAGCTTTCTCACATATTGCACTGGGGACGTTGTTAGGTTGTGAATGACGCAGCGCAAGTAAAGACAGCACGTATAAGAGATCACCTTTACATCAAAACTTCATCGTATGTCATAGTCATACTGTACATAGTTCGCTCTGTGACCATTGGAGATGGTGCCGTCTTACCGGTAGGCCCCTATACCGTGCATGACATCGACTGACGATGACACATCACACTGTGACAAGGCTGCTATATATATATATATGCTATGTGTAATTACCAACTGTACGGACTGTCACATCACGCCACTATCTTACAACTGCAGCTTCTAACTTGCTGCATTGCTGGGAATGCACCAGTCACCTCTCGTCTAGATCACACAACTCACTCCTGTTCAGATTGACGACTGGTTGTGTTACGTTTAACAGGCTATGTCCATGGCTTGGTGCCGACTTGTTTAGCGGAAAGTATGTAGGGAATATATACTTGCAGCAACAGCAGCACTGTATTATTCCACTTGTTTATGTTCTCGTTATTCTTCGTGCGCTGGGCTTTATTTAGGGGATTTACTTTGTTGCATATTTGAACTAATACTATTTATTTTTACATTTTCAGTAACTTGAATGATTCCGATTTTGCGTCGACATCAGCGAGCCCGTGCCAAGGCGCCGTGGGTGGCTACGATCCGAACTTGACACAGGACCACTTCGACTCCAAAGATATGGCTGTGAAAAACATCAACGAACTGATGAACTGCTCGAAGTGCTGACGTATCTGACGCTGTTAGAGATCGATGTTGAACACTTCTGCATTGTGAAATAAGAAATGTTTTCACAAGTTTGCAAAGTACAAAAACCGTTATGCGGTTAGTGTTGGTTCAACCCCCCACACGCCCAATTCGTGGTGTTGGACTTGCAACTGTTACGCTCCAAAACGGCCATTGGCGTCGATGTGAATTAATTAATATGCGTTTCACTCGCTACGTGGCGCCATTGTATCAATTTATTTTCCGCGCGATACTTTGCGAACTGGTGCGATCATCCACACAAACGCCAAGCGGACGTTGAGCCAATGCAGTGGGAGACTTCTGGAGCTCTTCCCGGAAGAAGATACTCAATCCCAGTGTGTCTGTATGCTGTTTTCTGTGCAAGTGTCCCACGCGCGCGCGTGTGTCTGTGTGTGTGTGTGTGTGTGTGTGTGTGTGTGTGTGTGTGTGTGTGTGTGTGTGTGTGTGTGTGTGTGTGTGTGTGTGTGTGTGTGTGTGTGTGTACTAAGCGTGTAGGTGTTGTCGTTGGTGGTTGAGTCTAAAGAAACGTTTTATGCCTGCTGCGCTTGCTTAAGCCGAGATACACCGGCACTTTTCGCCCAGACTATACCAAACCAGATCAGACCTAACCTGACCCCCCCAGATTGCAGTGTAGTCACTACACCAAGTTATAATCACGTTATAATCAGGCAAACTTGAAAACTTTCAAATACGTCAGACCGACACCAACTACAATTAAATCGACGTAGTGGAAAGTTTATGTAATTATGACGGCTTCCACTATAGCGCAGTCGGTGTCGGTCGTTCTAGTGGATTCACCGTAGTCGGGGGGAGTTTGGTGTGGTCTGGTCAGGTCGGGCGAATAGTGCCAGTGTATCCTGGTCTTTACGTTAAGACGTGCGTAAGTGTCCTTATAGAAAGAGTCACAGCGTGGACCAGTAGGTTGCTTAGACACCTACACAACAGGGTGATACATATCTACACGTAACAGTTAAGACTATTTTCACCAAGTTTTGAGACCGGATTTGGAGGATATGTTTGAATTTTGAATATGAATTTGTCACTTAGGGGATGAAGTAAATATCGTTTGCGTTTACATGTTGGCCTAAGTAAACATATAGGCCCCTAACCAACGTATGCAAAGTGGAAATGCAAATAATTATATATATATTATATATAATATATATATAATATATATATATGTATATATATATATACATAAAAAAATATATATACATACATATATAATATATATATTGTAATACCGTAACACCATTTGTTTTTGTAGAGCTTATAATACTGATTGTTACATAATGCGTTTTGCTTGACACATCATTAGAGACTTACCGTAGCAGTTAATCGTACTGTTGCAGGGCACAAATCATTGTAGTGAATGGAATTTGTAATATATGTAGTACATTTCATAAGAAGCTAATTTTGATTATCTTAGATTATCTGATGTGCAACCCACGTGTGCGTGCATGCGTACACAATCAAGCAGAACGTTTAGATTGTTCTGAATCGCTATTTCACGTACAGCATTTGTAAGCCTAAATGATTATGTTACATATTTCGACAACTGTAGAATTTTACGAACTAATACCACCAGTACTTAATTTCATGTGTAAAACACAGCGCAGCATATTTTGTATCAGCTTTTTCTTAATGTATCATATGTATTTTCACAAATGTGTTTGTATTTACACAATAATATCTGCAAAAAGGCAGACTGTAATAATAATAAAACTAGCAAACGCTACTCGCCATTGTAGTTAATCTGACACAATCACGCATGCACACTTCCCCGAACTGACGCACACACGAGCGCGGACGCACGCTCGCACGCGCGCGCATTCACGCAAACACACACACACACAAACCACTCAACCGTCTTATTGTATGATATGTTTGAGTATCATGCTCTTATAATTATATTTCAACAATTAAATTTTTCGAATCATTAGCTGTAAATTGGGCCAAACAAAAAGCGTCGATACCCCATATAATAACTCATTAAATATGACTATGCAAGGAAACGTACGTTTGGAGTTAGGTAAACGTGAAACTAATGTATATAATACGTTAGATCCCAACAATATGTCACACATGAAAAATCATGCAGAATGTTTGTGTTTCCTTAGGCAGCTCCATGCAGTGGCACGCGGCATAATTTTGCATTGGTATCAGACGTAGAAATGTTGCAGGCGACTTTCGCCGGATCAGATAACGGAAGCTTAGTCGGAGCGTTGCATTTCGGGAAATGTTGGAACTGTGAACGGGAGTTGATGTTCGCCGTGTTGTTCTATTAAATAAAATTAATAACAATACGCTTTCTCTGCGGATCGCAGCATGACGTCTCCGAGGCCAATTAAAAAAACAATAGTTAATTTCACTCATTTATAATACGTACCTTCCCTTTGACCAAGCAACTGGTGTAAATAGTTCAGTACAATTACAAAGTGTGTGTTTGCGTGCGGGCGCGTGTGTGTGTTTGTGTGCATGCGTTCGTGTGCGGGTTCGTATGCGTGCGTGCGAGTGTATGTGTGCGTGCATGTGTGTTAAAAGAATTAGCACAATTTGGGTTTACCCCTTTTATCGTTCGCTCATACATACATTTATACATAGAAACAAATTTACAGAGTAGTAGAGTAGAAGACAGCTTTATACACGTACATGTATGCATTCATACATATATGCATATATATATATATGTATACGTATATAGTTACATAGTTACATGCATTCATACATACATACACACACTCACATATACATACATACACACATATATACATACATACACACACATATACATACATGTATACTTACATACATACATACATATATACATACATACATGTACATACATGCAGACATGCATACATGCATACATACACACACACATACATATATAGTTACATACATACATACATAAACACACATACATACATACATAAATGTATACATGCATGCGTGCATACATACGTACATAGATGCATGCGTACATACATGCTTACATACATATGTACATAGCTACACACCTACATAGATATATGGGTCATTCCATATGAACGCAACAAAAATTTCTGAAATTTGTTGCCCTCATCTCTTAAATGTTAGAATAAATCAGTTTGGTAAAGGTATTTGGTAAGATTAGCAAGAATCCGAAATTCCTGTGTTCTAGCTCCAGTAGTTTTTGAGTTATGGCTGTTTGAAATTTGGGACTGGTATGTCTATAACTACATAGTTATACACATACTTAGTTACATACATACATACACCCACACGTACATACATACATACATGCATACATGGGCATACATGCATACATGCAAACATGGGCATACATGGGCATACATGCATACATGGGCATACATGCATACATGCATACATCTACCCGAAAGTACTAAACTGATTTTATCAGATGTCTGGGTTTAGGGTTCACATTCGCCACCTGTTGCCAGTACATTAGGGTCTTCGTTCATGTTCCAAATCCTTAATAGAGGATACTTGAGCCCAGTACATCCATTTTTCTAAAATACATACATACGTACATACATACGTACATATATACATACATACATACAAACATAAATACATACATACATACATACATGCCGACATACATATATGCATACATACATACACACACATACATACTTACATAGATACATATATACATAATTACATATATACATTCATAGTATCATGGTTACGTGCATACTTACATACATACGTACATAGTTATATGTATATGTACATAGTTACATACATATGCACATATATACATAAATTTAGAGAGTAGTAGAGTAGAGGCCAGCTTCATAGAGGTTCTATTCTTAAAGAATTAATCAGCATACACGCATAGACACATACACGCATAGACGTATACACGCATAGACACATACACGCATAGACGCATACACGCCATTTCTGTTCTGTTCTTTAGATATTTAACGGAATCCTCAAATTCATTCATATATATAATCTCTTTGCGTGTGTGCGTGTGTATGCGTGCGTGTGTGCTTGCACGCGTGCGTGTGTATGTGCGTACATGCGTGTGTGCACGCGTGGGTGTGCGTGTATATGTTCGTGTGCGTGTGTGTGTGCGTGTGTATGTTTCTGCGTGCGTGCGTGTATATGTGTGTATGCGTGTGTGCGTGTGTGTGTGCGTATATATGTGTGTGTGTGTGTGTTTGTGTGTGTGAGGTACAGAAAGTGTGGTCGGCGTATCCAATTTTAATTTCTTGGGGTTATCATTCGATACACATCTAAACTGAAAAAAACATTCTGAAAATGTATCAAACAAATGTTCCAGAACAATCAACGCATAAACGCATAGACGCATAGACGCATAGACGCATAGACGCATACACGCCACTTCTGTTATGTTCTTTAGCTATTTAACGGAATCCTCAAACTCATTCTATCCCGCCTTAATACACAACACAGTTGAGATTTTCGCGCATTCTTAAAAATAAACAGCATGACCCCGCTTGTACCCGGACCCAGCGCCGTCTCGGTGGCGACGGATCAAAGCCGGAGGCTGCGTCGGTGCGCTGAGCTCTAATTATGGATATCGGACGAGTCGCTTACAACACCTAATCAGCGTGGAGCGTGTCGTACTGTGCTGCAGTCAGCTACGTTGTAGTGACGTACGTCCAATGATTAGTGGGTGTTGGGTCTGTAGCGGTTAGTGGGAACTTCAGAGGTCCGCGGGAGATGGTAGTGGTCAGTGGGAGATGGTAGTGGTCAGTGGGAGTGACATCATGGCTGGCACTAGCCACATGTGCGGTGCGTAACGCATATTTACTACTACTATTTACTTTGAAAAATGATAAAAGAACAATCGACAATCAGCAAGTCATTTCTTTGTTAATGGTTCAATCCAAAATGAATTTCTGCTTCGTTAAAAACATCTTTGGGCAGTCAGTACGCTATAATAAATATAATGTATACTGTATAACACAATTTTGCAATAAAAACGAAAAGCCACGAAGGCTTGGATTGCTCTAAGATAAGGTTTTAAATAACCATGGTTCGAAGGAGTCATTTCAACGTTCCGGTCGGAATTTTGAAATGACTTCTTCGAACCATGGTTATTTAAAACCTTATCTTACAGCAATCCAAACCTTTCAACACTGTATATTTTAACTATGAATAATGTCAGTCTTTATAACTAGACCCTCTGTATAACCCAGTGCTTCACCAACTTGAACGTATCCGGTGTTTCGCATCTTTCCGTCGAAGAGATCCGCAAATTTTGTTTTCCTGTCGTCACTTACTAGAACGGGCGCCCAGCAACGCTTCCACCGACATCGACGTGGTACGTACAGCAGGTTTCACGTAGGAATAAAGCATCTCACGTGATGGGAGTCCCGCACCATAGGTTAACTGATCAAACGTATATTACACCCGGGATCTACAGTGTATAATTACCACAAATAAATATGTATATATATTTATTTCTGGTATATCATCTCCTTCCAGGAACGAGAACCTTAATGTTTTATAAAAGCACCTATGCATGTAATGACATTACTAAAAACCAACCAATTACAATCAGAAGTGTTATAACTTTGTTAACTTAAATTGCACGGACAGCGCCACCGTGGTAGAAAGACTGACGTCACAAATCCCTACTCTTCTTTATAGGTGATCGATGTGGTGATTGGAGCTGAAGTTCGATCAGGTATCTTTGTATGGGTTTTCTGCAGACTGTCGCTCGTGTGCTGCCGTTGTCCGCCGGTTAACGATCAATAGCGACACGGGCACGTAATCTTTTTATAGATACTGTCATGTAACAAAACCAACAACGCCACATGTCAACAGAGACAAACATACAACAAAGCTACCGAAGGCACCGTGGAGGGACCGAATGCACAACAAAGGTTTCCGACAGGTAATTTAGCAAATATGAATAGCCCCCCCCCTAACAGAATCCGGTATCAACATACATAGACCCGTACACGCATATTAAATCATAACAAGGCAACCTTTGATGGCCTAAGATTGCACTTTACTGGAAATCCCAATATATAGTCCTAATTACCCGGTCGATCATTTCACGAACAATATATATATATATAATATATATATACATTATATTCAAATAATGATTTCTACATCCCAAAAAATACATGTAATATCAGCCAAAATTGGCCAAAACAAAAACACAGTGTAGAAATCCGCGCACGGAAATTGGAGCACAGAGACATAGCTCACAACCGTGTTTTATGCCTCCTGATGGAAACTTTTAGGCGTGTACCAAAATTTGTCCAGTTATCTATCTGCGAGGCAAAACTTGTAATTAGGTAATGCATAAAATACTTATTTCGTAGGTGCTCACAAAGAATGTGTTTTGTGCTACCCGGAACCCCTCGAAACAACAAATAAATCACACTGTAGCGCTATGTAAAACAATGTCTAAGCAAAAGGGTGACGCGGCCTATTCTACACTGTTTGGAGAGAGCAGAGAGATCGAAAATAGCAACGCTACTTGCAAACGATATCGATAGGCGAAACCAGAGGGGCGGGGGAAGCACGTGCCCTTTAGACCTTTGGAATGTGCCCCCGTGCTGGCGAGCCTCAGGGGGAGTGCGATTGGAAAGTCATGGTGAGCATCAGCCCCCCAAATATTCACCAAGTTCCGACGCCAATGTATGCTTATATAATTGCGACGTATCCCCAGACTATCCTCTCTGGATCCGCCCTTGATATCTGGGGTAAGACCACATTAAGGATTCGTCCGCCATTACCCACCGAAAGAGTGCCCTTGAAAATACCGTTTTGGTGGCATGTGTGAATTTTGTTCGAGCACTTTGGCATGGCACATGTCAGTCCAGTGAATACTAAATGTACTACTACATTAGATCTTTCACGAGGTAGCAATAAACATACGCTAGTCGCTCGCGTATTCGCACAGTGGCTATTTTGCAGAACGCACCAATATTTCAAAATCCGTCACCAGATTGGGGCGAAATTGAGGGGTGTCAGGTTTGGGTGGATTTTTCTGAAAACTGAGGTATGAGAATTTTACGAGTTTTCCATAGCACTTGTGTCAATGGAGGTTAAATATGCTGTGAAATTTTAAAGAAAATTTTTCGTCAAATTTAGCACGAAATGAAGGAAACGTTATAATGGCCGCCTATGTAAAATTTAAATGTGGTCTTACCCCATCTAAGGTTTGCTTGGTGTGATTCGTCGTTGGGAATTCCAATACTGTTCAATCAACTGTTGCCGAAAATCTACCAACTATCTCTGCGCTGTCTCGAGGACAGTCGGCACTTTTATCGGTGGTGCAGCACGAGATTGAAACATTTTTTCTTTCAAATCGTTGTAGGGGAAGGACGGGTAAAGTGGGCCCCTCGGCCAAAGTGGGCCCCCACTGCCATAGCGTACCGGGTACGCAATGCAGTCAAATCAACGGTAGTGGTATTTACAGACCCGCCAGGGGCCACCTTTCAACGTCGTAGTTGTTAGCTAGGCGCGAATTAAAAACGGTGAGTAGCATATTTGTATTTTAGGTACTTTTCTTAAAATAATTGACGTGTCTTACAAACTCCACATTTTCATAAATGGTCAGGGTATATAACTATAAATGTGGTCCATTTAGCAATAGTGTATGGTTAGTTGAATGAGCAATTTAAATTTGACGTGAAGTAACGCATTAATCCCAAAATGGCGTCGTACCGATAATCTTTGGCAGAGGCCAAAGTGGACCACACGGGGCCCACTTTGGCCGCAGATGCTGTGCATATCATGGACAGTGTGGTTACACTGCAGACGTTGCAATAACATCAGTATAGACTTCGATAATGTCGATATGTATATTTGATCATATAAGTTGTATCACAAACTTGTGTTAATTAATTAATTAATTATTACAATGCATTAACCAAGTCAGCGCAATCATTTTGAACTGGTTCCTTTACAGACATACATTCCTTCATGGGTACGTACAAACGAAAAACGAACCAGCAAACATGGAATCTTGTCAACATGCAGTTGGCTATCGAGGCTGTGCGCGGAAAAGTAATGGGGCTCAAGCGTGCTGCTAAGCAGTTTGGGATTCCCCGCTCCACCCTGCAACGAAGATGCAAGAGAGAGGGAGACTTTGCAGTTGCGGCAGAAACGGGTTTGGGCAGATTCCGACCTGCATTTTCACCAGCGATGGAGTCAGAACTCGTTGCCCATATTAAACGCATGGAGAGCATGCTGTTTGGTTTCACTTTATCGCAACTGAAGCGGGTCGCATATGATTTTGCTGAAGCAATTGGGATTCAACATAACTTCAGCAGCAGGAAACGCGAAGCTGGAAAGGACTGGTGTCACGACTTTATGGTTCGCCACAGAGACGCGATTTCCTTGAGAATACCAGAACCTGCATCGGCAGCTCGCGCAAGAGCATTCAACCAGGGAGCCGTCAACGCGTTCTTCGATTTACTGGAAAAGGTTCAAGACGCGAAGAGGTTTACTCCAGATCGCGTCTATAACGTAGACGAGACGGGTATAACGACTGTACCCAATCGACCATCGAAGATAATCGCCAGTCGGGGCAAGAAACAGGTTGGTTCGCTGCCGTCTGCTGAGGGGCCACCTTGTCACGGTTGAAATTTGCTGCTGCTGGGTCATTCATACCACCACTGTTCATCTTCCCGAGGAAGAGGATGAAAGACGAGCTGATGGACCGAGCACCCCCCGCGTCAATCGCAGTGGCGCACGAGACAGGATGGATGCAATCTCACATTTTTGTGACATGGTTCAAACACTTCTTGGAGCACGCAAACCCATCCGAAGCAAGACCCGTTCTTCTGATCTTAGATGGCCACAACACGCACACCAACAACCTGCCTTTCATCGAAATGGCTCGGGCCAATTTTGTCACCGTCATCTGCCTACCGCCGCATTGTAGCCATCGCATGCAGCCACTCGATGTCAGCTTCATGAAGCCACTGATGACATACTACACACAGGCGGTAGAATGTTGGCTACGGTCCCACCCAGGTCGAGTTGTGACAACTTTTCATATCGCCGAATTGTTCGGAATCGGGTATGTCCGTGCTGCTACAATAAAAACAGCAGTGAACAGCTTCCGGAGGACCGGAATATGGCCGATCGACCGCACCGTCTTCGATGAGCATGATTTCGCTGCTGCAGAGCCGACTGACCTCGTATGGCAGACAAGCACCGACGCACCACTACGTGATCGAGACACCGACGCACCACCACGTGATCGAGACACTGACGCACCTCCACCTGATCGTGACACCGATGCACCACCACGTGTTCGCGACACCAATGCACCATCACGTGATCGAGACACCGATGCACCACCAGGTGTTCGCGACACCAATGCACCATCACGTGGTCGAGACACCGACGCACCACCACGTGATCGAGATACTGACGCACCTCCACGTGATCGAGACACCGATTCAACACCACGTGATGTAGACACCGATGCACCACCACGTGTTCGAGACACCGACGCGCCACGACGAGACCAAGAAGCCGTAATGTCTGGGTCACTACCGACACATCTGCAGGCACCGCACATCGCAATAACGGTTGTTTCGCCGGTACCCAGAATCAACCAGGCTACAGTGCGAAAAGCCACAAAGAGAGGGAAGACCTGCATCATTACAGGCAGTCCATGGAAGACAGCACTCGAGGCCAAGGGGAGAATGGTAACGTGCTTACAACCAAACGGTTCAATGAAGAGAGGGCTCTCGAAAGCTGAGAAAACGTCAAAGAAAAACAAGAAAAAGAAGGAAAACATCGACACTACGTCTTGTCTGTACTGTTCGGAATTGTATTCCAACAGCAGAAGCGGCGAAAGCTGGGTGCAGTGCGGGGAGTGTGGCCAGTGGGCACACCGTGAGTGTGCCGGGTATGAGCGTGGCGGGTTTATGTGCGAGATTTGCGCCGACGATTAAGTGGCATCGCACAGCGTTGTGAGGGGGCCCACTTTGGCCTCCACATGTTGTAAAATAATAAAATGGGTTTCTTTTTAAAAATACATCTGATTTATTATATTTATTAAAATAGAGTAACTAGACTGTGCATACACCTAGTCAAGATACATAGCTAGGTAACGTAACACAAATTAAACTGTTTTGTACATAAATGTCAAATGTAGGTCAATCGGCGCTTAAGGGGCCCACTTTACCCGCCCTTCCCCTAATTCTGCATTCTTAGGGATACTCCTGCAAAGCAGCTTTGCTATCTCCACATGATTGCGACAACATCGACAACTTCAGGCTGAGCGGTAAACGAATTTGCAAAGAAGCAGCGAAGCCGGCAAATCTAAAACTGTAGGCGATCTTTTTGGTTGTCCAGCACACCAACAAACAAAGCACATCTCGACATAAATTATCAAGTATGACAGCTTTATGTCGAAATACCCTCTGCTACTTATAGGTTGCCAATCAACTGTTGTCTTCCAGGAGCATATCCAACATGTTCAAAAGGCCGAAAGTGAGTGTCAGAATGCAAAGTTGAACTGAAAACTCACAAAAGATGTATAATATCTCGCCAGAACCGCTTCTTTTGGAAGAGACACTACAAGCCATTGGCACCTTCTACCTAGTGTGTTTATCCCTGTGTTCATATGCGGGTCCAGGGGGCTGGGGCAGTGCCCCTCAAGACTTTTGGAATTTGACTGCGCTGACGCTCCGGCTCAGACCACCCAATATCAATTTGGTTCGGCCGCCAGTGGAGAGTTTTTTGGTGAGCCTCGAGGGGTGCAATTAGAAGTTTTTGTACCCCCCCGCCAGACTGGAACCGCCCCTGATGCCGCCGGAGAAGTACAGTATCTCACGCAGGATAACCTGTAGTGGACTCATTAACTCTAGAGAAAGATACTCCATAATAAACCCTTAGCGCAATATCCTAGTACACTGGCGTCAGTAAATTAGTATTGGAGGGGGAGCTAGGCTGTCCAAAACTTGAAGCTCACCAAAACCACCTTCATGTTCTAAAAAAAACATCGATTTGCACCCTCTTGAGGGTCGATCGCCAAAACCACCCCACCTTAATTAACGCTCTCCAAAAGCCTCGATTTGCCCCCCTCTCGAGGTTCGCCAAAAGGAAACACACCTCCAAGCGCTCCCAAAAACCTCCAATTGCACCCATTTTGTAGTTCACCAAAACACCTACAGGCTCTACATATTGTACGTGCAGCGCCACGGCAGGAAATAGTTCCTAAGTGGACATACAATTAGAGAAAGTTTATGTGTATCACATCCATAATAAACTAACAAAACAGTAATTTAAAAAGACACTTTGCGTTAAGCATGCTATACATATGTACGTTATTCTGTCGTGCGGCTCATTCCCAGGTGTCACTGGTCCCGAACACTCGGTCTTTTAACCTTTCCTAAGAGGAGAGGCTAAAAGCCCGACCATTCGAGACCACTTTTCCAGTACATCCTTATATTTATGTACTAGGGTGTTCTTTCTCTTAGTGGCGCACTTTCAGTTTGACCCCGTTTTTTGTAATTTCTTTTAGCGGCGTTTAATTACGGTGCGACACCGTTTCTGCAGCGCGATGAAAAGCAAAGACCGTAATACAATACAAGACGGTGCAGCGCGCGCTATCTACATTGTTCGAGGAAAGTACATAAGCAATTCGTCCGCCATTCTGGAGTTGCGCGAAGCCAGACCATACGCGTGCAGAAAATGCAGTTCTTTGCATTATCATTCCTCAACATTTTCAACGATAACCTCAGAATTTTAATTATATAAGAAGTGGTACAGCCTGATGATTATTCTGATGAAAAACGACGAAGTTCAATTGGCTCAGTAAACAATTGCAACGTTTCTATGTGATTTGTTTGTTTCATTATTTTGAATTGTGATAGATAAAAAACTTCAAGGATTACTTTAATATCTTTCATTTTATATAACGCATGACAGCTTGGTGATTATTCTGATGAAATGAGGTGACTGAACAAATACGCTAACATCGCGCGCTGCAGTCCCGTAGGCGCATGCGCTTGCCTCCCGAATGGCGGACAAAAACCTTCTGTGTAGACTGCCATTTTCTCGCTCAGTGACGCCTCCTGTCCAAATAGAGGCTCCTTGATGAAAAGATCCTTGCCTCGAGGTTGTGTGTCGTGAGAACATTTTTATTTGTTGGGATGATTTATGATTTAACGAGTGTGGACTGGGATGGTTACCTAAACAACAATATTACAACTGATGTTGTGCACGTACTAGTCATTTATTTATATTATTCGACCTAAATGTTGCGTTGTTATTATTAAGAGTGGTGATTCGATTTCACTATAGTATAGATGTTGTGTTTCTCATAAACAAATGTTTGTGACGTGTGTAGGGAAATAGTTGGGATTGTGACAAGTTGCATTAATTCCATTTTCATACCTAGACATTATTATATCTGTAAATTGTTAGATCACACTGGCAGGCTGTTTATCTTTTGTAATCATTACTGTGTGTAGTATGTACAACTGATATCATGACAGTTTAATATAAGCTGCTCCGTTGCCAATGGCAGTGCTCAAGTATTTGCAAACGCAATATGTTTGGTAGAATACCGACATATTTCTTTTCTTTAGTTTAGAAATATGGAAACATTTACAGTTGTGTCTTATGATCACTGTGTCCTTTGTTGTAAGACTAACACTTGTCTTCTTTCTCTGAAGATATGGTGATTGTTCTGCACCCTTACTTTGTGCCTAGATGCGATACAGTTCACTGGGACGATGTTTGTGTTTTATTTACTTTTAAAACGATTGTGCTGACATTAGTATTATTGTTTGTATTGGCAGATGACTTGCCTCAGCCGTCTCTTTGTTCGTATTGAAGTGAAAATGTAACGCCAAACTTGGCAAACGAACCTCAATAAAGGGATTTGATTCCACATTAGTGCAGTTGACATTTGACAAGTTTGGTGCACTAGAACATTTAGATATAATGACAAATGCTACAGAAGGATACTAGCGTATTTTGTTTATCCAACAAGAGTAGATATAACATATTGTCGTTCCCCTGTGTCACTGACACTGGTCCCGAAAACTCGTTCTTTTAACATTTACTAAGTCTAAGGGAATTGGTAAAAGCCGGAGCATTCGGGACCACTTTTGTAGTCTATGCATCATGTGCCTTATATATATACTTTATATATATACTAAATGATGTTAAAATGTAGAACAATGGCGTATTTTGTAATTTCCAACAAGCAAAAATATAACATTGTCGTTCCCTTGTGTCACTGCATGGTCCCAAAAACTCGCGTATTTCGCCTTTGCTATGGTGAAATGCTTTTAGCATTTCACCATAGGGTTATCATTGGATACACATCTATACTGGAAAAACACTCTGAAAATGTATCAAACAAATGTCCCAGAACAATCAACGCATAGACGCATAGTCTTAGACGCATACACGCCACTTTTGTTCTGTTCTTTAGCTATTTAACGGCCTTAAATCGTCATGGAAATTATCGCAATTCGGCTTGCCAGATGGGTTCGAGAAAAAGTAACTCGCTACCTTTAAAAAGGAGTAAACAATATTTAATGTCGGTTGAGATTTTCGCGCATTCTTAAAAATAAACAGCATGACCCCGTTTGTACCAGGACCCAGCGCCGTCTCGGTGGCGACGGATAAAAGCCGTAGGCTGCGTCGGTGCGCTAAGCTCTTATTATGGATGTCGGACGAGTCGCTTACAACATCTAATCAGCGTGGAGCGTGTCGTACTGTGCTGCAGTCAGCTACGTTGTAGTGACGTACGTCCAATGATCAGTGGGTGTTGGGTTTGTAGCGGTCAGTGGGAACTTCAGAGGTCCGCGGGAGATGGTAGTGGTCAGTGGGAGATGGTAGTGGTCAGTGGGAGTGACATCATGGCTGGCAAAAGCCACATGCGCGGTGCGTAACGCATATCTACTACTACTATTTACATTGAAAAATGATAGAAGAACAATCGACAATCAGCAAGTCATTTCTTTGTTAATGGTTCAATCTAAAAGTGAATTTCTGCTTCGTTAAAAACATCTTTGGGCAGTCAGTACGCTATAATAGATATAATGTATACTGTATAACACAATTTTGCAATAAAAACGAAAAGCCACGAAGTGCGACTGTCCCTTTAAGCCATTAAGGTAACCAAAATTCCGACCGGAACGTTGAAATGACTCCTTCGAACCATGGTTATCTAAAATCTTATCTTAGAACAATCCAAGCCTTTCAACACTGTATATTTTAACTATGAATAATGTCACATTCTTTATAACTAGACCCTCTGTATAACCCAGTGCTTCACCAACTTGAACGTATCCGGTGTTTCGTAACTTTCCGTCGAAGAGATCCGCAAACAATTTTTTCCTGTCGTCACTTACTAGAACGGGCGCCCAGCAACGCTTCCAACGACATCGACGTGGTACGTACAGCAGGTGTCACGTAGGAATAAAGCACCTCACATGATGGGAGTCCCGCACCATAGGTTAACTAATCAAACGTATATTACACCCGGGATCTACAGTATAATTACCACAAATAAATATGTATATATATTTATTTCTGGTATATCATCTCCTTCCAGGAGCACAGAGACAGCTCACAACCGTGTTTTATGCCTCCTGGTGAAAACTTTTAGGCGTGGGCCAAAATTTATCCAGTTATCTATCTGCGAGGCAAAACTTGTAATTAGGTAATGCATAAAATACTTATTTCGTAGGTGCTCGCAAAGAATGTGTTTTGTGCTACCCGGAACCCCTCGAAACAACAAATAAATCACAATGTAGCGCTATGTAAAACAATGTCTAAGCAAAAGGGTGACGCGGTATATTCTACACTGTTTGGAGAGAGCAGAGAGATCGCAAATAGCAACACTACTTGCAAACGATATCGATAGGCGAAACCAGGGGGGTTGGGGAAGCACGTGCCCTTTAGACCTTTGGAATGTGCCCCCGTTCTGGCGAGCCTCAGGGGGAGTGCGATTGGAAAGTCATGGTGAGCATCAGTCCCCCAAATATTCACCAAGTTCCGACGCCAATGTATGCTTATATAATTACGACGTACCCCTAGACTATCCTCTCTGGATCCGCCCTTGATATCTAAGGTGTGCTTGGTGTGATTCGTCGTTGGGAATTCCAATACTGTTCAATCAACTGTTGCCGAAAATCTACCAACTATCTCTGCGCTGTCTCGAGGACAGTTGGCACTTTTATCGGTGGTGCAGCACGAGATTGAAACATTTTTTCTTTCAAATCGTTGTAATTCTGCATTCTTAGGGATACTCCTGCAAAGCAGCTTTGCCATCTCCAAATGATTGCGACAACATCGACAACTTCAGGCTGAGCGGTAAACGAATTTGCAAAGAAGCAGCGAAGCCGGCAAATCTAAAACTGTAGGCGATCTTTTTGGTTGTCCAGCACACCAACAAACAAAGCACATCTCGACATAAATTATCAAGTATGACAGCTTTATGTCGAAATTCCCTCTGCTACTTATAGGTTGCCAATCAACTGTTGTCTTCCAGGAGCATATCCAACATGTTCAAAAGGCAGAAAGTAAGTGTCAGAATGCAAAGTTGAACTGAAAACTCACAAAGGATGTATATAAGTAGTAAAGGAGGTCCCTTACCGCGCAGGTTGGATTCGGAGTGAAGCAAAAGCAAAGTACCCGGATGTAGATCAAGGTCAAATACCCGGATGTAGGTCAAGGTCAAGTACCCGGATGTAGGTCCGGTCACGTGGCGCCCCCTACCGGAATTTTTCGGAACTAGAATGGCACGCCACCTAGCGGATTTTTTCGGAACTAAAATATTCCCGCCAAAAATATTACCGCTCCCCCTGTCGGATAGTTGGTGAACTAATTATTTCCCGCCAAAACCAAAATAGCGCCCCTGGCGGATAGTTGGTGAACTAAAATTATTTCCCGCCAAAACTATGGAAGCGCCCCCTGACGGATAGTTGGTGAATTAAAATAGCTCCCCCTGGCGGATAGTTGGTGAACTAATTAGTTCCCGCCAAAACCAAAATAGCGCCACCTAGCGGAATTTTTCGCTACTAAAATATTTCCCGCCCAAAACGGAAAAAGCGCCCCTGTCGGATAGTTGGTGAATTAATTAATTCCCGCCAAAACCAAAATAGCTCCCCTGGCGGATAGTTGGATAATTAAAACAGCGACCCCTATCGGAATTTTTCGGTACTAATTATACAAGTGGTGTCATCTTGTGGACAAGTTGTAAACTAAATGTTCTAGTACTGCAAATATTCGTGTCTCTTGCACGCTTGCGTGCAATAGAGCCCCCTGACGGGTACATCACGAACTACAAACATCATCCCCTAGTGGACAAGTGAGCGAACCACATATGAGTACTGCAAATATTCGTGTCTCTTGTTTTTTCTCGTCCATAAACACCTGGTGGATATATCATCATCAACTGATAGCACCCCTGTTAGATAAGTGGTGAACTAAATAACTACTCAGCAGTCCGCGCTTGTGTACATTCTACTCAGCAGTCCGTGCTTTTGAATTTTCTACAATCCGTGATCTTTCGGCACGCCCACGTGACTTTTCGGCACATTCTCTAACTATATAAGCGCAGTGTTTTGCCAATCGGACCGTCATTCGTATCACGACGACAGCGCTGTTAACATCATCATCATGTTGAAGACACCCTACTACCGACCTCGCAATGCGGCAGACTCGAGCGACGAGGACGAGCCGACGAGCCGGCCCATCATGCCGGTGATCAACCGTCCTTCCGTGTCGTCGGAACCAGACGTCGTGGACGTCGTGGACATCTCGGCTCTAGAAGCAACGGTAAGCGCCGACGCCGTTATCAAGATCAGAGGGCTCCTCATCGATAGAGTACGCCAGCACACTCCCTTGTACATCGGGTGCAGGTACTGCAAGAAGCGTATGATTACCGACGATAGGGGACATTTGCAATGCGAACGACACGGTTACGTTGCTTCTGACGTGCATTTCGTGGTGCGCATGTGCTTTGTCGAGACAGCGACGGGTCGATCTATATGGCTGACTTTATTCGACCAGTGTATGGCTCCTCTCCTTGACGTGAATGCCGAGACGTTTGCTGTTATGGACGAAACGATGCAGACTTACAAACTGAACTCGTTGACGGGAACTCGTGTGTCTCTCACCATAAAGAAAACTCGACGAGATACTTACACAAACTTCAACGTCACTCGCGTGGAGGTGATACACTAGGCTCCGTATCCTGTTTCAGCCTCTCTCTGCTGTCATCCCTGCCGATGTGACAACTTCCGCCGACACGACCGGTGTGATAACTTCCGCTCCTGACGATGTGGCAATTTCTACTCACGCAACCAATGTGATAACTTCCGCTCCTGACGACGTGACAATTTCTACTCACGCAACCAATGTGACAACTGCCGCTCCTGTCGCCACTGGTCCGAACTTTACGCTTGAGTTTCCGGCAATGGAAATGAAGAAGACGATTGCACGTCACATAGCATGTGCCATCGTTGAACTCTCGAGACGACAGTGTCTCGCTTGCGAGATAGACGATCCTAGTCAATTTCATCACGATTGTATGTTACCCGATGACATTCTAATTTATATGCACTTTGACGAGGCTGTGGAGGCCATTAATTCGACTGCAGTGATGAAAGACTGGTTGTGTGTTTTGTTAGACGCGGGTTTGAAGCTATCCGACCTGACGTCCGATCACTTGTGTGCTATCGGGAGTTGGTTGCAAGAACCGTTTTCAGAGGAGTGGCGAAACAAATTAAAGCAAATTGTTCTGGCAGTAATGGAGGATGATCTGTAAATATGTCTTGTGGTTTTATGAGACCTTCGGTGACATTAACTCGACTGCAGAGAATGGAGTGCGACCTGTAAATACGTTTGTGTTGTATACGAATAAAATGTTCAAACCTTATCTTGCGTCTTTTTCGTAGTGTAATGCAATCCACCACAATAGACGGGTTATCGCGTGAGATTCCACCACCACCACCACAATTCCACCACAATGGACGGGTTATCGCGTGAGATTCCACCACCACCACCACAATGGACGGGTTATCGCGTGAGATTCCACCACCACCACCACAATTCCACCACAATAGACGGGTTATCGCGTGAGATTCCACCACCACCACCACAATTCCACCACAATGGACGGGTTATCGCGTGAGATTCCACCACCACCACCACAATGGACGGGTTATCGCGTGAGATTCCACCACCACCACCACAATTCCACCACAATAGACGGGTTATCGCGTGAGATTCCACCACCACCACCACAATTCCACCACAATAGACGGGTTATCGCGTGAGATTCCACCACCACCACCACAATTCCACCACAATAGACGGGTTATCGCGTGAGATTCCACCACCACCACCACAATTCCACCACAATAGACGGGTTATCGCGTGAGATTCCACCACAATTCCACCACAATAGACGGGTTATCGCGTGAGATTCCACCGCTTCCACCACAATGGATAGGTTCACCTCGTCAAATTCCGCTACAATAGACAGACATAAAACGAGTTGCACAAACCAAACTTAGATCAACGAGTTGTACAAACAAAACTTAGACCGCCGAGTTCCAAGAGTCATTCCGTTCTTTACATTTGAACAGTAAACACGTACATCATGAGCTTATGGAGTAATCTACCAGCTGCCAACAAGCCCACACCATCATCACGGGCGGCCTTCCAGTGCCCAGATTGTAAGAGACATTTCACACGCAAAGATAGCTGGAAACGACACAGTGCCCACAGTCGCTGTGCACCGTCGACAAACGCTACGACACCTGTGTCTCTGGCCCCAGCAACAAGCTCGACATTCTCGTCTCCAACTCAGGTGCCCACTATGATACATGTACCTACGGTTCCTTCAACAAGCTCGACATTCCAGTCTCCATCTCAGGTGACCATGGAGTACACAAAGAAGATGGCCCTGGTCGATCCCCGTATTTTGGAAAACATTCAACCGCAACGTCCTTCGACTGCTAACCCTATCGAAAGGGTCTTGCAAAGACTCGACAATGAAATGCTAGACATACTAGAACGAAACGATATACACGAGAGGGAAAAAGTTATGTTGTATAACCAGGTGTTGAATCGGTACAACGATCTTTCCGACAAACGTATCCAAGAACCCGTGCGTGTGGTCATCGAAAAAATTCCCAGTGAAGAGAAAAACAAAGTACAACCTGCTAACGAAAATGAAGTCGTCGAAAAGGAGAGCATCGAAAACGAAATCATCGACAGCGTTCCAAAAACTATGAAGCAGAAAGCACGAAGACTACTCGATAAAATGAAAGGGGCCGTAAGTTGGAACGATCGTGGCGAGATGATGTACAGAAACAAGGCGGTTCCCGGAAGTAATATCGTGGACCTTGTGAATGACGTGTTGAGAAAACGGAAGTCGTTTGAACCGGTGGGATGGGAAACCTTTGCTCGTGGTCTAAAGGATGTCAACACGCCAATGGATTTAGTGGGTAATCTCGATCGTTGGCTTTACATGCAGACAGCGTCAGTGGACGGCGACATATCAAAGGAAACCAGCATTCCGTTTGACAGTGGTCGTCGTCGGAATCGTAGACGACATGCATCGTCGCGGCGCGCAGCTCATTCGGCGACACCTTTCCAAATCACACGTTGGGAACCTTATTAGCATTACCGATTTGAAATCTACAGGAACAGTGTGCAAGATATATTATATGTGAAATATTCAAATAAAAAAAATCGTATCTTGGGCGTCTGAATAAAGCATTTCACAAACGCACATATGGTGTCGACTTTTTTATTGCTTAATTAAGGTAATACAAGAATGTGCATGCCAACATTACATGCAAACGTTACTTGGCACTCTTAACAAAATCGAAAACACGACAGTCATTGTTCACTAAATCGTTCCCGAAAGTGTTCACAAACGTCTTCGTAGGTACGCCTCGACTTCGGTGCAGCAAGTACACGACACAGTATTGTCCACACACGTTAGACAGCGGGCTCTGAAGCGTTCTCTTGTTGAAAGTCCAAGTCACGCAGTTGCTCTGTAGAAAATCCACGAATTCGTCGTGTTGAGGTGGCAAACCGTAGGAGTCGAAGTAATCTCCACGTCCGTCTTTTGCGATAAACATGCAGATCCAATGTTGACCCGGTTCATTGCTCGAATGAGTGTTGCACACGAAAGCTGCCGGATAGGTCGTCATAGGAGTAGTGGGTAACCCGTCTTTAGGTAGTACGCCTCGAACAACGGTTCTAGTGTAAGCATCTGCCGCAAGGAGTCTTTCTATCTGTGCCGTATCCATCAGTAATCGTAGACGACGTTTCTGTTGCGGTCAATCTCCAAAACCGTCTCGAATTCTCCGTAGACGACGACGTTGATCGTTTGGTCGAGAGGTTGATTAAAGTGCATCTCGACTCGTAGGTTGCCTTTATGTACCAAATTGAAATGGGGACCGTCACAACAATCTGGTGTGATGTCAAACGCAAACAGGGTATATCCTTTGCCAAACTCGTCACGACTGATGTTGTTTCCCTCGTCTTGAAACATCTTTCCCGTTCCAGCAAATAGATTACTGTAACTTCTCACGTAGGAACCATCGTTGAAATTAGGTTGGAGTGGTTTCGCAGGAACTTGTTGCCCGTCGACGTACAATGCAAGAAAGTTCAAGTTGTTGTGTTTTACGTGGAACGGATTCTTGGCGAATGTTCCGTTGTATGCGTCGTTGTCTATACAACACAAGACTATTCTCTTGGGTAAGACACCCAAATAAACGTTTTCGTGAGTGTGCGACATGGCACCTCGGGGTATTGAAAATACCTTGCAATCGACTCTTCGCAACGGATACTTGGCCGTTCCCTTTTGTAGCGCTTTGATGTGACCCATCTGTACGGCAGGATTCAGTTTAGCTTTTCGCGCAAACAAAATTGCTTCGACTATGCGTACCTTGTAATCGGCATTGTCACCACCAGCACCCATGAGTGCAAAAGCATCCTTGCTCTGTACTAGTCGAATTTTCACGTCGACGCCGTTCAATAGATAGCGGTCTTGAAAGAAGAGGTCGACGTGTAGACGGCCCATCATATCGACGATTCGACTACCAGAAATATAGGTCTTTCTTTTTTGCAGCCCCGTGTTTGCGTCGTCGGTGGCATCCATGTGTCCAGCCGTATCTTTGTACCACAAGGCACTAGTCAGTTGACTCTTCTTTGCTTCTGCTCCGTGACTCAGTAACGTTTCTATGTACGCTCGATAAGGATAGGTATTCGTTGAAGGTGTGACGAGGGTACCGTTCAAAGACACGTCGACTTGACTAAACAGAGAATGCATCCAGTTGTTTACTGGTCCAACAGCTGCAGCTTGAGCGATATCGTCCCCGTTTCCTTTGACTACACGTGCTCGCACCAACAGGTAAGTATTGGCCACGTCCAGGTAATCGTCTCCCGATCCGGGCAATAAGAATTCGATAGGACCACCCGAACCTATCGAGGCGACAGGTCGATGCTCGATCCACTGTGCGTGTTCGATACTCGTTTGTGTCGTCGGTAAACTAAATAGGTCCAATTCGCTTTTGACTCCCTCACACGACAACTGGTGGACAAAAGCCATGTCTAGTCGAATATGTCGTCTCGACGCGTCTTCTGTCGTCTGCGTCTCTTGGCGACACTGGCTAGGGTTCTCGTCGGCTTGCGTTTTATAGGAGCGTTGCGTATGCCAGGAGGTCCACTGCTTCCCAACACTCTACTGATCATGTCCTTTCCGGTTTCTTTCGCACGCCTCTTTGCAGATTCTTTAATGCTCTGTCCAGACAACACGTCACCGGCCACACCCAAACCTGTCTTTAACGCTCCTTTTCCCAAAGCGAGTGCGCCTCTTTTTATGAGTGGCATAGCACTTCGAATGAGACCACCGAACAAACTACCTAGACCGTGACCTCGTTGCACCCTTGCACCAACAAACACGGGCAACCCGTTACCGACTTGTCTGACGTAATAGTCTTCGTAAGAACGATTACGACTCATGTTTCAAAAAATGATGGTTTGCGGCGTCGAAAGTGAAGTGTTGCCGTCACTCTACCTCGCTCGAATGGTACGCGCCGTCCCGTGTCGTCTCTTATATCGATCTCGATGGTCGTAAATTCTTTGTGCAAGACGGGAACGTATTGTACATTATCAAAACTTTTTGACACCACGTCTCCGTGTTTCCCTTCTATCGGTACAACCCTCAACAGAGGGACGACGGTATCCCCGACCACACGTGATTCAACAACGTCGGTGTACACGTACAGGGTGTCGACTCCCCGATTCATGTCCACCGTATACCGACCCTCGTACTCGTAGGTATACGTGACGGGAGCGGTGCTGATGA
The DNA here is from genome assembly GCA_020002185.1 of Paraescarpia echinospica. NCBI lineage: Eukaryota > Metazoa > Annelida > Polychaeta > Sabellida > Siboglinidae > Paraescarpia > Paraescarpia echinospica. The sequence continues at coordinate 17,497,774 of CM034540.1, forward strand.
CGACGGCCCTGCCGACCGCCAAGATGGGTGGGCTCGCGATCACACTCGAATCGAAGCCTAGTACGATCTTCAGATGACTCTGAGGGGGTATGTTAAATTTAACACCCGGCGATAGGTGCAACTTCATCCGGTTAGAGATGGGGCTGAACCCCAGGCGGGCCTTGACTTTATCGGTGCACAGTTTCCCCAGCGCCTCGTTGATTTTGTGCATCAACTCGTAAGCGCTGTTGTAAAAGCCGTAAGGAATGGTGCCTTGCCGGTGAATCCGAGTACTACCGCCGTCACCGGTGGTGTAAATCCCTCGCTCCCCCGTCGCACAACTCAAGTCGAAGTACGCATCCTCCTTTCTCACGTTGTTCCAAGTGTGCGGGTATTGAATCTCCACCAGTCCGCACTCCCACTGACCGACTAAACTGATGCGTTGTGGCAAAGCCGTGACATAGTGGGTCAACGTGTTGTCGGGATTTACCTCCATAGATGCGTTGCTGGGCAATGTCAGGTAAAAATCAGACGACATGGTCACCGCGTTTCATAGACGGATTAGGTAACTGCTCAACAACTTGCCCCAACAAACACGGGCAATCCGTCACCGACTTGTCTGACGTAGTAGTCTTCGTAAGAACGATTACAACTCATGTTTCAAAAAATTATGGTTTGCGTCGTCGAAAGTGAAGTGTTGCCGTCACTCTACCTCGCTCGAATGGTACGCGACATCCCGTGTCGTCTCTTATATCGATCTCGATGGTCGTAAATTCTTTGTGCAAGACGGGAACGTATTGTACATTATCGAAACTTTTTGACACCACGTCTCCATGTTTTCCTTCTATCGGTACAACCCTCAACAGAGGGACGACGGTATCCCCGACCACACGTGGTTCCACAACGTCGGTGTAGACGTATAGGGAGTAAAAACCCTGCGCCATGTCTACCACAGATTCGGCTTTTTTAACGTAATAATAATCTGGTCCTTCTTCTTCGGGTGTGGTGTAAACAGCCTGGCTTAAACCTAGCAAATGCTGAAGTTTCAACGAGTACACTGAGAATGAGATGTTTTCTATCATGTGTATAGTCACTTTTTGTGTGGTGTCACTGTAGCTTAGTTTTATTTCCTTTTCTTTTATCGGTGACTTTATGATTCTGTTGATTGCACGAATGAGCGCTTGGGGACTATCGTAGTGACCTGCCTCGATATTCACCACATAAGTCGTACCATCGACATTCACGGCAAAATAAGTTTCCTCTTCTCTCACGTTGTACCAACTGTGCGGGTATTGAATCTCCACCAGTCCGCACTCCCACTGACCGACTAAACTGATGCGTTGAGGCAAAGCCGTGACATAGTGGGTCAACGTGTTGTCGGGATTTAACTCCATAGACGCGTTGCTGGGCAATGTCAGGTAAAAATCAGACGACATGTTCACCGCGTTTCATAGACGGATTAGGTAACAGGTACCCCAGGCAACTGCTTAACAAAGCCGTCCACAGATTAGAGTTTCCGTCTACTTTAGTAAGGTTGTAGATACTGACCAATATAACGATGTACAGTATGACGATTTGGCAGAAAAAGACGATTTCCGATTTCGGGCACGTATTTCCAAACAACACCCAACGTCTGCTGTTACTTCCTGTATCTTCGAGCTCTGTGTTTTTGAATCGAACGTCCGTCGTATCTTCCATGACACGAATGACGGCTCGACCGGTGTGTACTAACCTTTATACGCGACGAGTGACGCCTTATCCAACCAGCTGTTAAACGAGTCGGAATACCCTACCCACTTGACCAGGACCTGTGTCTTTCTTCCTCGCTTGCGCTGCTGCAACACTTTCTCGATACGATAGAGTTTATCCTTGGCCACAACCACTTTCTGTAGTTCTTGTTCGTAAAATGTTCCCTCTATCGGCGAGGCTTCATCATCGATCAAACGATAAACAGGCGGATCGGAAAGATGAACTGTTTTGATGGTAAATATCTCGTCACTCCAGTTGGGTAAGTAACCTTTTTTGAATTGTCTCTTGACTTTGCTGA
>CM034540.1:17500799-17634160 GCA_020002185.1 Paraescarpia echinospica
AGGAGAGAGAGAGAGAGAGAGAGAATGAGAGAGTGAGGGTGTGAGAAAGAGAGAGTGTATGAGAGAGAGAGAGAGAGAGAGAGAGAGAGAGAGAGAGAGAGAGAGAGAGAGAGAGAGAGAGAGAGAGAGAGAGAGAGAGAGAGATAGATAGAGAGAAGGAGGGAGAGATAGTTCTGGGAAAACCAGCAATAATATGTCATGCAGCTCAAATCTGAGGACCAGAAAGCCAGCTTGAACTGGGTGGAATGATGTGATTTTTGGTACCATGTTTCCGGTAAAAACTGTCAAACAACACCCCATGTTACCGGCTCAAGCACATACTGAACAGTTTTCCAACAGCTACAGCTTATTGTGAAGCAGCTGAGTAAATCCCACATACACTTGGAGATGCTTTGTACTCCAAAGCGAAGATGCTTCTGTGCCATTTGTATTGACGACCGCCATCTTTAAAATGGCGGATGCGAATGTCAGAGAAGGTCACATGTCACTGAATAAAAAATGTTTGAACATCAAACACTAGAAATAGACACATGTGCCTTATATTCCTAAATAAATTAGAAGAATACAGTAGGTTTATCGAGTTGCCGCAGTTTCGGACGCCATCTTGAATTCTGTGGTTAGCTCAAGGAGGATTCCTGTGGACTTCATGTTACTTCAGACACTTCCATGGATCTGTGGTATTTTATTATTATCGACTTTTAGGTTTCCGTGGTATTTTGGCCTAAAACCCCTGGACTAAAAGAGCCTACGGGAAATTTAGACTATGAAGCGAATAATTGTGACAGAATGACAGACTTGGTATCGATTGAAAGCTCATTCATTGCTGCATAGGATGAACAAATAAACTAAACAATTTCAAATCCAACTTACGGTCTGTTCAGACAGCAGATCACACGCACGCACGCACGCACGCACGCACGCACACACACACACACACCGTCCACCTTTGTTTGTCTTTGTCTAAATCGTGTCGTGGGTTGTATTGCAGACTGCGGGGGCACGATGACTACCGCAGAGGGTAACTTCGCCTCGCCCAACTGGCCATGGTCCTACGCGCACAACGAACACTGCGTGTGGAAGATATATGTCTCGCAATTCAAGGTACGTCATTCATTTGCTAGGTGGCCATTTCTCGTTGTTCAAGGTACGTCATTATTTCGCCAAGTGTCCACGGTGGCACCGTTTCGCAGTACAAAATACGTCATTCATTCACCAGGTGACCACGTCTCACAGTACATGGTACGTAAGTCATTCGCCAGGTGGCCATATCTCACAATACAGGGTACGTCTTTAATTCACCAGGTTCCACGTCTCATATTTCACGGTAAGTCATTCTTTCACCAGGTGGCTGCGTCTCGGAGTTCAAAGTACGTCATTCGTTCGCCAGATGGCCACATCTTGCAGTTCGAGATACGTTATTCATTCGCCAGGCGGCCACGCCTCGCAGTTCGAGGTACGTCATTCATTCACCAGGTGGCCATATCTCGCAGTCGTCGGTCGGTACATAATTCATTCACCAGGTAGCCACCTCTCGCATTTCACGGTGTAAGTCATTCATTCGCCAAGTGGCTACGTCTTCGAATTCAATGTACGTCAATCATTCGCTAGGTGTCAATCTACGCCGCGACGGCCTTGTAGGGAGCAGTGAGCGCACTAGGAAACAGTCGCAAAGAAACTCGTTACATATATCCCCATCGTTGTCGCTTCTACTAATTGTGAACTTACATTTAGCAATACATCAACCGTGCATTTGCAGTTTCAAATAATTATAATTGCTTTTAAAATAACGCTGCGTGTTGATTGGGTGCGACACTCACCGTACGGCTGCCTATGATCAGTCGTCTGTTTATACCAATTTTATTTTATTTTTAATCGGCACGTTTTGTAATATATGTTTGTACACCACTTCTGGATTTCGACGGGAAGATGAATCGTACGTGTGATGAACCTGTGTGAGTGACTTTAATGATTTTGCTTTTCAACCGAACATACAAGCCCATTATCGCCCAACCAGTGACCAACAGGTGTCTCACCACCAGTTGAAAACTACAACAACAACCTACATTTGTGGCTAACTGTAGCATACCCGTGTTGCGTGTGGCCCTTTCAACGTGACACCCACAATTTACACTATTGCGTCATGGCGAGTGTTACAACCAACAAGCCAATGACCAGAGCGAGCGGGGCGACTAACAACACAACGAACAATGAACCAAGCCTCGCATCTATCGCTGCTGACATCAAGTCATTTAGGGACATCATTGAAAATAGATTCTCAACTTTCGAGAAAACACTATCTAAACAAATTGCGGATATGATCGAAGATCAGATGAAAGCATTCCGTGACGACATTAACACACGAACAGCAGCTCTAGAAGAAAGGATACTAAATCTCGAACAAAGATATGCCTGTGTAGATACGGACGAGAACCTGGAGGGCCGTCTTACAGCTTTGGAGAACAGGGTGTCCTCGTAGTGGGTGCACACGACGGTCGCGCTCTAAACAGTGTCGTTCTTAACCTACCCGAATCGGAGAACGAAAACGTAGTGGAAAAAATAAACCAAATACTGAGAGACGGGCAAGTTCACAGATGTAAAATGTGAAAAAGCTGTACGCAAAACATCCAGCAGAAACGGCTACCCTGGCGTCGTAATAACGACGTTTAAAGGCGCTAATGACAAAGCGAAAGTAATGAAAACAAAAAAAGACTTACGACAAAGTGCGAAATATCGTGACATCATAATAGTCCACGACAAGCCAAAAGAGCAACGTGTAATCGAATCGAACTTCAGAATCCTCGTGAAAGCTCTTGACAACAACAACCTGGAACTACGCGGCTCCAGAATCACGAGATGTGACGCCGGATCTCGTAACGCCAACAACCGCGCTCACAACTCCCCATCAACCCCCAGGAACAATGAACAAGGAAACAGTCGTGGTCGAAACCCAAGAAATCGAGGAACACGTCGGGAGCGCGACAATAGATCAGATGTGCGCGGTCGTCGCTAGGTCCGTGGGATGTTGGAATGTTAACGGGTGGAAGCTAAACAAAAACACCGACAACTACCAAGTGAGGGCAGAATGTGTTAAACACCTCAACACGGATGTAATCGCCGTGGTGGAAACACATCTTACAGATGTAAACACGCTGGAAATGAAGGGATATAAATGGTGGGGGCATAATCGCACAAACCTGAACTGTTTTGACAACAGCATGGTTCCTGAAGCATGGCGTCGGGGCATTGTAACCCCGATACCCAAGTGTTGTACGTCTGATCCACGAGTGCCATTGAACTATAGGGGAATTACGCTTAGTTCCCATGTGTATAAAATATACTGCTCTATTTTAAATGATCGTCTTATATCGTGGGTAGAGGGCAACAACCTTTTGTGTGATGAACAAAATGGGTTTAGACCAGGTCGCAGTTGTCTCGACCACCTATCTACCATTACAAACATAATCAATACTAGAAAGAAATGCCGCCAGCAAACGTTTGCATGTTTCGTAGATTTTAGTAAAGCTTATGACCGTATCAATAGAAATTTCCTCTGGAACAAAATTAGGAACTTCAACATACAAGGGAAAATGCTTGAGGCTTTGAAATCATTATATATGTTGATTACAAATGTTGTGTTAGGGTCAACAACTTAAAGTCTGACTGGTTCAATGTTGAATGCGGGCTTAAGCAGGGATGTGTTATATCACCTATCATGTTCAATATGTTTATAAACGATTTATCAACTGAATTGAAAGGCACGGGTAAAGGTGTTAAGATCGGAGACGAAATTGTTACAATGTTAGCATACGCAGATGACATTGTGGTGCTGGCCGAATCAGCAGAAGAACTGCAGACATTGCTAAATGTTATCTGGAAATGGTGCAATGACTGGGGCATGTCTATTAACAAAGACAAAACTCAAATTGTACATTTTCGTAATCCATCGATATCTGAGACTACTTGCGATTTTCTACTAGGTGACCAAAGCATATGCATCGTAAATAAGTATAAATATTTAGGTTTGATTTTAACTGAATATCTTGATTATAAGGTGATGGTAAAAACAGTAGCTACTACGGCGAACAGAGCTATGGGTTTGTTAATGGCTAAGACAAAGTGTAATGGAGGAATGCCTTTTAACTGTTTTACAAAACTATACGATGGTATCGTGCTCTCCATTATTAACTATGGTTCTGCTGTGTGGGGTACAAAGGAATATTCGGTCATAAATAGCATACATAATAGAGCCTGTCGATTTTTCCTAGGTGTGGGTAAATATACCCCATCAGCAGCAGTACAGGGTGAAATGGGGTGGAAAACCCCGACTAACCAACAATGGCTATCTGTTACTAGGCTCTGGTGTCGTTTGATCAATATGGATGTATCTAGAGTGACAAAACGTGTGTTGCTATGGATGATGGAAATGGCCGTAAGTGGGAAACGAAATTGTGGCTACGAAGTATACCATCGTTATAATGACTTAAATATGCATAATCTTACTAATATAAGAGACCATGTTAATGTAAAGGCTATAATAGAACACACAGATGTTTGCCTGTCTGTATTACAGGAACAGCAATGGCTTCATATTATAAATAGAGAAGAGGGCAGAAATGGTAGTAGAAATAAACTAAGAACTTATAAACAGTTCAAAACAAAATTTGTAACTGAGCATTATGTTAAGAAAATCATGACTAGAAGTAATCGATCAGCACTTGCAAAATTTCGATGTGGCGTGGCACCAATCAGAATTGAAACTGGACGTTTTGAACGAAAATACCCCCCACCTGAAGCTAGGACGTGTTATAATTGCACGAATGAAATAGAAAATGAGTTTCACGTTTTAATGAAATGCCCTTTATATGTTAACGAACGAAAATAACTAATAGGCTATGCAACAATTAATGATCCTGCTTTTTCCAGTATGAATGATCAAGATAAATGTGTATATTTATTGAGTAATGACAATATAATAAGTAAAACTGCCAGCATCCTCCAAAAATACTGCACACAAGATTACACAATACAACAAAATAATAGCACATGTTTATTAAATTATTACTGTTTTTATTTGTACATTTTTGTTTTTACAAGTCTCTCATAACTCTTTTTGAGTGGTCTTTGTATACAGTGCTAACTTTGAATGTAATATATTTATTTGTCTTGTATTTTAATGCAAGTATACGTGGAGTGAGACTCTAATAAAATACTACTACTACTACTACTACTACTACTACTACTTCTACTACTACTACTACTACTACTACTACTACTACTACTACTACTACTACTACAATGACGGCGTGCCTCTGTTTGTAGGTAATCCACCTGCGACTCACCCACTTCGAGCTGGCCGTCGGTTCGTCGGACCCGTGCAGCGAGACGGCCGACCGACTCGTGGTGAGTGAAAGCGCTGACGACCACCCTTGCGGCGTCCAGCCCCGCACGAAGACAATCGTCACGAAGGGAAACTTCGCCATCGTCACCTTCATTAGCAACCACCACGGCGACGCTACCGGCTTCAGGGCATTCTACACGGCAGGTCAGACTTAGAGTTTAGACATCTGGGCACTAGTCGCGCATTGCACGTTCTTGCGTCGTTTGATGGCTCTAAGATAACACAAGATTGCTGGTATAAGTTATTTCATTGTGTGTCATTTATACGTAGCTTCTGTCAACATTTATTAGGATTGTCACCAAAGCTGCCAGATGGCAGGTTCATGGACTATCGAGAGTTTCATTTATGTATAGCCTTATAGCTCTTATCAGGTAAACTATCTGTCAATTTTATTTGAAAACTTGAGTTCACACTGCAAACATTCACACAATCACTGGATCATTTTTTTTGTCACAAGTGTTTAAAGACATCAAGCAACAGGGGTTACACATACATCGTGACGCAAGCCTATCAATGTTTAGGTTCGAGAGGTTGTACTGACCTATAACTGAGCCTTTATGTATATTAGCTTAACGCGTCTGAGGCTTTAAAACAATGCTCTCGAAAGGTTATTGCTGTAGTAACGACACAACACCTACATTGTGGCTTCCTTGCGTGTCGTGTTCCAGAATGGCCGTGCAACGAGCACCTGAACAAGGGTCCGGGCGAGCTCGCCTCTCCGCACTGGCCCAAGCCGTACCCGCCGTCGGTGCGCTGCTCGTGGCGACTGACGGCGCCGCCCGGCCAGCGCGTGCACCTGCACGTGACGGGCTTCGTGCTGGAGCAGCACGCGCTCGGCCATTGCAACGACCATAACGACCATGTGCTCATCCTCGACGGCGGCACCGTCAAGTCGACGAAGATCGGGCTCTACTGTGGCACACAGGTCGCCTTCTCCGTGCGCTCCACGGGCCGAGACATGTTCGTGCAATTCGTGTCCGACCACGACCCGAACACCTTGAAGCAGGGCTTCCACGCCAGCTTCGAGTTTGAGAAGGGTATCAGTGGTAACGTCAGTGTGCAGGCGATGACGCCATTTGACGGCATCGTCAACGAGGGGCGGGAGAAGGCGGCGGTGGGCCAAGGCAAAGACGCGGTGGTGGGAGACGGCAAAGAATCAGGTACAATACATCGGGGGATCGCCTTCTTTGGGATATTCTTTAACATTTGTGTATCAAGTCGATTTTTGTCACAGTTTGTTGTGTTTGACACATATTCGATTATACTGTAATTATAATTCACCTTATATTTCCATGGCACGTCGACGCTCACAAAAAAATTATTTAAAAAAAACGTAAGCATCCAATTCTGGCATTTTTGTTATCTCACCGTCGTCTATATTGCGTTTGTGTTGTTTCCTGCTTAATGACAATCTGGCTGACAAAACACGTCCTCTGCAATCACTTGTGGAATACTTTCAATTTCACCTTGGCTTTATCTGGTTACAAAAGTCAATGCAATTATACTAACAATATTAGGGTCATCTATTAAGTACGTCAGCTTGGTGTGGGGTCTATGGGCTACCGTGACGAAACGTTTCATAGGGGTGGTAGCCTTGTGTAAGCGTTGACTAATATGATTTTTGAAATATTGGCTCGTATAACTTTCGATATCAAACTCATATAGCATTATTAGTTCAGCCAAATATCGGGGTAGATTTCAACCGTATTCCAACTAAAAACCAGCAATGAACCATTGTTTTTATTTCTTTCACAGGCTTCGAATCGCTGGTACCAACAACAAATACAATAACTATTGTAGACATATGGATCTTTGTAAAAAAAAGTATGACGGTGGGATGGGGAGTCTCTACAATGTCCAGAAATAGCGTGACGTGCTTTATGGATCACCCCCCTACGCGAGTAAGAATCACTCGGTGATGTATAGCCATGACGACTGGCGTCAAACCACATTTAATATCCGTCCGCCATTACCTGTAAAAGAATATACCTGAAAATGACGTTTTGGTGTGATGAGTGAATATATTTCGAGCACTTTTTCCATGGGACACGTTGGTACAGTAACTGATATATGTTCTACTGCATTAGATCTTTCACGAGGTAGCAATAAATAGACGGTAGTCGCTCGCGTATTCGCAAAGTATAGTGGCCGTTTTAAAGAACGCACCAATATTTCAAATTTCATCACCAAATTGGGATGGAATTGAGGGGTATCAGGTTTGGGTAGATTTTGTTCTGAAAAAAAGGAGTATGACGTTTTCACAAATTGTCCACACGAGGTGAGTTAATTAATGCTTTCTGTACTGAGTTAGTTTAAAGAAAACCTATAGTTTATTATCCATCCAGCGCAAGATTGGTTATAATGGCCGCCTATGTAAAATACATTGTGGTCTCAACACATTGTGCCGTGTCTGCAGGGGGCGGCAAGGCGAATGTAGTGAAAGAGAAGGAGATTCACCCCCAGACGGACGCCGTGCGAGGTGCGGGGGGCGACCCGTCACACCAAACCTACAAGACAACGATGTGGGCCGTGGCGTGTCTGCTCTTCCTCCTGCTGATCGTCACGCTCACGGCGCTCTTCCTCATGTGGCGCTATTACAGGTACGTGCTGCGAACGGGTCGGGTCAATACGTACATTTAGATGCAACTAGGAAATAATGAAACTATTAATATATTCCAAACATACATAAGCATTCGTAAAATGATACATAGGGGTCGGAAGTGGGAACGTTGTGATTATTGGGAGCTGAGCCTGCTGTCGGACGTCGAACATGACATCAGAAGCCAGGAGGAAGGTTAGTTGCGGTCCTGTTTCTAAATTATGGCCAGTGCCTGATCTCGGATATAACATGCCAAGATGGGGAGAGGGGTGCTGTTGAAGTTGTTCATAGAGCAACTATGAGATCATGCATTTTCAGTTTGTCGGAGGTTGTGATTCGGATGGTACTCGCCAAAACATCTACAAAATTCGCCAAAGGAGGGCTAAGCCCCACTGTAAATAAAGGGGGCTCAGCCCCAGTCATATCCCATTCCGGCATATAAGTAATAATAATAACAATCTTTATTTAATATTGAATAAAGGTACGTTTACAACATATACTCGCTCTAATCGTGATATGCTATTGTCCGTGTCTTAGTTTAACTATTGCTGTTGAACAGCCGGAAGCTGATCAAGCAGCAAGAGGTGGAGGTGTACGAGCGGATGAGTCCGGAGGAAGTGCCGCTCCAGGAGTTTGACAGCTGCTGCGCCAAACAAAAGTGAGTTCAAACTGTTCGCTTTACCACTAGTTCCATCAGCTTTCTCACATATTGCACTGGGGACGTTGTTATGTTGTGAATGACGCAGCGCAAGTAAAGACAGCACGTATAAGAGATCACCTTTACATCAAAACTTCATCGTATGTCATAATCATACTGTACATAGTTCGCTCTGTGACCATTGGAGATGGTGCCGTCTTACCGGTAGGCCCCTATACCGTGCATGACATCGACTGACGATGACACATCACACTGTGACAAGGCTGCTATATATATATATATATGCTATGTGTAATTACCAACTGTACGGACTGTCACATCACGCCACTATCTTACAACTGCAGCTTCTAACTTGCTGCATTGCTGGGAATGCACCAGTCACCTCTCGTCTAGATCACACAACTCACTCCTGTTCAGATTGACGACTGGTTGTGTTACGTTTAACAGGCTATGTCCATGGCTTGGTGCCGACTTGTTTAGCGGAAAGTATGTAGGGAATATATACTTGCAGCAACAGCAGCACTGTATTATTCCACTTGTTTATGTTCTCGTTATTCTTCGTGCGCTGGGCTTTATTTAGGGGATTTACTTTGTTGCATATTTGAACTAATACTATTTATTTTTACATTTTCAGTAACTTGAATGATTCCGATTTTGCGTCGACATCAGCGAGCCCGTGCCAAGGCGCCGTGGGTGGCTACGATCCGAACTTGACACAGGACCACTTCGACTCCAAAGATATGGCTGTGAAAAACATCAACGAACTGATGAACTGCTCGAAGTGCTGACGTATCTGACGCTGTTAGAGATCGATGTTGAACACTTCTGCATTGTGAAATAAGAAATGTTTTCACAAGTTTGCAAAGTACAAAAACCGTTATGCGGTTAGTGTTGGTTCAACCCCCCACACGCCCAATTCGTGGTGTTGGACTTGCAACTGTTACGCTCCAAAACGGCCATTGGCGTCGATGTGAATTAATTAATATGCGTTTCACTCGCTACGTGGCGCCATTGTATCAATTTATTTTCCGCGCGATACTTTGCGAACTGGTGCGATCATCCACACAAACGCCAAGCGGACGTTGAGCCAATGCAGTGGGAGACTTCTGGAGCTCTTCCCGGAAGAAGATACTCAATCCCAGTGTGTCTGTATGCTGTTTTCTGTGCAAGTGTCCCACGCGCGCGCGTGTGTCTGTGTGTGTGTGTGTGTGTGTGTGTGTGTGTGTGTGTGTGTGTGTGTGTGTGTGTGTGTGTGTGTGTGTGTGTGTGTGTGTGTGTGTGTGTGTGTACTAAGCGTGTAGGTGTTGTCGTTGGTGGTTGAGTCTAAAGAAACGTTTTATGCCTGCTGCGCTTGCTTAAGCCGAGATACACCGGCACTTTTCGCCCAGACTATACCAAACCAGATCAGACCTAACCTGACCCCCCCCAGATTGCAGTGTAGTCACTACACCAAGTTATAATCACGTTATAATCAGGCAAACTTGAAAACTTTCAAATACGTCAGACCGACACCAACTACAATTAAATCGACGTAGTGGAAAGTTTATGTAATTATGACGGCTTCCACTATAGCGCAGTCGGTGTCGGTCGTTCTAGTGGATTCACCGTAGTCGGGGGGAGTTTGGTGTGGTCTGGTCAGGTCGGGCGAATAGTGCCAGTGTATCCTGGTCTTTACGTTAAGACGTGCGTAAGTGTCCTTATAGAAAGAGTCACAGCGTGGACCAGTAGGTTGCTTAGACACCTACACAACAGGGTGATACATATCTACACGTAACAGTTAAGACTATTTTCACCAAGTTTTGAGACCGGATTTGGAGGATATGTTTGAATATGAATTTGTCACTTAGGGGATGAAGTAAATATCGTTTGCGTTTACATGTTGGCCTAAGTAAACGTATAGGCCCCTAACCAACGTATGCAAAGTGGAAATGCAAATAATTATATATATATTATATATAATATATATATAATATATATATATGTATATATATATATACATTAAAAAAAATATATACATACATATATAATATATATATTGTAATACCGTAACACCATTTGTTTTTGTAGAGCTTATAATACTGATTGTTACATAATGCGTTTTGCTTGACACATCATTAGAGACTTACCGTAGCAGTTAATCGTACTGTTGCAGGGCACAAATCATTGTAGTGAATGGAATTTGTAATCTATGTAGTACATTTCATAAGAAGCTAATTTTGATTATCTTAGATTATCTGATGTGCAACCACGCGTGCGTGCATGCGTACACAACCAAGCAGAACGTTTAGATTGTTCTGAATCGCTATTTCACGTACAGCATTTGTAAGCCTAAATGATTATGTTACATATTTCGACAACTGTAGAATTTTACGAACTAATACCACCAGTACTTAATTTCATGTGTAAAACACAGCGCAGCATATTTTGTATCAGCTTTTTCTTAATGTATCATATGTATTTTCACAAATGTGTTTGTATTTACACAATAATATCTGCAAAAAGGCAGACTGTAATAATAATAAAACTAGCAAACGCTACTCGCCATTGTAGTTAATCTGACACAATCACGCATGCACACTTCCCCGAACTGACGCACACACGAGCGCGGACGCACGCACGCTCGCACGCGCGCGCATTCACGCAAACACACACACACACAAACCACTCAACCGTCTTATTGTATGATATGTTTGAGTATCATGCTCTTATAATTATATTTCAACAATTAAATTTTTCGAATCATTAGCTGTAAATTGGGCCAAACAAAAAGCGTCGATACCCCATATAATAACTCATTAAATATGACTATGCAAGGAAACGTACGTTTGGAGTTAGGTAAACGTGAAACTAATGTATATAATACGTTAGATCCCAACAATATGTCACACATGAAAAATCATGCAGAATGTTTGTGTTTCCTTAGGCAGCTCCATGCAGTGGCACGCGGCATAATTTTGCATTGGTATCAGACGTAGAAATGTTGCAGGCGACTTTCGCCGGATCAGATAACGGAAGCTTAGTCGGAGCGTTGCATTTCGGGAAATGTTGGAACTGTGAACGGGAGTTGATGTTCGCCGTGTTGTTCTATTAAATAAAATTAATAACAATGCGCTTTCTCTGCGGATCGCAGCATGACGTCTCCGATGCCAATTCAAAAAACAATAGTTAATTTCACTCATTTATAATACGTACCTTCCCTTTGACCAAGCAACTGGTGTAAATAGTTCAGTACAATTACAAAGTGTGTGTTTGCGTGCGGGCGCGTGTGTGTGTTTGTGTGCATGCGTTCGTGTGCGGGTTCGTATGCGTGCGTGCGAGTGTATGTGTGCGTGCATGTGTGTTAAAAGAATTAGCACAATTTTGGTTTACCCCTTTTATCGTTCGCTCATACATACATTTATACATAGAAACATAAATTTACAGAGTAGTAGAGTAGAAGACAGCTTTATACACGTACATGTATGCATTCATACATATATGCATATATATATATATGTATACGTATATAGTTACATACATACATAGTTACATGCATTCATACATACATACACACACTCACATATACATACATACACACATATATACATACATACACACACATATACATACATGTATACTTACATACATATATACATACATACATGTACATACATGCATACATACACACACACATACATATATAGTTACATACATACATACATAAACACACATACATACATACATAAATGTATACATGCATGCGTGCATACATACGTACATAGATGCATGCGTACATACATGCTTACATACATATGTACATAGCTACACACCTACATAGATATATGGGTCATTCCATATGAACGCAACACAAATTTCTGAAATTTGTTGCCCTCATCTCTTAAATGTTAGAATAAATCAGTTTGGTAAAGGTATTTGGTAAGATTAGCAAGAATCCGAAATTCCTGTGTTCTAGCTCCAGTAGTTTTTGAGTTATGGCTGTTTGAAATTTGGGACTGGTATGTCTATAACTACATAGTTATATACATACTTAGTTACATACATACATACACCCACACGTACATACATACATACATGCATACATGGGCATACATGCATACATGCAAACATGGGCATACATGGGCATACATGCATACATGGGCATACATGCATACATGCATACATCTACCCGAAAGTACTAAACTGATTTTATCAGATGTCTGGGTTTAGGGTTCACATTCGCCACCTGTTGCCAGTACATTAGGGTCTTCGTTCATGTTCCAAATCCTTAATAGAGGATACTTGAGCCCAGTACATCCATTTTTCTAAAATACATACATACGTACATACATACGTACATACATATATACATACATAGATACAAACATAAATACATACATACATACATGCCGACATACATATATGCATACATACATACACACACATACACACTTACATAGATACATATATACATAATTACATATATACATTCATAGTATCATGGTTACGTGCATACTTACATACATACGTACATAGTTATATGTATATGTACATAGTTACATACATATGCACATATATACATAAATTTAGAGAGTAATAGAGTAGAGGCCAGCTTCATAGAGGTTCTATTCTTAAAGAATTAATCAGCATACACGCATAGACACATACACGCATAGACGTATACACGCATAGACACATACACGCATAGACGCATACACGCCATTTCTGTTCTGTTCTTTAGATATTTAACGGAATCCTCAAATTCATTCATATATATAATCTCTTTGCGTGTGTGCGTGTGTATGCGTGCGTGTGTGCTTGCACGCGTGCGTGTGTATGTGCGTACATGCGTGTGTGCACGCGTGGGTGTGCGTGTATATGTTCGTGTGCGTGTGTGTGTGCGTGTGTATGTTTCTGCGTGCGTGCGTGTATATGTGTGTATGCGTGTGTGCGTGTGTGTGTGCGTATATATGTGTGTGTGTGTGTGTTTGTGTGTGTGAGGTACAGAAAGTGTGGTCGGCGTATCCAATTTTAATTTCTTGGGGTTATCATTCGATACACATCTAAACTGAAAAAAACATTCTGAAAATGTATCAAACAAATGTTCCAGAACAATCAACGCATAAACGCATAGACGCATAGACGCATAGACGCATAGACGCATACACGCCACTTCTGTTATGTTCTTTAGCTATTTAACGGAATCCTCAAACTCATTCTATCCCGCCTTAATACACAACACAGTTGAGATTTTCGCGCATTCTTAAAAATAAACAGCATGACCCCGCTTGTACCCGGACCCAGCGCCGTCTCGGTGGCGACGGATCAAAGCCGGAGGCTGCGTCGGTGCGCTGAGCTCTAATTATGGATGTCGGACGAGTCGCTTACAACATCTAATCAGCGTGGAGCGTGTCGTACTGTGCTGCAGTCAGCTACGTTGTAGTGACGTACATCCAATGATTAGTGGGTGTTGGGTCTGTAGCGGTTAGTGGGAACTTCAGAGGTCCGCGGGAGATGGTAGTGGTCAGTGGGAGATGGTAGTGGTCAGTGGGAGTGACATCATGGCTGGCACTAGCCACATGTGCGGTGCGTAACGCATATTTACTACTACTATTTACTTTGAAAAATGATAAAAGAACAATCGACAATCAGCAAGTCATTTCTTTGTTAATGGTTCAATCCAAAAGTGAATTTCTGCTTCGTTAAAAACATCTTTGGGCAGTCAGTACGCTATAATAAATATAATGTATACTGTATAACACAATTTTGCAATAAAAACGAAAAGCCACGAAGGCTTGGATTGCTCTAAGATAAGGTTTTAAATAACCATGGTTCGAAGGAGTCATTTCAACGTTCCGGTCGGAATTCTGAAATGACTTCTTCGAACCATGGTTATTTAAAACCTTATCTTACAGCAATCCAAACCTTTCAACACTGTATATTTTAACTATGAATAATGTCAGTCTTTATAACTAGACCCTCTGTATAACCCAGTGCTTCACCAACTTGAACGTATCCGGTGTTTCGCATCTTTCCGTCGAAGAGATCCGCAAATTTTGTTTTCCTGTCGTCACTTACTAGAACGGGCGCCCAGCAACGCTTCCACCGACATCGACGTGGTACGTACAGCAGGTTTCACGTAGGAATAAAGCATCTCACGTGATGGGAGTCCCGCACCATAGGTTAACTGATCAAACGTATATTACACCCGGGATCTACAGTGTATAATTACCACAAATAAATATGTATATATATTTATTTCTGGTATATCATCTCCTTCCAGGAACGAGAACCTTAATGTTTTATAAAAGCACCCATGCATGTAATGACATTACTAAAAACCAACCAATTACAATCAGAAGTGTTATAACTTTGTTAACTTAAATTGCACGGACAGCGCCACCGTGGTAGAAAGACTGACGTCACAAATCCCTACTCTTCTTTATAGGTGATCGATGTGGTGATTGGAGCTGAAGTTCGATCAGGTATCTTTGTATGGGTTTTCTGCAGACTGTCGCTCGTGTGCTGCCGTTGTCCGCCGGTTAACGATCAATAGCGACACGGGCACGTGATCTTTTTATAGATACTGTCATGTAACAAAACCAACAACGCCACATGTCAACAGAGACAAACATACAACAAAGCTACCGAAGGCACCGTGGAGGGACCGAATGCACAACAAAGGTTTCCGACAGGTAATTTAGCAAATATGAATAGCCCCCCCCCTAACAGAATCCGGTATCAACATACATAGACCCGTACACGCATTTTAAATCATAACAAGGCAACCTTTGATGGCCTAAGATTGCACTTTACTGGAAATCCCAATATATAGTCCTAATTACCCGGTCGATCATTTCACGAACAATATATATATATATAATATATATATATACATTATATTCAAATAATGATTTCTACATCCCAAAAAATACATGTAATATCAGCCAAAATTGGCCAAAACAAAAACACAGTGTAGAAATCCGCGCACGGAAATTGGAGCACAGAGACATAGCTCACAACCGTGTTTTATGCCTCCTGATGGAAACTTTTAGGCGTGTACCAAAATTTGTCCAGTTATCTATCTGCGAGGCAAAACTTGTAATTAGGTAATGCATAAAATACTTATTTCGTAGGTGCTCACAAAGAATGTGTTTTGTGCTACCCGGAACCCCTCGAAACAACAAATAAATCACACTGTAGCGCTATGTAAAACAATGTCTAAGCAAAAGGGTGACGCGGCCTATTCTATACTGTTTGGAGAGAGCAGAGAGATCGCAAATAGCAACACTACTTGCAAACGATATCGATAGGCGAAACCAGAGGGGCGGGGGAAGCACGTGCCCTTTAGACCTTTGGAATGTGCCCCCGTGCTGGCGAGCCTCAGGGGGAGTGCGATTGGAAAGTCATGGTGAGCATCAGTCCCCCAAATATTCACCAAGTTCCGACGCCAATGTATGCTTCTATAATTGCGACGTATCCCCAGACTATCCTCTCTGGATCCGCCCTTGATATCTAAGGTGTGCTTGGTGTGATTCGTCGTTGGGAATTCCAATACTGTTCAATCAACTGTTGCCGAAAATCTACAAACTATCTCTGCGCTGTCTCGAGGACAGTCGGCACTTTTATCGGTGGTGCAGCACGAGATTGAAACATTTTTTCTTTCAAATCGTTGTAGGGGAAGGACGGGTAAAGTGGGCCCCTCGGCCAAAGTGGGCCCCCACTGCCATAGCGTACCGGGTACGCAATGCAGTCAAATCAACGGTAGTGGTATTTACAGACCCGCCAGGGGCCACCATTCAACGTCGTAGTTGTTAGCTAGGCGCGAATTAAAAACGGTGAGTAGCATATTTGTATTTTAGGTACTTTTCTTAAAATAATTGACGTGTCTTACAAACTCCACATTTTCATAAATGGTCAGGGTATATAACTATAAATGTGGTCCATATAGCAATAGTGTATGGTTAGTTGAATGAGCAATTTAAATTTGACGTGAAGTAACGCATTAATCCCAAAATGGCGTCGTACCGATAATCTTTGGCAGAGGCCAAAGTGGACCACACGGGGCCCACTTTGGTCGCAGATGCTGTGCATATCATGGACAGTGTGGTTACACTGCAGACGTTGCAGTAACATCAGTATAGACTTCGATAATGTCGATATGTATATTTGATCATATAAGTTGTATCACAAACTTGTGTTAATTAATTAATTAATTATTACAATGCATTAACCAAGTCAGCGCAATCATTTTGAACTGGTTCCTTTACAGACATACATTCCTTCATGGGTGCGTACAAACGAAAAACGAACCAGCAAACATGGAATCTTGTCAACATGCAGTTGGCTATCGAGGCTGTGCGCGGAAAAGTAATGGGGCTCAAGCGTGCTGCTAGGCAGTTTGGGATTCCCCGCTCCACCCTGCAACGAAGATGCAAGAGAGAGGGAGACTTTGCAGTTGCGGCAGAAACGGGTTTGGGCAGATTCCGACCTGTATTTTCACCAGCGATGGAGTCAGAACTCGTTGCCCATATTAAACGCATGGAGAGCATGCTGTTTGGTTTCACTTTATCGCAACTGAAGCGGGTCGCATATGATTTTGCTGAAGCAATTGGGATTCAACATAACTTCAGCAGCAGGAAACGCGAAGCTGGAAAGGACTGGTGTCACGACTTTATGGTTCGCCACAGAGACGCGATTTCCCTGAGAATACCAGAACCTGCATCGGCAGCTCGCGCAAGAGCATTCAACCAGGGAGCCGTCAACGCGTTCTTCGATTTACTGGAAAAGGTTCAAGACGCGAAGAGGTTTACTCCAGATCGCGTCTATAACGTAGACGAGACGGGTATAACGACTGTACCCAATCGACCATCGAAGATAATCGCCAGTCGGGGCAAGAAACAGGTTGGTTCGCTGCCGTCTGCTGAGGGGCCACCTTGTCACGGTTGAAATTTGCTGCTGCTGGATCATTCATACCACCACTGTTCATCTTCCCGAGGAAGAGGATGAAAGACGAGCTGATGGACCGAGCACCCCCCGCGTCAATCGCAGTGGCGCACGAGACAGGATGGATGCAATCTCACATTTTTGTGACATGGTTCAAACACTTCTTGGAGCACGCAAACCCATCCGAAGCATGACCCGTTCTTCTGATCTTAGATGGCCACAACACGCACACCAACAACCTGCCTTTCATCGAAATGGCTCTGGCCAATTTTGTCACCGTCATCTGCCTACCGCCGCATTGTAGCCATCGCATGCAGCCACTCGATGTCAGCTTCATGAAGCCACTGATGACATACTACACACAGGCGGTAGAATGTTGGCTACGGTCCCACCCAGGTCGAGTTGTGACAACTTTTCATATCGCCGAATTGTTCGGAATCGGGTATGTCCGTGCTGCTACAATAAAAACAGCAGTGAACAGCTTCCGGAAGACCGGAATATGGCCGATCGACCGCACCGTCTTCGATGAGCATGATTTCGCTGCTGCAGAGCCGACTGACCTCGTATGGCAGACAAGCACCAATGCACCACAACGTGATCGAAACACAGATGCACTACCACGTGATCGAGACACCGACGCACCACTACGTGATCGAGACACCGACGCACCACCACGTGATCGAGACACTGACGCACCTCCACCTGATCGAGACACCGATTCCCCACCACGTGATCGTGACACCGATGCACCACCACGTGTTCGCGACACCAATGCACCATCACGTGATCGAGACACCGATGCACCACCAGGTGTTCGCGACACCAATGCACCATCACGTGGTCGAGACACCGACGCACCACCACGTGATCGAGATACTGACGCACCTCCACGTGATCGAGACACCGATTCAACACCACGTGATGTAGACGCCGATGCACCACCACGTGTTCGAGACACCGATGCGCCACGACGAGACCAAGAAACCGTAATGTCTGGGTCACTACCGACACATCTGCAGGCACCGCACATCGCAATAACGGTTGTTTCGCCGGTACCCAGAATCAACCAGGCTACAGTGCGAAAAGCCACAAAGAGAGGGAAGACCTGCATCATTACAGGCAGTCCATGGAAGACAGCACTCGAGGCCAAGGGGAGAATGGTAACGTGCTTACAACCAAACGGTTCAAGGAAGAGAGGGCTCTCGAAAGCTGAGAAAACGTCAAAGAAAAACAAGAAAAAGAAGGAAAACATCGACACTACGTCTTGTCTGTACTGTTCGGAATTGTATTCCAACAGCAGAAGAGGCGAAAGCTGGGTGCAGTGCGGGGAGTGTGGCCAGTGGGCACACCGTGAGTGTGCCGGGTATGAGCGTGGCGGGTTTATGTGCGAGATTTGCGCCGACGATTAAGTGGCATCGCACAGCGTTGTGAGGGGGCCCACTTTGGCCTCCACATGTTATAAAATAATAAAATGGGTTTCTTTTTAAAAATACATCTGATTTATTATATTTATTAAGATAGAGTAACTAGACTGTGCATACACCTAGTCAAGATACATAGCTAGGTAACGTAACACAAATTAAACTGTTTTGTACATAAATGTCAAATGTAGGTCAATCGGCGCTTAAGGGGCCCACTTTACCCGCCCTTCCCCTAAATCTGCATTCTTAGGGATACTCCTGCAAAGCAGCTTTGCCATCTCCAAATGATTGCGACAACATCGACAACTTCAGGCTGAGCGGTAAACGAATTTGCAAAGAAGCAGCGAAGCCGGCAAATCTAAAACTGTAGGCGATCTTTTTGGTTGTCCAGCACACCAACAAACAAAGCACATCTCGACATAAATTATCAAGTATGACAGCTTTATGTCGAAATACCCTCTGCTACTTATAGGTTGCCAATCAACTGTTGTCTTCCAGGAGCATATCCAACATGTTCAAAAGGCCGAAAGTGAGTGTCAGAATGCAAAGTTGAACTGAAAACTCACAAAGGATGTATAATATCTCGCCAGAACCGCTTCTTTTGGAAGACACTACAAGCCATTGGCACCTTCTACCTAGTGTGTTTATCCCTGTGTTCATATGCGGGTCAGGGGGCTGGGGCAGTGCCCCTCAAGACTTTTGGAATTTGACCGCGCTGACGCTCCGGCTCAGACCACCCAATATCAATTTGGTTCGGCCGCCAGTGGAGAGTTTTTTGGTGAGCCTCGAGGGGTGCAATTAGAAGTTTTTGTACCCCCCCCCCCGCCAGACTGGAACCGCCCCTGATGCCGCCGGAGAAGTACAGTATCTCACGCAGGATAACCTGTAGTGGACTCATTAACTCTAGAGAAAGATACTCCATAATAAACCCTTAGCGCAATATCCTAGTACACTGGCGTCAGTAAATTAGTATTGGAGGGGGGAGCTAGGCTGTCCAAAACTTGAAGCTCACCAAAACCACCTTCATGTTCTAAAAAAAACATCGATTTGCACCCTCTTGAGGGTCGATCGCCAAAACCACCCCACCTTAATTAACGCTCTCCAAAAGCCTCGATTTGCCCCCCTCTCGAGGTTCGCCAAAAGGAAACACACCTCCAAGCGCTCCCAAAAACCTCCAATTGCACCCATTTTGTAGTTCACCAAAACACCTACAGGCTCTACATATTGTACGTGCAGCGCCACGGCAGGAAATAGTTCCTAAGTGGACATACAATTAGAGAAAGTTTATGTGTATCACATCCATAATAAACTAACAAAACAGTAATTTAAGAAGACACTTTGCGTTAAGCATGCTATACATATGTACGTTATTCTGTCGTGCGGCTCATTCCCAGGTGTCACTGGTCCCGAACACTCGGTCTTTTAACCTTTCCTAGGAGGAGAGGCTAAAAGCCCGACCATTCGAAACCACTTTTCCAGTACATCCTTATATTTATGTACTAGGGTGTTCTTTCTCTTAGTGGCGCACTTTCAGTTTGACCCCGTTTTTTGTAATTTCTTTTAGCGGCGTTTAATTACGGTGCGACACCGTTTCTGCAGCGCGATGAAAAGCAAAGACCGTAATACAATACAAGACGGTGCAGCGCGCGCTATCTACATTGTTCGAGGAAAGTACATAAGCAATTCGTCCGCCATTCTGGAGTTGCGCGAAGCCAGACCATACGCGTGCAGAAAATGCAGTTCTTTGCATTATCATTCCTCAACATTTTCAACGATAACCTCAGAATTTTAATTATATAAGAAGTGGTACAGCCTGATGATTATTCTGATGAAAAACGACGAAGTTCAATTGGCTCAGTAAACAATTGCAACGTTTCTATGTGATTTGTTTGTTTCATTATTTTGAATTGTGATAGATAAAAAACTTCAAGGATTACTTTAATATCTTTCATTTTATATAACGCATGACAGCTTGGTGATTATTCTGATGAAATCAGGTGACTGAACAAATACGCTAACATCGCGCGCTGCAGTCCCGTAGGCGCATGCGCTTGCCTCCCGAATGGCGGACAAAAACCTTCTGTGTAGACTGCCATTTTCTCGCTCAGTGACGCCTCCTGTCCAAATAGAGACTCCTTGATGAAAAGATCCTTGCCTCGAGGTTGTGTGTCGTGAGAACATTTTTATTTGTTGGGATGATTTATGATTTAACGAGTGTGGACTGGGATGGTTACCTAAACAACAATATTACAACTGATGTTGTGCACGTACTAGTCATTTATTTATATTATTCGACCTAAATGTTGCGTTGTTATTATTAAGAGTGGTGATTCGATTTCACTATAGTATAGATGTTGTGTTTCTCATAAACAAATGTTTGTGACGTGTGTAGGGAAATAGTTGGGATTGTGACAAGTTGCATTAATTCCATTTTCATACCTAGACATTATTATATCTGTAAATTGTTAGATCACACTGGCAGGCTGTTTATCTTTTGTAATCATTACTGTGTGTAGTATGTACAACTGATATCATGACAGTTTAATATAAGCTGCTCCGTTGCCAATGGCAGTGCTCAAGTATTTGCAATCGCAATATGTTTGGTAGAATACCGACATATTTCTTTTCTTTAGTTTAGAAATGTGGAAACATTTACAGTTGTGTCTTATGATCACTGTGTCCTTTGTTGTAAGACTAACACTTGTCTTCTTTCTCTGAAGATATGGTGATTGTTCTGCACCCTTACTTTGTGCCTAGATGCGATACAGTTCACTGGGACGATGTTTGTGTTTTATTTACTTTTAAAACGATTGTGCTGACATTAGTATTATTGTTTGTATTGGCAGATGACTCGCCTCAGCCGTCTCTTTGTTCGTATTGAAGTGAAAATGTAACGCCAAACTTGGCAAACGAACCTCAATAAAGGGATTTGATTCCACATTAGTGCAGTTGACATTTGACAAGTTTGGTGCACTAGAACATTTAGATATAATGACAAATGCTACAGAAGGATACTAGCGTATTTTGTTTATCCAACAAGAGTAGATATAACATATTGTCGTTCCCCTGTGTCACTGACACTGGTCCCGAAAACTCGTTCTTTTAGCATTTACTAAGTCTAAGGGAATTGGTAAAAGCCGGAGCATTCGGGACCACTTTTGTAGTCTATGCATCATGTGCCTTATATATATATACTTTATATATACTAAATGATGTTAAAATGTAGAACAATGGCGTATTTTGTAATTTCCAACAAGCAAAAATATAACATTGTCGTTCCCTTGTGTCACTGCATGGTCCCAAAAACTCGCGTATTTCGCCTTTGCTATGGTGAAATGCTTTTAGCATTTCACCATAGGGTTATCATTGGATACACATCTATACTGGAAAAACACTCTGAAAATGTATCAAACAAATGTCCCAGAACAATCAACGCATAGACGCATAGACGCATACACGCCACTTTTGTTCTGTTCTTTAGCTATTTAACGGCCTTAAATCGTCATGGAAATTATCGCAATTCGGCTTGCCAGATGGGTTCGAGAAAAAGTAACTCGCTACCTGTAAAAAGGAGTAAACAATATTTAATGTCGGTTGAGATTTTCGCGCATTCTTAAAAATAAACAGCATGACCCCGTTTGTACCAGGACCCAGCGCCGTCTCGGTGGCGACGGATAAAAGCCGTAGGCTGCGTCGGTGCGCTAAGCTCTTATTATGGATGTCGGACGAGTCGCGCTTACAACATCTAATCAGCGTGGACCGTGTCGTACTGTGCTGCAGTCAGCTACGTTGTAGTGACGTACGTACAATGATCAGTGGGTGTTGGGTTTGTAGCGGTCAGTGGGAACTTCAGAGGTCCGCGGGAGATGGTAGTGGTCAGTGGGAGATGGTAGTGGTCAGTGGGAGTGACATCATGGCTGGCAAAAGCTACATGCGCGGTGCGTAACGCATATCTACTACTACTATTTACATTGAAAAATGATAAAAGAACAATCGACAATCAGCAAGTCATTTCTTTGTTAATGGTTCAATCCAAAAGTGAATTTCTGCTTCGTTAAAAACATCTTTGGGCAGTCAGTACGCTATAATAGATATAATGTATACTGTATAACACAATTTTGCAATAAAAACGAAAAGCCACGAAGTGCGACTGTCCCCTTAAGCCATTAAGGTAATCAAAATTCCGACCGGAACGTTGAAATGACTCCTTCGAACCATGGTTATCTAAAATCTTATCTTAGAACAATCCAAGCCTTTCAACACTGTATATTTTAACTATGAATAATGTCACATTCTTTATAACTAGACCCTCTGTATAACCCAGTGCTTCACCAACTTGAACGTATCCGGTGTTTCGTAACTTTCCGTCGAAGAGATCCGCAAACAATTTTTTCCTGTCGTCACTTACTAGAACGGGCGCCCAGCAACGCTTCCAACGACATCGACGTGGTACGTACAGCAGGTGTCACGTAGGAATAAAGCACCTCACATGATGGGAGTCCCGCACCATAGGTTAACTAATCAAACGTATATTACACCCGGGATCTACAGTGTATAATTACCACAAATAAATATGTATATATATTTATTTCTGGTATATCATCTCCTTCCAGGAGCACAGAGACAGCTCACAACCGTGTTTTATGCCTCCTGGTGAAAACTTTTAGGCGTGGGCCAAAATTTATCCAGTTATCTATCTGCGAGGCAAAACTTGTAATTAGATAATGCATAAAATACTTATTTCGTAGGTGCTCGCAAAGAATGTGTTTTGTGCTACCCGGAACCCCTCGAAACAACAAATAAATCACAATGTAGCGCTATGTAAAACAATGTCTAAGCAAAAGGGTGACGCGGCCTATTCTACACTGTTTGGAGAGAGCAGAGAGATCGCAAATAGCAACACTACTTGCAAACGATATCGATAGGCGAAACCAGGGGGGTTGGGGAAGCACGTGCCCTTTAGACCTTTGGAATGTGCCCCCGTTCTGGCGAGCCTCAGGGGGAGTGCGATTGGAAAGTCATGGTGAGCATCAGTCCCCCAAATATTCACCAAGTTCCGACGCCAATGTATGCTTATATAATTACGACGTACCCCTAGACTATCCTCTCTGGATCCGCCCTTGATATCTAAGGTGTGCTTGGTGTGATTCGTCGTTGGGAATTCCAATACTGTTCAATCAACTGTTGCCGAAAATCTACCAACTATCTCTGCGCTGTCTCGAGGACAGTCGGCACTTTTATCGGTGGTGCAGCACGAGATTGAAACATTTTTTCTTTCAAATCGTTGTAATTCTGCATTCTTAGGGATACTCCTGCAAAGCAGCTTTGCCATCTCCAAATGATTGCGACAACATCGACAACTTAAGGCTGAGCGGTAAACGAATTTGCAAAGAAGCAGCGAAGCCGGCAAATCTAAAACTGTAGGCGATCTTTTTGGTTGTCCAGCACACCAACAAACAAAGCACATCTCGACATAAATTATCAAGTATGACAGCTTTATGTCGAAATACCCTCTGCTACTTATAGGTTGCCAATCAACTGTTGTCTTCCAGGAGCATATCCAACATGTTCAAAAGGCAGAAAGTAAGTGTCAGAATGCAAAGTTGAACTGAAAACTCACAAAGGATGTATATATATCTCGCCAGAACCGCTTCTTTTGGAAGAGACTACAAGCCGTTGGCCCCTTCTACCTAGTGTGTTTATCCCTGTGTTCATATGCGGGTCCAGGGGGCTGGGGCAGTGCCCCTCTAGACTTTTGGAATTTGGCTGCGCTGACGCTCCGGCTCAGACCACCCAATATAAATTTGGTTCGGCCGCCAGTGAAGAGTTTTTTGGCGAGCCTCAAGGGGTGCAATTAGAGGGTTTTTGCACCCCCCCCCCCGCCAGACTGGAACCGCCCCTGATGCCGGAAAAGTACAGTATCTCACGCAGGATAATCTGTAGTGGACTCAATAACTCTAGAGAAAGATACTCCATAATAAACCCTTAGCGCAATATCCTAGTACACTGGCGTCGGAACGTGGTAACTTATTATTGGGGGAGGGGGTGAGCTAGGCTGTCCAAAACCGTGATTTGCACCCTCGTGAAGCTCACCAAAACCACCTTCATGTTCTAAAAAAACATCGATTTGCACCCTCTTGAGGGTCGATTGCCAAAACCACCCCACCTTAATTAACGCTCTCCAAAAGCCTCGATTTGCCCCCCCCCCCGAGGTTCCCCAAAAGCAAACACACCTCCGAGCTCTCCCAAAAACCTCCATTTGCACCCATTTTGTAGTTCACCAAAACACCTACAGGCTCTACATATTGTACGTGCAGCGCCACGGCAGGAAATAGTTCCTAAGTAGACATACAATTAGAGAAAGTTTATGTGTATCACATCCATAATAAACTAACAAAGCAATAATTTTAGATATTTTGCGTTAAGCACGCTATACATGTGTACGTTATTCTGTCGTGCGGCTCATTCCCAGGTGTCACTGTTCCCGAGAACACTTTTCTAGTACATCTTTATATTTAGATATAGTGAAAAATGCTACATAAGGATACTAACGTATGTTTTTATCCAACAAGAGTAGATATAACATTATTGTCGTTCCCTTGTATCACTGGTCCAGAAAACTCGTTCTTTTAGCCTTTGCTAAGGGGAAATGCTTTTTTAGTCTATGCATCATATGCCTTATATATACTTTATATATACTAAACAATGCTAAAATATGGGATAATAGCGTATTTTGTAATTTCTAACAAACAAAAATATTTCATTGTTGTTCCCTTGTGTCACTGCATGGTCCCAAAAAAAGTATGCTATGGTGAAATGCTAAAAGCCTGACCATTCGGGATCACTTTTTTAGTCCATACGTAAGCCTTGTATTTTATACTTGTACATTACATCGAACAATGCTACTCTATTTAATGACGTATTATTTAAATTTTCGTCGTTCCCTATATAGTGTCACCGGTCCGGAAAACTATTTTTGTTGGCCTTTGCACACGAGGGTGAAAGACGAGCGTTCTTGACCGATGGTCAAGGTCTTCTGTGTATGGACACGCGTTCGACGAAATTATTATTATTTTTATAATTGGTGTGTAATTGTCAATTATGAAAATTATGTGACAGGTTTTAATTAATAGTCACGCGAGCGTGTGCGTGCACGCGTGTGTGTGTGTGCGGGTGCGTGTAGACTCCATGTGTGTGCGCGTGCGTGAGTTTGTATATGTGTGCGCGTGCGTGTGTTTCGTTGCGCGTGCGTGTGTGCGTGCATGCGTGCGTGTTATGCGCCCAGTTGCGAAGCAGTCGGCTGGGCCTTCTCGATCGGTGAGTGAAGTCCATTCTCTAAAAACTCCGTAATTTTGATGGTCACAAGTTGACAACATACACATGTCTGGACAACGATTTGTCCACGCGTACGCGTACCGTCTTTCTGAAGTAACTTACTGAAGTTATCAAGAAGTAATTTACTACTTGTATTAGGTACGCTATACGTAATTGTCATATTCTGCCGTGCGTGCGGGCCATTCTCTTGTGTCACTGGTCACGAAAACTCAGGCTTTTAGCCTTTCCTATGGGGAATTTATGCTAAAAGCCCGACCACTCGGAACCATTTCCCTAGTGCATGCATGGAATGCATTATAATATATTTCTACTGTATAGTAGAAACAACAATTTAACAATATTACGTCATTAGTATCATACTGTATAGTCGAATAATAATGTGATATTGCTGGAACGCACTGCTCGTGGGCGTGGTCAGGCCGTATTCTATTTGATGTCCGCTGAGCAACCAGAAGCCAGCGTTCAAAATATACGCTGACCAGGTGGTCACTGACCACCTACTTTGCCGTCGGGTCAGTAACGTTTTTGAGTTACTGGTCCGTGTGACCGCCTACTTTTGGGGGAATATTATACAACTTTCTACAGCAGTACGCATAACCGTATTGTCAAGACTCACCTGAAGACGCTGTTTACAAAAGTTATAGTAAAAAAAAGCATCCGAAACGAACGTACGGTAATTTACTCATTTTGGTAAATTGTATATGTCCCACATCCATTGTATTTTATTCCTTCGAGAAGCTGCAATGGTTGGTGTATAAACAAATATGTGGTTGCATTTGCATGGCAAACAGTTCCCTTTAATACATTCCAATACAATAAGCAGCGATAGAAATAAGCCAGAATATTTACTTGTCCGCCGGACAAGTAAGTCTTGAAATCTACTTGTCCGCCAAAATTTTAAGTTGTCCGAGTGGTTGTGAAGGGGAATCGAAGCTTCGAAAAAAACATAAAAAGTCTGTCTTATTTTTATTACAACAACACAATGTTCCTGCTGTTTCGTACATCTGAGTGACTTATGATCAAAGACACAATTTGATTTAATCTTCAAATTTTAAAATTGCAAAATTATAGTTGCAACTATTTTCCGGTCCATTATTATTCATCACGAATATTAAAAGTAGACACGATACATGATGTATACCAATATTTTAGTGATGCTGATATGAACGCTTTTATTAATAAACAATAATTATTACGATAATACGAATGAGACAATTGTTTCCTTGCAATTTGTTTTATAATGTTGCAAAAACTGTTTATGTTTAATATGGTATATATATATATATATAAAACATATAACACTGCTGTAAAATTTGGGCATCAGTTTGTCATTGAAGATGAGACTCAACCATCAGGAACACGACCAATGCAAAGCCAGGAAATGTTGTCACAAAAATCATAATAAACTATATAATCTGATAATATTTTTTTAAACCTATGAACTTCAATATTAACAAAGTTCTGTATTTTACAAACGAAGATAATATTCAATTGATCATCAGCAAGCAAACGCATGTTTTCCTAAATGTTATATTACCATTTCAATGATGATAAAACAGTTTTAACGGTGCCTGAATTACATTTACCAGGCGGAAAATAATTTGTAGATTTAGTTACGTCGTAACGTTGCTACCGCGCGCAGACCGCCGTAGTTGGCGGAAGCCGACATGTCAACGGCGGTTGGCGCCCCGTCCCAGGCCGCGCGTCTTGCACTTCTGAAATTTCATTAATATTCCGTTTATCAACCAGCACCATAGATTTACCGGAGAGCCAGTTACAAGTTTTGAAAATTGTCACCGATCTGGATCGGCTAACGTCGTTCGATGACTTGGTCTTGGAAGACTGCCGAGTCCGCGTGGGTTAGGCGTAATAATGGTTAAAACTATATAATTATTCAAACAACAGGTAGCGATACAAAGTCTACTATTTCCAAAGTCCATCAAATATGATCCGTGAGCGGAAGCAAGTTGTACGTCGGCCAAACTGAACGATTTACAATTGTGTGAAATACAGCCTCGATCAACGATGGCTGATGTGGAGTCTGTATGTCAGAGCTAGGTCAGTGCGCTCAGCGGATGACCCTGTTAACGCAGGCACTAAACTCGGTCGAACACTGACGTACAACACACTGGCGGCGGAACGACAAGACGCCGACACACTAAAAAAATTGGAAGATAAAAAGTTTGCAATGTTGCCTGCGTCTCTATTAACTATAAATTTTCACTTTTTCACCGGATAACCATTTAGTCATTTTACTTGTCCGGGCCAAAAATCACTTGTCCCGGACAAACGGACAAGTGCTATTTCGAACGCTGATAAGTGTTGTTTAATTTGCATTACACTGATAATGAGTTCACGGAAACTGTAGCTGCCTAACCTGAAGGAGAAGAGAAACAATTTTGGATCATCATCAATGTCACGATCATAGCAACATGTATAATAAAACATCTGAATAATATTCTGTATAATTTGTGGCTAAATATGCTTTAACCTTTTCGAGTATACC
This sequence comes from Paraescarpia echinospica, assembly GCA_020002185.1. Classification (NCBI taxonomy): domain Eukaryota; kingdom Metazoa; phylum Annelida; class Polychaeta; order Sabellida; family Siboglinidae; genus Paraescarpia; species Paraescarpia echinospica. The sequence continues at coordinate 17,529,639 of CM034540.1, forward strand.
TATGTTATTTTACTTTATATATTATTTCATACCTAAGTTATTTTATTTTAATCCTAGGTCATATCTTTATATTGCATTGATAATTATGTCTACTGCTGTTTTAAAGTTCCTCAGGTTCTACCAGTGCAGTAGGGATTCCCATTACACATTAGTTACAGCCCACTGTTTGACACAGCTTAAAACCTACATGCAACTGTCCAGTTTAACAGGGTCTAGTGGGTTAAAGCTGTCTGTTGACACAAACCTCTGCCAGTGACCAATTACAACTATTGCAGTAGACAATTTAGTTAGCAAATTTAGCATTTTAGGGACCTTTGGTGCCCTTAGAATTATTAAATCAAATACAGATTTCTTGTGTATAGTGGCACTACCACATGAAATGCCTATGCAAAATTAGAGAAAAAGTTATTGAACAGTTTTTGAAAAAATCGGCAAAATGTAAGATTACCATTTTGGGGGCCCTTGGAGGCCCTTAGAACGATTTAATCAAATACAGATTTATCGTGCATAGTGGCAGTGCCCTAAGATATGTCTATGCAAAATTAGAGAAAAAGTTGCTGAAAGGTTTCTGAGATACGGCAGCCAACGGAAGACGGCAGACGCACAGTGATGGCAATAGTTCGTTGGACTAAAAAAGGTAGGTAGGGACCACATAAAAATAAATTACACATGCTGAAGGCAATTAATGGAATCAGTGGATGTGCACAACCAGTACTGTTTTGGATGCAACATTCAAACACCAGCAGGGATTGAACCTGCCACACATCACTGGACCACAATGAACTCCATTGCTCTGTCTGACGCGTGATAACATTGCATGAATTACAACATAGAAAATAACAGTAATCTATTTCAAACTATCTAATTTTGTTAGATGTTATACATTACATGCCATTTAATTTCTGAAAATCCTTACATTATTGGTTCATACAATACATGTAAAACTAAAAATGGGTGCTTGTAAACAATGTAATGAACTTTTTAAATAAATGTTGTCATTAATATTATTACTGATACCAAGAATGTTATGCTGGGTAGCTAGCAAACAAACTGAGCTAATGGAAAGAGGGTCACCTGACATAAGATGGTGCCTGATTATGTTCTGCCTCATTCTGTTCTGTGCGACATCTACTGGGAAGTTGTACATCACTTCGTGTTTCAAATGGATGTGTGCATCTAATAGCTTTGTGTATAAAAAATGCATAGCAGTGCTATTAATTGGACAATACATTAACTGTCACAGTAGTGAAGAACATGCCTAACTTTGTTCTGCCACATTAGTTCTGTGTTGTTTCTGTTGGGAATATGTACATCGCTACATGTTTCAAATGGATTTGTGCAATTGATCGACTTAAGCATCCAAATGCACAACATCCCGTCATTATGTTACAAAATAGGAGTACATAATAAAATGTATGCTTTCTTATGCTCACCATGTCTGGATTGTGTTCTACAGCATATTCTTCAACATTTGTTGAAACAAGTTTGTGTTAAGTGAACACTGGGAGTAGTATAAAAAGGTGCCAACAAAGTTGATTTTACAATAATATTGAAAATTCATAAAATATAAATGTTCCACAACATTCAAAATGTTTTAGGGATCTTCTTGAGTTAAAAACACCAATGATGACTGAAAACATTGTTTTAAAATATGCGTTATTTTTAAAGTTTGGTAATTTTATAACTTTATTTCCATCATATAATGGCCATTTTATTTGTCATCGAAACGGGAGTTCAACAGAAACAAATTCAATATCTTTTACTCTAAATGATGGGCAGAACAAAAAATTATTGCACTCCCAGTACCAAATAAAACATGTTGTTACCCTGATGCAATATACTTAATATTTCGTCGACAATAATGTTATTATGCTCTTTGTAAATCTACATTTTTAAACTAAAATTAAACCTTATGTACATAACCACCTACGCTATTTTAATATTATAGATTACTTCATGTGATGTATAATGTTGTATTTATACTGCTTATGGAAATAGCAGTTTCTGTTATCTAAAGGTTTCATTAAAACTAAACTTTAAAATGTATAGCCAGATGTACCATGATAGCACAATAGGTGAGATTTTGGATGTTTTTATATTCCAACAAAAACAATGCCAATCATTCAATATGTCATCGGTGGCTTCGTGTGTGGAGATCTGGTGTTTCTTTTAAATCAATCTGTCTGTCATGAGCTGTCGCTATTCATTCTCCATTTATTAAATATATTTCCTTCTTTTCTTTGCTAAATCTGTGACATAAACAGCAGCTGGTCCACGTATGTTTCATTTTGATAATTTTATTAGTCACAACTCATTCACACGGCGGTGGCTAATCCAAATACACACGCTGATGAGGTTTTTTTTGCATCTATTAACTTGATGTAATTAATTGAAGTCTGACGGACGGTCCCGAATATTCATGAGCATGCTTTATACAGATCGTGAAGTTGGGGCCAAAATTGAAACTGTGCTATTGTTAGGGTCATTAGTGATTACTAAAACATAATTCTAATGATATAAAGGCATAGAATTACATGAAATAATCATATTAACAGGAATATTTAATAATTGCGTACATTACAAAGAGATTAAAATTATCAAAGAATCGCTTAAAATTTTACTATTATTATTTATTATCTTTAATGTATACATCATGGATAGCGCAATTCAGCATATATTAAACAATATACATAATTAAATTTTGCAACAAACAAATTGTTACTAAAAACAAAATAATATATACTGCATCATAGTATGATAAATTACCTCTAGAAGACAATATTAAAATGTAGCAATAATCCCCACTCAAACTAATAACCGTAATAAATACCCTCAGCTGCTGTCAACATTAAGTTTAACATAACCATATTTAATTAATTAATTTAATGAAATATCGTGTATTTTATTGACTTTGACAATAATTATTGTCAAAAAGTCAATAAAATGAAAAATGAATTGTGATCTATCCCCACGTCTGAAGCCATCCATAAAGGACGCCACCTATGGCGCCACCTACGGGAGTTTCCAGCGGAATTAATAAATACTTGTAAAAACGAGTGAATTTCTTGTACATTTTGATCGGAAAAAAACAGTAAATTAACTTTTTTGATCATGTGATAATTTTGCATGTGTAGAATAGGTGTTGTAGATATAGGGTGTGAAGTTTGGTGACTGTAGCAGTGTAGGTGACCGTGCCTTTCATGTTTTTTTTAGGTGCGGGCCTAAACTACAAAATTTATCAAACGGGCATAGGGCTGTCACTCTAGTCTAGATATTCTTCTCTTGGCAAAATCAAATTCTACCTCCTCGCAACCCCCAAAGAGCGGCAGAATAATCAGCAAGTTGATTGTGGCCGCCAAAAAGATGATGATGATGACATTGACATTGCCGAACGTCCCACATAAAATAGTAATAATCATCATAATTGTGTTCTAATCAGTTACGGCCGGTTGACGCATTCTATTTCTACATGGCATACTCACTTTTCGATTAAGAATACAACGAGCTATCGGAGGTATCATGATTGACCAAAACACAAACTAACATATTTCACAAACTGGCATATTTCACAAACCGTTTCCCTCCATTTTCTGTTCGTCAACCCGCTAACGGCGCCGCATCTGACTATATTCATGCGCAGGCATGTAAATAAATAAAGTGCACGTAAATGAGTGACGTCATGTGCATGAACAGTCGGGCATTTAGCGTTTCCCATTCGCCATTGGCGTTACCCATTTCGGGGGCACCGGAGTCAAGATGGCAGTGTGTTGTGGTGACCGGAATGGCTTCTTTTTTGCAATAACATCTTTGTTTATATCAATATTCGTCGTTCAAGGTGAGCTCGGAGTTCATGTCACTTGCAGTCGTGGCCTGTTGTTTTTCTCGCCAATGTCAGACGCCATTTTAGTACCATGCAGTATTGACCTGCTGGTCCCGGTAATGAATACGGATTACGCGGGGACGTCTGCGAGCCGGCAGTAGTCGAACGAATTTGTACATACCTAATCAACTCTGAATGTGCTTACGTCTGACAGCCCACTGTTGGGGGATGTAAACCAATGACAATGTCGATAGTGGGCCACAATAAAAAAACACAGCCTTCTTTATTTGACAATATTGCCATCCAGATTCCAGGGCAGAGCAAAACTAAAGCCAACACAGTGAAAACACCAGATGCAGTGCCAGTGGTGACTGAATTACTTTAATTTTGTACTTCAGTGGAAATAAAACAAAGTAATTCACTTCAGAACTACTTGAGTAGAAGTAAAAGTATTTTCTAAAAAACCTACTTGAGTAAAAAGTACTTGGACTTGAAGTAGAAGTAAAATGGAAAGATTCTTTGCCAGGCAAGTAGGCCTAACCAACATACATGACAGCATCAGCGAAATGAAGGCAGTGTGAAAATAATTACTGTTGTGTCCAACATATCTGAATAATGTTCTATAGAAATCTCTATTTTACGTTTTCACAAATTCGATGGCGGGTCATGGGAATGTATTCCGGTATCTGCTTCAAGGGGTGCTACGACGAAGCTGCACCTAGGCAAGAACGCTGCCGAAGCTATAGTCAGCGTGCAGGCCGCACGGTTTATGAAGCTTATTAAGATGCCAGCCAAAGTCAATGTGTGTAATATTTAAATTACATACACTGTTGAATGTTGAACTGAATACAATTCACGAATTTTGTACAGTTGTAAAATAGGTTGGGGACCAACAGACCACAGCGAACTGAACGATAATATGGTACCGCAGACGTAGTGAGATCTAAAATAATAATGTGGAACTCAGCAGCTGAACACGCAAATGAGTTGACAAACGCAGTGCTAAAGTTGACTAAAGGTTTAAAACTATAATGAATACGGATCAGAAACTTTAATTTTTCATATCCAAAGTGTATTTTACCTGGTATAGGCTTTCATCTAACGTCTCACGTTGATTTCTTCAGTACAGATGACACTTAATGACATCATCATACACATGAAGCAGTTCGTAACTACTCTCATCTCTTGATGGGTGTTCTGGTCTTCCTGATCCAGATGGCTTTTTTATTGTGCTGGATTCTTTGGTTGGGTTCCTTGTCTACAATTTTCGCTCCCTCCCAGTCTATGATGTGGTTTTCATTTGTCGTATGGTCTGTAAGGGCGGATTTATTTATGGTGGACATCAACGTGAGACCACTGAGCAGATGCTGCATGCAGATCAGATGGAGTATTGACAAGGAAGCATTTGGCTTACCTATACTATCCGTAACTACTCAGAGAATGTATAAACTGTATACTTATGTTGTATTTTAATAAATATTGTACCAAAGGCCAATGCCCACTTTATAAACATCCATTCAACATATTTTGTCTTTGATTAGCATGTTGCAACTTTTTTGCAGTTTTAAAATTGCAGCCTTAACGGCTTAAATTATTATTTACACATTCAGTTGACTGAACTTGCACTTAATGAGAAATTGCACTGAAAATGACTGGATGAAATGAACTCATAAATAGAAAGTAGTTTAAGTAGGCTTTTCACACACAGTTTTAAATATTTAATCTTCCATTTTTTATTTAAGGCCCTAAAAAGAATTGTTAAGGTTTACTGTCTTAACATTTGATTGTGATAATTACTGCTCCAATTGTCTTGAATGTAGGAATACAACTGCCATGCCAAACTTTAAAAGGTCAGTATCCACTTTTATTGCCGTTAGAGGTGTTTCTAATCTAAATATTTTGTTTACAATTTGAACATTTCATGGGTGTATCTTCAAATTTATGAACACTGCTACAACTTTTTACAATGCAATTTAGTGGTCAATATGCCGTCAACATTATTTAATCTGGTACTAAAACAATTAAAAAAATTGAAGAAATGTCCGTTTAGAGACATCTGATCATCATAGTTCTAACGTTCAGACGGATTTGAAACCTCACCAAACATGTATTATGTTTGGTCAATATTACTATTAGTTAAACCAGGGGTAGAACTTCAGCATTTATTTTACTAGACAGCAGGACTAGTAAAGACAAAAGTTTACTAGTCCGCCAAAAGGTTTACTAGTCCTGCAAATAAAAAACAGCACAAATTTAGGTCACAACAAATGTATTTAAAACACAAAAAACCACAGTGTCATCCAGGCCTGGCGTTAACACTGCCTGTCAGTCAGTCAGTGTCACTCAGAGTCGGAGGCACTACTGTCATCACAGTCGGTGTCACTGCTGTCAGTGTAACTACTACAGTCGGGCCGTGGCCTAAGCGGCTGAGTGTCTGGCCTCCAGGCTCCACCAGCACTCCACAGCTCGATTGCCTCCTTCGGTTCAAATGCAACGATGTCTGGTGAACTCAGCTGAATGGTCAACAAACCTTCAAATAGCCACGCTGTCGTTTCTGCTGGTCGTACAGCGTGTCCCGTTCTCGCTTTTCCACCTTGCATTTAACTTCTGGTTTTGCAACCCCAGTTAAATAACGATGCTTCGTGCGTAAACGTAACAAAATAATTAGTAATGAATTAACAAAATAATTGATGTAAAACTGAAGATGTGAACCGTATTCGAAATCCGCGCATTTGAAAATAGATTAGAAAATAGACGCGAAAATGGACGCCAATTGCGCTCATTAGCCGGTACCCCTCTACATGATACGCTAAGCCAAACAAAATGGTCGTTTCAGATTTCTATGTCACACAACAACCAATCAAAAGTACCGTTTCACTGTCGATTCACATTAGGTGAAGATTTACTTTGTCAATTGTACGGTTGGTGGCGCCATGCAACACGCTGATTTTTACTAGACAGCCGGACTAGTTGGTAGGCCGGGTTTACTAGTCCGCCGTAATCTTTACTAGTATACGGACTAGCGGACTAGTGGGTAGTTCTACCCCTGTAAACATTAAAAATAAAGTTAAGGTTGATGTCCAAAAAAAAGCAACAAAGCAGCTTAACTGTTTTGCAACATTACAAATGTTATCTGAATTCTTCAGAGCAATCATTGTTATTGGGAGGTGCTACGTTATATAACATAACAAATATTGAGGTTGATGTCAACATTGGCATATTTAAGCAATGACAGTGTGGTAAAGAGCTAACGGGTAATGGAAGTGTCACTTATGTGGCTCGCTCTTCACGTTGTTGTACGAAATGCTAGGTTGATAAGCATGTGGCCGTCACGTTGATCCGGGACAGTACAGCTAGGACTTCGGTTGTGCATTTGCTGTGCATTTATCATATGTGTGTCGGTGTGTGTGCTTCTGTGACACAGACTTTCTGTGTGTGTCTGTATGTGTGTCGGTGTCACTGTAGTATATACAGTGTATTTATACATGTATACATGGTGGATGACATCTGATAGTATTGTCTATTTTCCTTGTTGTAGGTGAGCTGACAACTGAAGACATCCGCATAGTGGGCTATATGTCCGACACCATTACCCTGCCCTGTGAGCACACAGTTGCCAAGTCGAACCTCGAGTCTGTCGTGTGGAGGAAACAGGGCATGGCGATAGTTGCAGAGTACGACGAGGGTGATGACCCGCCCGTGTCTTTCTATGGTTCCATGGTGGGTCGAGCCAACGTCATGGTTTTCCCGTCAATCCTCAAGTTCTCCAATGGCTCACTAGAGGATGCTGCCGTCTACCAGTGCGAAGTGTTCCCGATTGATGGCAATCCCAGCATAATCCGCTACGAACTCACAGTCAATGGTACGGAACACGAAACGTCTTTATTGATGTTATTAACTCATGGTAACACTCAGTAGCTTTCATGAAGGAACTGTGTTGATTGACTTTACTTGACTTAAAAGCCTAGGCCGATTTGACCCCTCACTATCCTCCTGGATGTCACACCCCTCCATTTCATCCTGTCTACAGCACACCGCTCTGCTGTTAAAAGCGGGAATCCAGTGTCCTGTCTAAGTTGGTTATTCCACCTCTTCCGTGGCCTTCCTCTTTTCTGTGTCCTTTAAAATCTTAACTTGAAAGCTATTTTTATACAGGTTCTTACAGGTCCTCTTCTGACTTGACTAGGCATTACTGCCTGTTATGCCAGCTCTCGCTTTTGACATGTTCGGACTGTGCACATGCGTCTGAGTCTGGCACAATCCAAGATAGGGGTGGGACAGTGTATTCAGTTTTCATAGGGTCGTTTTGCCTCAAACAACTGGACCGATGGCACGTCAACCACGGTTAAATATTTTTAGGTGGTGCCCTCTCGTATGTGATTCATTATCCATCAGTGTAACAAAATTGGATGAGACTGCTAGATCATATTTCCCTGTTAGTATCTTATACATTTCAATCATATCTCCTCTGAGGCGACGGTATGATAGAGTTGGTAATTTCAGTCTCTGTAAACATTCTTTGTATTCAAGGTCTGAAACCAGGAATTAATTTGGTTGCTCTACACTGAACATTTTCAAGAGCTGTAATATGTTTCATTAAGAAAGGACTCCATACCTGATTAGTGTATTCAATATATGTGGACGGACGAGAGATTTAAAAATGGTAGAAAATACTTTACATTCATGTGATCGAAAGTACATGGATTATCCCCCTCATCAAATTTGCTTTATTAATTTTTTCTGATGTATGTGCCTCAAAGTTAAGCGATGAATTGAAAGTGACTACAATATCTTTCACCTTGTCTGTACTTGTAAGTGTTGTCTGGCTGCTTCCCAGTGTATAACCTTCATTCCTTGTGGATGATGATCCAATTCTCATATGGCTACATTTATCTGGATAGAATTTTAAAAGTGATGTATCTGTCCAGTATTCGGCAGAGATAAGATCGTTTGTGCAGTCCTCTTCGGTATCAATAGGATTGAAGAGCTTCACATCATCTGCAAACAAGAAAACATGAAAGCTCTTTATAACATCGGGTAAATCATTTATGAATATTATTATAACAAAAAGAAGGGGGCCAATCACAGATCCTTGTGGTATTCCACTGATTACCTCCTGCCAATTTGAAAATATGTTATTTACCCCTACTTACAGAGCTGTAACCCAGTTAAGAATGTTCCCTTTTATTTTTTATGAGGTTTGGCATATGGCAAACATGTCAAAACCACCGGAGTCTTCTATGTCTCATGATATCTGAGATGAATTCAGGTGTGAATGTCTTCTTTCAGATTTGGCTATTTCATAGTCTGTCTGCCCTGTTAACACCTCTGATAGCCGGCAGGCAACACATCTCAAAAACTTAAAGAGTTGCGGTTGTAGTGTCCACGTTTCTGCACCATAGATTGCTATAGGCGGTATAAGGGTCCCATATAGTCTGGCTTTCATTCTTATTGAGATGCCTCTGTTTGAAAATATGTTATCTCTGAAATTCCAAAGGCTTCTGAGTTCTGATGCTGTGTTGATTAGGTATCAGAATGTACTCATTCTAACACAGGACTGTAAATGATTGGAACAGATTATCTGCTGATTGTGTAGATGCTGGCAGCAGGAATGTCTAAAACATAATTGACAAAAAAGCTGACTCGATATACCAAAGGCTTCCTTGTCTACTTGCCTACTGAAGGTTCTGCTCTGTGTGACAATCTTGTTCAGTGATTAAGTACATAATTAGACAATACATTTTTGGAACAAAGTATTCTGAATGCTGGGAATGTACTCATTCTAACACAGGACTGTAAATGATTGGAACAGATTATCTACTGATTGTGTAGATGCTGGCAGCAGGAATGTCTAAAACATAATTGACAAAAAAGCTGACTCGATATACCAAAGGCTTCCTTGTCTACTTGCCTACTGGAGGTTCTGCTCTGTGTGACAATCTTGTTCAGTGATTAAGTACATAATCAGACAATACATTTTTGGAACAAAGTATTCTGAATGCTGGTCAAGTTTGCAGGTAGTATAGTTGTGTATGTCAATTTCGCTGTATGTCAATAATCACCGTACTAACGTCTCGTGCTAGCTGCCTATATTTACCACTGGAACAGCGAAACCGAGGTGCTGTGAAGGGAGCGCTCTGTGGGGAAGACATTGCTGAACAAAAAGTTGTTTTTGATAAACTCGACTATGAATAATCAAGTTGGTAAAATATATGTGATTAATAAATGCACTAACAACATGGAACATTTGCATAAGTTACAGAAAGAAAATCCAACGTTACGTACCTAGCATATGTTATTACCGCACATAATGTGACTATTTGCACAAGCGTGTCTTTGCGGCAATGCAATTTTGTCATTTTAAAAGTGTAATTAGTACACTCAAACAAGTTTTGAACAATGTATTTGACAAATGTGATTAGATATATATGGTAGAGATTTAGAATATGAATATCATATGGAACAGGTTGTTCAGGTTTGTTGTTAAAATGATGTTTTCCTATTGTGTATGGCACAATTGGGGACATCCAGTATACATTTAGTCATCTTTACCTGTACTATGTTGCTGCGGATCAATAATCCACCAACTATTAAAAAATATTATGTTTGGCCATAACTAACGGAGGGCCATTTGCTAACTAGAACTTAATACCAACACAGAGGCATTGACGGTTATGCTGATCATAATTATTTAACTTTGTGACTACCTCCATACCATACACTATAATTAGGTATCAAAATTGAGACCCATTGCAAACAGGTGCATGTATATATGTATGCAGAATTCCCATTAAAAAAACAGTCAGCACTTTGTGATGTATGGTCAACATTATCAGAATGGTGCAGTTTTCTAGGGTCATTAATGACCCATGATCATGGAAAAAGGATGATATTCATTGAATTTATAGTTTAAAACATAATTTAATTTACGTTTTCAAAGAGAAACTAGCACACTTTACATCACCCGTCTCTGTGTCTTTCAGCAATGCCATTCAACGAGGCAATTCACTTGGGTGGCCGGTCCTACCAGGACTGTGAGGAGGTCTACCTAACAGAGTCGACTGACCCCCTCCTCTCACTCTCCTGTACCGCGTCCTCTAAGCCAAGTTCACTTTTGTCATGGACGGCCGACCCTGCGACCCCAGCCCTGGTTGTGAATCAGTCGATTGCGGCTGAGTGCACGGCTGCAGTGAATGGCATCGTGACATGTCAGCGCAATGCAACTATTGTCACCAAGGACCTGAAGGATGCGGTCCAAGTGACGTGTGTCACTGACTTCAATGACCGCCGGACAGTCATAAACAGCATGAGAGCCTGTGTGGTCCTTGTGCCTCATGGTATGTATCGGTCAAACATCCATACGTCAGTGTTAGATGGTTTTATTTTGAATTGTGCGGAAGATTTTACAGTATATGTCTTTGTAACTGTTTTTTTAAACAGTGAACATAACGTGTTATTTTGACAGGATATCATTCTGGGGGTGTCATGTCTCATTGGTAAGATATCACAGTATGTGGGTGATGTGTCCCATTTGGTAGAGTATCAGACAGTGTTTTAGTGATGTGTAATTTTGCAGGATATCACAGTCTGTGGGTGACCTTTGGTAGATATTACAATATATGGGTAACCTGTCTCATTTGGTAGGATCATAGCACATTATGTGGGTGACACATATGACCTGTCATTTGGTAGGATACCACAATGTATGGGTAACACGTCTCATTTGTAGGATATCGCAGTCTGTGTGTGACACTTGGTAGGATATTGTGTGACATGTATTTTTGTGTAGGATATCACATGTGGGTGACATGACTCATTTGGTAGGATATTACATTATGTGCTAGGAATGTCTCATTTGATAGGATATCACAATATGCTGGTGATGTGTCATATTGTAGGATATCACATTATGTCTCATTTTGATTGGATGTCGCATTATATGATTGATATTTCTCATTTGGTAGTGCATCACAACATGTTGGCGACATCACTGACATGTGTCATTTTGCAGGATATCACAGTCCGTGGGTGATAGTCATAGGGATCCTGCTGGTTCTCTGGCTCTTTTGCGTGGCGGTCGTCATCATCATCATCTTCCTCATCTGGAGACTGGCGAAGAAGGAAAACACATCTGGTGGGTGCAATCTTCCGCTGAACATCAATTCGTCTACGCAGTTAATTTATCATGAAATGCACTGCATGTCTCATCCGTTACGGGTTTTACAATGTTGATGAAGTAGTTGTGAAAGTCCAGTGGTATTTAATTTATCATGAAATGCTTTGCATTTCTCATTCGCTATGGGTTTTACAATGTTGGTGCACATCTACGATCTACCTGTTATGTATAATTATATATAAGTTATTTTAAATAATTAATATAACTAGCAAAAATGCCCGACCCCTAACAGGATGCCTTGGTAGTAGACAGTCAAAATAGTAATATTTACCAAATGTTAGAAAACACACAGCATCGTTACATATAAACCATAACGTGCTCGTAGATACTCGTTGTATGTTAAAAAACAACGGTTGGAGAGAATGTGAAGTTCACATCCATCAATAGGCCCTAGTCATGATAGTGTAATATTGTCAAATAATCGTATTGCTATGCTATTGGCATGAGGGTAGACATAAGCATATAATGTCAGTCTCTACATTGTGTTGCCAAGTCCATGATGCAGAGGCCATTTTCCCAAAGTATTTGCCATATGCTCGTGGTTCCTGCAATTGTTACGTTTTACGTGCACATTATGTTATACTTTCCTAACCAATGATTTAATCTTGACATGTGTGGGGTACTGTGACAAAAAATAGGTCTTACATCCAACTCTTGGGGTTGTACATTAATCTCTGAAAGTTTGGTGCTTGATGTTCAAGCCGTCGAAGAAGAAACGTTAACATGTCCTCATACACACACACACACACACACACACACACACACACACACACACACACACACACACACACACACAGGCTCGATTATAGTAAGATTATGTCTAAGAATGGGTTACTTCTCTTCCAAAAGGTTATAGATTAATCCCTGGAAGTTTGGCACCCGAGATGCAAACCATCTAGGACGGAAATGTTAACATACACACACACTAAGTCAATCGTAGTTAGTTTGTGATACATTTAAAAGTGTTCGGTGGTTACCTGCCTGACCCTGAGCTACATTGAGATTCATCTACAATAGGGTGTGAGGAGCTTACTTCACTTGACAAGTTATGGCTCCAGCTTCAAGTACATATAACGCCCTTTGCTTGTGATTTAAGAATGTGTGAAAGCCATAGTCTGCCAACACAACACAATGGGTAATTGGCTGCTAATGTAGCCACTAATGCAGGGGTAGAACTTCAGCATTTATTTTACTAGACAGCAGGACTAGTAAAGACAAAAGTTTACTAGTCCGCCAAAAGGTTTACTAGTCCTGCAAATAAAAAACATAGCACAAATTTAGGTCACAACAATTTTATTTAAAACACCAAAAACCACAGTGTCATCCAGGCCTGGCGTTAACACTGCCTGTCAGTCAGTCAGTGTCACTCAGAGTCGGAGGCACTACTGTCATCACAGTCGGTGTCACTGTTGTCAGTGTAACTACTACAGTCGGGCCTTGGCCTAAGCGGCTGAGTGTCTGGCCTCCGGGCTCCACCAGCACTCCACAGCTCGATTGCCTCCTTCGGTTCAAATGCAGCGATGTCTGGTGAACTCAGCTGAATGGTCAACAGATCAGTCAGTCGATCTGCCTTCAGGACTGACCGGATGCTGCTCTTCGTCAGCTTCAGCTGACTGAAGCCTCTCTCCGCATCAGCCGAGCTGGCTGGCAGAGTCAGAATGGCGTCAACAAGCCCAAGTATGTTTCCATACTCTGCCTGGTGGGCTGCATTGACACTAGACCATGTCAGCTGTCGCACGTCTGGTGACTGTTCATACAGGATCATCTTCAGAAGTGTCCACTCCGTCTCCACACTGGCAGTATCGATGCCAGCGTCGCGAAGCACAGGGCCAAAATGGTTGTTGAGTGTGGCCACAGCGTCATTTCCATAATCACCTGCAGCTTCAGGCCACAGCTTGAAGCTAACGATTGATGATGCACGCACAACGTCCGAATTGCTGTCAACGAAGCGACCCTCCAGACAGCTGACCAGGTTGCCCGAGATCTGCAGTCGGGTCTGCTTGGCGAAGACAGCACCTGTGAGTGTCTCACCATGGAAGTCTTCCATGCGCGCCAGGGCACGCTCCTTGGCAGTTGTGGTCGTCTTGTACATCACAAGGGTGGCCACAACGGATGTCAGCGTGGCATGTACATCAGCAACTGTCGCAGTCACTGTCTGAGCCACCAGCGACAGCTTGCTCAGAACAAACAGCACATCGAGAAGGAAGTGTGCCATCTCGATGATGTCTCGTCGGTGCAGTGTCGCCAAGAAGCCAATGGCCTTTGCCTTGGCATCTCCGGAGCCCCCGGGCACTTGCATCTGCGTCAGATGCAGGACATATGCTGGATATCCCTTCACAAGGGCCTGCAGTGCCTTCAGCAGATGTGGCAACCAGCGAGTGCCACCGACACGTGGTGGAAGGGCACATGGCAGAGACAATGTGTCGAATGCTGCCTTCAAGTTGCTACGGTTCAGTGGCGAGTGATGGTAGAACAAGTAGAGGCTCAGGAGGAGACCGCTCAACTTTGTGTACATGGGCAACCGACACAATGCGTCCTTATATGCAAGTTCCAGGCGATGCGCATAGCAGTGGATTGCTTGCAGACACGGCTGCTCATTTCGGAAGAGCGTGGCGACACCGTTGGCTGATCCGGTCATAACAGCGGCGCCATCACTGCCGAATCCGACAAGCTTCTTCATGAGTGTCTCTTTCGGGATGTGGAGGTAGCGCTCCACGACACCGTCAATTGCCCGCTTGATTGACGGAGCATCTGCCTTGCCGACGTTCTCAATACCAGCGAAGGCAGTAGAGACGACACCATTCACTGCATACCTCACGTACACTATCTCCGCTTCCGTGATGGACGCATCTGTCGTACCGTCACTGATGAGGGCGAGAAAGTGAGCACTCTCCAGGTGCTGTGCGAGGTGACGGCGCTCAACCTCAGCGATGGCACGCACGAACTGCTTGCATGCCTTGTCATTCCGATAAGTGTTCCCCACATCAAGGCCCTTCTGTGCGTCCAGGGTACACTGCCACACATAATCTGTGAACGGACGCCGGTGCTTTGCTATCGCGTGACAAGTCCTGAAACATCCAATGCAGGAAATATTAAATATCATAGTATTAAGTAAATACTGAGTATAGTCACAACATAACAACCTTCCTCAGCAAACAGTGAATACTAAAAACATCCTCGCTTTCAAAACAAAACTTGACGAAGATTTGAAGATGGGCAGGTTTAAATTTTAATAAAAGCACAAAAATCACAAGACAAGCCACGTTCTCAAAACCAAAAATATTATGCATAAAGGCGGGAAATACAACACTAAATAGTATTACTTTTGAACCCGAAGATCCAGGCAAGGTATAACACAGATCTACATCAAATGCAAATTAATAATTTCCCATGGCATTGTTTACTGCACGGCACCCTTGAAATGAGAAATAACAGAGAAATGAGGGATAATAATTTAAACCTAACAAAGTACAATCAAACACAATATTTTGTTTACATTTTATAACATTATATCACATGGGTAACATAATTACCTAAACAAATGCGTCAGACGGTCCATGGTGGCCGTGTTCAGCGCTTGGATGGCTCGGTGGGCAGGTGCAGTGCCGGGACGGGCTTCGAACGCAGTTTGCCGGAAGACAGCTCGTGTGTGCGCCTCGCTTGTACTGTGTGCGCGTAGCGAGCCTGGACGAAAGTTGTCCGTGCCAGTCAAGAACGCATTCTTGCCACGGACACCAGTTACGTTGTGTGTCCTGCACACTTTGCAAAACATCAAATCGTTGTCGTCATCGTAGGACAGCCAAGTGTGGTCTCGTTCCCAAACCTTCAAATAGCCACGCTGTCGTTTCTGCTGGTCGTACAGCGTGTCCCGTTCTCGCTTTTCCACCTTGCGTTTAACTTCTGGTTTTGCAACCCCAGTTAAATAACGATGCATCGTGCGTAAACGTAACAAAATAATTAGTAATGAATTAACAAAATAATTGATGTAGAACTGAAGATGTGAACCGTATTCGAAATCCGCGCATTTGAAAATAGATTAGAAAATAGACGCAAAAATGGACGCCAATTGCGCTCATTAGCCGGTACCCCTCTACATGATACGCTAAGCCAAACAAAACGGTCGTTTCAGATTTCTATGTCACACAACAACCAATCAAAAGTACCGTTTCACTGTCGATTCACATTAGGTGAAGATTTACTTTGTCAATTGTACGTTTGGTGGCGCCACTCAACACGCTGATTTTTACTAGACAGCCGGACTAGTTGGTAGGTCGGGTTTACTAGTCCGCCGTAATCTTTACTAGTGTACGGACTAGCGGACTAGTGGGTAGTTCTACCCCTGCACTAATGCATTGCATAATTGAACAGTGAGTCAGATTACTGATCTTTTCATGTTTGAGCAGTGACTCACCCATTGTCAGTACTTCATATACTGCTGTTTTGTCATTAGCACGTACCAAGCATAGTGCAACATACCGGCAGTTGGAGTAAAATGCAAATAAATGTGCTTTCTTGTAAAGTTGAAATGAGAGCGTGGTAGTGCACTGGTTTGCACATGCGCCTGGCATGCCAATGTTTTGAGTTCAATACCCGACTGGGCAGGCATGGTATATTGGTGTAAAACCTGGCTCTTAACATTGGGGACTGTGTATCCCTTGTGACTCGGAGATCACGTTAATGTTGGTCCCGTCTCAATTTGGGACGTAAAAGAATGACTGAGGACGACAAGCACCCTGGCAGTGACCACACTCAGTGCCAGCATAGAAAGGTTGGCTTGGCGATAATGTTCTGAAAAAGGCTGACTAATTGAATGAGACCTCAGGCCATAACATTGTAATCACAATATATACCGACTAGTCGCTGAGTGCTAGAAAGAACTGGAACCAGAAGTGATAATTAAATAGGAAAATAATAAACTTTTATCTCTTAAGCTAAGGTAAATTTAGTACTTTTAATAAATGTCACCCATTACTAAAACTTTGTTAAATATATTTGTTTGTTCTAGTCCCTGTTTCTGTTTGTTGCAGCCCCTGTGGACCTGCGTCATCTGGCTATAGGACTTAGTCTGGCCATCCTGCTGCTAGTCCTCGGTGTCGCTATCTTCATCTTCCTCACCTTCTACTGGAAACTCCTCCCAGGTAAGGTCATATGTCTCCCATCTGAGGTCACATTCCTCCCAGGTGAAGTCACATTTCTCCCAGGTGAGGTCACATTCCTCCCAGGTGAGCTCACATTCCTCCCAGTGGGGTCGCATTCCTCCCAGGTAAGGTCATATTCCTCCCAGGTGGGGTCACATTCCTCCCAGCTGAGGTCACAATCCTGCCAGATTATGGCACATTCCTCCCATCTTGGAAACATGACAATGGGTATGCAGAGTTCTTCTCAGTTTAGTATAATATTTCTGTTTCCAGCTACCTACCAGTCCTGTTAAATGTAGTCGAATAAGTCATTACGTCATATCAAGGAAAACACTTGGTTTACTTGTTCCCCTATATGAATTCAATGCAGAAATGTTTGCTGTACGACCCAATCTCTGACTGTAAAAATGCTGTCAATATGTTTTTCTTATATTGATCTAAAGAAATTGGGAGTGACAACAAAATATATTTTAACTGCTGGATTATAATTGAACAGGTTTGTTTAGACTTTTGTGATGTATTTTCTATGCTGAACTTTCCATTTGTTTAATTTGCAATACTATTAACTGGTACAAATCTGTTGTGGTCATGTGATAGTAATAATGGGACGTCGTTGGTTGTCGTGATTGCAGGGAAGAAGGCAAAGTCGGAGCTGGGAGAACAAAAGGGGTAAGTGGGAAATGATTCCTTAAAGTAACGATTGTTAAATGATAGTGACACATATATGAAATATATCACTGGTTTATATGTGAAAATACATCTCAGATTCACATAAGTAATGTTTCCATTGTTATAACAAGTAAGATCAAGTAGGAATATACATACAGGGGTGAGTACAGGTTGTAGGGCATGCTGGGGTCATTCAACGCATGGTTTAAAATAGTGATATTGTGGGCACCATGACCGCAGGGCACCATGGGTTGGACACCATAGGTGAGTACCATGGATGTGGTACCATAGGTGGGGCACTATCTTGCTGGTGACTGGAGGAGATGTAAAGTTGGAGCATTCAGAATATCGTAGTGTGTTTTATGTGCTTGGGTTTCTTTGTGGAGGCATCTTCAGGAAAGATTCCTCTGATAGACTGTAACAGATCCTAGAAACCATGGATGCGGTACCATAGATGGGGCATTATGGATGTGGTACCATAGGTAAAGCTCTATGGATGGAACGCCATGGATGTGGTACCATAGGTGGAGCACTATGGATGGGACACCATGGATGTGGTACCATAGGTGGCGCACTATGGATGGGACACCATGGATGTGGTACCATAGGTGGAGCACTGGATGGGACATCATGGATGTGGTACCGTAAGTGGAGCACTGTGGATCTGGTACCATAGGTGGCGCACTATGGATAGGACACCATGGATGTGGTACCATAGGTGGAGCACTATGGATGGGGCACTGTGGATGTGGTACCATGGATGGGGCACCATGGATGTGGTACCATAGATGGGGCACTATGGATGGGACACCATGGATGTGGTACCATAGGTGGCGCACTATGGATGGGACATATATGGAGCACTATGGATGGGACACCATGGATGTGGTACCATAGGTGGAGCACTATGGATGGGACACCATGGATGTGGTACCATAGGTGGAGCACTATGGTTTGGACACCATGGATGTGGTACCGTAGGTGGAGCACTATGGATGGGACACCATGGATGTGGTACCATAGGTGGAGCACTATGGATGGGACACTGTGGATGTGGTACCATAGATGGGGCACTATGGATGGGGCACCATGGATGTGGTACCATAGATGGGGCACTATGGATGGGACACCATGGATGTGGTACCATAGGTGGCGCACTATGGATGGGACATATATGGAGCACTATGGATGGGTCACCATGGATGTGGTACCATAGGTGGAGCACTATGGATGGGACACCATGGATGTGGTACCATAGGTGGAGCACTATGGTTTGGACACCATGGATGTGGTACCATAGGTGGAGCACTATGGATGGGACACCATGGATGTGGTACCATAGGTGGAGCACTATGGATTGGACACCATGGAAGGCATGGATGTGGTACCATAGGTGGCGCACTAAGGATGGGACACCATAGATGTGGTACCATAGATAGTGCACTGCGGATGGGACACCCAAGGATATGTTACCATTGGTGGCGCACTGTGGGTGTTGCACTGGGGAACTGTTGGTGGAGCACCATGCACACAGCCTCACCAGCGAGGAGTGCTGTGCAGAAAATAGTTATGGAAATTAAAAATACTATTGCTGTTGCTAGAAACATTACGTTAGCCAATATAACAATCCACAATCTACATTACCATGGTATCTGAAGACATTGAATGAAGGATCTTTGTAACATTTGAAACAAACTCATTCCTTGGTAAATATTTTGCAAAGATGACGAGACAGATAAATACCTCACCACATTGTTAGGTCAGTCAGTGCTATAACCATCCTGTCATTATGTGTATTGTTGACTTTTATACAGGCTGGGAGAAGCCAGCAACGACAAGGAAAAGGAGACAAATAGGGAAGAGGGAACAAATAGGGAAGAAGGAACAAACAGGGATGGGGAGCAAGCTGATAGGGAAGAAGAAACAGCAATAGAAAACAACAGGGAAGACCAGCCTTTGAACACAGATCCCATGGATCCAGACATCAACACGTTGTGAGCTGGGCTGATCACCAAGTCCTCACACCCCGCAGTGACGGCAACACGTGTCTGTGGTATGTCATGCTTTCACTGGTAGGAGTCAGTTAGACCCATATGTTCATTCTGTTGTCCATGTATTTGCCCGATTTTATCATTATCCTGTGTTTTCAGGACAAGTCCCTGAATTATTGCTCGAATGCTGGCGCGTATCACTTAATTATTTGTGAACTGATTGCAAAAGAAAGCAGCCACACTGCACACAACGTGTGGCCTTGAAGTCTACACAAAATGGTGGGGTGGCCCTTTGACATTAAGCTATGTGAATAATAAGCTTCATATATTGGTTCATTCTGTGATTGCTGCTTATATTTTTTATGAACATATATATAACAATATTCTGTTCGTGTCGTCCTCACAAGCCAGGGTGGTGGTTGACTACCCTAGCACTCAGATATCATACGCATCGTACAGAAGTTGGCTGAATTAGTTGCTATATCAAAGAGCATGGGGGGAATTCCAGTAATTACATTCTGCCTATTCTCACAAACCAGCGGTATTGTTAAGACTAGTCATCCTCATGGCAATTTGCATTCTACTCATTACTTCTACTTTCCGAACATTACGTGTCACATCAGCCACAATTGGCTTAAACCCAAACTGGCCAAACTTTAGAAGCAACGAGATGATTGGATAATGGTCTCAGCCTTATGTCCACATTTTGACAAGGCGATAAAACGGATATGCCAGGGTGTACTGAAACTGAGTTACGAGGATGGATTGTGTGTTTGCTTTACGTTCACATTTCTGGTTGTTCCCAGTTGCCAAGGCATTATAAATATAAGTGCAAGAAGTCATTTTTGTGTGCAGTAAAAGCAGCACGGTTTTTCTAGTGTTTAATCTGTTTGTTCATCAAAATGGCCACCAGTTACCATGAGTAAAATGTGCTACAATGTCACAAGTTTGATTACCAGTGGTAGTCCACATGCACTATAGACGATAGTAGTATATGTGTGCAGTTGGTTATCATCCGGATGGCCCATGGTCGGCCATTTTGTTTCCGGTCACAACTGCACACCTATACTACTGACGATGTTATAATTTAAAACATTAAAACTAATGTATTCAAACCCAGCTAAGGACTATCTACAAATAGGCCAATGTTAACTATTACAATTTAATAGTAATCATTTTTTTATAGTTTACCGAAAAAATTATCTGAGTTGGCTTGTCATTATGCTTGAATAACTGAAAATTTTCTAAATAAGTAGGCAGCTTAGAAGATACCTGTCAGGTGCAGTGTTGACACTCTTGTTGCTCTGTAGCATCACTGGACAGACTGGCCACATTGTATGCATGTACCTTCTACAGTACAGATTTATGGGTGAAAATTCATTGGAATAGGAATGCTCTAGGCCGGTCAAAGAATGACAAGTGTTTTACAGATTTATATGGCTTTATACATAATTTAAAGTCGAAAGTACAGATTAAAAACACTGTAGCCAGTGTGGAAACACATTCACATTTCAAGAGTTCAAAACCAATATACTCACAAATGTGCATTAGAATATAAGTAAATAAAAAAATGTTATATATTATATACATTATGTAAAAGATCTAAGATATTGGTTTATTGTAGCCAATATATGTAATATATTTTAGAGAATTTTATTAAAGTTAATTAAGGACAATAATTAGCACACTGTGAATGCATCATATAGATGATTATATATATATAATATACAATCAGACCCATGGCATTGCTTCACTTTGATCAAATAAACTGATTTTGCATAAAGGAATACCTACTTATTGCAAAAATGAGTTATTTAATTGATTGGAATTGTTGAAATAACCAAGTTATGTGTTCACAGACAGGTAAAATCACAATCAACTAGTCACGTCACTCACACCTCAGGCATGATATTTGGTGTAAAAACCTGGCTCTCAACATTGGGGAGTGTGTATTTCTCGTGACTCAGAGATCACGTTAATGTTGGCCCCATCTCGATTTGGGATGTAAAAAAAACGCTGAGGACGACAAGCACCCTGGCAGTGACCACCCTCAGTGCCAGCATATAAAGGTTGGTTTGGCGATAATGTTCTTTAAAAGGCTGACTAATTGAATGAGACCTCAAGACCATTACATTGTAACCACAATAATACAGACTAGTCAGTTAATAGAAAGTTGCCAAGTGCTGGAAACAACTCGAACTACAATATACCCGTGAACGAAAAGAAACATGCACTTTGTATTACTACGCAGCAAGTGTTGGTGCTCTTGTCAGTGTTGTATGTTGCACCATGCTGTCTGTGTTATAAGCAACACCTCATCCCTCGGAACACTGTCCAATGTTTCCCATGTTAAACCCAAATGAAATGTTAAGAACATCTTGACGTTTGTTACCTCAGGTGTTGCTTGGACAAGCAACCTGTTTCAATGAGAACACAGTCGTCAAGAGTGTCATCATGTCTGTTATTTGAGTTCGTTGTGTCATAATCTATGGGTGTCTGATGAAGCCAGCAAAAAAGGAATGAATTTCATTGTTATGTATTACGACTTAAGTGTTTTCAATCATGCACATTATTTTTGTATGTATATATTGTATGTTATGTTTTTAAGCTTTTATGTTTGTACAATTTGAAGAGAATGAATGATGGAAGCTTTTTATAGATTTTTATAAGAAAAAAAATTATTTTTGTCATCTTACATTGTGGAATCAGTCACTTGCAAGCACCAGACGTTATTCAGCAGTGCCCAGAAAAAGTTATCAATACTGAATGTATTCTCCTAATTTTTGCCAATTTATTAATTATGTGTTATGTTTATGTAGTGAGTGTGTCTTAGTGACAGCAAGAGTGTTTCTTTTAATCCTGTTCGCTTGTAACACTGTTGTCACTAAGACACGGAATATGAAGAAACACTGGAAAAAATTGTTTTCCATAAATGGTCATGTCCAAATAGGGTTGTGTCCAAATATATAGTTACATCCAAAGTTGACATGTATTTTATACAGTGAAACAACTGTATAATACATAACGTATTTTATACTTGCATGGCGCACCACAAACTATTCACACAAATAGTATTGCCACTTTTGTATATTAATTTACAGTAAAGTTGTATAACTGCTATTATACTATTTACTCGTGGATGTGCTGATTTCTTGCGGAGTAAGCTAGACTTGCATAACATACAATGTGTAGATCACATTTTTCTGACATGAGTATTCTGAATATTCTGTTATATTCTGAATACTTGGTCAATGCTGGTGCATGACTGGGGTTCCAGATGCTAGATTGCCTGTGAACGTTGACGTCATTTATATGTCTGCCTGCATTGTATATTTGGTTATATATAGCATAATATGTGATTGAACAACTGATCTGACAGCTAACAGATTGTTTGCTGCATTCCTGGGTATCTATTTGTTGCCAAAAAAGGTCACATGTCAACTCATCAAGTGTGTTGGGTTTCTGATGTTGAGATTTTGAATCGGTGCGTTTCTTGTGAAAACTATGTCCGTCTCCTGAAAATACACAGCTCTATTTGAGTGTAGGTAGTGTTTTTGGATGGAAAATAAAATAGATTTCAGTGGAATCGGTTCATGCTAGGGCATATATTAAAAGGGATACTGCTGGGATGATGTGAACAAATTAATGACTTTTGTGTTTTATTTGCAAAGTGGCCTAATACTCCCCATCTAGCTGGTGTCTGGAGGATATGTAAAGTTGGAGCATTCAGGATATTGTAGTGTTTTATGTGCTTGGGTTTCTTTGTGGAGGTATCTTCAGGAAAGATTCCTCCGATAGACTGTAGTAAATCCTATAAACCAACACTCAACCAGCAACGGTGGTCAGTAGATTTGTAGTGTCCAGTGGTATGAAGTAGTGTCCAGTAGTTTATAGTAGTGTCCAGTACTTTGTATAGTAACGTGGACTTTTACATGGCAGACAATTCTATGAACTTCACTGTATGCTAGCCAGTTTAATCTGTTCTTCCACAATAAAACATGGATATATGATTTGTTTGTATGATTGTTGCAAGTGGATGACACAGCCTGTGTTACTTCTCTTAGACATACCCTTCTTAAAATTTTATATTATCACCCAAATTGGCATTTATAATTATTTAATTTCTACCAGTGTCACACTATATTCAAGGATCAGTGATGAAAAATTATGAAAAGGTCCACCTAAATTACAGAATGTACAGTGTTCTGGTATCCTGTTGCTCATATGTGGATGCATATATTGCTTGCCAGTCACATCTGCCGAGATGGTTGTACCCAGGAAGCCCAGAAAATGGGTACATGTACACTTGTTGGAATTTAATAAATGTCCAGTATGCGTAATAGAACGAATATGGTATAATTTAAAGTATGACCACCTTTAGGTTGTATTGGGTTTGTTTTAATTGGTTTCGGAGAATTATCGCTTGTGGCTGTTTTGGTTTAGGATCAACAAGACCAGAACCCAGTGTTAACTGAGAAACATCGTTAGCCTGGATCTAATGAAAGTGTCGTTCATTATTATGTTGTAAATAGAAATCAGTGTTGTCATCTATATACCAGAACATTACTACTGTTAATGCTGGACGCAGTTGTAGTAAGCACCTTGTCACATGATCCATGTCACATGGTCAGCTTGTCACGTTGTTGTTGTTGCCTGGATTAACAATACAGGCAGCATTTGACCATTGTTGCTAAAATAGAATCAACTAATCCATAATCCAGTTAGGTGCATTTGTTAATTGTGCATTGTTTAGCATCAGGCTGGCTGCTTGAAGCCTGCTGGATTGTGCAAAAAGCTTTTTTCAAGTATTATAAACTGCCGATGTCCACATTAGGAAACGTCCACATTTGACATACATGGCCCTGTATATCCGTATATTATAAATGAAATCCGTCCGTAAATTGCAGATTTCCACTTGCACTTTGGGGTAACAAAATAAGGCTGCAAGTAGCTGACCAGTGTAAGCTTTGGGTGTTTTGCTATCTTCTCTCTTTTGAACCTTTTTTGGAAACTCGTGTTGAATAACAGTGTGAATAATAATCACAGTGTACCATTATTCATTCATATATACGTGGTGGTAGTATTTATGACTGCATCTACGTTGTGTGCCGTGTAAATTTGTACCTTGAGTATTGTTATTGTTGCTCAGTTTGACGCAGAGCATTATGTGTACATTTTGATGCTTTTCTATACAAATGCATGGTTCATAGATGCTAATAAAGAACCGCATTAGAAGTAACTATGTGTTGTTTCCTTACTCTTGTGTATCCGTTCTTGTTGTTCTCTCTACTCTAACAGACGCTATCAACAACCATCAGCACATGTTAGGTAGGTCGATTCCATTTTGTCAATTCTAATGCCAGTCGATTCCAAATTATATATTCCGATAAAAAATACTTAGGAAAAATTGAAATCCAATTATTTTAATACAATTATATTTGTACCGGAAACGTACACACATTCACATTTAATCAGATATGATTATAATTGATCACTAACAACAACAATCGAATAAGTCGAGTTCATTGGCTCATGTCTACTGCGACAAAAAATTATTTCCAACCAACTTTCAAAAATCAATCTCGGTTTTGGAATGGAATCAACTCCATGCCTGGTGTGCACTAAAGCAATCTCGTCTGTTCCTTTACCCAGAATCATCTGAAACCAGGGGTGGTATTTATTATTGGGAAGTTTGTTTAATTAGTTGTACTTTATGCAATTTGCTGCCATCATTTCAGAAACCAAATTGTGCCCAAATTTCAGGGGCCGGTTTTATGAAGCAGCCAAGAACATTCTTAATGCTAAGATGACTGTCTTAGACTTAGTAACCGACATGTTTTTATTATATAAGCAAACGTAGGGGCTTATGTAAATACGTGACGCTAAACAATTGTGTAACTTCATGAAATTGGACCCAGGAGCTTGTGGGTAGCACTGCCTGTCACCATGACAACTGTGTTTACTGTTTGTGTGTTTTGTCGGCAATCAGAATTTTAGATATTTTGCTGGGAGCAATTAATTTTATTTTTTATTACTAAAGTGCCTCCTACTCCATAAAGTTTAAAGTGCTTCTAAAGCTACTGGATTATTTCTCAATCCAAGGAAAATCAAATACATGTACATAAATCCAGATACAAATCCTAATCTACACACCTTACCTGGGAGTCAAATAGAAAGTAGAAGACTTCAAATACCTCGGCTTATACACCAACTCTCAACATGACATTCAGTGTAGAAAAGCCTAGGCTTGGGCAGCAGCACACGCACTGGATATTCGTCAGTACATGTGGAAACCCGAGGCCCTCGGAGAAGAGGTCGCCCCAACATGACCTTGAGAGACGCCATAAATTGTACAAACAAGAATTTGAAAATGTAGAAATAAAAATAACCAGTCAGGATTCTCCACTTGCCGAACGCCAAATATAAGACTAGAAATATGAAGTTTGTGAATCAGCCAAGATGACAGAACGAGGCTGCGATTCATAACAAACCTGCCTAAAGCTTAGCTTCAGTCCTTACACCTTGTTCATTTTGTCTGAAGCTACCTTGTTCTTTCTCTATATAAAAAGACAGCTGCTGACTGCACATCTTGTCCATTTTATGTCTGAAGTGTAGCTCATTCTCTGTATATAAAATGCTTAGCTGCAGACTTCAGACTTTGTTCATGCTCAATCCAGACTTAGCAGCAGATTTCACACCTTGCTCATTCTGTCTAAAGATTTAACTGCAGACTTCACATCTTGTTCATTCTCTATATAAAGCTGAACTGCAGACTTCACACCTTGTCCATTCTCTATATAAAGCTTAGGCTGCAGACTTCACACCATGTTAATTTTGCCTAAAGACTTAGCTGCAGACTTCACACCTTGTCCATTCTCTATATAAAGCTTAGGCTGCAGACTTCACACCATGTTAATTTTGCCTAAAGACTTAGCTGAACACTTCACACCTTGTGGATTCTCTGCCTTAAGACTTTGCTGCAGACTTGGTTCATCTTCAGCTAGCCAGAGTGCCACGAGGACAGACAGGACGATGACCGATGTCACATGACTCCCCGTCACACCTGTGTTGCCACGTACAGTAGAGACCGGTACATGAGTAGTCGAGGAATGATTATTAGTTGTGTTCTCTGCAATGAATAGATACATAATTTGTCAAGAAAGAAGTTGAGGAGACAATAGCGGCAAGCAGTGAACACCTGAAGGATTGAACACTTGAAGGAGTGAACATATGAATGTGTGAACACTTGAACGAGTGACTATTTGAAGTAGTGACGTGAACACTTGAACGAGTAAACTCTTGAATGAGTGAACACTTGAATGAATGAACAATTGAATGAGTGAACACTTGAACGAGTGAACACTTGAAAGAGTGAACATTTGAATGAGTGAATGTTTTGAAGTCGTGAAGTGAGCTACTACAATGCAGTGATCACCTGAATGAGTGAACACTTCAACATGTGAAAAATTAAAGGAGTGAACACTAAATGGGAAAAGCTACGTTTGTATAGCACGGTATCCAGACTTCAGGACTGATTGCTCAAAGCGCTTTACACTTTTTCCATGGCAGACCTGTTCATTCAAACACCACCTCAACATCTCTGGGAAATATTCAGCCACAGTGCAATTACTGTGAAAATCTATTCATACACAGACCACATCCTTTTACTAATTTCTACACGTGTGAACCAAGGTATCACAGAGTGAACGATTGAGAGTCCGATATCCTAACCACTATGTCAGAGTGCAAGACTTCCCATACCCTTTAACTTTACACAAGGTCAACTTACACTAACTAGTAGGTCAAGGACAGACAAAGAGAGCGGTGGCGCAGTGGTCAGAGCATCAGACTCTCAATCGAGAGTTCAATTCCTCCTGCTGCTGTGTAAACCTTGGGCAAGTTGTTTACTCCATGTTGCTCCAGTGCAATCAGCTATAGGAATGAGTACCTGGATATAGACAGTGGTGGATATTTGTGTACGAATAGTCTGCGCAATAATTGCACCATGACTAAGTGCTCCCCTGATAAGTCAAGATGGTTTTCGAATGAACTGGTCTGCCAGTGAGTAAAGTAAAGTGAAAAGTGCTTTGAGCAGTCCTAGGACTGGACACTGCTATATAGGGACGTTGCACCGAGGTGACACAGGCCATTGTGCTGGATACAGCCGACTTCTGGTCATCAAATTCTATGTGACATGTCACTTTGAGTGATGACATTGTCACATCCTTGGTGACAATAGTTGCATTGTGTTCACACGTCACCAAGCCGTTTGCTGTGGTGTTGCATTCGGTCACAACCGACTGATTCACCACCAGGGCTGGGGTTGCAGGGTCGGCAGTCCATGACAAACGTGAACTTGGCTTAGAGGAAGCAGTACAGGAGAGTGAGGGGAGGGGTTCAGTCAACTCTGTTAGATAGACCTCCTCACAGTCCTGGCATGACCGGCCACTCAGGAGAATTGCCTCGTTGAATGGCTTTGCTGAATCACAAACACAAATAATTATATAATAATAAATAAAATGACTTCCTTAGCGGCAGTATCGTCAAAAATCTAGCTCAGTGCAACAACTGATTACATATTCAGTCTATACAACTGAGCATGTGATCAGTCTACACAAGACAACTGATCACATGCTTGGTCTACACAAGACAACTGATCACATGCTCAGTCTACACAAGACAACTGATCACATGCTCAGTCTACACAAGACAACTGATCACATACTCCGTCTACTCGAGACAACTGATCTCATACTCGAGTCATAGTCAGTCTACACAAGACAACTGATCACATGCTCAGTCTACACAAGACAACTGATCACATGCTCAGTCTACACAAGACAACTGATCACATGCTCAGTCTACACAAGACAACTGATCACATGCTCAGTCTACACAAGACAACTGATCACATGCTCAGTCTACACAAAACAACTGATCACATGCTCAGTCTACACAAGATAACTGATCACATGCTCAATCTACACAAGACAACTGATCACATGCTCCGTCTACTCGAGACAACTGATCTCATGCTCAGTCTACACGAGACAACTGATCACATGCTCTGTCTACTCGAGACAACTGATCACATGCTCAGTCTACACAAGACAGCTGATCACATGCTCAGTCTACACAAGACAGCTGATCACATGCTCAGTCTACACAAGACAACTGATCACATGCTCAGTCTACACAAGACAGCTGATCACATGTTCAGTCTACACAAGACAGCTGATCATATGCTCAGTCTACACGAGACAGCTGATCACATGCTCAGTCTACACAAGACAACTGATCACATTGCAGCGTACACATTGACTTTCAGTATGAAACGAAACCGCCTAGATTTTGCACTAAAAGTTAACACATCGCATAGGTACTCAGTGGCATCACTCGATGTTTAAGATGAGTAGTTGCGTGGGAGTCATTATAATAGTAGCGCGAACCACCATTGACTTGTAGACATTCCTCGGAGGGTCTTCAGTGCTGTCGAATTCAGCAATGACTTCAAGAGTACCTGTGTTGTCCATTTTCGTCCAATAGAACGAATCTAGTTCTGGCTCAGTGAAGTTGTGCTCGCATGGAAATGTTTTCTGACCGGTAGCCAATCAGTTCTGTCGACACAACACCTGCAAGGATACACAACAGCTAACCAAGTTGGCCGAGAAAACATGTGCAGGGTAGCCTAGATTATCCGGGCACCGTGAGGTGACTGCTGGACTTCCGATCGGCCCCCGCACTAGCCTGTGACTAGGCCTAGAATATTAATCATAATAATGAAATCTCACCGTTTGCCCCGAATCTGGGTAGAAATGCCGATTGGCTCTCTTTAAAATAACAAAATCAAATAAAAGTAATTTATATCAGTTAATACAATGCTTTAAGAACTATCAAAAGTTAACATATATTGAAACATGTTACACAATAAACCGAACTTAAAATTTTGCAGTTACTTTTATACCATATCTGCATTTTAATTACATGCTTAATCACTAGGTGGCAGCTCTAATGGCAGTAACATATTCTGTATCGGCATTGTCTTGCTTATACAAGAGCAGAAACAAAAGACGGATGTGAATGACTAATAACCAATATATGTAGCTGCCAAAATACAATGATCTTCGAATTGAATACGTGGCTCAATGGATAGTGAGTTGGACAAGCATTTTTTTCATGTTGCCAGTTCGAAACCTGTAGGATACACAACATTTTTTATGTTCATTTACTTTAAGATACTTTTTTATTTTGTATGATACTATTTCGTAATTTCATTTTGTTATCAAAAACATACATAATATATAAACATTCTGGAAGAGACTTGCTATATGGCGGATAACTGTCAAAATGCAACTTCTTTGCCAGACTATATTCCTGGCAAATTCACTTAGCCAGGCAAGAATCAGTTAAGATAGACTACTGCAAGGGGACATAACAGCCAATCAGGTTGGCCGAGACAACACCTACCAAGTACACACAACAGCTATTCACTAATTCAGGTTGACAAAGACAACACCTACCAAGGACACACACCAATCAGGCTGGCCGAGACATCAGCAAGGGAACACAACAACCAATCATGTCTTCTGAGACATCTGCAAGGGCACACAAGAGCCCATCATGTCAACCGAGACTACACCTGCAAGGACACACAACAGCCAATCAGGCTGGCCGACACAACATCTGCAAGGGAACAACAACAACCAATCAGGCCCTCTGAGACATCTGCAAAGGCACACAACAGCCAATCAGGTTGGTCAAGGGCCCAAGACAACACCTGCAAGGGCACACCACAGCCAATCAGGTTAGTTGAGACAACACTTGGATGGGTGTTTTCGAATATATAGTGAACACAGGGTGAAAGATGTATGACATGTCGACTGCATGAGCAAACTCAAATTGGCATTAACCCATTTTATTTACTCATTATCCCTCTAATATGTGAACAAGGGCAAGCATCATTATTTTTATTTGTTTTTGGTGCATTTATAATGATAAGTTTCAAGATAGCTATATCTGAAATTTTCTGAATTATATTAATATATAAGTATATTGATTGATTTACAGTTTATCTATCTCTGAGTGGAGCAGTGGCTAGAGCACCGAACGTTCAATTGAGAGAACCTGGGTTCGAGTCCTGTTGCAGCTGTTTCAAATCTTTGGCAAGTTCATTCACTCTACACTGCTCCAGTTCATTCAGCTGTATGAGTACCTAGCAATATACTTATTTGTGTACGAATAGTCTGCACATTAATTGCAGCATGGCTGAATACTTCCCAGAGAAGCCAAGATGGTGTTCGATTGAACAGGTCTGCCAGAGGACAGTATGAATTAAGCACTTTGAATAATCCTAAGCCTATACTATAGGTGTAGGCTAAGGCTAAGAACTTCATACTGGCTTTACTGCGTTGTACCTTTAGTACTTTTTATGCAAAATTTAAGAATAATAGGGAAAAGGAAAGTGGTTTGCCAGTTGCACGAAAATGGGAAAAACATAAAAAAAGTCCTTTGGCATTGGAGAAAACGCCATTAGTTTTAATGTAATCTACCCATTGATCTACCTCGAAACGCAGTTTAGAGAATCGGTTGTAGTGGCGCGATGCGCAGATTTTATGGCGTCGTTTATTTTACACTACACCGTAGCGTAAATAAATAGCTTCACTTCAGGGAACGCGATGTTTCATGTAAAACAAGAATGGATTATGTCACAAAGATCATTGATTGTTTTAATGGAAGTATATAAAATGGCAACATCGGTTTTACATCGAGCAACGAATACAGCTACAATAACACACGAGTTTATAAAAACCGTATTCCATTTATGAAAACACTCCGTCATCTTCATGATCTGGCCTCAACGATTGCGGTAATGATGTAGCCGGAGAAATGTGTGCCGCTGCATACTTTAGTGAGTCCGGCTTTTAAAAGCGAAACTGCAAAACCGTAAATGAAAACACTGCCTGAACGATGGAGGCAACTAATGGGCTAATTATGTAGCCGGAGAAATGTGGTGATGGATAGGGCGACACGGAGAAAGAAAATTACCAGCCATACCGACGACCCCAGATGACGGAAAAAGTCGGAGAAGAAAGAGATGTAGCCGGATAAATCAAATGTGTGTCGATCGCTGCTTACTTTTAGTTTAGTGAAACTTCTTTTCATTTTAGTTTTATCAAGACCCCGAGCCGATCTTTTCGTGGTATACCCTTTTCGAAACTTATTTTCATGGAGTTTTTTCCAGAGTACTTGTAACTTGTAAGGGAGGTAAGACATGCCAGCGCACGCACTCGCACGCAAACCCAAATTGTGGCACTGGATAACGCATGCCACATGCGTACACAAACAGCATGTAATTTCAGAACGTATTTAATTATAGTTATATTTTATTATCATAAATTTTATTATCTAGATCTCAAGTTTTGTTCTTCATTTTAACATTTACCGGGGTAAAACAAACAAGTGCAGTTAATTTTAAATAAAACTGATTTAGTATAAATAATTTAATTATAACTTTTCATACATTAAATATAAGTATCTATACTTTTACCTTTACACCCCTATGTCTAAAACCAATAACAACTACAGCATAGCATAACCACATTTAAACAGTAGTGTATATTTGCATATATTGTGGTATAGTTATTGTACCTACTATTTTGAAATGCTGCCTACTTCAGTTCATTCAGCTTATTCAATTATACTGACAGTACATGTGTAAGGTGTAATATAGTATTAATTATGCAGTAGTCTTTCATTATGACTCACCTGTTCCAAGTATGACTCACTGCTGATTCTTCCAGCTTACCTGTGTGGCTCAGTAATGCAATACCTGACTGGCAGTCACACTTGAGTGATTCCAGCCTCCAGGCACATGAGATGGGGTTGGCTGACCTGGCATCCAATAGCTGTGTCTGATCGATTGCTCTGTAGTGTCCATTGTGTGGCTGGCCAGGATCACTGATAGTGATGGCTACAGAGGCTGGCAGTAGCTGGCAGATGTCACCCAGAGTTAACACAAAGGCTGGCAGCCTTCTATGATTTCTGGCTGCAGATCATGTATAGAATACTTGGGTAGACACTCAAACCATGAACTAGTGGACCTCACGACGTTGGATCTGAATGATGAGTGTGTGTGGAGAGTTATTACTGGAACGACAGGTTCCTGTTATGTGCAGCAAAGGATGTACACCAACGAACTGACTACCTTTGACACTGTGCATGCTCATTTGTGATCCTGCGACTGGAGTACACAGCTCTGTGGCACGCATTGCTCCAACATTCAGTGTGACTGCCTCAATATTAATGGTGTAGCCCACGAATCATTTAGCATCCAAGATGTGTTCTTGGAGTGATGCTGGTGCTGTCAGTTGATGCAGTTGTTGCAAGTTTGGCTGCAGATTAGCAATAAATCTGATACCTGGGAATCTTCCAAGACACAGAGACACCTTGTCCCACCAGCAAAAACTTGTTGTCTCTCGTTTATTGCGACAATGTTCTTTGACAGAATTACTCTTTTATTGCGACAACGTTTTTTTGACAGAATTACTTTCCAGTGCAGCTTCTGGACAAAGACATTAATGATCTAATTGATGTCTTTATCTGGAGATATAAACAGCATCTGTACCGATCTATGATGGTACCACTTATGCTGAAACTGGATATTTCTGAAGTGAGGTATTGCATTTTTACATGGATCTTGGCAGCAGTAATTATAGGTAAGTCTTGTGTGGAATTTAAAAATAAAATTTGAAGAGTCGGTCACATTTCACAGGTGGTAGGTTTACAGAAAGTTTGTCAGACAGGAGGGTAGTGGGATGCACAACACACTGATCTGCAAGTTGACAATATTCCTCAGAATGATTTGTAGTAGCAATGATTTCTTCTACACTCTTTACATACATTCTTCAACTACTTTTGTTACCAATTCTAGTGGTAATCATCCTTGCGCGCCAGAGGTCGCTGATGCTGATTACGTCAGTGCCAGCCAGCAGTACCCCCTGGCTGATTGCTTTGCAAAACTCTGATGAATTTAACCTCAGCCTATGAAATCGCTCACTAGATCAGTGGATGTCGGCGTCAGGTGGTCATAATAAAACTAATTTTAACCAGCCGTGGCTCATGTTACATGCAATGTTTAGGAAATAGAAGCAATTATTCGAATACGCAAACAGCCCTGGCTTGTGAGGATGGTGGTAATCTGAAATCTGTCATTGTTTTAAAAATAATGGTTGTTGAAAATGATCATAACGCCACTTCTGCATGACTTAAGATAGAGGTACATGAAACATAACTACCAAAATAAACATTACTTTGTATATATATCTGTAACTCTGTCTTCTCTCCTCTCTTCACCTACTATCTCCCTCTTCCCTCTCCTCTCTCTCCTCCTATCTCTCACCTCTCTGTCTCACTCTCTCTGTCTGTCTCTCTCTCTCTCACTCCCTCTTTTTTTCTCTCACTCACTTTCCCTCTCCTTCCCTCACACTTTCTCACTCCCCCTCTCTCTCCTTTTTCCCTTCCTTCCTTCCTCCCTTCCTTCTTCTCTCCTCCTTCCCTCCCTCCTCCCTCCCTCCCTCGCTCCCACCCTCCCTCCGCCCCTTGCTCCCACCCTCCCTTCCTCCCTGCTCCCACTCTGCCTTGCTCCCACTCTCCTTCCCTCCCTCCCTCCATCTCTCCCACCCTCGCTCCCTCGCTCCCACCATCCCTCGCTCCCACCCTTCCTCGCTTCCACACTCCCTCCTTCCTTCCCTTCCTTGCTCCTACCCTCCCTCGCTCCCACCCTCTCTTGCTCCCACCCTCCCTCACTCCCACCCTCTCTCCCTCCCTCCCTCTCTGCTCCCTCTCCCTGGCCCCCTCCCACCGGCTCCCACCCTCCCTCCTCCTTCCCTCCCTCCCTCCCTCCCTCCCTCCCTCCCTCCCTCCGTCTCTCCCCCCCTCCCCCATCTCTCCCTCCCACCCTTGCTTGCTCCCACCCTCCCTCCCCCTGTCTCTCCCTCCCACCCTTGCCCGCTCTCTCCCTTGCTACAACATCTGACTGAAGTTTAAATAATATTTGTTTCCTACCAGGCTGCCAGTGTGAAGTTGATGTGAATACCTGCCGCTCGCATCCGTGCCTCAACGAAGGCATCTGTTACAACGGCCCAAACAGTTACATTTGTAGTTGCTCAGCTGGATTTACTGGCGTCTCATGCGAGATCAACATAGATGAGTGTGGCCTTCATTACTGCCAGAATGGAGCAACATGTGTGGACGGAACCAACACATATATCTGTGTTTGCCCTCATGGCTGGGAAGGCCAGAACTGTTCGCAGGACACGGATGAATGCGAATCAATGCCATGTATGAATGCTGGCAAGTGCGTGGATGCCTTCAACGAGTACTCCTGTAGATGCAAGAATGGGTAAATAGAATCTAGTCGGTGAATATTAAACTCTATGGCTGTAATGGTAATTTAAATGTGTTCATGAGACAATATTTTATACAATAAACTTGTAACTCATATTTGGGTGTGCATTGTAAAACAATTTTAAATATAATCACTATATATTATGTTTGTAATTAACCTGGTTGAAAGCTGCTCTGTCATTGTGTTGTGTTCCCATCATAGCTTCTGTGTTGTGTTCCCACTACAACTTCCCAGAGAAGTCGAGATGGTGTTCGATTGAACAGGTCTGCCAGGGAGTAAAGTGTAAAGCGCTTTGAGCAGTCCTGAGGACTGGATACTGTACTATATAAGAACTTACCTTTACAACTACTGTGTTGTGTTACCATTACAGCTACTCAGGGCAGCGGTGTGAGTTGGATATCAACGAGTGTGAATCGAATCCGTGCGCTCACTCGGGGCACTGTGAAGATGGTGCTGCCCTCTACAGGTGTCGGTGCACACCAGAATGGACTGGGGTGAACTGTGAGGTCGAGGTCAATGAGTGCAAGTCAAGTCCGTGTGAGAATGGAGGGCGGTGTGTGGACAGGGTGGGACGCTACACCTGCCAGTGTAAGAGAGGGTACACAGGTAGGTGGTCTTATGGGTCTCTCACCCCAAATGCACTCAGTGATGACCCAAGTAACTGGTGCAACGGGTTCAGATGTTCAACATAATAATAAAATAGATTCTTTCATCCCTAAATTTGTGAGTTCAGTCCAGAATTTCAAAAAGCATACTGCAAAACAGCTTATGTGGTGAGCTTGAAACACAAGTAAAATTTAATAGTTCTCTGTCATTTTCTGATAAGTCAGTTGCAAGTGGTGACTGCTTAATAATGTCAGCAACAAAATACAAACCAAAGTTATAAGTGCAACCCTGTATTCAACTGTGCGTGTCACATGCTTGGGTGATACATGTATGTTTTTGTACTTGGTCAGTTGTACTTGCCAAATTACCAAGTACATTTCACACACACAACTTGAGTATTTACTATACAAAATAATACTTCTCTACTGTAAATACCTGTGTGGTGTACAGCACTGTATGCCCATCCTGATTGTATGTACAATTAATATTATATATTTTCAAAGTAGTTAAACATTGGCACCTGAATGGTATCACTGTTGATAATTACGGCTGAAATGTACTTTGACTTGTACTTGACATTGATGTAATGCACACAGAAACCTGACTATTACTGTTTACTCTCGGGGCTGGGCAAAAGTGACCTGAATGGCAAGGTGACCTGAATGACAAGGTTACATGAATGGCGAGGTGACCTGAATGGTGAGGTGACCTGAATGGCGAGGTGACCTGAATGGCGAGGTGACCTGAATGACAAGGTGACCTGAATAGCGAGGTGACCCGAATGGCGAGGTGACCCGAATGGCGAGGTGACCTGAATGGCGAGGTGGCCTGAATGGCGAGGTGGCCTGAATGGCGAGGTGGCCTGAATGGCAAGGTGGCCTGAATGGCGAGGTGACCTGAATGGCGAGGTGACCTGAATGGCAAGGTGACCATATTAGCGAGATTAATTTTGTATACTTTACTGCTACAGAAATAATTTGGGACTGTCCTAGGGTGATCTTAATTGCAAGGTGGCTGTATTACCAAGGTGATCCTAAAGCGAGGTTCCACTGTACTTGGAATTGTACTTGATAAGATTATGTTTTGAAGTAGTTGTACTTGACTTACTGTACGTGGAATTGTATGTGATAAGATATGTTTTGAAGTAGTTGTACTTTAATAATTGTACTTGGAATTGTACTTGATCAAATGTACTTCACCTCAGCTCTGGTTCTTATAGAAAGTGTACTGATGAGATTTAATCCGCTCTTGAAATGTTCTGTTTCAGGCACAAACTGCAAAGTGAACATCGACGACTGTGCGAGTTGGCCATGTCAAAATGGCGCCACCTGCAGGGACTTTGTGAACTACTACATGTGCATGTGTCAGGGCGGCTTTATGGGGGTGGCATGTGAGATCAATATTGACGAGTGTGCATCGTCGCCGTGCGCACGTGGCGGGTCGTGTGAAGATGACATCAACGGCTACCACTGTCTGTGTCAGTCTGGCTTCACCGGGCCCCAGTGTAGTGTTGACATCAACGAGTGTCACTCCAGTCCTTGTGATAACGATGCGACGTGTGTCGACAGAGTTGACGGATTTCATTGTCTCTGTCCCCCCGGATTGACAGGTAGGTCCACCTTAAAGTACACCTTGATACACAGCCGTGGATAGTTATATTTGAGAAAGTACACTGAATTATCAATAGTAATGATAGCTGGCAAACAGATCAGCTACTTGTGCCACACAAAAACGATGTTCATAAACATGCTTTTTCAATTTTATTTTGTAGTTTTACTTACTGACCAAACATCAATAATGGTCAACAACAGCAGCATCATTCGTTAATTCACCATTTTGGGAATCGACTGCCTCCAGGTCAAGCAATGGCGCCATCAATAAATTATGGTTTTGATCGACTTTTCCTGGTATTTACTATTCCATGGTAGTATCGTGATACTTTCACAATAATAATCACACTATCTCTATAGTATTGCAATACTAACAGAGCTACTGCAATACTATCACAATGATAAAATTATCCCCAATAGTCACCCCCAGTCTTAAACAGTTCTGCCAGAGGGTCATGGGTAAAGCACTTTGATTTGTCCTAAGAACATTTTGCTAGGGGTCATGGTCTTAAGTGCATGACCCTTAGCAAATATGTTGATAAAATTTTATAGAATTCTACAGAATTCTATGAAAATTTATGTGGCCAAATTCTATAGATGTCTATAGAAAATCTATAGAATTGTTATGATCATTCCAGTTTCTATGGTGTCTTCTATAAAATTTCTATAGAATTATTATGGCCATATCAATTTTGATGGAAATTCTATAGATTTCTATAGAAAACATATTCAACCGAAAATCTTCCACAAAAATCCTATAGAATATATTCTATAACATACTCTATAGATACTATGTAGATTTTTTGCTAAGAGGACACTATACACCTATACAGACAGAATTGGCGCCAGTATTGATGTTTGCAGTGTTTGGTGTGCTGTTGTTGATAGACCTACCTCTGGCTTGGCCTGATTTAAACAGCAACCAGCAGGTGTAGTTGAGCTTCCTGCTGCCGTCATGTTATGCTTTTGTTTACGTCATTTGTCAACTTAATTAATAAACATTCTGTGTTACCTGGGGTGTGTTGGGTAACGCACTGCTGAACTACTATCATATTAACTGGCGTGGTGTGTTTCAGGTGAAACATGCAGTGAGGACATAGATGACTGTACACCAGCCAACGATTGTCGTAACGGGGCGATGTGTGTGGATGCACTCAATCGCTACACGTGTGAGTGTCGGCCGGGCTGGGAGGGCAGACTCTGCACCCAGGAGGTCAACGAGTGTCTCTCCCAACCCTGCGCCAATGGAGGAATCTGCACAGACGTGCTCAACGGCTTCTCCTGTCGGTGCACGGCAAACTTCGGTGGCGCCACCTGTGAGGCGGATGTGAACGAGTGTCTGGTGCAGTCGTCGTGTCGCAACTACGTCCTGTGCAACAACACGTACGGTGGATTCCACTGCGTCTGTCTTCCAGGTGCATGTCTTATTTTTCTCTTTTCCCTTGGGGGGGTGTGTCACTCAGTCTGTTCTACCTTCTCAGCAATACTTCTCCCCCTAACCCGATGTGCAATTTTCTCTCGATCTTGCCTGTTCTTCCTGCCCTTTCAACATATCTTTTATGTCACGTTAATTTCGGTGTTCCTCTTCACCTTAGAACTGTGACTTTCTGTTTTTCTTCCATGATCTCTTTGTCACCCTTTCCTCTCTCATTTTCACCATGTGTCCTGCTCATATTTAAACATTACTTGTTTTAAGCTAAACAATGAATTTTAAAATGCCAGCACTCAGCTTCATAAGTTCTGTATTGTATGCCAATTAAAAATAATGACTCGTCATTTGCTCAAAGAGCCACAACACAGAATTTTAAAAATAATGTTGTTGCGGGAAGCACACCTATGCATGTTTGGTAAGCATGTCAAGACCAGGCATAGGGATTCTAACATGACCGTGCCGACATCATGTAACTACCGGGGTACATTGGTTATGGTCTTTGATGAGATAACTTTGGGGGTGTTGCCATATTGTCATGGGTCAGCAGTGTCCTATGCACACATACACTCTATCTGAATATATCTGTGACCCACCCAAGTTTCACAGGTCGTCAATTTGTCCCCCAGTGTTCACAGGTCATCAATTTGTTACCCAGAGTTCACAGTTCATCACTTTGTCTCCCTAGTGGAGAATCAGCCCCCATTTTCATTTCAAGTTGTTGTAAAAGTTTACTTTTAAGTTAGATACGTTGGAGCATTAGTAAAATTTTAGCTGTTTTACGAATAATCCTGGTGGATTTGTCATAAAACGGCTCAAATTTATGAACTGTTCATCCTACATGAATGTATGATGTATCTAGAGATTCGAAATGAGAAATGGCAACTACTAGGTTATGTATTTTATACGTAAATAGCAACTACTAAGTCATGTATTGTATACGTAAATGCAACCATATTGAGTATATGCAAAAAACCATAACTTCATGTAACGCTATTTTTGTTTCTAGAAATTCGAAATGAGAAATGGCAACTACTAGGTTATGTATTGTATACGTAAATAGCAACTACTAAGTCATGTATTGTATACGTAAATGCAACCATATTGAGTATATGCAAAAAACCATAACTTCATGTAACGCTATTTTTGTTTCTCTCCAAAAAACGTTATAAACATTTATTTCAGATGACATACCGCTTGAGTTTGCCCTGCTTATTTATTGTGTCATAGCATGTTTTGCATATTAAATATTTAATCCAAATAAAAGTTAGAAAAACCAGCCTCAGAAACAAAGCCACTCATCAAGTTGGCCAATAAGTGGACCAGTGCTCCACCATCGACGACAAACGTAAGAATCCGGTCACACACAAGTGAAGTTTTTACTGGTTTCAAGGATACATGCCAAAAAGACAGACTTGAGGCATCAATTGGGGTTCCCTTGACAATTAATGCAGGAGATTCATGCCAGAATAGAACACACTCTTCCAGGTCTTCTCCTTGGCTTCCACGCACAATGAAAGCTTGCTCATACTGGTTAACGTGATCTGTGAAGTGCTGGATTCTCATCTTGATCGCTCTAACTTCCTGCTATCTATGTTATTGGATAAATTATTTCGCATGATTGGTGTGGTCAGATACAAGACATTCAAATTCAGCACATTTTCCATGGAGCTGTCATGTTACTCTTATCCCTTCGATTCAAGCTCACCAACATACGTGACACACACCTTGTGGGCTTGGTCAGTCGGT
The DNA here is from genome assembly GCA_020002185.1 of Paraescarpia echinospica. Taxonomy (NCBI): domain Eukaryota; kingdom Metazoa; phylum Annelida; class Polychaeta; order Sabellida; family Siboglinidae; genus Paraescarpia; species Paraescarpia echinospica. Next base: position 17,570,233 of record CM034540.1, read on the forward strand.
ATGCAGGGGTAGAACTTCAGCATTTATTTTACTGGACAGCAGGACTAGTAAAGACAAAAGTTTATTAGTCCGCCAAAAGGTTTACTAGTCCTGAAAATATCAAAACAACACAAATTTAAATTGCAACAAATGCGTCAGACGGTCCATGGTGGCCGTTTTCAGCACTTGAATGGCTCGGTGGGCAGTTGCAGTGTTTTTCCAGGTTGCGTTTTTCTGCTGGTTTTGCAACCCCAGTCAAGTAATGATACATCGTGCATAAACGTAGACTAATAAAGCAATGTAGATGTAAACCGTATTCGAAAACCGTGCATTTGAAAATGACCACCAATTGCACTCATTAGCCCTACCCCTCTACCAGATACGCTAAACCAAACAAAACTGTCATTTCAGAATTCGATGTCACACAACAGCCAATCAAAAGCACTGTTTCACTGTCGCCTCATTACGTAAAGAATTAGTTTGTCAATGGTACGGATGGTGGCATCATGCAACATGCTGATTTTTACTAGACAGCCGGACTAGTTGGTAGGCGGATTTACTAGTCCGCCGTAATCTTTACTAGTGTACGGACTAGCGGACTAGTGGGTAGTTCTACCCCTGGTATGGTCGAGAACCTTCGACTGCTCCTCGTTATCGTCTACAATTTGTGAAGGTATAGTATGGCTGCTGACACATTCTTAGTGATCTTGGCTTTGACCAGAACATTAGGCTATCTAGAGAAGACCTACCGTGGTGGCCCAGAAAGTCAGTTCAATATGCTTGCCTCTTAACATCACAACAAACTTGTCTTCATGCACTGAGAGTTTCTGGGAATGTTAATAAATTTTCCTTGGCAATGTCTTAAACTGGTTGAATCACCACAAACAGCGGGACGTGTTGCGGGTTGAGATGCTTGGTACTGTTTTTTTAGAATCACATCTAGAACAGATGCTTTGTTGTGGAAAATGGGCACGAGGGCTTCAATGTATTTACTGATCTTCCAACAACATCTAATTGAGAATCATGGTACGAAGACCACATGACTAGAGCAACTGTATCCGTTTCTTGCCCCCCACGAAGCTCCTGATGTACTGTATCTGTTAGTGCTACTTCACCCTTCTTCTCTTCAATGAACAAACTCGTTGTCATTGGCCCCACATATTTCACATGTGGTTTAGGAATGAACGTGTATGAGTGAGGAAGGATGGACTCACAGGTACATAATCGTCCAGATTGTGAATCAAGTGGTTCTTGAGCGCTATTAAATTAACTTTGCAAGAGAAGGCTCACACCTCATGTTCATAGGAAGGGAAGACATGTTTAGCATTGCAACCTGACTCACGGAGAAGATCTTCATACAATGTTTTCTGCGGTGGACGAATTAGGTCCTGCCAGGAGCTGGCAGAAGATGTACTTCATCATTGGTGGAAAGACTTCTTCATAACCATAAGGGAATGACCCTCTGAATGTGCAAGTTGCTTCATTATCTGTCAATGCTATACGTGAGAATAAATGTGGCTTTGTTTTATTTGGATTGCGTATTTATCTTAAGATGCAAAACATGCATTGACAGAATAAATTATACAAGCATGACAAAATCAAGCTGTATTGCATCCATAATTTGTATGTTTTTAATGAGAAACAGAACTAAAATGACATGTTTTTACAGGTTTTCGTAGATAATATCAATATGACTGCCTCAATGCATAAACCACATCAGACATAAAAGTTGCTACTCCTTATTTTGAATCCACAGAGACATTATACTTCGATGTATAACGAACAGTTCAGAAATTAGGTCCGGGTTACGTTGTTCGCTTAAAAGTACCCCATGAAGTTCACTGACATGGAAGATAAGTGACTTTCTCCCATATAGTATCAATTATATTATTTATATTTTGTTTGGAAGGAGCCTGGTGCTTCTTCTGTAATTTAATCTAGGTTAAGCGATATTTAGTCCTAAATTGATCGGCTATTGGTGGAAATAGTGAGGGAAATTAGCATTAGAATAACAACATGTTATGGTTTGTTTGCAAATAACATCAATATGGTTGTAGTACGCACAAGATACATAATCTAGTAGTTGCGACTCCTCATTTCGAATCTCCTGATACATCACACGTTGATGTAGGATGAACGGTTCATAAATTAAGGTCGTTTTATGAATAATCCGCAAGGTGGCGTAATGTTGATAATCCTCTGACATGAGAGCAAAATTAGTTACTTTTTCCCATATAATATGAATTATTTTTTACTTGGCAGGAGTTTGGGGTAAATTTTATCTAGGTTAGGCGATGTTAAGAGTTAAATTGATTGGTTAAGGGTGGAAATAGTTAGGAAATTTTTTGTAAATAACATCAATATGGCTGCCTGTACCCAAAAATGGCATTGTATATAAAAATTGCTACTAAAAATTTTGAATTCATAGATACATAATATGTTGATGTAGGATGAACAATTCAAAAGTTAGGGCCATTTCAAGATTGTTGCTTAAAGATGCCCCCCACAGCCCCCAAGGAGGGTGATCATTGTACACTAAGACCAAAAATGGTATTTATACACCAACCTCTCAGGCGGTATCGAAAAGTAAACTTTTGCAAGAAATTGAAATGACTGAGGATCTGGTGACCCCACTACCCAGGGTTCACAGGTCATCACTTTGTCACCCAGGGTTCACAAGTCATCACATTGTCACCCAGCATTCACAGATCATCACTTTCTTACACAGGGTTCACAGGTCGTTACTGTGAGAAAGAGATAGATGAATGTGACAGTCAGCCATGTTACTTTGGAGGCACGTGTACAGACCTGGTCCATGGCTACCACTGCATCTGCGTTGACGGCTTCATTGGGCCTCGGTGTGAGGCAGTAGTCAGACAGTGTCCGCTCATCAACCCATGTTCACAGAATGCTGTCTGCGTTGAGAAACCTGCAGGTTTGTTATTTTTATTTCTTTGAATTAATTATGTAATTTAACTTGATTGTGTAATCCGTAATGGTAAGTTATTACATAGCACAGTATCCAGTCCTTAAGATTGCTCAAAAAGCACTTTACACTTCCCGCTAGCAGACAGACCTGTTCATTTGAACAACATCTCGGCTCCTCTGAGAAGTATTCAGCCATGCTGCAATTAGTTCACAAAGACTATTCATTAATTTATGTTCACAACTGTTTGTAGTGTACTTATTTATACAGCTGTGTTAACTTGAGCAATACGGGGTGAACAAACTGGCAAAATTTTAACAAGATTTAACAAGATTGCCATCCAGAGAATTAACTCTAGATGGCAGGTGGACAAGGAAGCCTTTTGGCTTATCGAGAGTCCAACCCTTTTATCTACATATATCCAGCCCTTCTGAGGTATGTGTCGAAATTATTAACGTTCAAAACTGCACCAGGAGAATTCAAACTCAAATTCTCGCAAATGCGATTCTGATGCTCTAACAACTGTGATACCACGCCCCCATGTTTAGGAAGTTGAACCAGAGCTAACTGCATAAAAAATGTTTAACCTTGCAAACTTACCATCCAATGGATATGAAGCAATTGCAACATGGCTGAATAATTCCCACAGAAGTTGAGATGGTTTTAATTTGAACAGGTCTGTTGTGGGATGTAAACTATAAAATACATCATTGTGTTCCTGCCAACCACAAACTAGAACTAGCAGAGACTTGACAAAACTTTTGAGATTTTCATGGTCCCTTCTTTAGCATCAGAATAGGAGACTACTATTTAGCTGGGCTGCGTGTAGGCACCGAGATAAACGGTTTCTAAACTACTGGTTGTATTTTCAAATGGGTAGAACCAGATGTAGAATTGTAGTGTGCATTTGTGTGTGCAGGTAATTACAGGTGTTTCTGTGAGCCTGGCTATGAGGGAGAGTTCTGTGACTTGGAAACAGATGAATGCCTCTCAAACCCTTGCTTCAATGGTGGGAACTGTACAGACATTGTCAATGGCTACACATGTAGCTGTAGGCCAGGTAAGGTCATTGAATACTTTCATTTTAGTTTTTCTCAAAGCCCTGCTTCATTAGTACAAACTGTGCATACATTCTCAAGGGATACATGTGTAGGTGTAGTTCAAAGGTCACCCATTACTTTCTCTTTAATTGTTCTCAAACCCCTGCTTCAGTGGCACAAACAGTCACACAGTACACACATTGTCAATGGAAATGTTTGTATGTGTACTTCAAGTACGTTCACCCACAGTACACACATTGTCAATGGAAATGTTTGTATGTGTACTTCAAGTACGTTCACCCACAGTACACACATTGTCAATGGAAATATTTGTATGTGTACTTCAAGTACGTTCACCCACAGTACACACATTGTCAATGGAAATGTTTGTATGTGTACTTCAAGTACGTTCACCCACAGTACACACATTGTCAATGGAAATATTTGTATGTGTACTTCAAGTACGTTCACCCACAGTACACACATTGTCAATGGAAATATTTGTATGTGTACTTCAAGTACGTTCACCCACAGTACACACATTGTCAATGGAAATGTTTGTATGTGTACTTCAAGTACGTTCACCCACAGTACACACATTGTCAATGGAAATGTTTGTATGTGTACTTCAAGTACGTTCACCCACAGTACACACATTGTCACACCCACATTGTCAATGGAAATGTTTGTATGTGTACTTCAAGTACGTTCACCCACAGTACACACATTGTCAATGGAAATGTTTGTATGTGTACTTCAAGTACGTTCACCCACAGTACACACATTGTCAATGGAAATGTTTGTATGTGTACTTCAAGTACGTTCACCCACAGTACACACATTGTCAATGGAAATGTTTGTATGTGTACTTCAAGTACGTTCACCCACAGTACACACATTGTCAATGGAAATATTTGTATGTGTACTTCAAGTACGTTCACCCATTTCTTTCACTCTGCTCGTGAAGCAATTCCGTGGAATAAAACTGTCTGCTTATATGCACTGTAACACATGTCAAACTGTTGGATTATACAGCTTTCATTGTATCTAGATATTATTGTGATATTACTGGATGAGTAAGTCAAACCGGGGACAGATTAGTATCACTTTCTGATCAACAGAATACTTTGAACAGTTTTATTTCCAAATGCCAATTGGATTACAGTGATAAAACGAAACAGTATTGCAAATATTATCACAGTAGCATAATACTATACAGCATCATACATGATTTATATTCTTGTAATTTTTATTATTAAATTTGCGGAGGATATATTTCACTGCTTTAAGTATTACCGCGAATGAGTAACATGATGTTCTAGGTGGTTATCTTCTGTGTTTCTCCACTCGAGGCTTAATTCTCACTTCTAAGCTAAACATGTTTAAACTTGTTACAAACCTATTTATTTGACTCCACATTCTTGAATGGTTATCAAATCTGTGTCAGGCTTTGCTGGAGCCAGCTGTAAGATAGACGTCAATGAGTGCTCCAGTCGTCCATGTCTTCACGGAGGAACTTGCTCTGAGCCGCAGGTCAATATGTATGCATGCACATGCATGGCTGGCTACAGTGGCCCCACCTGTGAACACAACCTGAATGAATGTTTCTCCGAGCCGTGCCCCCCTCATCACGTCTGTGTCGACCTTGTGGATGGATACAGGTCTGTATATATAATTTTAATAGACAAATAAAAGTATTTAAACTCAAAGTATTTGTGACAAGCCACAATGAACTAGATATTTTATTGCATTGGCCAATTTTGCATATGAGCAAACAGTAGCTGTTTAAGTCATGTCCCATAAATGTTGTGAGTCATGTCCCGTCAATGTTGCGAGTCATGTTCCATCAATGTTGTGAGTCATGTCCCATCAATGTTGTGATCTTGGGAGAAACGCATAAAATTGCATCTTTCAATGTCCAGCTTATTTTCCTTAACAAATAATCTAAGACTAATAAAAACTCAAGTCAAAATGTTGATTTTTAAACCTTGCTTAATTTTTAGCAATAAATCAAAAAGTGAAAAACTACTTAAGATATTTTAACAAATTAGGTATCATATTAAGCTCACGATCTGTGGAATCCAAAAAGATACAAAACTCCATTTAAAAGTGTTGTGAATTAATACCTACTATGTTGTGAGTTAATACCTACTATGTTGTGAGTTAATACCTACTATGTTGTGAGTTAATACCTACTATGTTGTGAGTTAATACCTACTATGTTGTGAGTTAATACCTACTATGCTGTAGCAGGTTATGTGTAAACTACTTACATAAAACAGTGCTACAAGAGGCAGACACTACATTGTAACTAAGTTAAGGCTGCATTGCAAACCCACTGAAAGAAAACCTGTTGAAACAATTAAGAATATGAGCAATGGTTAATGAATCACAAAAACCTGCTGTTGCCTTCAGGACAGGCCATTTTGAGTCTTGGGCAAGTTCGTTCACTATACATTGCTCCAGTTCACTCAGCTGTATGAATGAGTACCTGGCTATAGACAGTGGTGGATATTTGTATATGGAGACTGAATGCTTTCCAGAGAAGTTGAGATGGTGTTCGACTGAACAAGTCTGCCAGGGAGTGTAAAGTGTAAAGCGTTTTGAGCAGTCTTAAGATCTGGAGACTACGCTATATAAAAACTTACCTTTACCTTTATTATTTGGTTGGTTATTTACTAATTGTTATTATATACCGTATATTTTACATTTCAATATTTGTATGTATCATGTATGTGTCATTTTTATTACTTTTCAAATGTCATTTATGTTTTTACTTTTGGGACAAATAAATATCTTTATTTTTATTTACTTTGAAAGTGTAACCAATGCTCGTTGCCCATGACTGTGTGTTTCAGCTGCGCGTGCCCTAATGGCATGGGGGGCCCAGAGTGCAGTGTCCTGCTAGACAAGTGTCGCAGCAATCCATGTCTCCACTCTTCCTCATGCCAGTCCTCCGCTGCGGGGTATGTGTGTCACTGTCTCTACCCCTGGAGTGGCCTCCAGTGTGAGGTGGACATGGATCCCTGCTATCCAAACCCCTGTCTCTATGGAGGCACATGTTTGGAGGACCCCCGCACAACCCCAGGCTACCAGTGTGTGTGTGTCACAGGATTCATAGGTCAGTCATGACATCATTGTTGTTATTATCATCATTGGTATTCCCATTCATCCTCGAGCGTCGGGGGTGCTGTTGATTACATCAGTCTTGGTACCCACTGGTAGATCACCTTGTGAAACTCGGAATATAAACTCAGCCAATGATATTGCTTGCCGGCAAATTGCCGTGGTTTGGGAAGTAGACGTAATTAGGTATTTGAATACGCAATACTGCTCAATGGCTCATGAGAATGGTAGGTGGAATGGGTAATTATAATGGCATTCCTAGAACTGGAGTGCGAGTCTGACTGATGTTTGCACTGTACTCACGGGTGGTACTACAAAGTCAGTTATTTATTTGATTCAGCTAACTTCATACAATGCGTAGATCTTCCAGGGGTAGTTTACATTGAAACCATCCATTGTTCCCATTCACTCATTAACATCATCACATATATCCTCATTGACATCCTCATTGATATATTCATTGACATCTTCATTGATATTCTCATTGATATCCTCATTGACATCCTCATTGATAATCTCATTGATATATTCATTGACATCCTCATTGATATCCTCATTGATATCCTCATTGACATCCTCATTGGCATGCTCATTGATATCCTCATTGACATCCTCGTTGACATCCTCAATGACATCCTCGCTGACATCCTTGTTGATATCCTCATTGACATTCACATCCTCATTGATATCCTCATTGACATCCTCATTGACCTCCTCATTGACTTCCTCATTGATATCCACATTGACATATACATTGACATCCACATTGATATCCTTATTGACATCTACATTGATATCCTCATTGATATCCTCATTGACATCATCACTGATATCCTCATTGATATCCACATTCACATCCTCATTGATATCCTCATTGACATCCTCATTGACCTCCTCATTGACATCCTCATTGATATCCTCATTGATATCCACATTCACATCCCCATTGATATCCTCATTGACATTCTCATTGATACCCTCATTGATATCCACATTGACACCCACATTGACATCCTCATTGACATCCACATTGACATTGATGTTATTGTAAAAAAAATATACATAAAAGTATTTTTATATTTATAATTTATGTAGAATGTTTGTAGAATTTAATGCCCCTGCTGTTTATGTAATGCTATTTTTTAGAATAATTTATTCTGGACAATCGTGTGCCTGACAGGTGACAGGTGTCAGGGTGACATCTACGAATGTCTCTCATCGCCCTGTCGTCATGGCGGCTCATGTGTGGAGTGGACGGACGGACAGACAGGCTTTGACTGTGTGTGTCCGCCATCCTACAGTGGACGTTTCTGCGAGCACGATCTACTCAGCTGTGACACTGCACCTTGCCTCAATGGTGCCACCTGTGTGCAAAAATTTGACTCAAGAGGTTTGTGGTCTGAGGCACACTTGTATGCATGCTTGCACAATGCACACACGCACGCGCACGCACGCACACACACACATGTATATATGCATGTGCACATGCATACAACACATGTATTCTTATGCATACAATGTGTGCATTTGTTAGTAAATATGAGTTTTTATGTCGATGGCTGGTGAGAAAGTGAATTTAATAATCATAGGTGCTCATAATAGTGTATGCATAACTGTCAGTGAATAAAAATGTTTTGAATTGATCATATTCTTATTGCATTCGTATTGCCCTGAGACCAAGAAGATTTCATTCAGGCTAATAGATAGGCAATACGAAAATAACCAGTTAGTAACCTGTAGTATTCATCTACTCCATTTATACTCTACCTCTGATAGACCCACATGCATGCATGCATGCACAAACACATGCATGTATGTGTGTGCTATCACACACAACCTGTGTAACTATGTGGTTGTGTTGACATTTTCATTCGAGAGAATCCTGGTTAGAATCCTCTAGAATGAATAGGTATTCCAGGGTGTGTAGCGTAAAGTGCTCTGAGCAATCCTGAGGACATGATACCGTGCTTTATAAAACTACCTAGCCCTGTTGCAGGCTTCACCTGTGTCTGTGCCCCCGGGTGGCTGGGATCTCTCTGTGACACCAACATAGATGAGTGCGCTACACACACACCGTGTGTTAATGGGGCTGTGTGTGTTGACACACCTGGCAGCTACGTGTGTGTGTGCGGACCCTACTGGACAGGGGTCAACTGTGAGGTGGACATTGCGGAGTGTGACCAGAGACCTTGTGGCCACGGAGGAAAGTGTGTGGAGAGAAAGGGAGAACCCTACACCTGTAGCTGTCACACAGGTACACCCGTGTGTGTACACGTCACATGTACACATTATATATGTACACATCACATGTGTACAATTGACATGTGTACACTTGACACATGTACACTTGACATGTGTACACTTGACATACCTGTACATATCACACATCTACATATGTACACATACACATCACACATGTACACATCATACCTGTACACATCACACATCTACATATGTACACATACACATCACAGATGTACACATCCACACATGTACACATACCTATACGTATCACATCTACATATGTACACATACACATCACACATGTACACATCATACCTGTACACATCACACATTTACATATGTACACTTACACATCACACATCATATCTATATGTATCACATCTACATATGTACACATACACATCACACATGTACACGACATACCTGTACGTATCACATCTATATATGTACACATACACAACACACATCATACTTGTACACATCACACATCTACACATCTACACATCACAAATGTACCGATACATATCTCATATTTGTGAACCTGTATATTGTGCATTGTACATCTAAAAGATTGTTTAACAACACTAGATGCTAGAGGAGTCCAAATAGAAGTTTAAACAATATTGAAGTTGTACGTATTATGTGTGAAATAAGAAAGACAGAAGGACTAGAAGATAACAAGTGATGTTAGTGAAGGAATAGTCTAGATTAGATATCAGAAAGTACTCATTCATTCTCACAGAGTACTAAATTAATGGAACAAATGATCTGCTTATTGTGCAATAGCAGTGTGAATATATTAATATAACAAATATCTCGGGAGGGCCATTTATACATAGATAAAGAAATGTTGAACTCTTGATAAGTCAAAGGCTTCCTTGTCCACTTGCCTTTCGGGTTTTTTGATCAATATGACAATTTTTTTTATTCCATGATCAATATGACAGTTTGGTTCATTGCTAGGTTATACAGGACATGACTGTGAAACTGACATCAACGAATGTTTGTCCACGCCATGTCTCAATGGCGCCACCTGCAGGGACAATGCTGGTTACTTCACCTGTGATTGTTTGCCAGGATACGCTGGTATGGAGCCACCTTGTTCATATAAGTTTTATATGATATATAAGTTACAAAATTTATATGATATATAAGTTACAAAATATGTTAATATCAGTTTGTATCAATGGCTTGGAAGCTTGCAGTGTCAAAAGCATCAATATTTATCACAAAGTAATTTATTCTGGAACCAAATAAAAACAAGTGTAATTCTTATGCAATTAAAAGTTAACAGAAAGTTACAAATTGTTGATAAGTTCTACATCTAGAATGTGATATGATGTTTTTTAAAGAATATTTATGATAATTATTTTTAATATTTAATTATATTAACCTTAGTTGACATACACACATGCACGTAAGCACACAAACACGCATGCACGAACGCACGCACGCATCCATGCACACACACACACATGCTAGCTAAATTATAGTTACATATTTATAAGATGTTTGTTACTATACAAAAATCTTAAACTGCATTTAGCTACGTATTTCTTCATACATCTGTAATTTGTTCAATAAATGAGAGGGGAGATATATACTAGCTGCCACAATGACTCTGTACGAGATGCCATTGTGATGACACGTTTTTGTAGGAGAGACATGTGACACAGACATAGATGAGTGTCGCTTACTACGGCCGTGCAAGAACAATGCTCACTGCAACGACAGAGTCAATGGCTACCACTGCACATGTGCAGAAGGGTTCATGGGGGTCAGATGCGAAACTAACATTGACGAGTGCGAATCACATCCGTGTGTCAACAACGCCACCTGTATAGATGCCGTCAATGCATTTACCTGTAGATGTCAGCCAGGATATACAGGTAGGGACAGATGTACCATATAGCAGGATATACAGCTAGGAATATACAGACATAAAGTGTTTGATGAATATGTTAGTACTTATTACAATATGATAAAATTACCTTTCCTATTTAAAAAAAACTTGTTATAAGGTTATAAAATCAGAACAAAATAAAGCTATGTAAAAAGTATATTTATGAATAAATACTATTGCACTAACCATGACAATGTCACTGAATAATTCAACTGTAATACTACTATAAAATAATAATATACTATAAGACTATCCCCTCTAGGTGCCTGTGATTACCATTGTCTGTGTAGTCTATACAAATGCTTTCATCTGTGCAGGGGTGTCATGTGACCATGAAATAGATGAGTGCGCCCTCTGGAGGCCATGTCGGAATCAGGCCACTTGTGTGGATGAGGTGGCCGGGTTTAGGTGCCTATGTCACCCAGGCTGGACAGGTACGTTGTTTCATTCCAGGACATGTTAAACGGAGGTTGTCTGTTATGTGGTATAAACTATATATATCTGTTATGTGGTATAAACTATATATATATTATAACGTACTGACTGCCCTAATGTGCAATGAAAATGTTGTTGTTGTGGAAATTGTTTGGGAGGAAACAATTTGTTTACACACAGCTCACACCTCTCAAAGCCATGGCCTCAGGGCTGATGACTAATGAGGTGGATATGTGCATCACATGATATATCACCATGCAACTGTCCGGTCTTGATCTTTCTCATGCCCCGGTCGGGTCAAGATCTTTCTCACACCCAATCAGGTCATGATCTTTCTTAGAATTATCAGAGCTTACTACTTGGGGATTTGAGTGACAGTTCTGTGATTTTTGTAGACATTGAACTGTTTAATTAAAAAAATTCTGCTGCAGTAAAACATACTTGGGCATTAAGGATGTTAGACTACATTGTAGTCCACGCACTATAACATGATTTTACAATAAAAACAAATGGACAACATCACTTTAATTAAAATTGCATTAATTTTGTTTGTACAATAAAATATAGCTGCTTCCTTAGTTGATTTATCCTGTCACGTGGTGGGTGAATAGTTCAACTATGTTTTGCAGCTGGAGTGCACTTCTTTGTTAAAACCATCAAAAGAATGGACTTTGATCATTAGATTGTGAAAGTGTGAATAGTCACAGAAAAGATTTAAATTGCCTTTTTTGTAGAACTTTGTTGATTTCAGCTTGGCCTAATTGAAGTTAATGTAATGGCTTGTACAATGATTTAATAAAGGTTATTACAAAAGCACAAATGAATTAGTATCTCATAAGCAAATAAACTTGTTTTTTTTAAGTATTAGAAGAACAATATTACAAACAAAAAGCAGTTAAAAAATCTTTGATGGACTTTATGTTATTAATATTTTGGGTATCTATGAAATCTGATTGTTTGTCATTGTAGGTCAGACATGTTCTGTGAACATAGATGACTGTCGCATTGAGCCGTGTGTCAATGGAGGTCATTGTGTTGACCTTGTGTCTGACTACAAGTGCAGATGTACCCCAGGATTCACAGGTCAGTCAAATGTTATGGCATCTGTTATATCACAGTTCGTTGGGTTGGTTTATGTTATCTAATTAGGAATAGTTACTACAGTGATTTAGGTTAACTGTTGTAAACATTGTTCACTTGTTATTTAATTGCCATTGAATGTGATACTGTTTCCAATCATACATTGTGTTTAGCTTATATTGATATACTTACTGTGATATACTGACCTGTGATTTAACACTGACTATATAAATGTGATTTCTTCTATGGCACAATGCCTAGAACCACCTTAAACATAATATTTTAAGCAATATTGATTCTTCTCAATGTCAAGATTGACAGGTTTTAAATTTACCACCAACATTTATATTCACTGCATTCAAAAATATGTGCAGTTTTTAATTTGTGAATGCACCTGACGGTATCTATATCTAGCTGTATCTAGATTGTCTTGATCTATATTATGTGATACATGAATCATTTTAATAAGCAGCCAGTTTATATACTGTGTGTTATTTTAATTAGGCATTGCTCTACTGTTGCTGTTATTTTTATAACAAAAATTTGTTGAGCATTAAAAACAGTCTGATCATAGGCATGCGCCTACATTGTAAATGCAGTCATAAGAATGTTTTTTTATTCAAATAGAAAATTAATAAAGTATTAGGTTAAGATTAATAAATAACTAAAAAAATATATAATAAATAACTAAAATGCATTTTCTCATAACAACTGTCTAAGTTTACAGTTGGTAAATACTTTCTCAGTTTTGCATGTTTTAATTAATCATTCCACCACTTAGAGTAACAAGGCTCTCGAACTCTGACTTCAGGCAAGAACTGCTCAGTGGACATCGCTGAGTGTTCCTCTGCTCCGTGCTACTATGGAGGACGATGTTCGGAGCCGAGGCCAAACATGTATGCATGCACGTGTCCCTCTGGTGTACACGGCACGAACTGCGACACTGTTACTTATGCAACATTTGGAGGAGACAAAGGTCTGCTAGTGCAGCCACCTACTGTCACAAGCGGAACTAAGATTGTCATCGGTTTCAACATCCAGACGACGGTTGACACGGGTCTCACATTGTATTTGTCTCGGGTACGCATTTATAGTAATAATAATAATAAGGTAACTTCTTTTGCATCTAAATCCTTGGGAACCAAGCTCACAGGCGCATCAAGACAAAAGGGTTGGTCAATCTCAAAATCCATAAGCAGTATTCAAGTTGTCAACAGATGGATGGACACACCAGGGAGCTAAGGTAGAAAAGCAAGGTTATTATATGACTGCTTTTTGTACGTGAGTGCATGCATGTATGTATTACTTTACTGTAATGGTTCAAGCAGTGCAAATTATAGTATATGACATTTCTGAACTTCTCAATTAGAAATCTTGCATAGTATTGCAGACGATGACGTAACTGTTGCTTCCACATATCCATAACAAATTATCTAGCATATTGCATTCCCACCTAACCTTCGGCGGTCTCTTGCACTAATGACGACTCTTACTTTGTCCCTGTTAACAATTTTGCCCAATGATTCTTGTATGTTGCGCCTCTGAGCTCATATTCCTGGGGATTTAGACGCTATAGAAGTTTGTCATTATTAGTATTATTAGCAAGTTATAACTGGAACATTTGGCTGATCAATTTTGTTCCTTTTATTTTGATACATTTAAAAGTGAAAATTACTGCGTATCTCTAAATTTGTCAACATATTTTATGGGAATGTAAACAGCAATAATTCTGATGTATGTACAACTGAGTAAATAGTGTCCCCTCAAATTGAGTGTTTGACCTTTGACCCTTTCAGGGCAGTCCATCGTCGCCCCAGCACCTGGTGGCCGAACTGGACCAAGGTACACTACGTGTGTCCGCCAGCGTCGGGGTCGAGACACTGGTGGTGACCTTCCCAACCTTCATGCCCCAATACAGACGTACCTACATGGCGAACGTCACCATATCCGTGTCGGGCCAGGAACTAGTTGTGACACTAATTGACACCAATCACTGTCACATGGCAAAGGGGTGTTCAGCCAGGGAGATCGCTGCTCCGGGCTCCAGTGATGTCTCCACCCTTCTGGGCGCCCCCTACCTCTCCACCCTCACCCTAGGCGGGGTACTACAATGGACGCCGTACATTCGAAGCAAGACAACAACAACAGCCAACTTTCGCGGATGCGTCGGGGTAAAACACACTTACTACAATCATTTCTTAGCATCTTGTTGAATGCTTTTTATGTACTAAGAAAATTGTTTTGAATAAAAAGTATTGACAATATATGTTTAATGGTGCATTGTTCTCAAATATTGTGGCATAAATTTAGAATTTTTTAACAATGGTTCTATTCAACTTTAACTGTTTAATAGGTAATGAAGACTCCATAGTTAGTCTACAATGCTTTGTAGTATCAACTGCTGCATTATTTCACGATTAATGCCACAAATCTCCCTTGCAGGACATCACATTGAATGACATCCCTGTCAACCTGGCCATGTCTGACATGTCACCAATGTCAGGTGACACAATGATGTCAGGTGACACGAACGTGTCCTATCCCAAACCGGGTTGTGCATTACACATCAGATGTGAGTCATCACATTGTAGTAACCATGGCAACTGCGTTGATCTGTGGACTCAGAACGAGTGCCGTTGTCGGCCTGGGTTTAATGGGCCGCAGTGCTCGAGACAGACCATGGCCCACTTCAGTGGCCTCTCGTTCCTCCAGTTTGGTGGCCAGGTCGATATCACTGATATCTCACTGTGGATATCAGCTACTGAAGAATCTGGTATTATATTATATACTGTGAGTATTGCATGACTCTGTTGTCTAAATCTCACGTGCTCAGTTGTATATTAAGTGATCAAAACGAGCATGGGAGCTGCCTTTAAAAATATTTGTTGTGCTTTTCATAATATATATATAACAACACGTAGCTGTTGTCCACTGAATGTTTCTCGTAATTTCATTGCACTCAAGTCGGATTGAATGGTTCAGATGTATCAATGGATCTGTAATTATATCATAATAATTGTGTGTTCCTGTCTGCGTGCATGGCTGCATGCAACATGCCTTTGTGTTGTGTTCAGTAACATAGTATATAGCCCCTCCAATCCCAAGTCTTATTCTTTCAGCTTGTGTTGAGCTATGAACCCACTTAAAAATATGGATACATCCATGGATGTTTTAATTGTGGGGTATATTCTTGATTCTGTTGTTAGAAACAAAATTTTTCTAAAAGCACGTATATAAAATTTCCACCAGTATAATTAAATAGTTCAGCAAAATGTACTAAACATAGTTTTTGTTACATCATCTGAACACAAGAGTTTTGTATAAACATGTTCCCTTGACAACATTTTTATCTGTATAGTAATGTGCTAAATTTCAAGTCTTTTTATGTTCATTCTAATCATGCATGGACCATTGACTTGCCTCAGGGGGTACAGTTGGAGGTCCCAGAGGGGGTACAGTTGGAGGTCCCAGAGGGGGTACAGTTGGAGGTCCCAGAGGGGGTACAGTTGGAGGTCCCAGAGGGGGTGCAGTTGGAGGTCCCAGAGGGGGTACAGTTGGAGGTCCCAGAGGGGGTGCAGTTGGAGGTCCCAGAGGGGGTACAGTTGGAGGTCCCAGAGGGGGTACTGTTGGAGGTCCCAGAGGGGGTACAGTTGGAGGTCCCAGAGGGGGTGCAGATGGAGGTCCCAGAGGGGGTACAGTTGGAGGTCCCAGAGGGGGTACAGTTGGAGGTCCCAGAGGGGGTGCTGTTGGTTGGAGTTTTATGGTGAGCCCCAATAGCAACAGGGATGCAGTCGGAGGTCCTATACTTGTAATTGAGGTCCAGTTGGAGGTTTTGATGGGCCTCAAGGGGGTGAAGTTGGAGGTTTTGATGGGCCTCAAGGGGGTGCAGTTGGAGGAGTATTAATTAATTAATAATGCACTACAGCTATAGGAACAGTGTGACAGCATCTCCGAAAATCGATCCAGAAGAAGTAATTTAAGGCTCACAAAAAACAAACCTACAACAATACACTCCCTTTGGTACGTTCAACTAAACCCTCCCTTAAATTGAAGCTCACCAAAAACCACAACTGCACCTGAAATTAAATGGGGACGTGATCCTAATTAATTGGCTAATTGAATGCATACAATCCAGGAGATTTAATTCTACGTTTACAACGGGAGTTCCACAACAAATCCGGGTAACTTCCAAAAGATCTGAAAGGGTTTGCACGGGTGTATAATATTATAGTCTTTTAGTATAGACCTTATATAAAATATATGTCATTCATGATATAACTTCATAAATATTAATTGTTAGTAATATTAATAATAAAACATAATTAAGCCTTATAATTTTAAGGTCCAGCTGTGAAATAAGTCAAAAAAAAAATTTCTTATTGTTTTATTATTTATATGTATTGTTTTAGTTATCATTCAATCCTATTATTGCATATACTAATATAGCCTATACTATAGGTCCACTAGACCTGGTGGAATCTTGGAATCTGAATAAATACAATACAAAAAATACAAAAAATTATTTTAAGTTTAAAAAGTAAATACCCATCACTTGCGTGCTAGAAAGAAACACACACAACTGCAACCAGCCCGGAAACTTCATTTTTCCAGCGGCTATAATTACCCCAAACCAAATTGCGCGGGAAAACCACTCGCTTGGCCTTAGCCTTAGGCTTAGCCTTAGCCTAGGCTTGGACCTTGGCACATAAACTTGATGAAACACTGCTACTGCCACTGCAAATGCCCGTCTGCCAGGGAGTGACAGTAATAATAAGGCGAATTGTTATCGTCCAGTGGGCGGCCTATTATGGTAATGCATTGAAACATGAATAATGCTATGTGATTTAATAAATAACAGCAAATAAATCGTTCAAAAAAATTGTCCAATCACATGTCCAATTGTATGGCATACCGAATGAACGCCTTGTAACGTATCTGCCCGGTTAGCTCAGTCGGTAGAGCATGGGACTCTTACAGCTAACCAACTAGGCTCGAAGCAATCCCAGGGTCGTGGGTTCGAGCCCCACATCGGGCGCTCTTTTTGTTTTATTTGTTGAATGTTTTATTGTTCAAAATACCATTCATAATTATTCATGTCATTTTACAGTAATGTACACATGCATGCATTCCTAAATTTAACCACCAAAGTAAATGTTAAACGTTTTAAAATAATTTTTTATTTATTGTTGTGCAACAGATGGCGCCACTTAGAAAACAGTGGCGCCATCCTTTGCACAACAATGGATTACTTTCGTTTTTGGCTGAACAATAATTTTAGTATTTTTGTTAATCTATATATACATGCATGTAGACAGATATGTACACACACATATTTATTTGTCCATGCCACATAATTTTGTACATCATCATCAGCTTTGCAGACACTTATTATTTGTAATGAATTAATTAATGAATTAACATTTAAACTAGTCTTCCTTACTTTAGGTGTTGGCTCTTTTTTCCAAAACTACTACATGTATTACGATAATGAATTTGGCAGTTTTTTTCTTCAATTTCCTATATTAATTTTTTCCCAATATAACCTGTTGTGCCACTTCTAATTTGCATAAATGTTAGCTTTGACAAAATAATGGGCGACTGACCATGATCAGTCGCCCATTATTTATTATCATGCATGACCTTAATTATCCTCCTTTGGCTCCCCCACGAGATCCTAAATACCCGTCCTGTGAGATCTTAAATATGACATTCTGCATTATTGTGAATGTTGCCCACATGTATGAAATAATAAAATGCCTATTTTCAGTTGATATCCAATCCACTGTGCGTTACCGTGGACAACGGCAAACTCCGGGTCCACCTGGTGTTGAATGGTGAAGACATAATTGTAACAAGCCATGACAATGTTACTGATGGAGCGTGGTATTCTGTACACCTTCACATGACGAACAACAAAATGACAGTTGAAGGTACGTCACAGAAGTCAGTTGTTCACACTAAACATTACATCATTGTTGAATTACTATAGTCGGTTGACAAACATATTCCACTATACCAGCAAACATTTCAGTATGAAAATCCAGGAGAATTTGTAATAATTCTTGGTTATGTAGAAAACAATACAGTAGCCGACAGCACAACAGAAAATATTGCGGGCTGCCATCAGCCACAATGCAGAGTAACTGACTCAGTTTAATGGGTTCATAGGTTTTACAGCTGTATGTCTACAAGAAAACAGTATAGTTTAGTTAGAGAGTGGAGTGACCACAGGAAGGCAGGCTATGCAAAAGAGTTTTTCTACATTTATATCATTATACATATATATATATATCTGACTAAGTTCAAAACTCTCCTTAAAACATATTTATTTAAGCTTGCTTGCTTTATGCTTGCTTGCTTCTACTGAGGGGAACTGTGCTTTAGGACACTTTTTATGAGCATGTATTTTGTTTAATTTATTTAAAATGTATCTATTTATTTATTATAAAATATATTTAAATTAATTTAAAAAAACAATTTTAAAATATAACTATTTAATTATTTTAATATTTTATAAACTATATCATGTGTGTTAGTTGTTTAATATATCTAGTCTTTTTAATGTTAATCTTATATTTACCGGCATATATATATATATATACATATATATATATATATTTACGCAATGCAACAAGACAACACCAGATATGGGAGAAATGTGGCCAGAATAACCTTCTGACATTTATTTATTATTCACCCGATAATTGGATGAGTTATTAGCTTAACACACAATACAATCAAATGTGGGCCATTTGAGGTCTTAAACATTGCCCCATTTATTTTACCTATACATTCTAAAAACAAGGCCCACATTATAGAATACTATATTTAAATTATGGTAATACACCAGAACTATTAAAAAGACGCCTCCCAGACATTTAGACGATTAAAACTACTAACTATTACCACATCCTAGAGAGAGGTGGGGCCATTCCGCCACACCGTTTATTAGTGCTACTTTAATTACCGCCCTAAAAACCCTGCGTACACTTGTAGGAGGAAAAAGCCTTAAGGCAAAACCTCGTGTACCATTTAGAAACAGGGAAAAGCGTCAGCAAAGCTAAAATTATCGCATGTGCGTGTTGTAAAAATCCCACTCTTATAACTAGTCTTATGGCAGGAGGGGAGGGAGGTGGAGTCAAAACTGATACGATATTCGATAAACAACTGAACACAAGGAATTTCAAATGTGGCCGCTGCTGGAGCCGCAGTGGCCTTTTATGCCCTGACTGGTCGGACTAGTTTTTACTGTATCACTACTCTAAAGCGCGGGAAGGCCGGTACGCCTCCCGGCTATTGGACTCCGACCGACCCCTGGCGCGTGAGGATGTTGTTCACTGAATGTTTCTCGTAATTTCATTGCACTCAAGTTAGATTGAATGGTTCAAATGTACCGATGGATCTGTAATTATATCATAATAATTGTGTGTTCCTGTCTGCGTGTATGGCTGCGTGCAACATGCATGTGTTGTGTATAGTGACATAGTATATAGCCCCTCCAATCTCAAGTCTCATTCTTTCAGCTTGTGTTGACCTATGAACCCACTTAAATTATTTATTATACATATCATGAGATTCTCCAGCATGCTACACTTTGACAGAGCCATGATCAGGCTTTTGTTGTGTTGTATGCTGCAGTACTGACCAGGCATGGTGTAGCGGTCTGGCAGGACGTCAAGTTTGTGGCCGGTCAGCTACGAATCCAGATGCCCCTATTCCTTGGACAGCTGCACTCTGACCCTGTAGTGGACGTGTGGAGAAAGCGCCCCAACCCCCTCCCCTCAACCCTCAGGCAAGTAGACCCAACATTCTTCACCCTTAGGAACGTAGATCCAACACCCTGTACCCTCAGGCAACTAGACCCAAAACCCTCCACCCTCAGGCACATAGACCCAACACCCTCCACCCTCAGGCAAGTGGACCCAACACCCTAGCTCCACTGTCAGGCAAGTAGACAACACTCTCCACCTTCAGACAAGTAGATCCAACACCCTCCACTCTCAGACGAGTAGACCTAACACATTCCACCCACAGACAAGTACACCCAACACCCTCCACCCTCAAGCAAGTAGACCCAGCACCCTCAACCATCAGGCAAGTATACCCAACACCCTCCAACCTCAGAGAAGTAGATCCAACACCTTCCACCCTCAGGCAAGTAGACCCAACACCCTCCATCCTCAGGCAAGTAGACCCAACACCCTCCACCTTCAGGCAAGTAGACCCAACACCCGCCACCCTCAGGCAAGTAGACCCAACACCCTCCAACCTCGGGAAAGTATAGATCCAACACATTCTACCCACAGGCAAGTAGATCATACACCTCAAACCTCAGGCAAGTAGACCCAATACCCTCCACCATCAGACAAGTAGATCCAACACATTCCACCCACAGGCAAGTAGACCCAACACTCTCCACCCTCAGGCAAGTAGACCCAACTCATTCCACCCTCAGACAAGTAGACTCAACACAATGCACACTCAGACAAGTAGATCCAACACCCTCCACCCTCAAGCAAGTAGATCCAACACCCTCCACCCACAAACAAGTAGACCCAACACTCTCAATCCTCAGGCAAGTAGACCCAACACCTTCTACCCCAACCCTCAGGAGAGTAGACCCCATGCAAGCAGGCAAGCATATATAACATCCACAAGCACATACATCCAACACCCTCCACCCACAGGCTTGTAGATCCAATACCCTTTATGCACCACCAGTCATAATTTAGATTAACATTTTGAGAATATCTTTAATTAATTCCTGGGCAGAATTTCATTCCGTGCAGAACATGTTATTATAAAGAGTTATTTTATTATTAATTACTGTTTTCCTCAATGACTTGTTTAACAGCTTTATCGGATGTCTACAAGACTTGACGATAAACACAGATGATGTGCATCTGGAGACGGCCGTTCCATCAAGCCTGGGGCATGACCCTCCCTCGGCTAGTCCCGGCTGTCCCAGGGAAGACGTCTGCTTCCCTTCTCCATGTCAGAATGGAGGACGCTGTGAGGCTGGGTGGACCAATGCAACCTGTCATTGTCCCGAAGGATACTGGGGACCATACTGCTCTAAAGGTAGAGTAATACTCGGGACCATACTGCTCTAAAGATAGAATAACATTGGGAACCATACTGCTCTAAAGGTAGAGTAACACTGGGGACCATACTGCGCTAAAGGTAGAATAACCATGGGAACCATACTGCTCTAAAGATAGAGTAACACTGGGAACCATACTGCTCGAAAGGTAGAGTAACACTGTGGTCCATATTGCTCTAAAAGGTAGAGAGTAACACTGGGGACCATACTGATCTAAAGGTAGAGTAACATTGGGGACCATATTGCTCTAAAGGTAGAGTAACACTGGGGTCCATATTGTTCTAGAGGTAGAGTAAGACTGGGGTCCATACTGCTCTAGAGGTAGAGTACCACTACTATTCAGCTCTAAAGGTAGAGTAACACTGGGAACCATACTGCTCTAAAGGTAGAGTAACACTGGGAACCATACTGCTCTAAAGGTAGAGTAACACTGGGACCATACTGCTCTAAAGGTAGAGTAACACGGGTCCATATTGTTCTAGAGGTAGAGTAAGACTGGGGTCCATACTGCTCTAGAGGTAGAGTACCACTACTATTCAGCTCTAAAGGTAGAGTAACACTGGGAACCATACTGCTCTAAAGGTAGAGTAACACTGGGAACCATACTGCTCTAAAGGTAGAGTAACACTGGGACCATACTGCTCTAAAGGTACAGTAACACTGGGGTCCATATTGTTCTAGAGGTAGAGTAAGACTGGGGTCCATACTGCTCTAGAGGTAGAGTACCACTACTATTCAGCTCTAAAGGTAGAGTAACACTGGGAACCATACTGCTCTAAAGGTAGAGTAACACTGGGAACCATACTGCTCTAAAGGTAGAGTAACACTGGGGTCCATATTGTTCTAGAGGTAGAGTAAGACTGGGGTCCATACTGCTCTAGAGGTAGAGTACCACTACTATTCAGCTCTAAAGGTAGAGTAACACTGGGAACCATACTGCTCTAAAGGTAGTGATAATAATAAATATAGATATAGTGTATATACGAAGAGACCAATTACAAATGTTTTATATAATGAGTGGCTCCTCTGATAGCGACATCTTTGTCTTAATAGGAGTCACTGACCTCTTTTCACTGTTCTTTGTTTTACCACATTTATTTGTCATTATGAGTTTAATTATACTCAAAATATGTGTAGCTATAAATTGTACACTGTAATTTAATATAGGGCCTGAAGTAAACATCTTGTTCATGTGTGCTGCAGTTTCTGCGATTACATTTAATGGAGTCACAAGCTACCTGGAGCTGGTAGTGAACACTAGCTCAGTGCCGTTTGGAGACACAATATCCCTGGAGGTGCGCACGAGAGCCTCCTCCGGGCATCTGCTCCACCTGCAGCTGCTGGACCAGAGCAGGAGCTTCATCCATAATCTCCAGCTCAGGATCACAAACCAGAAACTAGAAATGTCTACAAAGACACACTCCAATATTGCAAGTAGGTTCTCCAACTGTTAGAATAATATCTATTATCTACAGCGTACACTTAAAAGTCATGAATGACTAGTTAAAATGTTGACCCTGGTTGCGTGGATATTATGTTTTAGTCTAAACTTCAAACTCTTGGTATATGTAGTGTAACCAGAAATATGGTGATATATTGATATATAATTGTACCAACACAAATAATTTGGCGATTTTGAGAGCATTGCTTTCTGAGGAGGTTTTATATCCTATCTTGCATGATTGAGCAGTCTGCATAAGTTGCATTTAATAATATGTATGTACTTGTGTATATATATATATAGTCAGTGTTTTGCAGCTGTGGCACAGTGAGCCAAGCAGACAAAATGAATATGTAATGATCTGTATTTGTAGCCTCAGTTACCCTGGCCGAGACGGTGTCAGATGGAGACTGGCACCAGCTACATTGGCGCATATTGGCAACAAAGATACTGTTCAAAGTTGACGGAATAGCAACGAGTCTTGATCTTAAGTTTGATGTCTTCAATGGTGACAGAAACAGTGACATTGTCGTGTACATTGGAGCACACCCTTATCTTCCAGGTACACAACATTTACATTAATTCGCTTCCACTAAATTATATATAAAGATGCAGTCTACAAAATCAAGAACCCACCACCTCAATGACCAAATGTAATAAGAGAATAATGCACTGTGTTTTACCTTACGAGGGTAACAGCCACAAGTCCCTGCAGATAATGACTGGCTGTTATCTGGTGCTAATGCTCGAGTAATGTAAACACTAAAACACAGTGTCTCATTCTCGTTATATTAACAGCTTGACTTTTAAATGTCTCCTTACGCTTTTTACCTTTATACATACAGTTCTTGTACCACAACAAGTTCACAAATTGCAATAACTGTCAGGGCCCACATGCGTACGTTTGACAAACATGATGCCTCCTGATTGTTAAGATAACTAAATAAAGATATATCTGTTTTGAAGACATTAGTTTGGTCATGTTGTAGGTGAGATCGATACCATGATTGGGTACTTCAAGGGGTGCATCCGAAACATACAGTTCAACGACCAACATCTTGACTACCTCAACATGTCACCACCAGGTGGTGTCACAGTCGTAAACGACATCGCAACTGTCCTCGGTTGTCATGGTGACGACGTGTGTCAAGTCGATCCGTGTCCACCGAATGCGTTCTGTGTTGACGTGTGGAACACATTTAGATGCGACTGTGTCGTTGGCTGGCGTGGCGCCCAATGCGACCTCAGTGTCAATGACTGCATCAATGCAGCGTGCGTCAATGGCGCCACCTGTGTCGATGGTCACATGACCTACACATGTTCATGTTCCCATGGTTACACCGGGCTTCGGTGTGAACGCCTGGTGATGATGTGTGACAGCGCCCCCTGTGTTAATGAGACCTCCCTCAGCTGCACGTCTCTGTTCCCCGCCGACTACCGCTGCCACTGCAAGGCTGGCTGGGAAGGCAGGAACTGTGAGACGAACATCGACGAGTGCAGTACCACGCCATGTCTTCACGATGGCACATGCACCGATCTCATTGCGGCGTTCATTTGTACTTGTGACAACAATCACTACGGCGATTCATGTCAACACGACACGGTGTGTGCATCGCGTCCGTGTCGCAACGGCGGGCGGTGCGTCGAAGCCTCAGACCACTCACGCTACACGTGTGCATGCACGCAATGGTACATCGGCCAACAGTGCCAGGTGTACAACTCTTGCCACAATCACACGTGTCTCAACGGTGCCTCCTGCGAGCGCCGTGGTGTCTGGTTCAACTGTACATGTGCTGGTGGTTACTACGGTGACCGCTGCCAGTTCGTCGACGAGTGTTACTTGACGCCATGTCACCATGGGGCACCTTGTACCAGGATCGAAAACGAGCATATCTGTGAATGCAGTGAACACTACACGGGCCAGGACTGTGAGAATGCCATTAACAAGTGTCAGGTTGATCCATGTCAACACGGAGCAAGTTGCTGGTTCAACATGACAGACCCGGAGCACAACGTCACATGTCAGTGCGTTGATGGATACTCCGGTGCGCTGTGTCAATATGACATTGACGAATGCGCATCAGATCCCTGCGTCAACGGCGCAAACTGTACAGAAAGTGGTTCACATGTGAATGGCTCATTCTTTCCGGGCTTCCTGTGTGGATGCATTGTGGGATACACAGGCGCGCAGTGCGAGAGTAACATTGACGAATGCGCCAGTACACCGTGTGTCAACAATGCAACGTGTGTCGACGGCGTAAACTTTTTCAAGTGTCAGTGTCACCAACACTTTGAAGGCATCACATGCGACCAGGACAGACGTGGCTGTCTGTCATCCCCGTGTGTCAACGGTGGCACTTGTGTCAACAGCGTCAATGTCACCATGAATTCAACCTATCTCTGTGGGTGTGTCACTGGCTACACGGGTTTCAACTGCGAGACCGACATTGACGACTGTAGCTCATCGCCATGTCAGAACGCAGCAACTTGTGTCGATCTTGTCGACAACTTTGTGTGTCTGTGTCTGCCCGGTTACAGTGGTGCCCTCTGTGACATAATTGTCGACTCATGCTACAGCCAACCATGTCTACACGGGGGCAACTGTAGCTACGTGGGTCTGTGCAGCTGTGAAGACGTTGTTACTCGCTGTGGCTGGCATGACGAACCATGCCAGCTACATGAGTGTGCCACCCACCCAAAATGCACTGCCAGAAATGTATCGTTTCTGTGTAACTGCAATGGCACCGGCTACAGTGGTGCCACCTGTGAGGTCGATATCAACGAATGCCTGGTGGCGGACTTGTGCAACGAGGGTTGGTGTGAGAACACTGTCGGAGGGTTTAAGTGTCACTGTAACAACACCGGTTACCATGGCAACTGGTGCGAGAAAGACGTAGACGAATGTGTGACGATGTTGGAGCCTTGCTTCAACGGAGGTGAGCATTGTGGCCATGACACACCAAAACGAAATTTCTTTTTAAATTTTTAAACGCAACATAAGAATGTGAAACTAGTTTTTGTTATATTCATAATATTACTAACTTACAGAGCAACAAACCAAGGCCAAATGTTATCATGATTACAGTATTGTAATCTTAACTCATAACCCTCTAGGGAATGTTTCGCATTGAAACAATTGGTTCTCTGTCTGTCTGTCTGTCTGTCTGTCTTTTGTTTGTTTGTCTGTTTGTCTGTTTATTTATTGTTTGTTAGTTTTGCATGTATGGGGGTTGACATTTTTTTTGATCTGGCATGTCCATTTTGGTGGTTCATAGATTTAGATTTTTAGTCCTTTGGCCGAAGGTCCAAGGGACTATTGCCATCACTCTGCGTCCGCCGTCCGCCGTTAGCTGCCGTATCTCAGAAACCGTTCAGCAACTTTTTCTAAAATTTTGCATAGACATATCTTAGGGCACGAGAAATCTGTATTTGATTGAATCATTTTAAGGGTTCCCTAGGGCCTCCAAGGACCCCAAAACTGGTAAAAATGTAACATTTGGCCTATTTTTTCAAAAACTGTTCAGCAACTTTTTTTCTAATTTTGCATAGATGTATCTTAGGGTGCTGCCACTATATACAAGAAATCTATATTTGATTGAATCATTCTAAGGGCACCTAGTGGGCCCCCAAAGTGCAAAAGTTTTACATTATCTAGTAATGTGGTTTTGAGAAGGGCCCTTGAAACCACCCCCAACAGTAGATTTTGTTTAATGTGCCACAAAGTCAACACCATGACTAAACTCTGCAGCCTAGTGCTACTGTTCCATTGAGACCTTGACTAATCTTTAATTGGTCACAGCGCCCAGGCAGAGTAGACACCCCCAACAGTAGATTTTGTTTAATGTGCCATAAAGTCAACACCATGATTAAACTCTGCAGCCTACTGCTACTGTTCCATTGAGACCTTGACTAATCTTTAATTGGTCACAGCGCCCAGGCAGAGTAGACACACTTGACCCCTGTTAGACAGAACAGTTGCCTAACACTTTTTATTTTCAAAACTATTGATTTTCTATAATTGCAAGTTGTGTTTATTTTGATGTTCATTTAATTATTATAAAATGGTGTGACTGTGGTGTCTATTGGTTAAAGATGAATTGTCTGTAGAAACCTGTAGGTGACAAACATAGAAAATTAATATTCTGTCACCTGTAGGTGACAAACATAGACAATTAATATTCTGGACAACTATAGAGTGAAATATCCTACACTTTATTTATATCAAATGCATTCTACTGTTCTGTTTACGCTTGCCATGCCTTGTGTAGACATGGTACTGTGTAAATCAATTGTATCAATATAGACTAATAATTACAGATTCACAATATAGTTGACACCTGAAACAACCAAATGTCAACCATTAGAAGAGTTGACATAGTTCCACTATACACAAGCAAGAAATCTGTATTTGATTGAATCATTCTAGTGTCATCAGCATATAGTAGAACATACATTTTCTACATCATCATCACTAAGGTTGTTGTAAATTTCACCAGCTGCCATGTCAAATCCGTTATAATTGTGACTAACAGTGTTCAAAATGATTCAAGTAAATAGCAAATAACAAAGGACACAAGTTTTCTCCTAGCCATACCTATACATCACATGAGAAGAAGGCTGACACAGCCAGGCCCTGATTTATACATGATTTAGCATTTTTGTATATGTTGTATACAACTTTCAACACAATACCATTAATACCGCATGAAATTATCACTGCCTTTTTTCCCGGGCAATGCCAGGTAACTCGGCTAGTTCTACATATCACTTGTCATATTGCAGGGACATGTGTCAACTATGCGAGCTCCTTCGGCTGTATCTGTGACGGTGTCATATGGACCGGGCGGGACTGTGGTCAGCAAGTGGACACATGTGTCAGTGAGCCATGTCAGCATGGTGGTCAGTGTGTGGTCAGTGTGGGAGCGGCTGGATTCTCGTGTAACTGCAGCGGGTCAGGGTACAGTGGTCAGCTGTGTGAGCAGCGTGAGGACCCTTGTCTGGTCGGCTCTCACCGCTGTCAGAACGCAGCCACCTGTCAGACTGACACCTCCACTGGCACATACACCTGTCTGTGTGCCCCTTACTTCACAGGTGAGACCTCTATAGTATTCTCACTTCACAGGTGGTGAGACCTCTATGGTACTGTCAATTCACAGGTGAGACTTCTATAGCATCCTCACTTCACAGGTGGTGAGACCTCTATGGTACTGTCAATTCACAGGTGAGACTTCTATAGCATCCTCACTTCACAGGTGATATTTCTATAGCAATCTCACTTTACAGATGAAACTTCTATAGCATCCGCACTTCACAGGTGAGATTTCTATAACACCCTCACTTCACAGGTGAAACTTCTATAGCACCCTCATTTCACAGGTGAGACTTCTATAACACCCTCACTTCACAGGTGAGACTTCTGTAGCACCCCCACTTCACAGGTGATACTTTTATAACACCCTCACTTCACAGGTGAGACTTCTATAGCACCCTCACTTCACAGGTGAGACTTCTATAGCACCCTCACTTCATAGGTGAGGCATCTACAACTCCCTTACTTCACAGGTCAGACTTCTATAACACCCTCACTTCACAGGTGAGAGTTCTATAGCACCCTCACTTCACAGGTGAGACTTCTGTAGCACCCTCACTTCACAGGTGAAACTTCTGTAGCACCCCCACTTCACAGGTGATACTTCTATAGCATCCCCACTTCACAGGTGAGACTTCTATAGCACCCCCACTTCACAGGTCAGACTTCTATAGCATCCTCACTTGACAGGTGAGACTTCTATAGCACCCTCACTTCACAGGTGAGACTTCTATAGCACCCTCACTTCATAGGTGAGGCTTCTACAACTCCCTTACTTCACAGGTCAGACTTCTATAACACCCTCACTTCACAGGTGAGAGTTCTATAGCACCCTCACTTCACAGGTGAGACTTCTGTAGCACCCTCACTTCACAGGTGAAACTTCTGTAGCACCCCCACTTCACAGGTGATACTTCTATAGCATCCCCACTTCACAGGTGAGACTTCTATAGCACCCCCACTTCACAGGTCAAACTTCTATAGCACCCTCACTTGACAGGTGAGACTTCTGTAGCACCCTCACTTCATAGGTGAGGCTTCTACAACTCCCTTACTTCACAGGTCAGACTTCTATAACACCCTCACTTCACAGGTGGGAGTTCTATAGCACCCTCACTTCACAGGTGAGACTTTTGTAGCACCCTCACTTGACAGGTGAGACTTCTATAGCACCCTCACTTCACAGGTGAGACTTCTATAGCACCCTCACTTCATAGGTGAGGCTTCTACAACTCCCTTACTTCACAGGTCAGACTTCTATAACACCCTCACTTCACAGGTGAGAGTTCTATAGCACCCTCACTTCACAGGTGATACTTCTGTAGCACCCTCACTTCACAGGTGACATTTCTGTAGCACCCCCACTTCACAGGTGATACTTCTATAGCATCCCCACTTCACAGGTGAGACTTCTATAGCACCCCCACTTCACAGGTCAGACTTCTATAGCATCCTCACTTGACAGGTGAGACTTCTATAGCACCCTCACTTCACAGGTGATACTTCTATAGCATCCCCACTTCACAGGTGAGACTTCTATAGCACCCCCACTTCACAGGTTTCACACCCCCACTTCACAGGTCAGACTTCTATAGCATCCTCACTTGACAGGTGAGACTTCTATAGCACCCCCACCTCACAGGTCAGACTTCTATAGCATCCTCACTTGACAGGTGAGACTTCTGTAGCACCCCCACTTAACAGGTGAGACTTCTATAGCACCCCCACTTCACAGGTCAGACTTCTATAACACCCTCACTTCACAGATAAAACAATAGCACCTTTATTTCACAGATGAGAACTATAACACCCTCACTTCACAGGTGAAACACCTTCACTCCACATATATGATGTATTAGAAACTGACTATAATCGAGCTGGCTTATGTATATATATATTATGTGTATGTATATTAAGACGCTTTGTATCTCGGGGGCCAAACTTTCAGTGGTTCATCTATGACTTCTCAGAGAAAAAGTATACTGTAATGTTTTTAACAACATTTCACGTTTTCAGCCATTGTTTTGAGTTACTTAAATTGTCTACTGATCAGTTGCTGACATTTTATGTAACTTGCAACATTCGTAGACAACATGGGCAGCATTGTGAAAAACTGCTCAAATTTATGTCATGTTTATTAAACATAAGTATGAATACTTTGGAAAACTGACTCATTTGCCTGTGCTTATATAGCATAACCCAAAGGATGGGGTGCTAGCATAAATAATTCTATGATGATTTTACCAGGTCGTGCTATCACGTCTTTAAATTACAAGATACCTTAGGACGGTTGTGATCGCAAGTACCCACTTATTCCTCTATGATCGTATCTTAAGCATCATAAAACTAAAATGGTCTGATCTGTTTTCATCAATCAGTGTATTTACCTGATTTACTCTTTCCTTCCTACAGGTACCTTCTGTGAGATCACAGTGGCAGTTCCGTCTACGCGGGAGGACTCACTCGTGACCGTGCTTGCGGTCTCCCTCAGTGTCCTCCTGATGTTGGTTGTCCTCGTGGTAGTGTTGTGTGTCTTCCGTCAGCGGCGCTATCGAGGCAAATACAACCCAGCGGCGGTGGAGACTGTAGGAGGCACGGCCGTACCCCTCTCACAGATGCTCGCCCCTGACACCAAAGAGTTCCTCATATGAGACACCAGCCTCAGACATCTAGGCTAGCCTCAGACACCAAGGAGTTCCTCATATGATGGACACCAGCCTCAGACATCTAGGCTAGCTACAGACACCAAGGAGTTTCTCATATGAGACACCAGCCTCAGACATCTAGGCTAGCCTCAGACACCAAGGAGTTCCTCATATGATGGACACCAGCCTCAGACATCTAGGCTAGATACAGACACCAAGGACTTCCTCATATGAACAGTAGCGTAGCGGTAAGAGCTTCGGACTCTCGACTGAGAGAATCTGGGTTTGAAACCTGTGCAGCAGTATCGAACCTTGGACAAGTTCGTTTACTCTACATTGCTTCAGTTCACTCAGCTGTATGAATGAGTACCTGGCTATAGACAGTGGTAGATGTTTGTGTATGAATAGTCTTTGTGCATTAATTGCCGCATGGCTAGATGCTTCCCGAGACGTTGAGGTGGTGTTCGATTGAACAGGTCTGCCAGGGAGTAAAGTGCTTTGAGCAGTCCTGAGGACTAGATACTGTGCTATATAAGAACTTACCTTTACCTTTATATGATGGACACCAGTCTCAGACACCTGGGCTAGCCTCAAACATCTGGGCTAGCCTCAGACACCATGGAGTTCCTTATATGAAAGACACCAGCCTCAGACACCAGGGTTAGCCTCGAACACCAAGGGACACCTGGACTACCTTCAGACACCGAGGGACACCTGTGCTAGCCTCGGGCACCAAGGGACACCTGTGCTAACCTCAGGCACCAAGGGACACCTGTGCTAGCCTCAGACACCAAGGGACACCTGGGCTAGCCTCAGGCACCAAGGGACACCTGGGCTAGCTTCAGACACCAAGGGACACCTGTGCTAGCCTCAGGCACCAAGGGACACCTGTGCTAGCCTCAGGCACCAAGGGACACCTGGTCTTGCCTCAGACACCAAGGGACACATATACTAGCCTCAGGCACCAAGAGACACCTGGGCTAGCCTCAGACACCAGGGGACACCTGGGCTAGTCTCAGACACCAAGATGTCCACATATGATGGACACTAGCACCAAACACCTGGGATAGCCTCTGACACCAAGAAGTTCCTCATATGCTGGACACGAGCTTTGGACACCTGGGCTAGCCTCAGATACCAAGAAGTTCCTCATATGATGGACACCAGCCTCAGACACCTATGGTAGCCTCAGTCACCTGGACTAGCTTCAGACACCCAGGCTATCTTCAGACACCTTGGCTTGCCTCAGACACCAAGGAGTTCCTCATATGATGGACACAAGCCTCAGATACCAGGGCTAGCTTCAGATACCTGGGCTAGCCTCTGACACCTGGGCTAGCCTCAGACATCTGGGCTAGAATCTGACATCTGAGCTAGAATCAGACAACAAAGAGTTCCTTGTATGATGGACACCAGCCTCAGTGGGCTATCCTTCAACACCTGGGCTTCAGTGGTCACACGGAGGGAACAAACTCAAATAATAATTACAATATTGTACATTGCATCTAGCTGTCTCGAATAGTCTTCAACAAAATCTATTTAACAAACATCTTTGTAAGTAAGTAGACTTTATTTCATGATGGTGACCATTTCATGCTCGCATCATGATTTTTAATGAGCCACCTGTTAATGAGTCCACTACGGGTTACCCTCTGTGTGTAATCTTTTACTTTTCCTGCCTTAGACACCAGGTAGAAGGGACCAATGGCTTTGATGTATTTTCTGAAAGATGGGTAAACAAAATTGCTCAAGTTTTGAAACAGAGCGGAACTACGATTTGAACCTTGGTCCTTTGACCAACATTCTGGTGCTCTATCGCTCGACCACTGTTCACCATAATCTTCAGTTAATTTCTGCTTAATTTGTTAAACAAATGCTTCACATAAATGTGTAGGTAGCGTATTAGTGGGGCGCGGCAGCATAGTGTTTAGAACATATCGGGCTCTCAACCGTGAGAATTGTTTTGTGGCCGTTTTGAACATTTGCAGTTTTGTTCACTCTACGTTGCTTTATTTCACTCAGCCATATAAATAAGTACCTGGCTGTAGATAGTGGTGTATATTATATATGTGTGTGTGTGTGTGAATGAATAGTTTTTGTGCAGTAATTGCAGTGTGGCTGAATGCTTCCCAGAGAAGTCAACAAGGAGTTCGCATGAACAGGTCTGCAAGGGAGTGAACTGTAGTGTTTGAAGCAGTCCTATAAGGACTGGACACCGTGCTGTACTTACCTTTTATATGGTTTTATTAACGTCTAGTCAGTGTTACGAAAATATATATACAATTTACTTGTATATTTACTACTAGTCGGTATATTGTAATGTCATTCATAATTGTTATTGACTTATCATGAGCATTTTATAGACTTTTTATAATTTACTTCTACTCTGATGTTACTCAGTACATGTTTACACTTGATATTACATCTACCTGTAGTAGTCTACATTATATATTGTGACTTTATTGTCAGTAATGAACATGTTGTATTTACGCTTGTCATAGTTCTAGACAAGATTGTAGTATATCCTGTATCAGATATTAAATATGTATTTCTATAGCTGTGCAGATGTTTGACTGATTCACACATTTATGAGTTTGAACTGCAACTCACCGAGTTAAGAGAACATACGCTGATATTTGAGGTTGTTCACGGGAGCCTATCCAGTCACTGTGGCCAGTTAGACATATCTTGACCCAATACAAATACCGTTTATTTATTAGTCATAATTTTGTTCAAGGAGAGAAACACTAAAAATAGTGTTTATCTGCAATCAATGTGGCGTTAGATGTTACAGTTGTCTAGACAGAGGCTGTGGGTTGTTTGGACTCGACTGTTGCTCCCACCCAGCCATTCTCATCATCAAACTAGGCTTGTCAATTAATGCAGTTTGATGCAAGTAACGTGTGTTGTAGAATTGGGCCCTACACTGCCTGGAGCTGTAAGCCACAGACTACCTGAAACTACCATCTACACTACCTAGAACTTCAATATGCCCTACATTACCTGGAACTAGGCCCTGTGCTACTTGGAAATAGGCCCTACACTACCTGGAACTATATCTATATGCCATAGCAGTGCATTACCTGGAACTATAGGTCCTGCATTACTTAGAAATTGTGATATTCAGCGTGAATCTATCATTACGTTTACAGCGACTGCGCATGTACACAACTAGCAGCAAACCGGCAATAAACATATCGAGTTAATACCACACTGTCATTCCGTAGCCATCGGCCAACGCAGCTGTCACCTCCTAACGATATGCCACGTGGCACGCCGGACAGTTGACGTTTGCTGCAAGCAGGCGCTGCGTTTGTGGTCGATCTCGTCGCGATGACCAAACTTCTCAAACGTAAGCAGCGCAGATTCACATTTACTTGGGCCATCTCGAAAAGAACCGAAAATCGATATGAAGTAGGAGTCAGAAACATCGTCTTATATCCCAATAAGCTCATGGGAATGGTAAACAACCTTCTCACAAATAAAGCAGATTCAATATTGGGATCCTTTGGTGTTTCGCCTTGGCACGCAACATAGGCAAATATACACACTTTCACAGAGAAGTCTCAGTTCAGTTCCGTTCATCCCGAGACCTGTCAGAGGGAGACATGAGGGACGCAGACGCAGTAGCGTTTGGACGTCAAGGTCGGTCCACTCCCATCTGTTGCCCATCCAGGTCTTCCTTTGTCTGCCTCTCGGTGTCCTGCATGGTTGTCTTGGCAAGGGAATCGTGGCGTGTGACATAGCCGTACCCAGCCAGCTATCTTCTCTTCACTGTTGCGAGAAGTGGCTCCTGTGGGCCTGCCAGGGCAATGATCTGAGTTCTGACAGAGTCATTGGTCTTGTGCTCGGTCCAAGATATGTGCAGCAGGCGACTGAAACACTTGGTCTCAAACACCTGTATCTTCTTCGTCGTTGCAGCCGTCAGTGTCCAACTTTCGCAGCCGTAGAGCAGGATGGAGACAACAGGGGCTCTGTACAATTTGATCTTAGTTGGGACGCTGATGTTAATGCATCTCCATATCTTACTGAGTTTGGTGATTGCCGCTGTCGCAAGGGCTATTCGGATCTGGATCTCTTTGTCCGACCAACCATCTTTGGTGAGTGTGGAGCCGAGATATTTGAACGCATCCACTTCCTCTAGCTTCTGGCCGTTCGTCGTGATGTCAACAGAGATGTTTTCAGTGCTGCTGACCATCACCTTGCTATTTTCGTTGCTTACTTCCATGCCGTAAGCGCCGGCTCTATCCACTAGTCTATTTGTGAGATCTTGGAGCTCGTTGTTGCTGACTCCAAGAAAATCGATATCGTCTGCAAATCGCATGTTTCTGACAGGTCTGCCTCCCACAGAGATGGTGGTGTTGAAGTTGTGGAGGGCTTCTTTCATGATGTTCTCGAAGTAGATGTTGAAAAGAACCGGCGACAGCAAGCAACCTTGACTGACTCTGACTGTGGTACTGAAGTACTCCCTTATTTGGCTGTTGAGAAGGACCGCACTGTGGCGTTGTTCCCTTGTAAGCATGACAAGGTCGTGATCGCTGCCTATGTTAGCCCCTGCATGGGAATGTCCTGGTCTGTGCTTTGTTAATGCTGGATTTGAAGCGACGGGGTGTCAGAATGAAATCAATTTGATTGTGAATCAGGCCGCTTGGTGAGTGCATGCCATGTTGTTCTGCGAGAGAGCTTGTGGAGGTATAGGGTGTTTGCCAGGGTCAGTCTGTCTGCAAACCAGGAGGCGGAGTCCCCTTCGTTTCTCCTATACCAAATTTCCCAACTCTTCCAGACCAGTGAACGTGGGCGTCTGTGCCTGCTTTAGCGTTCCAGCCCCCTTGTACGGCGATGATGTCCTTCTTTGGGATCTTCGTGATAATTACGCTTTCGATGTCTTCATAGAAAGCCTCTACTTCCTCATCGTCGTGGGCTGATGTTGGTGCATAAACCTGGATGAGCACCCGTGATTCGCAAGACACCGCTTCCGGCCCCGGGTGCCTCTGGGTTACAACTGATGCTGTACAACGTCTTTAAGTTCCACAAACAGTTCAGCGCATCGATGATGATTACGACACATTGCAATAAAACAGCGCCGTCAACGACTGTCGTTTTTGCGTCAATAAACGGCACTGTTCGGGTCCAGAGTTTCTTGTTCGTGCCGTTCCTCTGAACTGACGTCCCACAATTATTAGCGCCTCGAAAGTGCGCTAAGATGCAATATTCTTAAATGAAGATATGCCTGGGTTGATAATGAATGGTGGAACTAACGCACTAAGGTATTTTTTTCGAGTTCGATGTATAGCCACCATTTTTATATCAGTATTCGGTAAGTCCAAACAGCGCTCCGATTTGCATCAATTAACCTGCGCAATTATATTGCTCTTTTCACGCTCTTTGCACACTAACCCACGGCCCCAGCGTGCAGACTGACACAAACTGCAGAGCTATTTGGGCCCCAAGTGTGTCATAGAACCTTAGACGCGGGAACGGGGGGGGGGGCAGGGGAGCAGCTGCGCCCCCTGTAATTTATCGGGGGAGCAGACCTAGCTCCCCCCCCCGATTAAATGTGAGCGAGAATGTTTTTTTTTGTGGCGAGCGACAATGGCGCGTGGAAATGTAAATTTTATGAGACGATTAATGTGTATTTTTGTCGACTGTGAAAGGTGTGTGCAACTGGAGGGTAGACATATTGTTTTCTGCCAGTAATAGGCGGCGCAGTGGTGGCAAAAAAATGTCAACAGCACGCAACATGTTATTCCTATTTTATAACATCACATGCCTGAAACTATGTTGAATGGTGGAAAGAACACAATATGTACACATATCTATGTATGTGTGTCTGTGTATGTATGTATGTATGCAAGTACAAAATGTAGACATATAGTTAGGCTGTAGTTATATATAACGGTGACATCTACGTGGGCTTGGTTTCTACACAACTTATTTAACAAGATTCCCACCCAAAGCTACAGCTAGGCTCCAGAAGGCATGTGGACAAGGAAACTTTAGACTTATCGACACTCCAACGATTTTCACCTACGTATAACCCGCCCCTATCAGATATTATCAATTATATTTTTAAACATATCCACACTGATATAATTAACAGAGTCAACTTGCTAGATCAATTCAAAGTACCGGTATATCGTATTTGTATAGTAATAAATGTAATTGATGAAGATTTGGCTATGTCTAGTGGCAAACAAAATGTTACATTCTCGTTATGTTGGAAATAACATATTGCTGTTAATAATAACTATTGTTTTGCATTAAACAAAAATATAGACTGACAACTCAATGAATAAAGATGAGAATTCTGCTAGCAGTTATTTTTTACGATGGACATGCTTCAATCATAAAGCTTATGATATCACTGTGAAACATTTAAACATTATAAATATTTATTTTGATAGTAATTAATATTATGAAACCAACGTATGGGCACAACAACCCTATTGTGTTTCACTTGAAGCTGG
Organism: Paraescarpia echinospica; assembly: GCA_020002185.1. Classification (NCBI taxonomy): domain Eukaryota; kingdom Metazoa; phylum Annelida; class Polychaeta; order Sabellida; family Siboglinidae; genus Paraescarpia; species Paraescarpia echinospica. The sequence goes on from CM034540.1 coordinate 17,607,711, forward strand.
ATTAATCTTGGCGATTCCTTGACGCGTATATATTCCATTTCCACCATAGTGATAGGAGAATGAATGCCTTAATTCGTAGCGTTGTCTACAGATAGCAGTGTCTGTAAACTCGGAGATACGTAGGCCTACATTGTATGTTAACTGAACACTGATTTTTAAACAATTAACATAGATGGAACTTAATTTACACATGTCAAAACAAATTGTGTATGATTAAATTGTGTTACATCATACTATATAAATCGTCCTGTTGTATCCGTAGTTGTCTGCGACTCCACGATGTGTTGACATTTGGGCAGGGTATATGTTATGCCGTCCCTGTTTTGGGAGTCATGGTCCCTGCTATCAGCACACTTAACAAAAACCCTGATTAATAATATATATATTTATATATGTATACATAATGGATGTATTTATAAAAACGAACTACTACATAACTACGAACTATTCTACAGTCATTTGCAAAAGTTTAAGACCAGGCACGATTTTGAGAAGAAATTTGACAAAACTATGATTTTTTTGGCCTTCACATAACATTATATCAGTTTATTTCGCCAAATAAACGTAGTACAACATAATATGAAACTTTATGTCGTCCAAAAGTGTCAGTGTCTCTACTTTTCAGTATTTAGTGTGGCCTCCTTTGCTGTCAATGACCGCCTGGATGCGATATGGCATGCTAGAAACCAGAGATTCGCAGTACTCCTGGGTGATTTCGGTGACCCAAACGTCCTTGATAGCTTGTTTCAAGTTTTGAGCTCTTGATGGTTGTTTGTCTGCCACCTTATCCTTCATTATAGTCCACAGGTTCTCAATGGGATTTAGATCTGGGCTGTTCCCAGGCCATTCCAGCACGTAGAGCCAAAACATGACACGGCACCCAAATCATCTGACTTGGCGGGTGTTTCATTGTGGCTGCTGTATATTTCTCATCAAATCGCTTACCTACTGGCCGCCTAACGTGCCTCTTACGAGGTATAAACTGTTGCATGGTCGATTCATCTGAGAACAACATTTTTTCCACTGCGCGAGAGTCCAGTGGCGATGTCGTCTGGCAAAGTCCAGTCTCTTTTTTTCAACACAGGTGTCAGGCGTGGCTTTCGGGCCGGCTTGCGGGACTTGAGCCCAGATTCCTTGCTGAGACGTCTCGAAACAGTACTGAGACTTATTTCCGTACCTTTTAAGCGTAAAGCAGCCCGAATTTTCTTACACGAGCTCATTGGCGAGCACATCACGATGCGTCTCATTGCGTGGTCATCCCTGAGCGTAGTTTTCCGTGGACGACCACTCCTTTTACTGTCACGAAAAGTGCCATCAGTATTGAATTTGACGATGGCGTTGTGCACGGCTGTCTTGGAATAACGTAATTTAGCACTAATGTCTCTTTCCGTATATCCTTCTCCATGTAGAGTCACTATTTGTGCCCTTAGAACCTCTGTCAAAGACGATTTTTTGCCCATTTCAGGGATGAAGACAAAACTGAAAAACACCTAATAGATACTGACAGCAGCAAACAAATGACCTGGAATTCCTGACCAGGCATATTGCTTCAAGGTCCAAATAGGATGATGCAATACAGACTTTATCTGATGCAATCTGATGCTATACCATAAAATACTTAAAAATCGTGCCTGGTCTTAAACTTTTGCAAATGACTGTACATACCTACCAAGTTCCGTTCTATTATCACCTAATTCACAATAATTTGTTGTATATTTTTAAACTATGACACCCACTACTAACAGTAAAATGTAGTTCAAATTAAATATTTTCAGACAAAGTCTATGTACATATATCACTACCCATATAATATTAATATATATATATATATATATACATTAATATTAATTAGTGATATATGTACATGGACATTATATATGTATATATATATATATAATATATATATAAACATATATATATTATATATATAAAGTCCATGAACATATATAACCATATATAAAGTAATATACGCAAAGACGCGTGGGCGATACTGAAAGAAGTTATTATACTAGCCGATCGAGTTATCCGGCTTTGCCCGGGGGGAAACAAACAAACAAACAAACAAACAGAGACCAAAGTACGTGGGGCATTCTAAAAGTTGTGCATTGCGACCAGGCGATTGGGGCATTGCGACCAGGCGGTTGGAGCATTGCGACTATAGGCAGTTGGTGCATTAATTGCGACTGGTGCATTTACGCGCACAGGTGCATTCCGACCATTTCCGTCGTGCGAGCAGGCCACCGCGACGCCTGGACCTGTGAACTATGGCCAAGTCATCGGAAGGGCAAATGTCACGTCTGAGACGCAGTCCCAGCAGGGCAGAATAATACCTGATTTAAATCGTTGTTGTTTGGTTCAAAACTGTAGATATAGTCCACCCTACAGTCCGTATAACTTTATACATGTTTCAGCAGTAGTTCGCGCAGTAAGAACCCAGCGGGCACACGACGTCCGTACGACGTCGATTATTGGTTGAATATACATCGCGACGTCGTACAACATATATACAACGTCTTTACAACGTCGGTTCTTCGACGTTGTAAGGACGTCGAAACTTGACGTTGTCACGACGTTGAAATAACGTCGGCAACCAAATCCGACGTCTTTACAACGTCGGATCATCGACGTTGTAAGGACGTCGAAACGCGACGTTATAACGACGTTGAAATAACGTCGACAACCAAATCCGATGTCGCTACATCGTCGGGTAATCAACGTTTTAAGGACGTCGAACACTTGATGTTGCCACGACGTTGAAATAACGTTGACAACCAGATACGACGTCTTTACAACGTCGGGTAACCAACGTTGTGACGACGTCGAAACGCGACGTTATAACGACGTTGAAATCACGTCGACAACCAAATCCGACGTCTTTACAACGTCGGGTAATCAACGTTGTGAGGACGTCGAAACCTGACGTTGTCGCGACGTCGAAATCACGTCGACAACCAAACCCGACGTCTTTGCAACGTCGGATAATCAACGTTGTAAGGACGTCGAAACACAGACGTTATCACAACGTTGAAATCACGTCGACAACCAAATGCGATGTCTTTACAACGTCGGGTGATCGACGTTGTAAGGACGTCGAAACGCGACGTCATCATGACATTGGAATTACGTCGACAACCAAATCCGACGTCTTTACAACGTCGGGTAATCAACGTTGTAAGGACGTCGAAACTTGACGTTGTCACGACGTTGAAATAACGTCGACAACCAAATCCGACGTCTTTACAACGTCAGCTCATCGACGTTGCAAGGCAGTCGAAACACGAAGTTATTATATATCACGACGTTGAAATAACGTCGACAACCAAAAACTTATGTCTTGACAACATATACTATAGGGTCATCAGCGTTGTAAGGACGTCGAAATTTGACGTTGTCACGATGTTGAAATAACGTCAACAACCAAATCCGACGTCTTTACAACGTCAACTCATCGATGTGGTAAGGAAGTCGAAACACGACGTTGAAATAACGTCGACAACCAAAACTGACGTCTTGAAAACGTAAGGTCATTAGCGTTGTAAGGGCATCGAAACTTGACGTTATCACGACGTTGAAATGACACGTCGACAACCAAATCCGTGTCTATGTATAACGTCGGGTCATCAACGCTGCGCAGGCGTCGTTTTGAAGTCGGATGTAGTTAACAACTTTATAATGACATTGACATCTGGTGCCACGACGTTTAAATCATGTCGGCAGCTAAAACCGAAGATTTTGTAAACGGGGAACATATGAACATATAGGCGGGGGAACAGGAGGCAGAGTTGGCAGATGCCTCCTTAGCTGTAATTTCTCCAGCGGCAGACATATGGTTGCACCCCCCCCCCCCATTAAATATGAACGGGAATGTTTGTATTTGTGGCGAGCGTCGGTCGGGAGCGATTAATCACGTGAATTCACAGGTTCGTTCACGTGTGTAACTGGGGGCACTGGTGCAGTTCTAGCGGAATGAATATTCACATTAATTCAGGGGTTCGTTCACGTGTAGAACTGTGGAAACTGGTACGGTTATAGGGGAACGATTAATCACGTGAATTCACATGTTCGTTCACGTGTGTAACTGGGGGCACTGGTGCAGTTCTAGCGGAATGAGTATTCACATTAATTCAGGGGTTCGTTCACGTGTAGAACTGTGGAAACTGGTACGGTTATAGGGGAACGATTAATCACGTGAATTCACATGTTCGTTCACGTGTGTAACTGGGGGCACTGGTGCAGTTCTAGCGGAATGAGTATTCACATTAATTCAGGGGTTCGTTCACGTGTAGAACTGTGGAAACTGGTACGGTTATAGGGGAACGATTAATCACGTGAATTCACATGTTCGTTCACGTGTGTAACTGGGGGCACTGGTGCAGTTCTAGCGGAATGAGTATTCACATTAATTCAGGGGTTCGTTCACGTGTAGAACTGTGGAAACTGGTACGGTTGTAGGAGAACGAGTATTCACGTGAATTCTGGTGTTCATTCACGTGTAGAACTGTGGAAACTGGTACGGTTGTAGGAGAACGAGTATTCACGTGAATTCAGGTGTTCATTCACGTGTGGAACTGAGGGCACTGGTACGTACGGTGCTAGTGGATCGACTATTCACGTGAATTCACCTGTTCATTCAAGTGTGGAACTGGGGAAACTGGTAATGGTTTCGTAACATTATGAATTATGTTTTATATGTACGTTCTATACACGCATTCTACAAACGTGTACCAATACGTAGCAACAACGTAACAATATTGCGCTATCGCCACGTCCGCCAGTGACCATCCAGCTATGTGTCGAGAATTACGTTTTATATACGTTGTACACATCCGCCATGGATTGGGTTCAAATAATGGACCACGGAATGCAATCTCGTCCGTTTTTTGCAACTGGTACAATGTTAACAAAACTCACCCATGTATTGGTTTTAAACCCTAGCTATACCGAATGATAACAAAAGGTTCATTAGAAAGATATGCCCAATTGGCATCAACAACCCAAACATTATGATCACCATAAATAAACTTTTCAAATTATATATTTTTTTCTCGAAAAACGGCAAATTGGTACTTGTTATCCGACGTGAAAAATTTAAACAACCAGATTTATATAAATTTGTCCAAAATATGATTTCCATGTACACGTCATCACTCTTAAGTGTATCCACCCTTTCTCCACAAAATGTTCCAAAATTATATATATATATATATATATGTATATATATTATAGATACTCTGTATTCATTAATTTTATATTGTGTAGTAACATATGACAAGGCTGGGTCTGTCACAAGTCATCTGCACAATGGACATCTTTTTATTCCATTAACAGATAACAGAAAGGGCGGTCAGATAAGATTGCCCTCAAGGTGACGTACAAAGTCGACTGTTATACACAGTGGACACGGGCACATGTCACACACACATGGTAGTCATTTTAGAAGCTGTAGTTAAGTAGCGGTGGGATTATGAGAGTTACCCATTGGCTAGTTTGAAATGGTCAGTGCTCACAGCTTTAGGCTTGGATGTGAGGCTGAGCTGCATGGGCAAAGACTGCCCTGGGCCCGTTACTTCTGCCCCTGCTTACTAATGGTATTTTAATGACCCCTACAAAATGCTGGATCAACAGGGAGAAGAGGATGGTTTATTGGCCACCCGTCAAAGATGCCACAAACATAAGATAAAGAGAGCGGGCAACACCAACTGACCAGTGGTTGCAGTTCCCTTTGGTCAAATGCAAGATAACATCAGGTAACTGTGTGGCTCGAAGTTGTGACTATGTAGTTGCAAATGTGACAGTAATTTGAACACTGTGCCTAGCTAAATTGCATTTCTCACAATGTGTGACCTGACGTTTAATCGTTATAAATGACATACAAAACCTTGATTTTAAATAACATGTCGCTAACATATTTTGACATGTATTTATTCAAAGTTTGTTATTAGAGTTAATTACATTTTTTTATCTGTGACAGTTACTTCTCTGGCAATACTATGTCATTATATATATATCCTGGTGACGTTAGGCGTTTAAATGGTTTTTGGTATCCAAATCAGGTTGGGCTTTGCAAAATATAGATTTGTGATTGTTTTACTGTGCATTGGAATAAATTAATTCACCATTGTTTCGTTTCAGATGATAAAAAGGAGTGCGATCGATATGATTTCACCTTAACGTCAGCGATGAGGATGAGAAGAGGAAAACAAAGAGGAAGACATACACAGATTGTATGACTGGTATGTTTAAATTTATTATAGGTAGGTAGTATCGCGATCCCAGTGTCCTTGAGTGGCGGTGGCCAGTGCAGACAACAAGCGTTCATCGGACTTCGTCCCAATAACGACTTAATCATATCGCTATACTTCCTGCGTCAGTTAAATATATCTTCGTCAATATGTACCTTTTCAAGTTATGCCAAAAGCTTGATGTTCCGAACTAACCTGTTCAAATTAACCTTATATAACAGATACCGCTGCGGCTAGCCCCGAATACGTCATGACACGACTGGGCAGTGGCATCACAAGACCGAAAAACGAACACCACCAAATTATTTGGCATATTTAGGCGAGCGGTTTATCGCTCGCCTGATTTTTTTCTAACGTGAAGCACTGAATAGCAATACTTACTAAAAGAAGTAGTTATATGAAAATATATGTACATGTATAATGAGAGTTATACTTTTCCAGATTCTCTCGACGATTCTAGCTCCGACCAGGAGGTCACTCTGAAGAGTACAAGGGAAAGTTGTAGTAAGTACATAGGAGTACTTCTGTTCTCTCAAACATTTTGCGTTGAATGCTAAATGTCAGCACTGCAATTGGATTTCACAAGTTACCATATTCATTCATAATCAGCTACTTCAATAATTCAAAAGAATGCCTTTTTAGTAAACCCGTAAGTTTGTGTTTTTTGTTTTGTTTCAATCTTTGATACCTCTAAGGTAAGGTCTTCTTGCCGAAACCTCCTATGAAGCGGCTACCATCACTACCATCACTTGCTTTGTCACCAAACCAAAGAGGTAAGAAATATGCTATGTCTAGCATAGTAAATGATTACACCTACCTAAGCCATACATCAGTGATCAGTGTAATTCTTTCTATTTCACATTTATCAATGATTTTTGGCTGGATTAATGGAGCATGCGGATTGGTGAATCAAGCATAATGAATTTATTTAATGTGTCAAAATTTGTTCACAAAACAAAGTTTCAGTATAGCTTGATAAACTATATATAAATCCAGAATTAAGGGGATATATGACAGCTAGAATGATGGCTTCTGAGAAAAAATTCTTAAAATGTGTTTCTTGCATATTTCAGTAGTTTTGTATGTTTCAGTAAAGATACCTTTTATAACAATTACACATCTCTAAAACACGTTTATTGATGGATGAGGTGTGGCTCTTACAAGCAATCAATGCGATCATTCTCTGTTTGGTTTGGATTACTGCGTACTCTTTAATAATCTCAACAATCTGTATAAAAACATTTTGGTTTTATGCTTTATCTTTGGTGTAATATCCCAAAATGTGTCTAAAATTGTTACATTCACAATTACATAGTTTGAAAATTCACGACAATCCAAGCCAGATTGCCATATCATTGGTACTTCCAAAGTTTACAATTTTCAGATGTGCTGTATTTTTGCGGCCGTTTTGCTTGTTACCATGGAAACGGGGGTGTCGGTCAGAAAAAATGTCAGTATATTTTTTACTCAGTAAGACCTTCTCTACCATATGGGCACAACAAAATTATATTGATTATGCTTAAAGGGTGTGATATTCAAACGTACAAGATTTCAATCCTGTGATGAATATTATGTTTCAGCAAGTGTCCTGAAGAACCAGGTCGGAACGGAGACGGAGGTCACTGCAGCCGTCTCTGCATGCCTTAAATATGCACCAGACCGGGGTGGAGGTGGTGGACGGAAGGCTCACAACTAGATAAAATTCGTCCTTATGTAGTTGGTAGTGTTTTAATTTTAATAATTGTTTTATTTGTACGAAATAAAATGATGTGATTTGTACCACGACATAATGAATATATTTATTTTTAATTGTATAGATACGCTGACATAGTATTATTTTATTTTATTGCGCAATTATGGATATTTTTTGTTGTCCCAGTCATCACTAAACCTTAAAACATTTGAAAGTAATTTTTTTTCAAAATTATACCGTTATAAATTCGAACAAATAACAATACTCCCAAGATATTCCACAAATTTGTTTAGATAGTTTGTGACCTTTATTGACAGCTAATATAGAAAGCTGTCAGAATATGGTGACTACAGTATGTTTTATTTACTTTTTAGGTGAGGTGTCTTCCCTTCAGCTTAGGACCTGCATGTTCATCGTAAGCTCCACAGTGAGCCCAATTATGCATACTAGTTTGAAACATGGCAAAAACTACATTACAACAAAAACGCTCCCCGAACTAGCCGTTGATACAACATGGAACGACACCGACACCCGACGTTGATACAACTTGTTTTCAACGTTGTTTCGACGTCGGTACCTGACGTCGGAACGACGTCGGTAACTGATGTTGTTCCGACGTCGGGTATCGACGTTGTTTCGACGTCGGTACCGGACGTCGGAACAACGTCGTCACCCGACGTCGGAACAACGTCGTCACCCGACGTCGGAACAACGTCGACACTCGACGTCGGAACAACGTCGATACCCGACGTCGGAACAACGTCGTCACCCGACGTCGGAACAACGTCGTCACCCGACGTCGGAACAACGTCGGAACAACGTCGATACCCGACGTTGATACAACTTTCAAATCCAATGTGTTTTCGACGTTGTTTCGACGTCGGTGCCTGACGTCGAAACAACGTCGTTACAACGTCAGTTTGCCCGCTGGGAAATGTTCGCAAGAAGAAGCTGAACTTTAAAATAGTTTCGTTGAAACTGGAAATACCAAATACACTGACAGTTTAGTAATTTCAGTAATTTGAGCTTTAATTAGAAGTGGGAATAATGGCAAGAAAACGGAGGCAGACAAGGAAACATTGATTTTTATAAACACTTGGTAAACTAAAAATGGTACGATTGCATATATATATTCTATACTTATATAGAAATGGTGTCACGAGTGTATATACGTTCTCGTTTATCAACAATTTGTAAATTGTTATATAATATTTCTTTGAAAGAAAGGGAGATGTGATAATTATATTCAACGTGAATCTGTATCATTATAAGTCCATTAACCCTGCTAAAAATGTACTACAGTTAATTATTATGGTAAAACGTGATACATCCATAGTAAATCATGGTGAATTATAGTAAACCATAGTGTATTGCATTTTACCATGCTTTCACCATAGTAAATCATAGTAAAATATGGTATTCACTGTAATAAACCATGGTAAAACGTGATATTCATCTTAGTAAAATGAAGTATTTACTATAGTAAACCATTATATAGTATTTACTATGGTAAAACATGGTAAAATATTCCGCAAAAACACTGTAGTTTACTATAGTGTTTATTATAGTAAACTAGAGTAAATTTACTTTAGTAAACCGTAGTATTTTTTTAGCAGGGAAGTTTACAGCGACTGCGCATGTACACGACAATTATAAGCGGCAAGCCGTCAATAAACATGTCGAGTTACCACACTGCCATTCCGTATAGTCGAGTCACGAAAAAGCAATGTACACAATAGAATGTACATAGAATAACATATGGCTCGATCTTGCAATTAATCACCATATAAAATGAGCCAATGACATCTGATCCGATGAGTATGGTACATGCCCCATGTGCGCTGTGCACACTGATACTTGAATATAAATGTATAACTGAAACATGCTGATCGAGATACACCGCTATTGTACATTCAGTTACACGCAGCTATATATGCCTATATATATATATATACACCTGTGAATTTATAACACACAACTTAATTCAACCACACACACACACACACACACACACACACACACACACACACACACACACACACACACACACACACACACACACACACACACACACACACACACACACGTGTATGTGTGTGTGTGTGTGGTTGAATTAAGTTAACTTAATTACTTTATTTATAGGGTTTAGTTTGTGATTTTGGTTAATTTTACAATTCATGATAAATGTTTTTCTCATAGAATTAAGGAACACGTAAAATTGTGGTTATAGTGTTTCGAAATTATATAGTATAGCTAGCTAGGGGGCCTATATATATATATGTGTATATTAATAATAATATTAGGCCCCCTAGCTATACTATATAATTTCGAAACACCATAACAAAAATTTTACGTGTTCCTTAATTCTATGAGAAAAACATTTATCATGAATTGTAATATATATATATATATACATAGTTCAATTAAAATGAAAATATCAAGATACTGCATGTACAGCGCTACATAGTTATAAGCTACTATTTTCGATTGGATTTTCGTCCTAGGTTGTTGACTTTGTCAGTCCGTTGGATAAAATAAACAACAAATTAATCACGTGTGTAGGCTACGTAAGTCAAGCTTACGTGATTTGTGAAGTAGTTATACGGAGGTTGAACACATCCGCGCTTACTTTGCCAAGGGCCACTGCCGAACAAACACCACAGCCACCTTCAATGAGTTCAGTTATACTTCATCCTTATGAAAACAAGCAGTCACTGGAAATATACCATAAAAATACAAGATATTTGGATGCACTACGTTGATGTGCGGATGCCGACGGCTATACGCGTGTAATGAAAGCGTGGTAGTGAGTCATCAGGCAAGAACTTGTATCAGCATTTCTCTAGGAATAGGTCGGCGTGTGGTTGTCGCCGGGACGCAGCGCAACAATATGTCTGCTTTGTTGAGACTGTGTATTGTAATGTGTGTATTGGCGGCAGTATCGTCTCAGCCGAGGACACCGACAGTGTTAGCAGACGCGTATGCTTTCATCCAGGAAACAGTTGAGACATTGTCGGTGCCGAGTCGCGATGCTAGTGACATCGTTACGAACGAACTGTCACAACTCATAGAACTGATATCAACGGCAACGCCGGCTTCTTTGAAGGTGAATGATTCCAGGACACAACAAATAAACACGCGACGTTTATTTCCATTGCACAGCCAGACGTTAACGAATGTCTCAAGCGCCTGTCGTAACGATTCTATTGCGCTTCTCGAAGCCTTGCTGCAGCGACAGATGTGGGCAATAACAGGTGAAATTCGACAGTCAGCATTTTTTCACAACAACAATTATGGCGCCGTAAACAATGCGGGATGTCATTATTACCAAGAACTAGACTCGAGTGAAGTGGGCACTTGTGTAGAATCAGGACCCACCTCAATATTACAATAACTATCTTTGCCTACATTTGACACTTCACGCACTTTTTGAGGCCGAAAAGACGGTGCGGTTGGCGTAATTCCCGTAAACAAACTCTATTATCGTTCATTTCAAACAGGTCAATTTTAATGTTATGTTATATATGTACGTTTTCATAAAATAGAAATCAAATTACGAATAAAACAAATGCAAATACCAGTACTGCGTAAAGTCCCTAATAAAATTCACATACTTCTGGAAGACGAATTTCATTATTATAAAGTACAACACCATAAATGGCATAATATCATGTAAAGGTATTATCAGAACGGCTATTTTTAGCACAAATAATGACTGATTGACTTGTCCCAGAATACCATTACATTATTCAGAACATTGTAAATAATGGAATATATACTGTGTGTCACAATTATGGCATCAGTGGGTCCTTGCTTTAAAACCTTTATATAATTATTTTATTTACATAAATGGTGGTTGGTGACACTGCATGTAGTGGTTGGTGACACTGGTTGTGGTTGGTGACACTCACTGGTAGTGGTTGGTGACAGTGGTATGTTGTAGTTGACAATAACAGTTATATAGTCTTTAAAGGCCATATCCTGGGAGAAAACAAATTGCTAATAAGTATAAAAATATGCATGTACATATGTGTTCTGCAATATAATGACAACCCCGAAACCACATGTTTGCTGAAACATTTATAAAATTGACATTAAATGGGACCTGTCTTGGTGCAGGCTTCGAAAAGTCTGTTTTCCGGAAATGCCGCGAGGGGCAGAATCGTGACGTCAGTTGTGGAAAACATTCCCGGGATTGCAAGCGTTCTCGGTGGCTGGATTTCCTTGGTGGATATTTGAACTGGTAAACATTCGTTCACATACAGAAATGGTGAACAAATGTGTTGTTGGAAACTGCTACAATTCGAATCTGACTGGCTATTCAGTGCACGAATTTCCCAAAGAGCCAGTTACACGGCAGAAATGGGAGCGTTTTGTTCGAAACAGCAAGGCCGACTGGACCCATGCTACGGCAACTAGCATTATTTGTGGTTCACATTTCGTTGCGCCTGACGACTTCGAAGGCATCGTACAATGGAATATGGGTTTCAGGCGTAAGTCAGATGTAAAGAAATCTGCCGTTCCTTCGAAGAACACAACAGAGGCGAAGACGAATTGGTTACCGGCGAATCTGCGCAAATGGGCCCGGTCAGTTATCGGGGCTTCTTCACTGGTTCATGTCTGCATACGATGCCACAATGTGCTGACTGTATCGAGTTGTTTACATGACACCGCGCGACTGCGCAGGGCCGCAGGTATGAAGCCGCTGCACTAACTGACGGCGGAACCACGACTGATGTCACGTTTCAGCAACAAATGCAAACCCGGCATCGCTCGGGAGTTTCCTTAAAATAGCAAATTTAAAGGCTCTTTTTATGTTGTATGCTCATATACGATATTTCAACATTTTGGCAATATCATCATTTGAAAGGCCATCAACCATTTGTTATTAAGGGACAGAGCACATTTTATCCCAGGATATGGCATTTAAAGCTAGGACCCATTGATGCCATAATTGTGACACAAAGTATATGCCATTATTATGCGGCTGTAGTTGATGACACACTGGTTGTGGTTGGTGACACTAAGTGTACTGGTTGTGATTGGTGACGCAGACTGCCGTGGTTGGTGACACTGATTGTGGTTAGTGACACTGACTTGTGGTTGGTGTCATTGGTTATGATTGGTGACACTGACTGTCGTGGTTGGTGTCATTGGTTGTGGTTGGTGACATTGACTATGGTGGTTGGTGATAGTGGTTGTGGTTGGTGACATAGACTATGGTGGTTGGTGATAGTGGTTGTGGTTGGTGACACTGACTGTTGTGATTGGTGACACTGACTATGGTGGCTGGTGACATTTGTTGTGGATGGTGACACTGACTGTCGTGGTTGTTGACACTGTCTGCTGTGGTTGCCACTGGTTGGTGACACTGACTGTAGTTGTTGGTGACACACACTGGTAGAGGTTGGCGACTCTGGTTAGAGTTGATGACACTTGTAGTTGATGACACTCACTGGTAGAGGTTGGTGACACTGGTCATGGTTGGTGACACTCACTGTTGTTGTTGGTTTGTCTTCAGTGGCTGACGCAAATTTCAAGCTGCCCTCTGGTGTCCTCCAAGGTGATCTCAATTGGCTAGGCTCCTACACAGAATGTATCGATGTCACTGCATCGATCACACGCAACCAGCAGGTGGAGCTGTTCAGAGCCCATTACTGCTCCGCAACCATAGGAAGCTCGCAGGTCAGAGGTCATGCAAAGCCACATGTATATTAAATCCATCATTGCATATTATATATATATAATTATATATAAACCTGCCAGCTTTTTTGAAATCCGGGAGATTCATCAGCTGTGTCGCGCTATCTCGGATCTGGACAACTGAACACGGGGATGCTGTTAGAGAATTTTCACCGGAACTTCTCCAGTCCGCTGTCTCAAAGACGGCAAGGGGGCTGTTGGAGATTTTTTGCCAGAAATTCATCGGTTCAGCACATCGCAGCACGTCTTCTGTGGTGTTGCATTGTCTCAAAAACAGGGGAGGTGGAGATTTTCAGCAAAAATTCCTGAGATTTGCCTGTATTCTGGAACACTGGGAGATACACCCAAAATCCAGCAGACTCCTGGGAATTCCTGGAGAGTTGGCAGGTACACACATATATAATGATGTACATCCATCTTGTCCATCCACTGCAGGTTATAGCACTCTTGTCCATCCACTGCAGGTCATAGCACTCTTTTCCATCCACTGCAGGTCATAGCACTCTTGTCCATCCACTGCAGGTTATAGCACTCTTGTCCATCCACTGCAGGTTATAGCACTCTTGTCCATCCACTGCAGGTTATAGCACTCTTGTCCATCCACTGCAGGTCATAGCACTCTTGTCCATCCACTGCAGGTCATGGCACTCTTGTCCATCCACTGCAGGTTATAGCACTCTTATCCATCCACTGCAGGTTATAGCACTCTTGTCCATCCACTGCAAGTTATAGCACTCTTGTAGACCTTGTCTGTCTTTTACTCTTCTCGTCCAAAGTGCTTCTTCATAGTTGGTAATGTCATCATTCTGCCTGCCTCTTGATGTTTTCTGAGTAGCCGGTGGCAAGGGCCTTTAAACTTTAAAGACTTGAATGTTATATTGAATACATTTTTTGTTATTATAAACAAAGATTGATTTACCTGTATAGACTTTTGCTCTTGTTAACAAGATCACTTCATCAGTCAGACTGATGTCATATCTGAGAAAGGGAAACTACAAGCTTCTGCATTTGTACAATTACATCATCTGACCAGAATGTCAGTTATATTCATGAAGCAATCTGTTAAGAAGGGCAACAAAAGGCAGTGACCCAGTGGTTGAGCCCTTTGTGTGTGTGTGTGTCATAATCCTGTGTGTGTTTGTCAGGGCCCTATTCCTGGCCAGGCAGTGAGCCTCTGTCTGTGTGTGTTTGTCAGAGGCCTATTTCCAGCCAGGTAGTGAGCCTCTGTCTGTATGTGTTTGTCAGGGCCCTATTCCTGGCCATGCAGTGAGCCTCTGTCTGTGTGTGTTTGTCAGAACCCTATTCCCAGCCAGGCAGTGAGCCTCTGTCTGTGTGTGTTTGTTAGGGCCCTATTCCTGGACAGGCAGTGAGCCTCTGTCTGTATTTGTCAGGGACCTATTCCCGGCCAGGTAGTGAGCCTCTGTCTGTGTGTGTTTGTCAGAACCCTATTCCCGGCCAGGCAGTGAGCCTCTGTCTGTGTGTGTTTGTCAGAACCATATTCCTGGCCATGCAGTGAGCCTCTGTCTGTGTGTGTTTGTCAGAACCCTATTCCCAGCCAGGCAGTGTGCTTCTGTCTGTGTGTGTTTGTCAGAACCCTATTCACGGCCAGGCAGTGAGCTTCTGTCTGTGTGTGTTTGTCAGAACCCTATTCCTGGCCATGCAGTGAGCCTCTGTCTGTGTGTGTTTGTCAGAACCCTATTCCTGGCCAGGCAGTGAGCCTCTGTCTGTGTGTGTTTGTCAGAACCCTATTCCTGGCCATGCAGTGAGCCTCTGTCTGTGTGTGTTTGTCAGAACCCTATTCCTGGCCAGGCAGTGAGCCTCTGTCTGTGTGTGTTTGTCAGAACCCTATTCCTGGCCATGCAGTGAGCCTCTGTCTGTGTGTGTTTGTCAGAACCCTATTCCTGGCCATGCAGTGAGCCTCTGTCTGTGTGTGTTTGTCAGAACCCTATTCCCGGCCAGGCAGTGAGCCTCTGTCTGTGTGTGTTTGTCAGGGCCCTCTTCCTGGCCAGGCAGTGAGCCTCTGTCTGTGTGTGTTTGTCAGGGCCCTCTTCCCGGCCAGGCAGTGAGCATGGGACTGTGCGTGCCAAGGATGTGCACTGAGGAGGACATGCAACACGTGCTTCAGTCAGGTGAGTCGTGTCCTAAGTGAGCAACTGTGAATGATGAAGTTGGTAACATTGACTGTGTTTGTAGCTCTGTCAAGAGTGTTACAGTTGTGCCTCGTTATAACGCTGTAGTCGGGGTCCACAAAATGACATCGCGTTATAAGTGAGACACGATAACGTGTTCTCATATCTGCCACCAGGGGCGCTACGATGACGACTGACACGGCCGCTGCACCAAGAACATCATCGAAACCAGTGCGCTGATCGCGTGGTCTATGCGCTTAATACTGCCAATCTATGTGTATTATGTTTAAATGTTGTTAACTGTCGACTGTTGGACTGAATAAAATACATGAGTGATGTAC
Organism: Paraescarpia echinospica; assembly: GCA_020002185.1. Classification (NCBI taxonomy): domain Eukaryota; kingdom Metazoa; phylum Annelida; class Polychaeta; order Sabellida; family Siboglinidae; genus Paraescarpia; species Paraescarpia echinospica. Next base: position 17,623,819 of record CM034540.1, read on the forward strand.
AATTTTGAAATCGATTACACACCAACAGGCCACGATGCCAACTGAACGATAATATGATACATCGTACTGCTAGGTCTAAAATAATAACACGGCTCTCAGCAGCCGAAAGCAAATGAGTTGACAAACGCAGTGCCAAAGTTTAGTAAAGATTGAAAACCACAATGAATTCGCTCATTATTTGCATAACCCATTAGACCCCGGCCAATTAAATTGGCATGTGTCCCTGTTCCCCAGGCTGCTGCCACAAATCTCAACATTTCTGGGTGCCTGCAGTTATTAAGCTGTATCTTCAAAACTATTGATTTTCTATAGTTGTGTTTATTTTATGTCCATTGAATTATCTTTAAAATGGTGTGACTGTGGTGTCGATTGGTTAAATATATGTTGTCATTTATAGATGACAAACGTAGAAAAATATTCTGGACAACTATAGAGTGGAATATCATTCATTTTATTGACATCAAATGCAATCTACTGTGTATTTACACTTGTCATGCCTTGCTTAGACATGAGATAATGCAAATCAGTTCACTTTGTATGAATATAGATAACAAACACAGCTTTATAAGTCTTATCTAATCTCCTACTTATGGCTTCTGTGTTGCGTCAATGTCAGTGTTGACATTGTGATCACTAGCATATTGACACCTGAAACAACCAAATGTCAATCATTAGAACAATTGACAGTGTCAGAATATGTATCCTAATAATTCATTATAATAAAAGACATAATTTTCATATAGCAACATATAAACAGCAGTCTCCGTGTCGAAAACTCAACTGACGGTGACCAAACTTGGATAACGAAACATAAACAAAACCCAAGTCATCCATTTTATCGCTCATTCAGTTGCATTTCGAACGTAATTACCTTTAGTTCAGTGTCAGGAATATCCCATCCAACGAAATAATAATGCAAACTTCGTCATTAGTAAACAACTACGATGTCCAAGGCGCCATCGTTTTTAAGGTCCACAGGTGGCAAACTTCTATCGCGAAAAACTCAATTTTGTTCAATGCAATCACATATTGAAAATACCCACAATTCATAGCTCAGATAGCAAGGAATCGGCCAGTATTAGTCTCTTAAGTATCCGCAAGATAGGGCCAACGCTAGAGGCTTTATCTCCACCGGGCACTTTCTGACGTGCGGGGATGGGATAACTTCGTCTTTCAATCAATCTCAAAATACCAATTTAGAATGCGCATTTACAGGACCGAATAATATGGCGATTCACTGTTTCACATGCGGTTGATGAATTCATATCCATGTGTTTATCGTAGCAAAAAGCTAATGTTTCCGATGCAATATTAGCATGCCATTTCAGCCTGGTATTATTGTGATCTTCCCTACTGCCTACTAAAGTTAAGTTGCATTAAACATTTATCCAGTGTATCAATTGCAATGTACAAGCCAGCGAAGCCAGGAAAAACAAACAATGCCCCATTTCACATTATTTACTGTAACTAAAGTTAATTGACCATAATTAAAGCAACGCTTCACATGTTTAACAAACACGGGGAGTAAATCAGGCAAGCTCAGTGCTAATTATACAATAGATCGATGTGAAACACAATTCATGCCATGATGCTGAGGCAGCACAGATGTGCCAGATCAAACAACGGCAACGTCAACGCTTCAACGTGCCTCACTCCAGATTCATTACACAGCTGTACTTGTACGTTTAACTTATTGTTCGTCCATAACAATCTTTCAAAATACACCTGCAGTGGACAGACGTGAGAACTTCAAACAAGATTAATGATAGTTATTACAGCTTTAACAGTTTGCCGTAGCGCCAATTTTCCCCTGGCCGCAGATATTTGGGATCCACGACTGACCACGTTATAACCGAAACAGCGTTGTAACAAGACGCGCTATAAGGAGGCGTGACTTTAGTAGAAATTTTCACTGTATCATGTCTAAGTTGATGAAGCTGACTATATTTGTTTGTATATAGCTCTGTCAATAGTGTCATCAGAAAGGGTCATTGTGTCATGTATGTCTAAGTTGGTGACACTGACTGTTTGCAGTTCTGTTGAAAGTATCATTAAAGAATGTCACTGTGTCATGTCTGTCCAAGTTGATGACACTGACAGTTTGTTTGTAGGTATGTTAATAGTGACATTGTCACTGTGTCATGTGGCGATGTCTGTCTAGGTTAGTGACATTGACTTTGTTTGTTTAGCACTGTCAAGAGTAATTATTTAGAGAATGCCACTATATTACTGTATCATGTAGTACATGTCTAAGTTGGTGACATTGACAGTCTTTGTTTGTAGCTCTGTCGACTGTGTCACTGCAGACTGTCACAGTGTCATGTCTGCCCAAGTCAACTCATCTCAGTGCGTCTGCTGTTGTCCTCATGTGAGTGGTATAGTCGTGTATGCCAATTATTGTTTACTAGCCGAGTTGCCCCGCTTTGCATTGGAAAACTTTTGCCCAGATAAAGCCACGTCTGTGCCAGTGGCAATGCATATCTATAAATTCAATCTTAGGGAGCGCTCCCACAATCTTGTGCACTGGAAAAACTTAAATCTAACCCACATTTTGTACACAAAAGTATTGTTGGCATATTTCTGAACACTGAAAATAGACCCAACCTCCAATGCCCAGCACTTGGACCCCTCTTACCCCCAAAATGCAATGCATTTAAAATGAGCTCATCCCAAATTCCTGCAGCCTACCAGCATTGATAAATTGGACAACTTTGGCCTTTATATCAACAACATACTGAAAAGATAGATTGTTTCTTTTGAAATGGTTTGTTTGCCTGAAATGCATGCACCCAAGGGGTTGGTTGCTGCTAAATGCTGACGTGACCAGCAAAAGGCAGAGCTGGTGCAGGGTTATGTGGTCAGGATTTTCAAGTATCAATGAAATAAAAACCAATCAAAATTTCTGCATATATCCAGTGACGTATTTGTAGATGGCATTATTATCTTTACAATGATATAGAAAAACATTAAATTCACCGATGGAACTCCACGTATAGCCTTTTGAAATACTGACCCTCCAACATCCCCATCCCACGGACAGATTTCGAAAAAAATCAAAATCTATGAACCATCCCAATGGGCCTGCTAGATCACATAAAAAATTTAGCCCCATACATGCAAACTAATGGAGATACGGATTCACAAACAAACAGAGAAGCGTATTGTTTTATAATATAGATGCCACCTTCGCTCTAGAAGTCACCCACATGTAGATGCCAATAGCAGTTTCTAACACCCAACCAATATGACTTAGCAGCCGTGGAATTTCATGTTTTTCTGAATCATGGTAAAGATAATTATGCCATCTAGAAATATGTCGCTGGGTGTATGAAGAAGTTATTGACGTTTGAAAATCCTCAGCGCTTAGCATGCATCAGGTGTACCTGTCGCTGATCACGTCCGCACGCTTACAGGTAGCACCCTCTTTCGCATTTCATATTTCCTACAGATGGAGCTATGTGGCGTTTAGCGTCGAAATTATCGCCCGTTAAGTTAGTATATTATAAAAAGTGAGTGTCAAAAGTTATATTGGATAACTAAAAATACGACATATCTTCTATATTATAAAACAGTTCATTCTCTGTTTGTTTGTGCACCCACATCTCCAATAGTTTTGCATGTATCGGGCTGAATTTTCAACCCAGCATCCGCCCTCTGCCTGTTGTTGGTTACGTCAGTTAGATGGGTGAGCACATATGATTTCTCACAAAAGGTTGTCCTAACAACTAGGCTAGTGACCAGTTACAATTTATTAATGTGGGTGGGCTGGAAAGATTTGGGATGGGTTTGGGTGTCTGGTACATATGACTGCCTTTTTCCCCCGGGCAATGCCGGGTAACTCAGCTAGTAATAAGATAAAAACCGTACATATTAAAAAATATAATGTGCAAACTGGACAATTATGTGTGAATAATTTGCTCAGTTACTGCAGCGTGGCTGAATGTTTCCTGTAGAACTGAAAATGCTGTTCGAATGAACAGGTCTGCCAGTGGGTGACATGTAGTTTTTGAGCAGTCATAGGGACTGAATACCATCTTCTCTTCATATGTAGTGTCTTCCTGGGCTGCATGGGGGCAACACTGCTGGCTGGCACTCTCTACGATGTCATCATCCACCAAAGAAAAGTGTCATCCTTGCTGACAGTAGACGGAGTCGTAGATGGAGCACTGGCTCCCCCTGATGGGGACCGTGGAACATCCGAAGGAACCCCACTACTGGGGGGACAGGGCAGAAAGACAGGCACAGGTATGGGCAATCTACTTTACAATTGTATTGGATCAGTTCCATGCAATTTAATATTATATATATTTGACTTTATGAGACAAGTTTGTAAGTGCACCGTAATACAAATTAAGCCCCTTGCAGTTGCATAACAATGGAAGTCCTATGGTAAACAAGCTAGGTGGTATCAGTTTTCTTTAAGACAAATACATCAATATATATCTTAAAGCCAAGTCCAGTGTCAGTCGTGTCACATTGTGACACTAGTGTCATCACTTTGTCTGAGTTTGTCTTCTCCCCTCTCCCTGTGACTATATGACAAGCCACAATGGTTGTGAGTTGTGACTAAGGTACATTTCACAAAACTGAGGAAAAGCCAAGATACATTTCCAGGTATGCAAATATTGATTTTCGTTTTTGCAATTTTATAAACAATTTACCACCAGTGGCAGTTTGAATAGTCCAGTTTGGAATGATTATCTTGACAGAGTATTTTTGATGCATGTTTTGGATTGAATGGTGTATGACTTGAAACATATACCTAACTTTGACATCATCTCTCAATATTTGAATTCTTTGGTTGTGTTAATTCAACCACTCAGAGTGACTTACACAAATTATATTGCTGTCATTGTAAAGCTAAAAACTTGTCCTTTTACACGATGCTCATAACTCCATACCAATCTTATGTACTTTCATAATATTGTTAATGTCATTGTTTGTACAATTACAATAGTTTACACAATTGATTAACTTATCTATTATCCACAGCTGCACTGGTTACAGCCAGTTATAACTGTTATTGTGTGACAGGAATTATTTCATTTTCTAAATGTATTATGTTACAGTGTTTCAAATATTGAACAAATAAATGTTGTTATAAAAGTTTACAACACTGTAAAACAGTGTTATTTAGATACCAAGATCGTAACAACATGTGAGTTTAAAGATTTCACGGAATGCATCAGTGTTCAAAGTTAATTTTGAAATGAAATATTTATTTTCTGAACGGAAATGTGCTTCTTTTGAGCCATATTTGAAATGCAACTGGTCAATGTGCCATTTAAAAATAAAAAATCCATCATTTGAAATGAAAAATGTGTCGTTTGAAACAGAATTTGTCTTTATAAATAGAAAATAGTTATTTGAAGCAGAATTTGCCATTTTTTTAAATGGAATTGAAACGGAAAAACAAAATCAGTGTCCATACATACTGTGCCCTGTGTGTTTGTGTGAGCAGCTGAAATATTAAGGTGTGAACCAAAGCAACGTTTCACATACTGTGTCTTGTGCGTGTGAGTAGGGGGTGGTGAGTCGAGACTGGTGAGGACGGCCCTCGCCCTGTCTCTCTACTCCAACGGGGCAAAGGTGTTGGACACCAGCACCACGAAGGAGGGCACGCTGGGAGCCATTCATGGCATCCGCTTCATCAGTATGACCTGGGTCATGCTTGGTCATGTCTACGTCTTTGGCGCAGCCTACTTCAGTAAGTTAGGGATCACCTCATGCTTGGTTATGTCTACGTCTTTGGCGCAGCCTACTTCAGTAAGTTAGGGATCACCTCAGAACATTGATGTCCAATATCAGACAAAATTACTTTCGTCTGGCCTCAGCCCCCCCACCCCCAGATGAAAGTTTGCAAATGTTGTGATAATATCAATATATTAACAGTATCAGTATGAAGCGTAACATATTGATGTCCGATGCCAGACAAAACTGTTTCCCCCCTCTTCCAAATGAAAGTAATTTTATCTGATAGTGGACATCAATGTTATGAGATGATCCCTTATTTCACAAAATTTTACAAGTTTTTATGCGACTTTACAATAGTTTACAGTATTTTATAAGATGCAAGAATACAAAACTACAAGAATTTACAAGACTACAAGATTTCCATAGTTCCACCCAATATGATAATCTCCAGTTTTAGTGGACTTCCAAGAAAACCATTGATTTATTGAGGGTCCAAGTTATTAATTTTGTCTGTCACCGTTATCTGATATATGTTAATTTCATTAATTAATTAGAAAAAACCACATCGCAAATATTAACACAATCAGTCACCATCAGTAGATAATTTGTTCCATTCATTCATTGTCCTCTCTGAGAATGGGTATTTTATATTATCTAAGCTACATTTTTGTTTTCCTAATACAGTCGCGCCTCGTTATAACGCGGTAGTCGGGGTCCACGAAATGAATCCGCGTTATAAACGGGGCGCGTTATAAACGTGACGCGTTCCTGTATCTGCCGTCAGGGGCGCTATGACGACGACCGACACCGCTGCTGCACGAACAACGCCATCGAAGCCAAAGTGTGCACGTCACGCAGTCTATACGCAGTTTATGAAGCTTATTAACCCATTTCATTCTGACAGCTAGTTAGCTGGCCACATTGCTCAGATCTGGACAAAATTACCAATTTACAGTTGTGATAAATTATTTCAACGGGTGGGTCACATACTAATTTTTTGCCAGGTTTTGGTTGAAGAAAAGTGTATAAACCCTTACATTTGTGGAATCAGAAGAGAATTGCCTACATGATGGTGTTAACATTGTTTGTATAGAGTGAGCATAGAAGAAGTTATCTCAAGGTGAAGAAGAAGACTGAAAAGCAATAATAATAAAAACAGATTGTACATCGACTTTGGACTTGTTTTACCTGTATACAACCACTCAGGATGGTCATACATCCAATGAGAGAAATCTGCCAAATTCATTTCTTCAAACAGTGGTAAAAATTTCATGTAAATATCTTGTTTCAGTCGGAAGTTACACATTTCTGAATGAATGTTGTCGAGTATGTGAAAAGATATCTTTCCTGACAGGGATTCACCAACGCTTCAATTATAATATTTTTTCAGGCAACTGTTGAAGAAAAGTGTATAAACCCATACATTTCTGGAATCAGAAGAGAATTGCCTACATGATGGTGTTGAAACTGTTTCTGTAGAGTGAACATGGTCATGGAGGAAGTTATCTCACGGAGAAGAAGAATGAAAGAAATAAAATAAAAACAAAATGTGTACACAGACTTGGGGCTAGTTTTACCTATATATAGCCACTTAGACATATCATATATCCAGTGAGAGAAACCTCCCAAATTAATTTCTTCAAACAGTGGTAAAAATTTGATGTAAATGTCATATGTCAGTCCAAAGTTATAGTTTTTAGAATGGAAGTCGTCACGTACACAAAATTAGTAATTTCCTTACAGTAATTCACCATTGCCATTGCCTTGGCATTGCAGTTTCCAATGAAAACGAATTACAACACAAGATATAATGTGCATAATAAAATTTAATGAAACAATAACCCTTCACCGAACTAAGGTAATAATGTCCATGACACTGTTCATGACATCGGCGATGTCACAGTTCATATTGTTCACGTCACTGACTGCCAAGTGCCAACTCACAAGTTGAACAGGCTGTGGAAGTGCGTACAGTCTTACAGACACACTCCAAGCTGTTGGCACTGGACACAACAGATTCGTCTGCGTCGTTTTCAGTCGAAATACTGCTCGTACTACTGCCGATTTCACTGTCTTCCACGTCGATATCGCTTCCATCACTAACTGCACCATCATCCGCCATTTTTAAATGCCAAAAATCTCCAAAATATCGAACTCGAACTTCACTCCAAACTTGCAGATAAACACGCGGTTGAAAATTTGCAAATGGCTTCCAAACCGGTAGTGTGGTCATACTGCATCATGGGAAAAATGGTAAAAGCTTGCTACGATGCACACAGTTTCTATAAATACCCGATAAGGCCGTCACGTGCGTTGACTACGCCTGCAGGCGTATCCCGAATGAAAAGGTTAACTACGCCCGTAGGCGTAGTCAACGCACGTGACGGCCTTATCGGGTATTTATAGAAACTGTGTGCATCGTAGCAAGCTTTTACCATTTTTCCCATGATGCAGTATGATCACACTACCGGTTTGGAAGCCATTTGCAAATTTTTAACCGCGTGTTTATCTGCATGTTTGGAGTGAAGTTCGAGTTCGATATTTTGGAGATTTTTGGCATTTAAAAATGGCGGATGATGGTGCAGTTAGTGATGGAAGCGATATCGACGTGGAAGACAGTGAAATCGGCAGTAGTACGAGCAGTATTTCGACTGAAAACGACGCAGACGAATCTGTTGTGTCCAGTGCCAACAGCTTGGAGTGTGTCTGTACGCACTTCCACAGCCTGTTCAACTTGTGAGTTGGCACTTGGCAGTCAGTGACGTGAACAATATGAACTGTGACATCGCCGATGTCATGAACAGTGTCATGGACATTATTACCTTAGTTCGGTGAAGGGTTATTGTTTCATTAAATTTTATTATGCACATTATATCTTGTGTTGTAATTCGTTTTCATTGGAAACTGCAATGCCAAGGCAATGGCAATGGTGAATTACTGTAACAGTGTAAGGAAATTACTAATTTTGTGTACGTGACGACTTCCATTCTAAAAACTATAACTTTGGACTGACATATGACATTTACATCAAATTTTTACCACTGTTTGAAGAAATTAATTTGGGAGGTTTCTCTCACTGGATATATGATATGTCTAAGTGGCTATATATAGGTAAAACTAGCCCCAAGTCTGTGTACACATTTTGTTTTTATTTTATTTCTTTCATTCTTCTTCTCCGTGAGATAACTTCCTCCATGTTCACTCTACAGAAACAGTTTCAACACCATCATGTAGGCAATTCTCTTCTGATTCCAGAAATGTATGGGTTTATACACTTTTCTTCAACAGTTGCCTGAAAAAATATTATAATTGAAGCGTTGGTGAATCCCTGTCAGGAAAGATATCTTTTCACATACTCGACAACATTCATTCAGAAATGTGTAACTTCCGACTGAAACAAGATATTTACATGAAATTTTTACCACTGTTTGAAGAAATTAATTTGGCAGATTTCTCTCATTGGATGTATGACCATCCTGAGTGGTTGTATACAGGTAAAACAAGTCCAAAGTCGATGTACAATCTGTTTTTATTATTATTGCTTTTCAGTCTTCTTCTTCACCTTGAGATAACTTCTTCTATGCTCGCTCTATACAAACAATTTTAGCACCATCATGTAGGCAATTCTCTTCTGATTCCAGAAATGTAAGGGTTTATACACTTTTCTTCAACCAAAACCTGGCAAAAAATTAGTATGTGACCCACCCGTTGAAATAATTTATCACAACTGTAAATTGGTAATTTTTTCCAGATCTGAGCAATGTGGCCAGCTAACTAGCTGTCAGAATGAAATGGGTTAAAGTGCTTTGCACTTTACTCCCTGGCAGAAATGTTCAATCGACCACCATCGACTTCTCTGGGTAGAATTCAACCAAGCTGCAATCAATGCACGAAGACTACTCTACCACTGCCTATAGCCAGCCAATACCTCAAATACATCACCTTGTGCATGATCATTCAAAAATAAAATACACTGTAATTTAATGTATCTGTATTTTGACTGGCAAAATGCCCTATGTACACATCACGCCAGTGCGCATGGTGGCTCTTATGGATTAATTTTTTACATGTTGGGCTAGACTAATCTGGAATGAGTTCATTGATGTACTTGATACTATGATATAATGCCCATATGGGACGGTCGCGTAAGTCTGCAAAATACCGGAACTATGAATGGGTGGGTGGTGATCTTCACCATGTATCACATGGAAAATAAGTGGCACCATCTATCGAGTGGAAACAACATTAAAGCACATTGGTGCTACTGTGGATTTCAGAACCGGGCCATGTAGTGGGTGATGTACTGGCAACCCTGTCACATCAGTTACATCTTGTGGCTTTGGACGCCATCTTTGATCAATAAAAATCACAAGTCCGATATCGGTGAGGGTGGTTTGACCCAATGTTAAACGCTATACGTTTCTCTAGACTTCATGAACCTATGAGGCCACCCGTAAAAGTATGTGAGTTTTCACAGAAATAATGCAATGTTTTCTTGGTCGTATGTTGCTTCGTAGAAACTGCAAAACATTTGTGATAAAACAGTATCAGACATGAGATAAAACATGATACAATGAACAGGCAAACAGGATTCTTACCACAGTTGTTTTCGTCTGAGGAATCGCCGCAGTCATCGCTGCCGTCACAC
>CM034540.1:17635160-17691690 GCA_020002185.1 Paraescarpia echinospica
ATTATTATAAAGTACAACACCATAAATGGCATAATATCATGTAAAGGTATCAGAACGGCTATTTTTAGCACAAATAATGACTGATTGACTTGTCCCAGAATACCATTACATTATTCAGAACATTGTAAATAATGGAATATATACTGTGTGTCACAATTATGGCATCAGTGGGTCCTTGCTTTAAAACCTTTATATAATTATTTTATTTACATAAATGGTGGTTGGTGACACTGCATGTAGTGGTTGTTGACACTGGTTGTGGTTGGTGACACTCACTGGTAGTGGTTGATGACAGTGGTATGTTGTAGTTGACAATAACAGTTATATAAAGTCTTTAAAGGCCATATCCTGGGAGAAAACAAATTGCTAATAAGTATAAAAATATGCATGTACATATGTGTTCTGCAATATAATGACAACCCCGAAACCACATGTTTGCTGAAACATTTATAAAATTGACATTAAATGGGACCTGTCTTGGTGCAGGCTTCGAAAAGTCTGTTTTCCGGAAATGCCGCGAGGGGCAGAATCGTGACGTCAGTTGTGGAAAACATTCCCGGGATTGCAAGCGTTCTCGGTGGCTGGATTTCCTTGGTGGATATTTGAACTGGTAAACATTCGTTCACATACAGAAATGGTGAACAAATGTGTTGTTGGAAACTGCTACAATTCGAATCTGACTGGCTATTCAGTGCACGAATTTCCCAAAGAGCCAGTTACACGGCAGAAATGGGAACGTTTTGTTCGAAACAGCAAGGCCGACTGGACCCATGCTACGGCAACTAGCATTATTTGTGGTTCACATTTCGTTGCGCCTGACGACTTCGAAGGCATCGTACAATGGAATATGGGTTTCAGGCGTAAGTCAGATGTAAAGAAATCTGCCGTTCCTTCGAAGAACACAACAGAGGCGAAGACGAATTGGTTACCGGCGAATCTGCGCAAATGGGCCCGGTCAGTTATCGGGGCTTCTTCACTGGTTCATGTCTGCATACGATGCCACAACGTGCTGACTGTATCGAGTTGTTTACATGACACCGCGCGACTGCGCAGGGCCGCAGGTATGAAGCCGCTGCACTAACTGACGGCGGAACCACGACTGATGTCACGTTTCAGCAACAAATGCAAACCCGGCATCGCTCGGGAGTTTCCTTAAAATAGCAAATTTAAAGGCTCTTTTTATGTTGTATGCTCATATACGATATTTCAACATTTTGGCAATATCATCATTTGAAAGGCCATCAACCATTTGTTATTAAGGGACAGAGCACATTTTATCCCAGGATATGGCATTTAAAGCTAGGACCCATTGATGCCATAATTGTGACACAAAGTATATGCCATTATTATGCGGCTGTAGTTGATGACACACTGGTTGTGGTTGGTGACACTAAGTGTACTGGTTGTGATTGGTGACGCAGACTGCCGTGGTTGGTGACACTGATTGTGGTTAGTGACACTGACTTGTGGTTGGTGTCATTGGTTATGATTGGTGACACTGACTGTCGTGGTTGGTGTCATTGGTTGTGGTTGGTGACATTGACTATGGTGGTTGGTGATAGTGGTTGTGGTTGGTGACATAGACTATGGTGGTTGGTGATAGTGGTTGTGGTTGGTGACACTGACTGTTGTGATTGGTGACACTGACTATGGTGGCTGGTGACATTTGTTGTGGATGGTGACACTGACTGTCGTGGTTGTTGACACTGTCTGCTGTGGTTGCCACTGGTTGGTGACACTGACTGTAGTTGTTGGTGACACACACTGGTAGAGGTTGGCGACTCTGGTTAGAGTTGATGACACTTGTAGTTGATGACACTCACTGGTAGAGGTTGGTGACACTGGTCATGGTTGGTGACACTCACTGTTGTTGTTGGTTTGTCTTCAGTGGCTGACGCAAATTTCAAGCTGCCCTCTGGTGTCCTCCAAGGTGATCTCAATTGGCTAGGCTCCTACACAGAATGTATCGATGTCACTGCATCGATCACACGCAACCAGCAGGTGGAGCTGTTCAGAGCCCATTACTGCTCCGCAACCATAGGAAGCTCGCAGGTCAGAGGTCATGCAAAGCCACATGTATATTAAATCCATCATTGCATATTATATATATATAATTATATATAAACCTGCCAGCTTTTTTGAAATCCGGGAGATTCATCAGCTGTGTCGCGCTATCTCGGATCTGGACAACTGAACACGGGGATGCTGTTAGAGAATTTTCACCGGAACTTCTCCAGTCCGCTGTCTCAAAGACGGCAAGGGGGCTGTTGGAGATTTTTTGCCAGAAATTCATCGGTTCAGCACATCGCAGCACGTCTTCTGTGGTGTTGCATTGTCTCAAAAACAGGGGAGGTGGAGATTTTCAGCAAAAATTCCTGAGATTTGCCTGTATTCTGGAACACTGGGAGATACACCCAAAATCCAGCAGACTCCTGGGAATTCCTGGAGAGTTGGCAGGTACACACATATATAATGATGTACATCCATCTTGTCCATCCACTGCAGGTTATAGCACTCTTGTCCATCCACTGCAGGTCATAGCACTCTTTTCCATCCACTGCAGGTCATAGCACTCTTGTCCATCCACTGCAGGTTATAGCACTCTTGTCCATCCACTGCAGATTATAGCACTCTTATCCATCCACTGCGGGTTATAGCACTCTTATCCATCCACTGCAGGTTATAGCACTCTTGTCCATCCACTGCAAGTTATAGCACTCTTGTAGACCTTGTCTGTCTTTTACTCTTCTCGTCCAAAGTGCTTCTTCATAGTTGGTAATGTCATCATTCTGCCTGCCTCTTGATGTTTTCTGAGTAGCCGGTGGCAAGGGCCTTTAAACTTTAAAGACTTGAATGTTATATTGAATACATTTTTTTTTATTATAAACAAAGATTGATTTACCTGTATAGACTTTTGCTCTTGTTAACAAGATCACTTCATCAGTCTGACTGATGTCATATCTGAGAAAGGGAAACTACAAGCTTCTGCATTTGTACAATTACATCATCTGACCAGAATGTCAGTTATATTCATGAAGCAATCTGTTAAGAAGGGCAACAAAAGGCAGTGACCCAGTGGTTGAGCCCTTTGTGTGTGTGTGTTTGTCAGGGCCCTATTCCTGGCCAGGCAGTGAGCCTCTGTCTGTGTGTGTTTGTCAGAGGCCTATTTCCAGCCAGGTAGTGAGCCTCTGTCTGTATGTGTTTGTCAGGGCCCTATTCCTGGCCAGGCAGTGAGCATCTGTCTGTGTGTGTTTGTCAGGGCCCTATTCCTGGCCAGGTAGTGAGCCTCTGTCTGTGTGTGTTTGTTAGGGCCCTATTCCTGGACAGGCAGTGAGCCTCTGTCTGTATTTGTCAGGGACCTATTCCCGGCCAGGTAGTGAGCCTCTGTCTGTGTGTGTTTGTCAGAACCCTATTCCCGGCCAGGCAGTGAGCCTCTGTCTGTGTGTGTTTGTCAGAACCATATTCCTGGCCATGCAGTGAGCCTCTGTCTGTGTGTGTTTGTCAGAACCCTATTCCCAGCCAGGCAGTGTGCTTCTGTCTGTGTGTGTTTGTCAGAACCCTATTCACGGCCAGGCAGTGAGCTTCTGTCTGTGTGTGTTTGTCAGAACCCTATTCCTGGCCATGCAGTGAGCCTCTGTCTGTGTGTGTTTGTCAGAACCCTATTCCTGGCCAGGCAGTGAGCCTCTGTCTGTGTGTGTTTGTCAGAACCCTATTCCTGGCCATGCAGTGAGCCTCTGTCTGTGTGTGTTTGTCAGAACCCTATTCCTGGCCAGGCAGTGAGCCTCTGTCTGTGTGTGTTTGTCAGAACCCTATTCCTGGCCATGCAGTGAGCCTCTGTCTGTGTGTGTTTGTCAGAACCCTATTCCTGGCCATGCAGTGAGCCTCTGTCTGTGTGTGTTTGTCAGAACCCTATTCCCGGCCAGGCAGTGAGCCTCTGTCTGTGTGTGTTTGTCAGGGCCCTCTTCCTGGCCAGGCAGTGAGCCTCTGTCTGTGTGTGTTTGTCAGGGCCCTCTTCCCGGCCAGGCAGTGAGCATGGGACTGTGCGTGCCAAGGATGTGCACTGAGGAGGACATGCAACACGTGCTTCAGTCAGGTGAGTCGTGTCCTAAGTGAGCAACTGTGAATGATGAAGTTGGTAACATTGACTGTGTTTGTAGCTCTGTCAAGAGTGTTACAGTTGTGCCTCGTTATAACGCTGTAGTCGGGGTCCACAAAATGACATCGCGTTATAAGTGAGACACGATAACGTGTTCTCATATCTGCCACCAGGGGCGCTACGATGACGACTGACACGGCCGCTGCACCAAGAACATCATCGAAACCAGTGCGCTGATCGCGTGGTCTATGCGCTTAATACTGCCAATCTATGTGTATTATGTTTAAATGTTGTTAACTGTCGACTGTTGGATTGAATAAAATACATGAGTGATGTACAATTTTGAAATCGATTACACACCAACAGGCCGCGATGCCAACTGAACGATAATATGATACATCGTACTGCTAGGTCTAAAATAATAACACAGCTCTCAGCAGCCGAAAGCAAATGAGTTGACAAACGCAGTGCCAAAGTTTAGTAAAGATTGAAAACCACAATGAATTCGCTCATTATTTGCATAACCCATTAGACCCCGGCCAATTAAATTGGCATGTGTCCCTGTTCCCCAGGCTGCTGCCACAAATCTCAACATTTCTGGGTGCCTGCAGTTATTAAGCTGTATCTTCAAAACTATTGATTTTCTATAGTTGTGTTTATTTTATGTCCATTGAATTATCTTTAAAATGGTGTGACTGTGGTGTCGATTGGTTAAATATATGTTGTCATTTATAGATGACAAACGTAGAAAAATATTCTGGACAACTATAGAGTGGAATATCATTCATTTTATTGACATCAAATGCATTCTACTGTGTATTTACACTTGTCATGCCTTGCTTAGACATGAGATAATGCAAATCAGTTCACTTTGTATGAATATAGATAACAAACACAGCTTTATAAGTCTTATCTAATCTCTTACTTATGGCTTCTGTGTTGCGTCAATGTCAGTGTTGACATTGTGATCACTAGCATATTGACACCTGAAACAACCAAATGTCAATCATTAGAACAATTGACAGTGTCAGAATATGTATCCTAATAATTCATTATAATAAAAGACATAATTTTCATATAGCAACATATAAACAGCAGTCTCCGTGCCGAAAACTCAACTGACGGTGACCAAACTTGGATAATGAAACATAAACAAAACCCAAGTCATCCATTTTATCGCTCATTCAGTTGCATTTCGAACGTAATTACCTTTAGTTCAGTGTCAGGAATATCCCATCCAACGAAATAATAATGCAAACTTCGTCATTAGTAAACAACTACGATGTCCAAGGCGCCATCGTTTTTAAGGTCCACAGGTGGCAAACTTCTATCGCGAAAAACTCAATTTTGTTCAATGCAATCACATGTTGAAAATACCCACAATTCATAGCTCAGATAGCAAGGAATCGGCCAATATTAGTCTCTTAAGTATCCGCAAGATAGGGCCAACGCTAGAGGCTTTATCTCCACCGGGCACTTTCTGACGTGCGGGGATGGGATAACTTCGTCTTTCAATCAATCTCAAAATACCAATTTAGAATGCGCATTTACAGGACCGAATAATATGGCGATTCACTGTTTCACATGCGGTTGATGAATTCATATCCATGCGTTTATCGTAGCAAAAAGCTAATGTTTCCGATGCAATATTAGCATGCCATTTCAGCCTGGTATTATTGTGATCTTCCCTACTACCTACTAAAGTTAAGTTGCATTAAACATTTATCCAGTGTATCAATTGCAATGTACAAGCCAGCGAAGCCAGGAAAAACAAACAATGCCCCATTTCACATTATTTACTGTAACTAAAGTTAATTGATCATAATTAAAACAACGCTTCACATGTTTAACAAACACGGGGAGTAAATCAGGCAAGCTCAGTGCTAATTATACAATAGATCGATGTGAAACACAATTCATGCCATGATGCTGAGGCAGCACAGATGTGCCAGATCAAACAACGGCAACGTCAACGCTTCAACGTGCCTCACTCCAGATTCATTACACAGCTGTACTTGTACGTTTAACTTATTGTTCGTCCATAACAATCTTTCAAAATACACCTGCAGTGGACAGACGTGAGAACTTCAAACAAGATTAATGATAGTTATTACAGCTTTAACAGTTTGCCGTAGCGCCAATTTTCCCCTGGCCGCAGATATTTGGGATCCACGACTGACCACGTTATAACCGAAACAGCATTGTAACAAGACGCGCTATAAGGAGGCGTGACTTTAGTAGAAATTTTCACTGTATCATGTCTAAGTTGATGAAGCTGACTATATTTGTTTGTATATAGCTCTGTCAATAGTGTCATCAGAAAGGGTCATTGTGTCATGTATGTCTAAGTTGGTGACACTGACTGTTTGCAGTTCTGTTGAAAGTATCATTAAAGAATGTCACTGTGTCATGTCTGTCCAAGTTGATGACACTGACAGTTTGTTTGTAGGTATGTTAATAGTGACATTGTCACTGTGTCATGTGGCGATGTCTGTCTAGGTTAGTGACATTGACTTTGTTTGTTTAACACTGTCAAGAGTAATTATTTAGAGAATGCCACTATATTACTGTATCATGTAGTACATGTCTAAGTTGGTGACATTGACAGTCTTTGTTTGTAGCTCTGTCGACTGTGTCACTGCAGACTGTCACAGTGTCATGTCTGCCCAAGTCAACTCGTCTCAGTGCGTCTGCTGTTGTCCTCATGTGAGTGGTATAGTCGTGTATGCCAATTATTGTTTACTAGCCGAGTTGCCCCGCTTTGCATTGGAAAACTTTTGCCCAGATAAAGCCATGTCTGTGCCAGTGGCAATGAATATCTATAAATTCAATCTTAGGGAGCGCTCCCACAATCTTGTGCACTGGAAAAACTTAAATCTAACCCACATTTTGTACACAAAAGTATTGTTGGCATATTTCTGAACACTGAAAATAGACCCAACCTCCAATGCCCAGCACTTGGACCCCTCTTACCCCCAAAATGCAATGCATTTAAAATGAGCTCATCCCAAATTCCTGCAGCCTACCCGCATTGATAAATTGGACAACTTTGGCCTTTATATCAACAACATACTAAAAAGATAGATTGTTTCTTTTGAAATGGTTTGTTTGCCTGAAATGCATGCACCCAAGGGGTTGGTTGCTGCTAAATGCTGACGTGACCAGCAAAAGGCAGAGCTGGTGCAGGGTTATGCGGTCAGGATTTTCAAGTATCAATGAAATAAAAACCAATAAAAATGTCTGCATATATCCAGTGATGTATTTGTAGATGGCATTATTATCTTTACAATGATATAGAAAAACATTAAATTCACCGATGGAACTCCACATATAGCCTTTTGAAATACTGACCCTCCAACATCCCCATCCCATGGACAGATTTCGAAAAAAATCAAAATCTATGAACCATCCCAATGGGTCTGCTAGATCACATAACAATTTTAGCCCCATACATGCAAACTAATGGAGATACGGATTCACAAACAAACAGAGAAGCGTATTGTTTTATAATATAGATGCCACCTTCGCTCTAGAAGTCACCCACATGTAGATGCCAATAGCAGTTTCTAACACCCAACCAATATGACTTAGCAGCCGTGGAATTTAATGTTTTTCTGAATCATGGTAAAGATAATTATGCCATCTAGAAATATGTCGCTGGGTGTATGCAGAAGTTATTGACGTTTGAAAATCCTCAGCACTTAGCATGCATCAGGTGTACCTGTCGCTGATCACGTCCGCACGCTTACAGGTAGCACCCTCTTTCGCATTTCATATTTCCAACAGATGGAGCTATGTGGCGTTTAGCGTCGAAATTATCGCCCGTTAAGTTAGTATATTATAAAAAGTGAGTGTCAAAAGTTATATTGGATAACTAAAAATACGACATATCTTCTATATTATAAAACAGTTCGTTCTCTGTTTATTTGTGCACCCACATCTCCAATAGTATTGCATGTATTGGGCTGAAATTTCAACCCAGCATCCGCCCTCTGCCTGTTGCTGGTTACGTCAGTTAGACGGGTGAGCACGTATGATTTCTCACAAAAGGTTGTCCTAACAACTAGGCTAGTGACCAGTTACAATTTATTAATGTGGGTGGGCTGGAAAGATTTGGGATGGGTTTGGGTGTCTGGTACATATGACTGCCTTTTTCCCCCGGGTAACTCAGCTAGTAATAAGATAAAAACCGTACATATTAAAAAATATAATGTGCAAACTGGACAATTATGTGTGTGAATAATTTGCTCAGTTACTGCAGCGTGGCTGAATGTTTCCTGTAGAACTGAAAATGCTGTTCGAATGAACAGGTCTGCCAGTGGGTGACGTGTAGTTTTTGAGCAGTCATAGGGACTGAATACCATCTTCTCTTCATATGTAGTGTCTTCCTGGGCTGCTTGGGGGCAACACTGCTGGCTGGCACTCTCTATGATGTCATCATCCACCAAAGAAAAGTGTCATCTTTGCTGACAGTAGACGGAGTCGTAGATGGAGCACTGGCTCCCCCTGATGGGGACCGTGGAACATCCGAAGGAACCCCACTACTGAGGGGACAGGGCAGAAAGACAGGCACAGGTATGGGCAATCTACTTTACAATTGTATTGGATCAGTTCCATACAATTTAATATTAGATGTATTTGACTTTATGAGACAAGTTTGTAAGTGCACCGTAATACAAATTAAGCCCCTTGCAGTTGCATAACAATGTAAGTCCTATGGTAAACAAGCTAGGTGGTATCAGTTTTCTTTAAGACAAATACATCAATATATATCTTAAAGCCAAGTCCAGTGTCAGTCGTGTCACATTGTGACACTAGTGTCATCACTTTGTCTGAGTTTGTCTTCTCCCCTCTCCCTGTGACTATATGACAAGCCACAATGGTTGTGAGTTGTGACTAAGGTACATTTCACAAAACTGAGGAAAAGCCAAGATACATTTCCAGGTATGCAAATATTGATTTTCGTTTTTGCAATTTTATAAAAAAAATTACCACCAGTGGCAGTTTGAATAGTCCAGTTTGGAATGATTATCTTGACAGAGTATTTTTGATGCATGTTTTGGATTGAATGGTGTATGACTTGAAACATATACCTAACTTTGACATCATCTCTCAATATTTGAATTCTTTGGTTGTGTTAATTCAACCACTCAGAGTGACTTACACAAATTATATTGCTGTCATTGTAAAGCTAAAAACTTGTCCTTTTACACGATGCTCATAACTCCATACCAATCTTATGTACTTTCATAATATTGTTAATGTCATTGTTTGTACAATTACAATAGTTTACACAATTGATTAACTTATCTATTATCCACAGCTGCACTGGTTACAGCCAGTTATAACTGTTATTGTGTGACAGGAATTATTTCATTTTCTAAATGTATTATGTTACAGTGTTTCAAATATTGAACAAATAAATGTTGTTATAAAAGTTTACAACACTGTAAAACAGTGTTATTTAGATACCAAGATCGTAACAACATGTGAGTTTAAAGATTTCACGGAATGCATCAGTGTTCAAAGTTAATTTTGAAATGAAATATTTCTTTTCTGAACGGAAATGTGCTTCTTTTGAGCCATATTTGAAATGCAACTGGTCAATGTGCCATTTAAAAATAAAAAATCCATCATTTGAAATGAAAAATGTGTCGTTTGAAACAGAATTTGTCTTTATAAATAGAAAATAGTTATTTGAAGCAGAATTTGCCATTTTTTTAAATGGAATTGAAACGGAAAAACAAAATCAGTGTCCATACATACTGTGCCCTGTGTGTTTGTGTGAGCAGCTGAAATATTAAGGTGTGAACCAAAGCAACGTTTCACATACTGTGTCTTGTGCGTGTGAGTAGGGGGTGGTGAGTCGAGACTGGTGAGGACGGCCCTCGCCCTGTCTCTCTACTCCAACGGGGCAAAGGTGTTGGACACCAGCACCACGAAGGAGGGCACGTTGGGAGCCATTCATGGCATCCGCTTCATCAGTATGACCTGGGTCATGCTTGGTCATGTCTACGTCTTTGGCGCAGCCTACTTCAGTAAGTTAGGGATCACCTCATGCTTGGTCATGTCTACGTCTTTGGCGCAGCCTACTTCAGTAAGTTAGGGATCACCTCGTGCTTGGTTATGTCTACGTCTTTGGCGCAGCCTACTTCAGTAAGTTAGGGATCACCTCAGAACATTGATGTCCAATATCAGACAAAATTACTTTCGTCTGGCCTCAGCCCCCCCACCCCCAGATGAAAGTTTGCAAATGTTGTGATAATATCAATATATTAACAGTATCAGTATGAAGCCAGACAAAACTGTTTCCCCCCTCTTCCAAATGAAAGTAATTTTATCTGATAGTGGACATCAATGTTATGAGATGATCCCTTATTTCACAAAATTTTACAAGTTTTTATGCGACTTTACAATAGTTTACAGTATTTTATAAGATGCAAGAATACAAAACTACAAGAATTTACAAGACTACAAGATTTCCATAGTTCCACCCAATATGATAATCTCCAGTTTTAGTGGACTTCCAAGAAAACCATTGATTTATTGAGGGTCCAAGTTATTAATTTTTTCTGTCACCTTTATCTGATATATGTTAATTTCATTAATTAATTAGAAAAAACCACATCGCAAATATTAACACAATCAGTCACCATCAGTAGATCATTTGTTCCATTCATTCATTGTCCTCTGTGAGAATGGGTATTTTATATTATCTAAGCTACATTTTTGTTTTCCTAATACTACTTTGCTACTAAGGGCAGTCATATTGTCACAATGTGCCAGTAATCATTGGCTATGAGCTAGGGTTTATCACTTCATGTTGAATTTTTTACTGTTTGCTTGGTTTCAGAGAACCCAATCATCATTATATCGTACCTGAAACGTTTCACATTCCAAGCTGTCTGGAACGCCACCGTGTCTGTTGACTCCTTCTTTGTCATGAGGTCAGTCTCTACTACTACTACGAAGCCTTAGCCACAGACCTGTTGTCCCGTTATTGAAACGTTTTTTTTTATTGTAACAGGTTTCTCTTCTTTAAATAACAGATCTTTTGTTCTTTGGATAATGGGAATTTTTGTTCTCAGATACTATGATGTTGTGTTGGATAATAATTTGGTTTTAATTTCCCAATAACACGAACAAAACAGTGTTTAAGTTATCATAAAATGGGCTATGTGCTAAGTGTGAAAGCAACTGCAGGAATGTAGTTTGAAGGTTGAATATTTTGCAAGCTTCGGGGGGTGTGCAGTTGAAGGTTTTCGGAGAGCCTCATCCCCCTGAATATTCACCTCATTCCAAAGTCAGTGACCAATGCATGTGTGATGGGGTTTTCGTGAGCATAATGGGTAAATAAAAATTGGGAACGGCAAAATTAGAAAATTTCACAATCCTGGCTAACTACAAATAATAATACTGGACTTGTATAGCACCTACTTAATCTTGTGTTCTAGCTGTGTTTGTGGTTGCAGTGGCACACTGGTGTCCTAGCTGTGTTTGTGGTTGCAGTGGCACACTGGTGTCCTAGCTGTGTTTGTGGCTGCAGTGGCACACTGGTGTCCTAGCTGTGTTTGTGGCTGCAGTGGCACACTGGTGTCCTAGCTGCATTTGTGGTTGCAGTGGCACACTGGTGTCCTAGCTGTCTTTGTGGTTGCAGTGGCTCACTGGTGTCCTAGCTGTCTTTGTGGCTGCAGTGGCACACTGGTGTCCTAGCTGCATTTGTGGTTGCAGTGGCACACTGGTGTCCTAGCTGTCTTTGTGGTTGCAGTGGCACACTGGTGTCCTAGCTGTGATTGTGGCTGCATTGGCACACTGGTGTCCTAGCTGCATTTGTGGTTGCAGTGGCACACTGGTGCCATAGCTGTGTTTGTGGTTGCAGTGGCACACTGGTGTCCTAGCTGTGTTTGTGGTTGCAGTGGCACACTGGTGTCCTAGCTGTCTTTGTGGTTGCAGTGGCACACTGGTGTCCTAGCTGTCTTTGTGGTTGCAGTGGCACACTGGTGTCCTAGCTGTGATTGTGGCTGCAGTGGCACAGTGGTGTCCTAGCTGCGTTTGTGGTTGCAGTAGCACGCTGGTGTCCTAGCTGTGTTTGTGGTTGCAGTGGCACGCTGGTGTCCTAGCTGTGTTTGTGGTTGCAGTGGCACGCTGGTGTCCTACCTGTGTTTGTGGTTGCAGTGGCACGCTGGTGTCCTAGCTGTGTTTGTGGTTGCAGTGGCACGCTGGTGTCCTAGCTGTGGTTGCAGTGGCACGCTGGTGTCCTACCTGTGTTTGTGGTTGCAGTGGCACGCTGGTGTCCTAGCTGTGTTTGTGGTTGCAGTGGCACGCTGGTGTCCTACCTGCTGCTGCGAGAGATGAAGCGGAAAGGTGGGCCAAGGAAGGTGAACTGGCTACATTTCTACCTTCATCGTTACTGGAGGTGAGTTCTCATTGAAAGGTCAGCCAGTTTCGAGGTTGGGAAAATCATGATTTAAAAAGATGAAATTATTTATTTTAACGAAAAAGCTATCAATAGTGCTAGTACCAATAACTGTTTGGGTGTTCTTATTGAGCAATATTTAAACTGGAAATTAATTAATTTTCTAAAAAACAAGTTCTGTGACGGAATGACTTCCCCTACATTCTGGTGATGGCTGTGTGTGTTGTAGACTGACTCCCCCTACATTCTGGTGATGGCTGTGTGTGTTGTAGACTGACTTACCCTACATTCTGGTGATGGCTGTGTGTGTTGTAGACTGACTTACCCTACATTCTGGTGATGGCTGTTTGTGTTGTAGACTGACTTACCCTACATTCTGGTGATGGCTGTTTGTGTTGTAGGCTGACTTACCCTACATTCTGGTGATGACTGTTTGTGTTGTAGGCTGACTTACCCTACATTCTGGTGATGGCTGTGTGTGTTATAGACTGACTTACCCTACATTCTGGTGATGGCTGTTTGTGTTGTAGACTGACTTACCCTACATTCTGGTGATGGCTGTGTGTGTTGTAGACTGACTTACCTTACATTCTGGTGATGGCTGTGTGTGTTGTAGACTGACTTACCTTACATTCTGGTGATGGCTGTGTGCGTTATAGACTGACTTACCCTACATTCTGGTGATGGCTGTGTGTGTTGTAGACTGACTTACCCTACATTCTGGTGATGGCTGTGTGTGTTGTAGACTGACTTACCCTACATTCTGGTGATGACTGTGTGTTGTAGACTGACTTACCCTACATTTTCTGGTGATGGCTGTTTGTGTTGTAGACTGACTTACCCTACATTCTGGTGATGGCTGTGTGTGGTGTAGACTGACTCCCCCTACATTCTGGTGATGGCTGTGTGTGTGTTGTAGACTGACTTCCCCTACATTCTGGTGATGGCTGTGTGTGTTGTAGATAGACTTCCCCTATGTACTGGTGATTGTGTGTTGTAGACTTGACTCCCCCTACATGCTGGTGATGACTGTGTGTGTTGTAGACTGACTTCCCCTACATTCTGGTGATGGCTGTGTGTGTGTTGTAGACCGACTTCCCCTACATTCTGGTGATGGCTGTGTGTGTTGTAGACTGACTTCCCCTATATTCTGGTGATGGCTGTGTGTGTTGTAGACTGACTTCCCCTACATTCTGGTGATGGCTGTGTGTGTTGTAGACTGACTTCCCCTACATTCTGGTGATGGCTGTTTGTGTTGTAGACTGACTTACCCTACATTCTGGTGGTGACTGTGTGTGTTGTAGACTGACTTCCCCTACATTCTGGTGATGGCTGTGTGTGTTGTAGACTGACTTCCCCTACATTCTGGTGATGGCTGTGTGTGTTGTAGATAGACTTCCCCTACGTACTGGTGATTGTGTGTTGTAGACTTGACTCCCCCTACATGCTGATGATGGTGTGTTGTAGACTGACTCCCCACTATAAGCTGGTCATGGTGTGTGTTGTAGACTGACTCCCCCTACATGTTGGTGATGGCTGTGTGTGTTTTAATGTTGGTTTTAATGTTGGTGATGGCTGTGTGTGTTGTAGACTGACACCCCCCTACATGCTGGTGATGGCTGTGTGTGTTGTTTACTGACTCCCCCTACATGTTGGTGATGTTTGTGTGTGTTGTAGACTACTATAACTCCCCCTATATACTGGTCATGGTGTGTGTTGTAGACTGACTCCCCCCTACATGCTGGTCATGGCAGTGTGGGCCATGCTATTCCCCCACATGAGCACGGGACCACTATGGACGCTATCGAAGGCGTTGGACGATCAGTGTGACACCTGGTGGAGAAACATGCTCTACATCAACAACTTTTTCACCTCTGCTGAAGACGTACGTCTCTCAGGGCACACGTGCACAGATTGTCATCTCACGCACGCACGCACGCACGCACACACAGGCACACACAAGCACACACAGGCACACATGCACTCCTGTAAATACACAGATGCATATACTCACACATGTACGCATGTAGACACACGCACACACGTACACACACACACACACACACACGTTTACGCACATCCACACATATCATCACCAACACTGCACAAATGCAGCGGGACACACTTGCATACAAGTTTACATGCACAAATGTACACACACGCACACACGCACATACACCACACACAGCATGCACGCATGTACATACATACTGTTCATGTAATATGATTCACACAAATATACATGCTCGGCTGCACACCTCATAAGCACACATACGTGCACACACCACAGTGTCAAGTTAGATATAAAAGTTGACATTTTTGAAATCTAGTTTTATTAATTATAAATAACTTAAATAGCACTTAAAACATTAGAAAAACGATGCAGTAAAAACAAGAATCGTAATACATGCCTGTAGTCTTTACGGAAGGTAGCTACAGTTTCAGATGATTTTAACATGATGTTTATTCCAAGAATCTCTGTAAGTTTGTGTAGTCAAAAGATGGTAAAACCTGCACATGAAGAAGACCCAGTGAAGACATGGTTGAAACGGTTTCATTTCGACCGAGTCTTGAGTGAGTCTGGTGTATGGGCCACTTAGGAGACCTGACTGTGTGTGGGCATTTCTGTGCAGGTATCAAAATGGAGCAATCACAATGTAAGAAGATGACACATTTAATTATGATACTGGTCAAACAGCTGTCACACTTTGACACTGTTCCTACATACAATAGTTACTACACTATTCCTACATACAATAGCTACAACACTATTCCTACATACAATAGTTACTACCCTATTCCTACATACAATAGCTACAACACTATTCCTACATACAATAGTTACTACACTATTCTTACATACAATAGCTACGACACTGTTCCTACCTACAATAGATACAACACTATTCCTACATACAATAGCTACAGCACTATTCCTGCATACAATAGCTGCAACACTATTCCTACATACAATAGCTATGGCACTATTCCTAATTACAATAGCTACAACACTATTCCTACATACAATAGCTACAACACTATTCCTATATACAATAGTTACTACACTATTCTTACATACAATAGCTACGACAATATTCCTACATACAATAGCTACAACACTATTCCTACAGACAATAGCTACGGCACTATTCCTACATACAATAGCTACAACACTATTCCTACATACAATAGCTACGGCACTATTCCTACATACAATAGCTACAACACTATTCCTACATACAATAGCTACGGCACTATTCCTACATACAATAGTTACTACCCTATTCCTACATACAATAGCTACAACACTATTCCTACACACAATAGTTACTACAATATTCTTACATACAATAGCTATGGCACTATTCCTACATACAATAGCTACAACACTTCCTACATACTATAGTTACTACACTATTGTTACATACAATAGCTACGACAATATTCCTACATACAATAGCTACAACACTATTCCTACATACAATAGATATGGCACTATTCCTACATACAATAGCTACAACACTATTCCTACATACAATAGCTACGGCACTATTCCTACATACAATAGCTACAACACTATTCCTACATACAATAGCTACGGCACTATTCCTACATACAATAGTTACTACCCTATTCCTACATACAATAGCTACAACACTATTCCTACATACAATAGTTACTACACTATTCTTACATACAATAGCTACGACACTATTCCTACATACAATAGTTAAGGCACTATTCCTGCATACAATAGCTGCAACACTATTCCTACATACAATAGCTACGGCACTACTCCTAATTACAATAGCTACAACAGTATTCCTACATACAAAAGCTACAACACTATTCCTACATACAATAGTTACTACACTATTCTTACATACAATAGCTACGACAATATTCCTACATACAATAGCTACAACACTATTCCTACCTACAATAGCTACGGCACTATTCCTACATACAATAGCTACAACACTATTCCTACATACAATAGCTACGGCACTATTCCTACATGCAATAGCTACAACACTATTCCTACATACAATTGCTACGGCACTATTCCTACATACAATAGCTACAACACTAGTCCTGCATACAATAACTACAGCACTATTCCTACATACAATAGCTACGACACTACTCCTACATACAATAGCTACGACACTATTCCTACATACAATAGCTACGACACTATTCCTACATACAATAGCTACAACACTAGTCCTGCATACAATAGCTGCAGCACTATTCCTACATACAATAGCTACAACACTAGTCCTGCATACAATAGCTACAGCACTATTCCTACATACAATAGCTACGACACTACTCCTACATACAATAGCTACGGCACTATTCCTACATACAATAGCTACAACTCTATTTCTACATACAATAGCTACGGTACTATTCCTACATACAATAGCTACAACACTATTCCTACATACAATAGCTACAACACTATTCCTACATACAATAGCTACAACACTATTCCTACATACAATAGCTACAACACTATTCCTACATACAATAGGTACGGTACTATTCCTACATACAATAGCTACGGTACTATTCCTACATACAATAGCTACAACACTATTCCTACATACAATAGCTACGACACTATTCCTACATACAATAGCTACGACACTATTCCTACATACAATGTATTATGATAAACATAACATTTCTCAGACCTTGCCCGACCAAAGTGTTTATACCTACTTGGAGTGAAGTGTGAGTTGTGTTTGTGTTGCAGTGCATGGGCTGGATGTGGTACATAGCCAACGACATGCAGTTCTACCTGATCAGCCCCCTTATCTTGGTGCCACTCTTCTGGTGAGTCTAAGACAGTTCTACCTGATCAGCCCCCCTACTCTTGTTGCCACTCTTCTGGTGAGTCTAAGACAGTTCTACCCCATCAGCCCCCATTTGTTGGTGCCACTCTTCTGGTGAATCTAAGACAGTTCTACCTCATCGGCCCCCCCTTCTCTTGGTGCCACTCTTCTGGTGAGTCTAACAAACACTGTTGGCAAATGGCGACATTGAAGTGTTGACATTTGTCGTTCCGCAGTGTATCCTATTTACTGAAACAAGCGTTGAACTGCTGCATACGTGCTACACAATACGTGAACAACATTACGTCGTATACAGATATTATGTGGTCTTAAAGACTGATATATTGATTTTATTGTAAAAGCTGCCAATATCGACCACCGAGGAGTTTCCCTATTGTCCTGCGCCAGTTGAACTGCTGTGTCGAGGTCACGCATGGCTGCACTCTTGTGCCCTGATGAGGCGTCGCTGGGTGTTGATGCCGATCGACCAAAGCAGGAACCCGCTAAACATTTTGTTTATAACTATCACAAAGCGGACTTTAGTCACCTAAGACACCTATTGTCTTGTATCCTGTGGTCATTTCACATGGACAGTACTGACATTGACGACAGTTTTAATATATTTTATGACATTTTGTATGCAGTCATAAACGAATTCGTTCCTCGTATCTACATTCGTGGGTGTAAATACCCAGTATGGTATGATAACGATATGATCGTAACCTTGAACGAGAAAGACACCGCACACAAAGCATGGAAACGCTCACATTTGTTATCTGATTACCAAGTATTTTCTGAACTACGAACCACTTTTAAGAAACTTAAGAGAGAAAGGAATTGTGACTACATATCAGAAATTGAAAATTCCTTCAAACATAACACGAAACGTCTATTCAGTTTTGCCAAAAGCAAACAAACATATGTAAAACTTCCTAACTCAATGGTACATAAAGGCACTGAGGCAGACAGTCCAGCTGACATAGCAGAACTATTTTCTGACCACTTCGAATCTGTCTTTACATTAGTAGATAACCTTGTTTATTCAAGTATTCCCTCCTATCAATCCGACTCAATGACTAATATCAATGTGTCTTATGATGATGTTATCGGAGTACTAAGAACCACCGATGTAAACAAAGCATGCTGTCCTGACAATATATCAGGTGTAATCCTTAGGGAATGTGCTGCCGAATTAGCAGGTCCACTAACTATGCTTTTTAATATGTCCTTAAACTGTGGAACTTCTCCAACTTGTTTTAAAAGAGCAAATGTTGTTCCTGTGTACAAGAAGGGAAATAAACGAAATGTGTGCAACTACAGACCTATCTTTCTCTTACCGCTATTTAGCAAAGTTTTTGAGAAAGTCGTATACGACTCATTGTATGAGCATGTGTGTAACATGATTTCGGGCAGCCAGCACAGATTTGTGTAGAAGTACAGTATCTAATCTAGCTTGTTACTTGAACACCATTTCTGAATCTATTGACAACAAGAAACAGGTTGATTCTGTTTATTTGGATTTCAGTAAAGCCTTTGATTCAGTATGCCACCCATTGTTAATTCACAAGCTTAGATCATATGGCTATTCCGGGCAATGCGTAGAGTGGTTGCAGTCTTACATATTCCTGCAAAAACACAGATTTGTAGCAACATCGTTTAGTCATCTTACAGTAACTGTGTTTTCAGAGACGTGGGTAAAAACAAAGAAAACGGTAGCTGAACTAAGATGTCATTTGCACTCAGTATAACTATTATAGTATCCGCTCACAATAAATCAGAATGCTGATGTAGCTGATGTTGAACTTCTACTTTATGACGGTGATGGGAATAAAACTGAGCAGGCTAATGATACTACGTCACGACACTAGTCAGCACTTGTTAAGTTGTGTCGAATCCGGACCCTTTTGAAGCCGAAATAAAAACCGTACATCCTAGTCACTAGTCGGCACTTGTATTGAATCCGGACCTTTTGAAGCCCTAATAGTGACCCAGTTTGCGCTAGTCTGTGCACGCGTAAAATGAGCGATATAGCAGCATGTGTTAATACAAATTGGGGTGCTATTTATGCCTCAAAAGGGCTTTAAGACACAATATTCTTAAACGTAAATGTGCCTAGGATGATGGAACTAACTCACTGAGGTATCAAAGTTTGGCAAAAGTTATAATGGTGAAATCGAGGTGGGTCCAGATTCAACACAACTGCCCATGACTCGTAAGTCTATTCAAGTTGATCGAGCAAGTCGTCCTCAAATCGCAACAAATAAGCTGCATGATGCAATGAGTCAGCTTATAGACAACATAATTCTACAGAAACAGCTCTGATGAAAGTACAGCACGACATCTTGCACAACCTTGATTTGGGACGTAGTGTCATGCTGGTTCTTCTTGACATGAGTGCAGCATTCGACACGATTAACATTGATGAATCGTTGAACACTCAACATTGACTGTATGGCACTTGACTGGTTTAGATCATACATGACAGGCAGATCTCGGTGTGTTTCGATTGGTTCATCTTCTTCGAACGCAATCCCCATCTACCACGGTGTACCCCAGGGTACAGTACTTGGACCAGTGATGTTCAATGCATATACGACACCCATTGCTGACATCTGCAAGAAACATCATGTGCTTTACCACCGATTCGCTGATGACATCCATCTATATGTCAGTTATAACCCTATGGTGTCTGACCAACTGGAAAACGCTAAACAGCTGCTCATCCAGTGCATCGCCGATATTAGAACCTGGAAGTTGATGCATCAATTTAAACTCAACAATGACAAAACTGAGTCACCGCACAATCTACGTGTTTATGGCAGCCCAAGCTTGGAATTACCTGGACTTAACCGGTACCTTGCAATCAACAAATGCAGCAGGAATCTAGGCTGCTACTTCGACCGACACATGCAGTTAGACCGCCTCGTCTCCAGCTACTGTTCTTCGGCCTACTACCATCTACACCTGATCGGCAGAAATCGTCACCTGCTGACGTGAGATGCGTGCCATGCTGTCTTGTGCTGAGCCACCTTGACTACTGCAATGCTCTACTTGGTGGATTGAACAATGGACAGACCAACCGACTTCAACGAGCACAGAACTCGGCCGCTCGCCTCGTCAACTGCATCAGATGGCGAGATAATATCACACCAATTCTGCAATCACTGCATTGGCTGCCGATCAGAATGAGAATCACCTTCGAGATATGTACTTACATATTTAAGATCCTGCATGGCTTAGCCCCGAACTACTTCAACTGTGCGATTGTTCTCAATGCGCCCATACGCATTGCGATCAGCGAGTGACGCAACGCTTCTCGTGATGACAGTGTCAAAGAGAACTATTGGACAGGGCAGCTTTGCAGTGACAGGCTCATATATGTGGAATAGCTGGCCAAAGTGTGTGCGATCAGTTGGAACATTGGCGGCTTTTCGGAAGCAACTTAAAATCCATCTATTTCGCCTGCACTACATGCATTGGTGCAAGCACTGGCTGCCACATCTAACTGACACTGATTTATATTTTATAGTATTGATTGGTTTTTAATTTCATTGTTTGAAATTGTATTTTTACACCTTAATTTATTTTTATTTATTTTTTATCTTAGCTTATTTAGTTAA
This sequence comes from Paraescarpia echinospica, assembly GCA_020002185.1. NCBI lineage: Eukaryota > Metazoa > Annelida > Polychaeta > Sabellida > Siboglinidae > Paraescarpia > Paraescarpia echinospica. The sequence goes on from CM034540.1 coordinate 17,656,137, forward strand.
TTAGTTTATAATTTAGCACTTAGTCAACATGTCATTTTAATATGTGAAGCACTTTGATTGGTATTTACTTACTTAAAAGTGCTATATTAAGAAATGGAATTATCATTATTATTCAACTGTTCAAATGTTCTATGCCATTTTTAACAAAATAAGGAATGTGATTAGTAAGATATCTTTGTCCTAACTATATAATACATATTCCAACAAAATAAGGAATGTGATTAATCAAATATCTATGTCCTAACTATATAATACATATTCCAACAAAATAAGGAATGTGATTAATCAAATATATTTGTCCTAAATATATAATACATATTCCAACAAAATAAGGAATGTGATTAATCAAACATCTTTGTCCTAAATATATAATACATATTCCAACAAAATAAGGAATGTGATTAATCAAACATCTTTGTCCTAAATATATAATACATATTCCAACAAAATAAGGAATGTGATTAATCAAATATCTTTGTCCTAAATATATAATACATATTCCAACAAAATAAGGAATGTGATTAATCAAATATCGTTGTCCTAACTATATAATACATATTCCAACAAAATAAGGAATGTGATTAATCAAATATCTTTGTCCTAAATATATAATACATATTCCAACAAAATAAGGAATGTGATTAATCAAACATCTTTGTCCTAAATATATAATACATATTCCAACAAAATAAGGAATGTGATTAATCAAATATCTTTGTCCTAACTATATAATACATATTCCAACAAAATAAGGAATGTGATTAGTAAGATATCTTTGTGCTAAATATATAATTAATACATATTCCGACAAAAAACCCTTTGCCTTTGGGTAAGTTGATTTGAGTGAAGTACTTATGAATATAAACCACCGAAGTTCATATCTCATAAAAGATGCCTATTACCAAAAAACGTATCTACTGACGGATTATCAATACATTGGGCTAGGCAATGATATGTTTGCACAGAATGTGGATATACTAAACAACTTACACTGTTTTACAAAAAAGGACACCAAGGAGCTTAGAAACGCGTCAATGACACATTGTACACTGGAATGCTGCATACTTTGTTGCCGCATGTGCCCAAAAGACACATGCAAAAACAAATGTGAGAAAATTGAGGGGTACTTGTGCAGAATCCGGGACCGCCTCGATTTTGCAATTGTTAACTATAGTTTTGCATAAATTTGACACGTCAATGGGATAATTAAATAATTCCAGGCATATTTACGTTATAAAAATATTGCGTCTTAGGCTTTAGCGCTCCGGTTTGCTCCAGTCTGCGCCCGAACACAGACAATGGCCGCGCAGACAACAAACAGAACCATGGCCTGAATGGAGTTATTTAAATCACATCTTACATTGATGACTGGGCACTGAGAACAGTCTAATCAATACCCTTGTGCCTTGCCTTACCTTGCCTGTCATTGACATTGTTTATAAGCTTTAGTCGAGCACTGTGAACAGTGTTCGTTGCCACCAACACCATATTATCGACCATCGTCAACTTTCAACTCTTGGCGAACAAAATGCAATCCATTCATATCTATACAAAATTATATCCTTCCATACTTGTACACTATGCACGTTTTAAAATTAATGTGTTTGTTAAATATTACAATTGGAGTACATTATAAACAAAAAATAATTTTTTTTAAAAGCATGTTTATCAATCATGCCACCATCACCAAGGCTCACAAATAGTACATTAATTACAAATGCCCCCGTCACCTTGGGTCATAAACTTTAGAAAAAAGACAATGCTATGTTCTAGTCTTACATGTAGTAGTCTTACTTTATAGTATAATTTAATTGGGCTAATTTAATTGGATAATTTTCCCACAACTTATAATCTAATTTCCTCTCAAAAGACTGCGCCGATGCAATCTCAACCACAGACTGAGTGAGGCTATTCCATACATCTGTTCGTTGGTGTATCAGTTAGTTTTTTAATGTTTAATCAACATGGTTCTTTGAATATTTTTAGTTGGTGCTCTCTCGTATGTGAATCGTTGTCACTCAATGTCACAAACTGCTGCATCATATTTCTCAGTTAGAATCTCATCTCCCTATCCTTGGAGCAGCAGACTGTAGTAGCATGACCAATCCACGAAAAACAGGACACACCTACCCAGAATGCATCTATTTTTGTAATGTTTTAAAAAAAAAACCTGAACATTTCTGAGCACTTTGATATTGGTGGTTATATATTTTATACCCAGAAATATGTCACGTAGGCAGTCATGAATACAATTCAAAACAAGTTAAATAATAACATGATTACATGCCTAATATTAAAGAAATGTAATGTTCACATTTACTAGGTTATTTAAGCAATCATACTATCATGCAAATTAATTAATAGTTTTAATCAACTGATTTGGGGCACATCAAATTTCGAAAAGGCACAGTTCTATGTCTGATGTGCCTGAAGGGCACGTGCATGTCCGTTTCCAGATCGATCCCTGGGACACAATTTGAGAAATGTTTTTCTGATTAATAGAAACATTTTTGTGGCATTCCAGAAATGACTGTTTAATTAATCGCATAGCATGCTCGTAACAAATAAAGTATAATCTTTGGAACAGAAACCACCAATTTAACGTCATAATATTATGATATGATAATAATTTAAAGGTGATGATGGGGAAAGAGTCTTCAGATGATACCACTGTCACTGACTCTGTCAGCATGGTAACAAGGCCTAGGGTTAGGGCAAGATAAACATCACCACAACCAAGTACCAGTGGTCAAGTGGAAATCACACCTCAACTGAGTACCAGTGGTCAAGTGGAAATCACACCTCAACTGAGTACCAGTGGTCAAGTGGAAATCACACCTCAACTGAGTACCAGTGGTCAGTGGAAATCACACCTCAACTGAGTACCAGTGGTCAAGTGGAGTACCAGTGGTCAAGTGGAAATCACACCTCAACTGAGTACCAGTGGTCAAGTGGAAATCACACCTCAACTGAGTACCAGTGGTCAAGTGGAAATCACACCTCAACTGAGTACCAGTGGTCAAGTGGAAATCACACCTCAACTGAGTACCAGTGATCAAGTGGAAATCACACCTCAACTGAGTACCAGTGGTCAAGTGAAAATCACACCTCAACTGAGTACCAGTGGTCAAGTGGAAATCACACCTCAACTGAGTATCAGTGCAAGTGGAAACATACCTCAACGTGCATCATTTTAAAGCTAGTTTAAAAAAATGTATATGGGCATGCTCCCGGACCCCCCAGCAATGCATTGCACCTGCGGTGTTCGAAAACCACCCCTACCCATCATTTTACCCAGGGGAACACTGTCTAAGACAGTTCTATCTCATCAGCCCCCTTCTCTCAGTGCCAATCTTCTGGTGAGTCTAAGACAGTTCTACATCATCAGCCCCGTACTCTTGCTGCCACTCTTATGATCAGTAGCAACAACTGAGACATGATGCTACGACTTTCAATCACAAGCCGTAGGATTGGCTCTGTGACAGATGCTATGACTAGCAGATTATAAGATTGTCTCTAAACGTGGGAAGGGTTTATTTTGGAAAAGTCATTAATGAACTTTTCATCATTCATGATGTTACATCATTTAATGTATATCTTCTTTTCATTTGTTTTTTCGTTGTTGACAATGATTGCTACACAGATAACTATATATATATAATTATGTTGGACTTAAGTGTCATTATTACATACGACTTGTATGTTAGCGTAAGTAGTTTAAAAACGTATTTTCATTTATTGTTCTTTAACATGTTGGTATGTCCTAGAGTGGTATATAATTTAAAAACTTTTACTTATTGTTCTTTAAAATGTTGGTACGTATTCAGTGTGGAGTGCAAACATCAGTTGCATGGTAAGGTTTTGATGCCCTGATATTGGAGTATAATGGGGCTGTTGAAACATATTTTGCACTTACGCAACCTCAGCACAAAAGCGTCTTCATTATATTATGACTTAACAGTGTACTGTCGGATTCGTAAGCTAATTACATTCAAGAAGCAATGGATGAAATGCTAAGTAATTATACTGAATTAGACATAAGGCACTTGTTTGAAAACGAAGAGGTTGAAGTAAATCCTTTTAACCTAGCTGATATAAATAGTGATTACTATGATGTTCTTAATATTCTTCCCGCTAAATTTTGCCATGCTTGTTTTCAGCACAAAGTACTCCATCTCAACGTACAAAGACTTTCATCAAACTTTGATCAACTTAAAATACGTTTGTCACAGCTAGCTGATGCACATGTTGAAATTGATTATATCTTATTATGTGAAACCTTTTTAAATGACAACAATGCACATCTTTTTAAATTGCCTAATTATAATTTTATTTACAAGACTAGGAAATGAAAATCTAAAGGTGGTGTCGCGATGTATGTACGTGATAATATTCAGTATAATCACCGTGAAGACCTTGATCTCTTCGTGGAGGGGGAATTTGAATCTGTATTTATTGAATGCAGCATTAATGGTCAAACCTCTGTCGTTGGTGAAATATACCGGATCCCTAATTCAAATATGTCTTGATCTATTCAAAGATATGAGACAATACTAAATAAGATTCAGCACTCAAACCATCAGGTCATAATTGGCACTGATCAAAATTTTGACTATCTAAAAATGGACTCATAAACCTTCATCCGACTTACTATACTTACACCTAGCTGCTAACACCATTCCAACAATTACCAAACCAACGCGTATCACCCATACATCCGCTACCCTTATTGATAACATATATGTACGACATACAACCCCATTTGTTCATTCTGGCATATTATATAGTGATATATCTGATCACCTACCTATATTCTGTTTAATTGGCAAGCAGAAGCCTTGTAAAAAATCAAATGAGCTGTTAATATTCAAACATAGAAATCCATTGGTCATATAACATCTACACTATGCGAAATTGATTGGACGTATTTGCACCAGTTAGATACAGATAATGCATTCAGGGAATTCACTAACAAACTTAACTATGTTATTCAAACATTCGCGCTGGAGAAAATTGCTAAAGTTAATCCCAAATATGTAATACGGAATGAATGGATGACTAAAGGTCTATTAAAATCGTCAGTAACATCAAACAAACTCTGTAGGAAATGTATCGGCAAATCTAAGACACATTCTACTTATATCCGTTATGTACATTATAGAAATATGTATAATAAACTGAAACAAATGCCAAAACAACATACTATGCGAATGAGTTAAAAACATTTAAGAACAACTCTAAAAAAAGCTTGGAAATTACTTAGAACCATGATTGGGAAAAACAACGATAAATCAGGCATTGTCACACTTTAAATATAATAACGGTATAATTAAGGACCCTCATCAAATTTGGAATATATTCTGTAATGTTTTTACTAATGTTGGTTCAAACCACGCAAATGCAATCCCTCAACCTAAAGAGCAATTTACAAAATATCTTCAGAATTGTCCTGAACAAAATCCAGGAAGTCTCTTCATGAGTCCGACCGATGTAAATGAAATCAGGCAAATTATAATGTCTCCAACCTAAGACCAGTTCTGGATAAGACAATTTTAGTCCCCGTCTCGTGACATTATTTGGTGAGCAAATAGCCTTACCAATAACTATTTTAATAAATAAATCAATAGGTGAGGGAGTAGTGCCTGACAAAATAAAAATAGCAAAAATTATACCTGTTTATAAGTCTAAAGCTACTGATGACTTTTCTAATTATAGACCAATATCTTTGTTACCTTCAATTTCTAAAATACTGGGAAAAGTTGTACATAGAAGAACTTATGATTTTATACAAAAAAACAATATATTGAACAATAACCAATATGGTTTTCGTGCGAAACATTCAACAACCAATGCTATTACCGTTTTTACTAGTGACGTTATTAATACACTAGAAAAAAGGACTCGGTCCTTGCTGTTTTTCTGGATCTAAGTAAAGCATTCGATACTATCAACCACCAAATCCTATTACACAAACTTGAATATTACGGTATAAGGGGTACTCCACTCAAATGGTTTAAGAGTTACCTTTCAAACAGGAAACAGTATGTTAAGTACAGTTCTAGTGACTCATTTCAGCAGGATGTCACACTCGGTGTCCCACAGGGGTCTATCCTCGGTCCGCTTTTGTTTATATTATATATTAATGACCTTCCATTCTGTGTAAATATGTGCAAAACAATATTGTTTGCTGATGATACTACGATATACAAAACTGGAAAACAAATTAATGAAATATATAAAGACATGAATAACGAACTTGAAATATTAGCTGACTGGTTTCGTGCCAATAAACTATCTTTAAACATTTCTAAGACAAAATGCATGTTATTTTCTAGATCTCGTCCTGCTCAGAACGAAGAATTATTATTAGCGATAGCTAATAACATAATTCTGCGAACAAAATGTATAACATTTCTAGGCCTTCATATAGACGACAGACTTGATTGGCATGAACATATAAATGCATGCAAAAACAAGCTAACTAGTGCTTTATACATAATTAATAAAGTTAACCGCTACCTTCCAGTAGCTGCACTTAAAACAATTTATTACACTTTAGTTTACCCCTACTTGACATACAGAATCATTTTGTGGGGATCCACATACAAAACACATATCGAAAAAGTATTCATTACGCCAAAAAAAATAGTTTGTTCCATTCTTAAAACAAACTATTGAGAACATTCACATCCCCTCTATACATTTTAAATGTAATAAAATTGCATGATATTTATTAAATTGAAGTTGGAAATTTTTTGTATAATTATGTCCACGGTAGTCTGCCACATTCATTATCGGATATTTTTACATTTACCTATGACATTCACTTACAAAACAAGACAAACCTGTAATATACGTCCTATTATCAGTTTTACTCAAAGATCTTCGAACAGTTTGCTATATAAAGGTCCGATGATCTGGAATACAATTCCAACTCTTATACAAAATAAACCCAATTTAAATAGTTTTATATTATTATTAAAGGCAAACGTTGTAAGGGGATATGGTGTTCTAGTTTAATTTCATTCCCCCGAAACGTCTGACATATGTGTTTGATATAATGTTATTCTACTTAGATGTTATACCATTGCTGAAGCTTGGCATAACCACGTTTTTTTTTCTGCAAGACTACTTATGTGAACATTTATCATCTAATATTAATGTTATTAAATTTACATATATGTTCTATTGATTATAGCAACGTAATCAACACACTACACGTGAAATCATTGTTAATAATAGTTATTTTGGGGATGAGGGCGACTAGTTTACGTAATCATTATCATCTTATATTGGAATAATTAAACCAAACTGGTTACAGCCTTAACTGGCTCCGCTGTCATCCTGGAATTGTATATCATTTTGTCAGTTGTTTTACGGATTGTTTATATTTGTATGTATGATTTATACAATTCCAAATAAAACCTACTACTACTACTACTACTACTACTACTACTACTACTACTACTACTACTACTACTACTCTATGATATTCAGGTTGCAGGTCATAGGATTGTCACATACTGTGACTCTTGACTTCTAGGTTGCACATTATAAGACTGTCTCTAACTGTGACTGCATGGCTTTCAGGTCACGGGTCGTAGGAGTGGCACTCATCATGGTGCTAATCGTAGTGAGCATCATTATCAATGGAGTTGTGTCGTATGAACATCAGTTTGTCGCTGGCAATGCATTTATTGATGGGTGAGTGTTTGTTTTCCTTTTTTATGTTTGTTTTGAAATGATTTTGTAATTGGTTGGCATAGTAAATGAAGTGAAGTGATGTTTTTCAAATAAAAAAAACATGCGTTTCACTGCCAGCAGTTTAGCTATCTGGTGAAAGTTTGACGGTTGTTCATAAACTTTTAATTGTGTTATACGGAGACTTTCATTGGCAGAAAAATCTTTCTTCTGATATATGTCAGAATTCAGTGGAATACCAGCAGTTTCTGAGCTAGCTTAATGGATTGTATAAAAACACGCATTCGCATAGTTGCCAATTAAAAAAATATGTTCAAAAATTCACTCAAGGAAAATGTTTGAACATAGCAGTGTACTGCTTTTGCAGGCATGACCTTAGGCCAAGTCATAATAACAGCTCATTTACATTAGAAACTATGCCTCATTGGCTCCCTCGGAGATCGCAATTCAGAGATTTGAATCATAATAACATGACGTTTTTAACTGTTTAATTCAAAAGTTCTCTGCTTAAAGAATATTTGGGCTGTCAGTATGTTTAAACACATAGTTTATTCTGTATAACATGATCTTACAATAAAAACCTTCCTTTAGCATAACAAACATATGCTAGCTCGATTATAGATTTGAGGACATCCTGATCCAACAGTGGGGAACATTGATCGCGCGATAGAGCGCCGGATTGTCAATCGAGGGATGGTGATTTGATTCCATCTGCCGCCATTTTGAAACTTAGACAGTTTCGTTCACCTCACGTTGCCTGTGTCTTTCAGACACTAAAAGCCGTTGATCCTTCTATTATTAATATTATTACTAGCATTTCTATAGCGCCATATCTCCAGGACTAGCCCGTTCATAGGCACGTACACACATTATAAGACAGACGTACATGGACACAAATGTAAAGATATATATGTATAAAGATGCCGGTAAATATAATATTAAGATTTACAAGATTGTATATATATAATGTGACTAAAATACATGACATATTTGCATGAATATTAAGATAATTAAATAAAAGAATATATATTATAATATATAAAATTGTATTAATAGATAAATAATATTAAATTAATTAAAATATATTACATAATAAAATAAATTAATTGATTAAATACATGTTCATAAAAACTGTTCTACAGCACAGTTCCTCAGTCGAAGTACGCCTTCTACCTGACGTCTCTGTCAGGGGAAGTAAAAGACCCCACACTGGGGGTAAATGTGTAATCTGTCGTGGACTCACAGAGTGGTGGTCTCTATCTCTAACCCACTGGATCTTGCTCCCAGCGGCCGGAGTTGCTTCCCGGTCGGGCGTGTGAGAGACGCCGAGCAGGCCGCGTGTACAGTAACCCATTGCAGATGTGTTTGCTAAACGACCTATGGCATGCTTTGTTTGCAGTACCAAGATCAACATGACCCAAATGACTCAGTTCTTTGACATAGTCTACCAGACTCCCTGGTGCCGCATTGGGCCCTACCTCGTTGGCATGCTGGTGGGATACCTGCTCTACATCACCAAGGGAAACGTGCGCATGCCACGGGTAAGTTCATCTATTGATGCTACCTATATATGCTGTCTTTGGGTAAGGGAGACCCCTATTGACACCAGGCTTAATCGTTATGTTATGAGCCACTCTGATGTTTAAATTATAACCTCAACATATTTAATTGTGCATGTAGATGTTTCTCTCCAAGTTATGGATGTACTGCGATTTTAGTTTTACCAGGAAGTTAGCTACTCTGGAAATATAACTCTGTCAATAATATATCAGAGATATATAATAATAATAATATTATCATATTTATTCAGCACTAAATCCCACCCTGCAGATTGAATTGCTGTACAATAAAGCAGAACAAAGGTTTTTTATGACACCGATAAGTAAATCTAATAAATAGATAAACACCTTAAAACACTGGTACAACAGATAATATTAAGAATTTACGATATAAAAATACAAATAATGTTGATCACGATTAAAATAAATCAGTAAATAAAACGAATTAAAATTACTTATAAAAAGGGGACTTCGTAAAAATGTGTAGTGTTCTTGATGCATAAATGTCCACCAACTGTTCGTTCCACAGTGGTGTGCTGCAGTGCCAAATGCCGATTCGCTGATGCACTTTTCACGATGCCTTGGGGCAGTGTTGGCACATGGTCCTGGCATAGGCATCCATCACGACTTTGTAGCTGCAATTTTGTGACACGGTGAATATTTGTTTCAGTTTGCAGTGGCCCTGGGCTGGCTGCTGGCCTCAGTGGGCAACTTGTCTGTGGTGTATGGCCTATATCACATGATGAATGGCCACCCAATCAGTGTGGGGGTGAGTGCGTTCTACAACAGCGTCTTCCGCACTGTCTGGGCGATGGGCCTCGCTTGGGTCATATTCGCCTGTGTCACCGGTCATGCAGGTAGGAATCATGATATTGTCAGTGCGTGTCGAGACACACCTGTAACCATTTAAACGCTTTCAGTTGGATTACAAGGTGTACACATTGACTGTTTCTATGTGTGTTATTATATATTTATATGAGAAATAAGATCATTTAGCACCTATTGGTGTAAACTAGTAATTGCTGTGCTGCAGGCTTTGTAACAAGCTGTTGTTGTCCAAGTTTGGTTCCTCTCAGTTGTATGACTTATATGACCCACATGACTTCCACAACCGACATGATTCCCCTCACGCATGCTCTTATATGACCCACATGACTTCCACAACCTACATGACTTGCCTCACGCATGCTCTTGTTGCAGGTTTTGTGAACAAGCTGCTGTCGTGGCCGGCGCTGGTGCCTCTTAGTCGCATGACTTACATGACCTACCTCATCCATCCACTCGTCTATGTCTTCTTCTTCGCCACTCGGCAACAGCTCGTGGTACTGGACGACACAATGCTGGTGACTCATTCTCTCTCCCTCAGTCCACTTATCATAAGCACAGTGTTAGTACTATTAGGGACGTTAAGTTGTCAGAGTCCCAAGATATGTTACTGTAAATTGTAACGACAGTATGTAGTCGGACACCTTAGTGTAGGCCCTTATGTAATTTCGTACAGAATGTTTGTTAACCCACTCATGGCCAGAATGCATGAATACGCCCGAATACAGGGGCACGTTTAAACTGGTACCGCGAAACAGTGTCATCCAATAACGGAAATATTTTTTGGCAGTTAGCATATAGTAAATAAATAGCGCCAACCACCACGCGGTTTTGTAGTCGAATGCAGTGACACACAATTTCCGGTCCTTCTTTTACGCCACGCAGTGAATATTTTAATGGTGATTTTCAGCCAATGAGATTAAAGTTTAACATTTGCTGCAGGCTTAAACATGGAAGCACCCAGGGATTATTCCAAAACACACGTCCGCAGGTGATTTCTACGATTAAATGCTAACTTTTGAGCGGTCTATTTGTTGTAAAGAAGTATTAATGCGCCGCGCAACGAAGCGAGTGGTGTTTTTTAGCATTTATGTAATTCTCGACATTGTCATTATGTCGAACTCCAGTAATTTGGACTTTGATGGGATTTTCGAATCGAGTTTATAACAAACGCTGCCATCGAAGGGGAATGTTTTGGACTATGATTACGTATTTTAAATATAACACCGACGTAATAGTTCAGACGGGATGACGGCTATGATCACAAAGAACGCCATTTTGTATAAAATCTCGAAAATACATGCACTCCGAAAAACTTAAATTATTTCAGTTTTATTTACCATAGACATTTAATTAGTTTTCCATTCTGCAGCATAGTAATTTATGAACATTTCATACGCAGCATGTAACCGCTAATTATTACTGAAAAATATTTAAAAAAATGAATTGTTGAAAATTATTTAAGTATTTTATTTTTGTCAAACTTTAGCAATTCATATTTGGGTAATAAATTGACATATATGTCACATACTTGGCTAGTTACATCAAGAATTAGTTCTTCAGATGTAGTGAAAATTTTATTTGAATCGGATCAAAAAGTATTTATTTATTTGTATTCATGCAACCCAAGTATATCACATGATTCACTCACAGCACATTCTCTCGATTTAATAGGATTCAATAACAGGCACATATTTGCATTAATCTGGCCTTGAGAGGGTTAAACAGTCATTCTGCACGAAAGGTTTTACCAACTTCAAGATGGCCGCCCACCATACAAATTGCGGTTATTTTTCATTAAAATATTATTCATACCTTTTTAAGAACAGTTTAGAAGGGTAAATTTATTGAGAATGCAACTAAGCAGCTGGAGGGAATTTATTGAAATTATTTAAGAATTTTAATATCTTTATAATGTACAAACATATTCATTAAACCTGTTAACATGACTAATTCAAGTTATTTTATACATTTATTTTAATATATCTATGTTTAATTAATCACAAGTGACCATCACAATGTATCCATATAATAACTCCATACATACATACAAAATATGCCCTCCACCCTCTAAGGTTGCGGGAAACATGTCACCCTCAATAAGGTCATAAATGCCTTTTTTGTCCTTAAAATGTGTTTTAACACACCAGTGCAAACACTTTGAGTAATTTTACAGTTTTCTGTGGGTATAAACATTGATTTTATAGTGAAAACAGTATCCCACCTTGTAATGTGTAGCGAGTGCCTTTGTTGTTCCCACAATACGTGTTGAAGCACCAGTCTAAAATATTCATCAAATAAAACTACTATTTTGCTATTGTGACACCAGTAAACATTATTCCCAGTCATTTGGACACATGTCGCTCCTATTTACTTGTGCAGATATTAATTTCCTGGCAGAAACATTACCCCAACCTGCAAAGTTGCGAGTGTAATTTTGTTCCCAAAATGTATGTTGAGACACCACTGTAAAGTGTTAAGCAAATCATATTGGCAATTTGTTGTTGTGGCAAATATAGACATTACATCAGGTCACATTGCAACATTGTACACCTTTTTGTAGGTGCAAACATTGATTTTTTGGCTAAAACAATCTCCCACCTTTTTGGTTCCTGTGGTACACATTAAAACATGATTGTAAAGTGCAGCCAAACTAAATTAACATTGCTCTGATGTGACCCCTCTAGATATTAATTTGTAATTTGCCTTCCATATCTTGTACCTTTCTGTGGGTGCAAGATTTGACTTTCTGGCCAAAACTGCATCCCCCACATGTACTGTAAGGTCAACCATGAGTACATATTTTGTTAAATAAGTACTCAGTAAGATACAGTTTTAACCCTTTGTGCACGTTAAATTAGTTTGTGTTATTGTGTCATCCACGAACATTACTCCTGGTCATTTAGAGCTATTCGTATATTTCCGTGGGTTGTATGTGTTAATTTTCTAAACTAGAACTTTTACACATTTGGCAAAAAGGCATCCTTAAAAAAATTATATTCAATGAGAGGTGCCAAATGCCTTTAGATGGCCAAATATACTGCTAATTGGGGACACAGAAGTAAAAAAACAATGTTATGCAGTTAAATGGTTAAACTGTTACCTTGATGGATGTTTGTTTGACAAAATAGGCACTCATGACTTTGTAGGGTAGTGTAGTGTTTTGGCCATAAATCAACCCATGAACCCATATAAAGATGCCAAATGTCTCAAAATGACCAAGAATAATGTTTCTGTATGCCACAATCATTGAATGCATCAAGCAACCAAATTCACTCTCAAGCAGGAAGATTGTTAGCGATGAAATACATTTATCTTTGTTCAAGGTCATTAAAGGTCAACAGAAAAAGGCAACATCTGTTATCATTGCTAAAGCTTATTAGAATACATTTATAAATTAACATTCCATGCCTACGGGAGCCCAACCCTAATACATTGGCCTCCCCCAAGTATTAGTTGTTGCACAGATACATCAATGTTGCTACCACGACAATCTGTCCAACCTGTATAACATATAGAAAGTTTATAAATTCTTTTTTAAACTACTTTACTTAACGATGATAAATAACTAGAACACACAAAGTATAAGTAGTAAAAGAACAATATAGATAGAACATAACAGTACAGTTGCCAGTACGTAATTCTCATAATTCACCTTTTTGTGACCACCATTTTGAAATTCAAGATGGCGGACCTCCACTAGCGTTCACATGTATCTAAGACACACATGTATTAATATAAATGGACATTGTCAATGATAAGAGCTCCAGACAACATGTAGGTAATGTTTTAAAACAACATTATAAAGGAAAACTAGCGCAATTTGAATGGTTGGCGGCCATGTTGAATTTAGTCATCCTGCATAGAAAAATTGCCACCATAATTTTTTAGACCTTTACTACCCAAATATGCTAAATCAAATGAAAGTTTGCTTTTAACAACAATTCTGCACGAACGCAATATTTTCGACATAGTGGCCTACAGGCTACACTACCTAGAAATAATTAAGTAAGTGAAAATAATTAATTCTCAGCTGTTTAAAAAATAAAGTACAAAAAATATTTTTGGCATCCAAAAACATAGTCACTCTGTATTGTATGTATTTGGACACATCAACATTGTAGGTGTCCGAAAACATACGGAACAGCAGGCTGCAAAATTAGCCTGGTCCAATCGTCCCGGACAAGTAGTTTCACTTTCAGAGATCGGACTAGTCCATGTTTAGTGGGGCAGTCCCATCGGACTAGCTGTGATTATGGGAATTAATTTACACCGTGTATAAGCTAGTTGGGTCGAATAAAACAAAATAAGACAATAAGGTAACATTTTATCATACGCAGCTAAATATTCCGTACGACTGTCGAATGGGAAACTTGCTGAACGCGGTGAATGTAAATGGCGGCTGTTTACATCCAGTTAGCATAGGACAGGTAGTGCCACCTAGCGACCATGAGTGATGAGCGACATGGACAAACACGATACATGCGCGGGTTACAGACATCGTTACGTGCTCTCCCATTGTGATCGTAGTTGCGTTATTCCTGCATCGGGTGATTATTTTAGTAAGTAACCAATCGCCAGCAATGTTACTGATTGTTTAGTCGGCTTTCGAAAAGGAAACGCTAATAAAAAGTATAGGCCACATGATGCAACTTAGTCCGACAATGACGGTCCTTCGTCGCTGTCAGGCTTCAAAATTCAAATTCTGCTGCCATTGCTTTGTCCACCACTGCTGTTTGCTGCCCCTGATTAAATTAGTCATTTCTTCTGATGATTGCAAATGGATTTATGAAATCACATGTATTTGTTTCTATTAATGACACATTTAGTTAAATGTTTAATTGAAATGAGAAACGGTTTGTTTTCTTTATGAAATAAAGCCATTTTTATTATGTGCCATAACTGTCACATATATGATACAACAGTAGGATTGATGGTACCTTGCACATTTATTTTAAGGGCTAGTAAAACAATATCAGGACTAGTTTCTGAGTGAGCTAGTCTGGCGGTCTACCTGTCGGCTAAAGCCATCATGCACCCTGAACAGAAAATAATTATTTTTGTAGATTTTTATGGTGTCTGAAGACATACACTGTCTGAATATATAAATACACTACAGTAATCGTTACAGAGGGGGTGGGTGGTTTGTTCATCACCACTAATTGTGGGGAAAATAAATTGCAACAATGGCGCCACCTAATGAGTGAACAATTAATTAATTTGATGCTAATAGCAATATAGGATTGTAAAAAATTGCAAGATTCACACCCTTCCCAGGTGTTCTGTTCCAATTAGGGATATAAATGTTACACAGGATACATACAAACAACTTACATCATGGAAAGTGGCATGATCAACTGAGAAAATATAGTTACAAAACTTACCAAATAGTTAGCCAAAATGTAGTGTGTTAAAAATGTAAATGTTACCGAGTGACGCAATCTAGTGTTTCCAGTTCAGCGGATGGTGAACTGGGAAGGGTACAGATCCGAGATGGCAGGCTTTTTATCACAATGGCGCTCTCCATGCAATTTTAAATCTGTGTCTTCAACAATATTTTTCTAGTAATTGTTTGGTGTGATATTGTTGATTGCAGAACTTTGCAAATGGGTAGTTTTTATTAACTCTTAGATGCATAACCCCCAAAATGCTGCTATATGTCTATGTCACAGACTCACTGGAATTGTTTAAGAGCCTCAATTTAAGACACATTTGAAGATTACTTATATAACCTTTTACAATAGCTATTACATATCATCACTGGCATGATTGATCTTTTAGTGCATTTTTATTATTTATTTTTAATTGCTTGAGATTGTCACTAGTTAAATACCTCCTTCAGTAAGTATCTAGCTGATACTTTATCTGATATACCCAAGTTATTTCTTTAGAAATGTATATTTAAATTCTGTATTATATTCTATATATATATATATATATGTACCTTATATATATATATTGTACATATATTATAGTGATCATTTTTTATCAGTGTTGTATTTTAAGCACATCTGAACAGGTTTTGTATCCGTATATATATATAATATATATATGTATGTACAATGCTATACAAATAAAAGTTATTATTGTTGTTTGCCTGTACTAATGTCTGCTGGTTGTTTCAGATTGTGCTGTTCCTGGGTCTACTGGTGCTATGTTACGCCGTCGCCTTCCTCCTCACCATCACCATAGAGTCCCCCATGATGGCCCTAGAGAGGGTCTTCCTACCTAGGGTCAGTGCCCGCGGACACAAACACGAGGAGACAGGGACAGAGGGGACAGGAGGGGGGACACAGAACAATGTCAACTGTTGAGCTTTCATTTTTCTACTTCTGAGTACTACACAGACAGTGACGTGTCAATGTGTGTCACTTTGTTGTGACATATCAATAAGTTTTTTGTGACATATCAACAAGTGTCACTTTATTGTGACATGTCACCAAGTGTGCCACCTTGCTGTGACATGTCAACAAATGTGTAACTTTGTTTTGACATGTCAACAAGTGTGTCACCTTGCTGTGACATGTCAACAAGTGTGACACTTGTCTGCATACACTCCAGGTGTTGCTGTATCTTCAGCAGGTATGAGTTCAATGACAATCTCTTGTTTACAAAGGCCAAAGTTGCACTGTCCATTTTGATATATATCTTCTAGTGCTGACAAAAACATCCAATGAAATAACAGTAACTGTGATGGGAACTACAAAGAGTGATGTCTGCCATCTGAGGGGGTCACAACATAATTATTATACTTATGTTGTATGTTTTATTGTAATCAGTTACACACGTGATTTACAGTGATGAGTTATGTTTACACCATTATAAAAATGTGTGATTCTCATAACATATTTTAGGGGGTCGTCCAAAATTGTTGACATTTCCCGAAGCGTACAAACTGTATGGTAGGGGGAGGGGTCGGAGGCTTCGGTACGTTTTTTTTCTCAGAAAATCAATATTTATTTTTATTCCACAAAATAAATGAAAAAAATTTCATTTTAAAAGTCGCCAAATGAAGCGTTAAACAGAATTCTGTTGCTGCGCGTGAGACCTCGTGAGGTACTCGGTCTGTCTGTGCGTCCCGTCTGCACGTGCGTCCCATCTTGGTACATATTAGTCACAACAATCAACATTTTTAGTGTACTCTTTGGGGAGGGGGTAAAAAAAGAGTACTCTGCACTCTTGCATTAATGTTGACAATTTTGGACGACCCCATTAGCATAGTGAATTGTGATCATTTATGACAAGTTTTCCATATTGTAAAGTGTCCGGATGGATAAAAAACACAAAACGTAAGTATATACTTTTTATGGATGTGACCGAGATATGATAATGTTTGTAAGAAAGGTATTAAGCAATTTTGTACATCTAGTTATTTTATATTTTCAGAATCAGTTAACATTTTATTAACTTTTACACGGGTACATGCACATTTCAGGGGATACAGCACGCACTGAATATTTTTGAGATTTTTAATTATCATACTAATATATGGAATATATTCCAGAATCGTAATTTTACAATGTTTAGCAAGTTTATCAATGTTAGCAAGTTTATACACCAATCCAGTGTACATGAATTCAGAACTTTTTTATCATACTTTATTGGTTGATTGACTAGTTATTCCAAAATGCTTGGTAAGTGCAAGTGTTTGAAATTTTTTTAAACATAATAAGTACCTAGTAGTTTAAAAAAAAAATCTGACATTACATCTTAGACTCGACACTTTCAAAGATGAAAGTGAGATATTTACAATATTATCACGTCTCCTGTTGAAGAATGTTTTAGTGGAAATGTTGTTTTAAATATAAAATATGTTTAATAACAGATACTTTGTGCCTGTGTTATGTGTACGGTAGAATTTATATTAAAAAGTACAGTTTGTTACTTGTGTGAATATTTATTTGGTAACATTGCCTGTTACAAAGTTCAATTTTCACTCAGACTGAGAACATAGTCTAATGACTTCTAGTCATTGAAACAACCACTTAGTGTAAGTTACTATGGCAACCAGTTACTGCAACAAACCGTTGATGCAACAATTTACAAATACCAATGAATGCAACAAATGGTTACTGCACCAACTGGTTGTTACAACTGATTAATGTAACAGGTGTACTTTAATTTATTTCTGTTGACGCATAAGACGTATGTGCATGTGTACATCGATATTATGTGTATATACAAAAACTGTATTAATAACACAAAACAACATTTATTTAGATAATATGAATACATACATACATGTCTTAATCATTCACATACAATTTAATATATATATTAATACAAAACAGTTATCAATGAATATATATTATTTATAAAGTTAAACATCTTACTTAATCAGCCCTCTTTACCAGGGTATATTTCTACCTAACCACTAAGCTGGTCCTACTACAACTTTCCTGTCACGGAATACTTTAAAACGTCAATATTAATTTAAATATTATATTGAACTAACACAAGGGAAGTGATGTATCCCATCTCTTTCAGGTTAAGCATTATGTTCTTCAGGTTAAGCCTTATGTCCTTCAGGTTAAGCCTTATCTCCTTCAAGTTAAGACTTCTCTCCTTCAGGTTAACCATTATGTCCTTCAGGTTAAGCCTTATCTCCTTCAGGTTAACCATTATGTCCTTCAGGTTAAGCCTTATGTCCCACACGAGACCCTCTGAACTGAAGCAATGTGGAGCGAACAAAATTTATCTGGCTTTGAATGGCAGCAAGATCATGCATGGTCAATTCCCTTTCCACCAAGCCCCTTTGCCCATTAAATGCAAGATTAATAAATTTTGTTGAACAGGGTCTTGAATAAGAAACAACATGACACAGGTAACAAGATTTAACATGTTAACTAAGAAGATTTAACATGGTAATTAGTAGTGGCAGCATAAGTTTGTAAAGTCCCTAAATGTGTTGAGCATTATAACAGTTTTTGTCATCACCATGTAATGCGGGAAAATAAATTGCTATGTTGGTGCCACCTAGTGACCTAGTGAATGAAACATGTTAATGTAAACTTGTTAATAAAAATGTTTATCGTAAAAGCAAAAATTGCAAGTGGCACACCACATAGGCAGAAGGTGGGGATGTTTTGAACTAGTGCTAAATGCATAATGTTTTTGGACTTTGCAAATTTATAATAATTAGAGCTAATCAGAGTGTTTATAAGGGAGCTTTATTTATTGAGACCTTCCCTTCTAATATTTATTATGAGACCTTCCCTGATGCACAATCACGTTCTCGCTACAGAATGCTCTGTTGAGTTGTTACATGACCTCAAGTGTAATAACTCTTATCACTGATGCATGGACATATAAATTTACATTATATTATTTATTCTACACACAACTCTCCAAAGACAAAGCTTTGTGAACTGGGAAATGAAGCATAACGTCACCACTCCATATACCTGCCAGCTAAAGGCCATCAATCGAATACTGCGCACTATTCTCACAAGTACTGGCGTCTTCCTAAGATACCTCCATTACACTACAATCCTCAGTAAGTGCTGTGATTTGTATAAGAGAAAATATTCCATCCACAGTTTGATCAAACAGTTTTCGTTATTCACACTACTACATTATTAATGCCACGTGTAATAATACTATAAATATAGAAACAGTTGTTTCGCCTCAACGCTCAAGTTAGATTAGCAAGCAAAAATATAAAAAGAATGGCAAATTTCTGGCAAGTCATGATTATGTACCTTGTTATAATCGACATATAAATTACCAGCCACGAGACTGGCTGGCATACGGTGCAGCTGTAATTACCAGCCACGAGACTGGCTGGCATACGGTGCAGCTGTAATTACCAGCCACGAGACTGGCTGGCATACGGTGCAGCTGTATTGTGTAAAATGTAATTAACTACAATTACACGTGTAATTCTAGAGTAACTGAACATTGACTACTGTGCAGTAATTTCATGCATCAGTATTAACGTTGTCTATGACAGGCAGCGATTAAATCATTATACAACACCTTTTGTAAAATATATAATCCCCACGCATTCATGTGGTTCGCAAGACTCGTGTGTAGCTGACATAGCGTTTCTATTCTTTGGTGTGCAGTTAAAATAATGATTATATACAGCACTGCATGGCACACAGAAAGATCACCACGTTTACAAAGTTATACAAAACATACAACAATATATATAATAAAAGAACTAGCAAACCTGTGTCACCGAATATCTATTTCAGTACATATGTACACGAATACAACTGAGTATTCATATTCGATTAATATCACAGTTTTGCGAAGTATTCAAGCCTGGATTATCTTCCGAAAAAACAGTACATACAGTTGCGTACAGTTTAGTACAACAGGCTTCACAGTTTACTCATACAACAAGGGTGTATGAAATATCAGTGCACCATACATTTACAGTGTATGAAGTATTAGTGCACCAAACACCAACATGACTCATTAGTGCATCATATGCCTACAGTGTCTGAAGTACTAGTGCATCACATGTAGGGGACAGTGCTACTGTTGTAGCATTAATATAATTAATAAGTAATACATCCATAAAATATTGCTGACTTAAAGACCTTTAAAAGCTGTCAACTACGAAACCCTATATTATGCTTTATACACACAGACAGTTATTAGACACTTGCTATGACCCTGAGCCAGCTTTGAAAAGATTATACTACAGAATAATATAATAATACCTAAACATTTTCTCTGGAAATGCAGCTGTAAATAAACATACAAACATATATAAAACCTTGTTTAGCAAACATGAAGGCAGCACCGTACTTGCTTGTCATAACATGAGGACTTACACTGATAAAATGTTATAAAATATATATTACATCTATATTATCAGAATAACGTAACATTAACAAATAAAGCACTTACTTGGATAATAAACCATACCGTTGATGAGTTAGTTGCAAAGATCAGAGGAATTAGCATAGATAAACTGATTAACGGAAAAAAGCGCTTTAGATTAAATAGTTATCCTGTTGACATATTTGCTGCTGCAACAGGCGTTGATTGAGAAGATGAAACGGCCAGAACGACCACTCAGAGTAAGCACTTTCACACACTGCCTGGATAGAGCAGTGACTCGCATCATCACATAGTCATGTCAATCGGACATCACATTGTTATGTCATTCAGACATCACATGGTCATGTCAATCAGTCACCACATGGTCATGTCAATCAGACATCACATGGACATGTCAATCCCACATCACATGGTCATGTCAATCAGACATAACATGGCCATGTCAATCAGACATAACATGGTCACGTAAGTCAGACTGGTCATGTCAATGAATCAGACAAAATATGGTCATGTCAACCAGACATCACATGGTCATGTCAATCAGACATAACATGGTCTTGTCAGTCAGACTTGACATGGTCATGTCAATGTCGCCTTCTTTGTGAAGTCAATCGTGGTGTATTCGACCGAGTCGTCTGCCTGGTGGACAACGATGGGTTGACTGCTGCGGGGCGAACCGAATGCGAGGTCAGCGTAGATCATTCCTTCCTCCTCCACCGACTGGCAACAGACACGACTATATATGGCAACAGACACGACCTTATATGGCAACAGACACGACTATATATATGGCAACAGACACGACCATATATAGCAACAGACACGACAATGTATGGCAACAGACACAATTATATATGGCAACAGACAACTATATATGGTAACAGACACGACCATATAGGGCAACAGACATGACCATATATGGCAACAGATGCGATTATATATGGCAACAGACACAACCTTATATGGCAACAGACACGACTATATATGGCAACAGACATGACCATATATGGCAACAGACACGACCATATATGGCAACAGGCACGACCATATATGGCAACAGACACGACCATATATGGCAACAGACAACTATATATGGTAACAGACACGACCATATAGGGCAACAGACACGACCATATATGGCAACAGATGCGATTATATATGGCAACTGACTCAACTATATATGGCAACAGACACAACTACATATTATACGGCAAAAGATACGACTATATATGTATGGCCACATACATAACTATATATGGCAACAGACACAATTATATATGGCAACAGACAACTATATATGGCAACAAACACGACTATATATGGCAACAGACACGACTATATATATGGCAACAGACATGACTATATATGGCAACAGACACGACTACATGTGGTAACAAGACACAATTATATATATGGCAACAGACACAACTATATATGGCAACAGACACGAATATATATGGCACCAGACACAATTATATAAGGCACCAGACACGACTATATATGGCATAAAACACGAATATATATATATGGCAACAGATATGACTGTATACGGCAACAGACACAATTATATATGGCAACAGACACGACTATATATATGGCAACAGACACGACTATATATGGCAACAGACACAATTATATACGGCAACAGACACGACTATATATATATGGCAACAAACATGACTATATATGGCAACAGACACGACTATATATGGTAACAGACACAATTATATATATGGCAACAGACAACTATATATGGCAACAGACACGACTATATATGGCAACAGACACAATTATATATGACAACAGACACGACTATATATGGCATCAAACATGACTATATATATATATATGGCAACAGACATGACTATATATGGCAACAGACACGACTGTATATGGCAACAGACACGACCATATATGGCAACAGACACAATTATATATGGCAACAGACAACTATATATGGTAACAGACACGACCATATAGGGCAACAGATCCGACCATATATGGCAACAGATGCGATTATATATGGCAACAGACTCAACTATATATGGCAACAGACACAACTCCATATTATACGGCAAAAGACATGACTATATATGTATGGCCACATACATAACTATATATGGCAACAGACACAACTATATATATATGGCAACAGACACAATTATATATGGCAACAGACAACTATATATATCAACAGACACGACTATATATGGCAAGAGACACGACTATATATATGGCAACAGACATGATGACATACTACAACAGACACGACTATATATATATCAACAGACACGACTATATATGGCAACAGATACGACTATATATGGTAACAGACACAATTATATATATGGCAACAGACACAACTATATATGGCAACAGACATGACTATACATGGCAACAGACACAATTATATATGGCAACATACACAACTATATATGGCATCAAACACGACTATATATATATGGCAACAGACATGACTATATATGGTAACAGACACAACTGTATATGGCAACAGACACGACTATATATGGCAACAGTCACGACTGTATATGGCATGGTCCTTATTAACAACACTCCACCTGACGACACTGGCTAACACTGTTCAACTATTTTACTTACTTCTGTAGGCGTGTGTGAATCTGTTAACTATAACTGGGAGATGATGTTTAGCTGATATTAAGTCTGATATTCCACAGTTTTTTACAAAAGATATTAATAATGAGAGAGTGCAGGTTAGTGAAAACAACTGGGTGAGAAGAAATGCGGAAGAGAAGAAAATCGACAAGCAAAGAACGGGGGAGCTGAGGGAGGAGGTTGGGGGAGCTGAGGGAGGAGGTTGGGGGAGCTGAGGGAGGAGGTTGGGGGAGCTGAGGGAGGAGGTTGGTGTGAAAGAGGTTTCAAGAAGCTGCTGAAGAGCTGGTTAAAAGGGCTATTTGGTGGGATTGGGAGTGGAGTAGGAAACACGAACGAGAGACAGTGTGAGAGGAGACGGTTGTGGAGATGGCACTGCAGGAAAACATACATTGGAGGACCAGTATTGAGGTCAGTTTCATCGCAGACTTCAGGGAGACAGAGGATAACAAGATTAAGCCCATCAGCTGCAAGTGGGAGTTAGAAGATGAGATGTTACACTCAAGGTGTAGATATGTTACACTCGAGGTGTAGAGATGTTACACTCGAGGTGTAGAGATGTTACACTCAAGGTGTAGAGATGTTACACTCGATGTGTAGAGATGTTACACTCGAGGTGTAGAGATGTTAATTTTGAGGTGTTGAGATGTTACACTCGAGGTGTAGAGATGTTACATTTGAGGTGTTGAGAGGTGTTACACTTTAGGTGTAGAGATGTTACACTCAAGGTGTTGAGAGATGTTACACTCAATGTGTAGAGATGTTACTCTTGAGGTGGAGAGAGGTTACACTTGAGGTTTAGAGCTGTTACACTCGACGTGTAGAGATTTTACACTCAAGGCATTACCTGCGATGGCGTTTGATCTGTCATGTCCACATTCGCATACAGTGGCTCTGGCTGGCCGGGCACTGACGGAGCGACATTGTCATACAGTGGCTCCTCCTGGTGGTCCGGCTCAGGAGCAGCTCTCCTCAGTAGTGGGCTGTTCTGATACACTGGCTCTGTCAACATAACACCGTCCCCGAGTCGTCACAATATTCTCAGACTCTCACATGATATTCTCTATCATTTCATTAGAAATTGGTTTAGTTACAATTTTGAATACATTTTATTTAAAATATTTTTTGGTCGGGGTAACAGACCATCTACCTACCAGTGAGGTGGAGTAATAGACCATCTATTTATCTGTGGGTTGGGGTATTAGACCATCTACCTACCTGCGGGTTGGGAAGATTCGGTGGTCTGGGGTTTTCTCTTCCGCATGCGTGGAGGTTTTACTTTCTTGACATCTGAATAACAAAATAAAATGACATTCATTGTGGTTATTGTAACTCTAGTACAACAAAGACAGCACTTAACACACCTGCCACAACTTTTCATGCAGACACAAAACCTTTGGGAAGTATTCAGCCATGCTATTATTTATTAATGCACAACAACTATATTGTCACATAGGTTCATACATGTTCATCATAAATGGCTTAAAGGGATGTAATGGGACATTCATTGTAAGTCATCAGAACAAAACATGTGGTATTAATCACCTTTAGCTTTATATTATTGTAAAATAATTGCACTATTCAATTTGCCTATTTCTGAATGCCACCGATGTCATCCACTGATAATAATTTACATGATTTACCAAATTACCTGTCAACATATATCCTCACTTCATAAAAACATGGTGCATAAATGTAGAATACAAATTTTTTATTTGAAATAAATATAAAATGTATCATAGGACATCTAACTATATTGGGGAATGTTAACATTTTCCTCCAAGACAGTATGCATCACAGACACCAAACTTTCCACAAACCCTCGGAAGAAACATAACGCCTTTATTTTTCTGTTTCCATTTTAAGGGTCCTTAATGGTTTTAGGATTTGTACTGTACATCAAACAGACATAAATTAATCATTCATATAGTTACACATATTTTCTATGATTGACACTAATCTGGTGACCACCAATTACTTGGGAAATTTTATGTATATACAGCCCAATCTTGATGGTGATCATCTTTGCGAGATAGAGCAATTTAACAGCTCCGACTGACCGTCTTCCATCGATGTGTCGGGCTGCTCCGGAGCCAAGAGCCCCCGCTCCATGGCCTTCTTCTTCCTGCGAGGAGGCTTCTTCATCTTCTCCTCCTCCTCTTTCTCACCTGATGTCAAGGTCACACAAGGTCAACACATAATGGCAGTCAGGTGAAGGTCACACAATGATGCAGCATATATTTTAAGTTAGTTGCGAGATTGTTTGTCAAGTTTAGCAATAGCAGGAAAAACTAATTTCATTAGCACGTCTGTGAAGGAGATGATAGTAATTAGGATGTCTGTCACTGTGAATGAATGGAGGTGATAGTAATTAGGACGTCTGTCACTGTGAATGAATGGAGGTGATAGTGATTAGGATGCCTGTCAATGTGAATGAATGGAGGTGATAGTGATTAGGATGTATGTCACTGTGAATGAATGGAGGTGATAGTGATTAGGATGTCTTTCACTGTGAATGAATGGAGGTGATAGTAATTAGGATGTCTGTCACTGTGAATGAATGGAGGTGATAGTGATTAGGATGCCTGTCAATGTGAATGAATGGAGGTGATAGTGATTAGGATGTATGTCACTGTGAATGAATGGAGGTGATAGTGATTAGGATGTCTTTCACTGTGAATGAATGGAGGTGATAGTAATTAGGATGTCTGTCACTGTGAATGAATGGAGGTGATAGTGATTAGGATGTCGGTCACTGTGAATGAATGGAGGTGATAGTGATTAGGATGTATGTCACTGTGAATGAATGGAGGTGATAGTGATTAGGATGTCTTTCACTGTGAATGAATGGAGGTGATAGTGATTAGGATGTCTGTCACTGTGAATGAATGGAGGTGATAGTGATTAGGATGTCTGTCACTGTGAATGAATGGAGGTGATAGTGATTAGGATGTCTGTCACTGTGAATGAATGGAGGTGACAATGATTAGGATGTCTCTCACTGTGAATGAATGGAGGTGATAGTAATTAGGATGTCTGTCACTGTGAATGAATGGAGGTGATAGTGATTAGGATGTCTTTCACTGTGAATGAATGGAGGTGATAGTGATTATGATGTATGTCACTGTGAATGAATGGAGGTGATAGTGATTAGGATGTATGTCACTGTGAATGAATGGAGGTGATAGTGATTAGGATGTATGTAACTGTGAATGAATGGAGGTGATAGTAATTAGGATGTATGTCACTGTGAATGAATGGAGGTGATAGTGATTAGGATGTCTGTCACTGTGAATGAATGGAGGTGATAGTGATTAGGATGTCTGTCACTGTGAATGAATGGAGGTGATAGTGATTAGGATGTATGTCACTGTGAATGAATGGAGGTGATAGTGATTAGGATGTATGTCGCTGTGAATGAATGGAGGTGATAGTGATTAGGATGTATGTCGCTGTGAATGAATGGAGGTGATAGTGATTAGGATGTCTGTCGCTGTGAATGAATGGAGGTGATAGTGATTAGGATGTATGTCACTGTGAATGAATGGAGGTGATAGTGATTAGGATGTCTGTCACTGTGAATGAATGGAGGTGATAGTGATTAGGATGTCTGTCACTGTGAATGAATGGAGGTGACAGTGATTAGGATGTCTGTCACTGTGAATGAATGGAGGTGACAATGATTAGGATGTCTCTCACTGTGAATGAATGGAGGTGATAGTAATTAGGATGTCTGTCACTGTGAATGAATGGAGGTGATAGTGATTAGGATGTCTTTCACTGTGAATGAATGGAGGTGATAGTGATTATGATGTATGTCACTGTGAATGAATGGAGGTGATAGTGATTAGGATGTATGTCACTGTGAATGAATGGAGGTGATAGTGATTAGGATGTATGTAACTGTGAATGAATGGAGGTGATAGTAATTAGGATGTATGTCACTGTGAATGAATGGAGGTGATAGTGATTAGGATGTCTGTCACTGTGAATGAATGGAGGTGATAGTGATTAGGATGTCTGTCACTGTGAATGAATGGAGGTGATAGTGATTAGGATGTCTGTCACTGTGAATGAATGGAGGTGATAGTGATTAGGATGTCTGTCACTGTGAATGAATGGAGGTGATAGTGATTAGGATGTCTGTCACTGTGAATGAATGGAGGTGATAGTGATTAGGATGTCTGTCACTGTGAATGAATGGAGGTGATAGTGATTAGGATGTCTGTCACTGTGAATGAATGGAGGTGATAATTTGTAGTGTACTTTCTGTCTAACAAAAGGTTAGAAAGAAAGTACACTGACAGCTGAGCCTGAGGTGTTCATTTCACAATAGTCCACTTGGTCCTGAAACCACCAGCAACATGATTGCTGAAATCTAGCATCATGTCTATTAAGGTTTCTATGTCTGCTATTTACAGTCGAATGTCTGGAGGTCTGCTGACAACCGTTCTGTAGGGGTCAACAGTTCAACTTACCTGCGAGGGTCATATGTTCAACAGACATGTTAAGTGAATAGTTCAACTGTTCTGCGGGGTCAACAAGAAGATCTACTGGGTCAAAAGTTCAACTGACCTGTGGGTTATAGTTCAACTGACCTGTGCGGTCAACAGCTCAACTGACCTGTGGTGTCGTTGGTGCCGTTCATCTTCTGTGGCGCTGACTGAAGCACTTTGCTGTAGCCAGTGGGACTGCTATAAACACACAACAAAGACTGGGTGAATGACAGTGGATGAGGAAGAGGGAAAGAATTTTGCACACACTCCGTGGCATCTACAACCAGCAGGAGTAACGGCCTCAACATGAGCAACATTTCACTTGTATAATTAATATCATGTCCTTAAAGCTATACTGAAGACATATGCTGAAGGT
Source organism: Paraescarpia echinospica (assembly GCA_020002185.1). Lineage (NCBI taxonomy): Eukaryota > Metazoa > Annelida > Polychaeta > Sabellida > Siboglinidae > Paraescarpia > Paraescarpia echinospica. Next base: position 17,684,522 of record CM034540.1, read on the forward strand.
GCTGCCCGCCAAATTGTCTTTATTAAGGGAAGCCACTACTCGAAAATGCCCATATAACCAATATGCCATATCTCTTTTAATATTAAACATATCATAACCAGATTTGGAGCACTGATTAGAACAATGAATGGTATATGATGTGTGAAATATGGGCACATTTGGTTGTGTATTACCATGGCAATGAACGTTTCAAGTGAGATGGATTTTCACATCCTTGAAAATTATTCTGAGCTAACAACTGTATGTGTGATCATGCAGTTGTCAAGAATCATTAGCTAGAATACTCCTTTGTGCAATAAGGTGGTTTTGGGCAAGGATATCTGATTTCAGTGACTGTTGTTCAGGTTTGAGCATTTTTCAAGACATCATGAAAAAAGCTCAAACCTAGTTCCATCTCACAACAGTCATTGCAGTCAAACTTCCTTGCCCAAAACCACCTTATTGCACAAAGGAGTATTCTAGCTAATGATTCTTGACAACTGCATGATCACACATACAGTTGTTAGCTCAGAATAATTTTCAAGGATGCATGCCCTCTATCACACTAGAAATGTTGATTGTCATGGCACTGCACAAGCAAATTAGCCCACATTCCACATATCATGTACTATTCATTTAACTAATTAGTACTCCAAATTTGGCTAAGATATGTTCAGTACTAAAGGAGATATGGCCTATGGCCGTTTTCGAGTAGTGGCTACCCTTAAGCCCGTAACAATGGTTGTAATTTGAAGATACAACTATGTTCAAATAGTAAACAAAACATCCGTTTTCAAAACAAGCTTTATTGGCAATAGTTGGGCTGAGTTAACTGCTATACCCTTTGATTTTAAATTTTGCAACATTCAACACAGCAGACTTCCTGTTACAAATTACTATGCACGGTAATTTCGGGTAGATGAACAGACTGGTTCCCTTTAAAAGCACTGCAATATCACTAAACAACAAAACAATTCAATTCTTTTTGGTCTACAATATTGTTTAAGGCCAGGCACGGCAGGTAGATATGATTATTTTTTAATTTGTGTAAACAGTTCAATTTGCTGCCCAATGCATGAAATGGGTCTTACTGAGTAAAATATATTGAACTTTTTTCAGCAAAACCATCCATTTCCATGGTAACAAACAAAATGGCCACCATTTTGACCAAATATTGGCAAATTTAGAAACACTGCCATTTTTTATTGAACCAATGTATAGTTATAATTCTTGCAAATCCATGTTCTCTATACATTCTATTGTGCAATGATCGAAGCATTTTTTTAAATGTTGTTTTTATTTTTTAAATAATTTTTTGGTCAAACATGAAAAAAAAACTTGTTTTTTGCCAACAAATATAGCTATATCTTTCAAACTATTCATGATTTTAAAACAGTTCTGATCATTGCACACGGTAGATAATGATGAATGCAATACTGAAATCATTATTTATATAGCATAATTATTCCCAGAGATGTCCCGTTTTTTTTATAGAAAATGGCAGTCAAAGATTGCATAATGGATTTGATTACATGATATCGACATGCTTGATGTATGACTAAAACTCATTTAGAGGTGTGTAATTGTCATAGAAGTGAACTTTATTGATAGTATGCATGCAAAGGTATAATAATCTGGCAGAAAACCATTTAAAGTATTTCTTGTCAAAAAATACAATTTCACCTGGGGTGTCTGGCCTTAATGTCTTATGGAAAGATTTAGAAAAAAAAAAAAAATATTAAAAGTTTTATTAAAAATGTTTAATTAAAAACAAATATATGTATTAGTCGCCACCTTAACACCTAAACAAATCTGGAACCATTCCTGTTTTATGTTGCTTAATAGCAGGGTAATTTGAACCAGGTAGTCTGACCCAGGGTCGTTGGGTCACTTACCCTGTACTGCTGGATGGCATTAACTCAACGTCTCCATCTAGAAACACAAAGAGAGCAACACTTAACACTTGCAACCTGTCAGTGCAGACACATCTAGTGCCACGTACACTTTGTAACTATTCTACCAAACGGCCTTGACTACAGATCAACTGAGCCCATCAAGAGGTGAATCATTCTGTCATTCAAACACTCAAGATTTTAAAATTATCAAACAACCTTTCCTTAGCTAGATCAAGCTGTAGTCTACTAACATCAGGCAGTACTTGTTGTATGACTAATATCATGAGTGAATACAATTTATATTTGGTTACCTGCAAGTTAGAATATTATTACAGATAATTGGGGAGAACATAATTTAATTGCAGAATAATCCAGGCGACATCATCAGACATAGAAGACTCCGGTGGTTTGGGCAGGTTTATTTTGGGGTCAGATAAGTCACTCACCCTTTTGCTGACTGCGACGACATCGCCAGATGACAACAACGAACAGCACAAGCAGCATGAGCAGCACCCCGGCCAAAACCGCCCCCACGACACCCCATACTCCTACAGCACCTACAACACAATGTTTACACGCCTGCAACACCCTCTAACACCGCCCTACCACGTATATGGAGGTCAACCGAATCAAACTAGTAACTGACTTTGCTGGTCGCAACTGTACCGCCCGCGCAGACATATGCCCCACACATGCCCTAGTCCTAAGGCGGACGACTTCAGGGAATCCCAGCATTCTCACAAGCAGCTGAGAAGTGTTGCGTATTCAAATAATTACTTCTACTTCGCAAACATAACACGGGCGAACTTGTTGTTGAAATAAAAAGGAGCAGAACACTTTGGCAGTCAATACCATTGGCTGAGTTGAACTTCAGTGCTTCGTAAAGCGATCTGCCAGGGGGTACTGAGACTGATGTAGTCAGCAGCGCCCCCTGGCATGTGAGGATGGGGTGATATCTTGCTGTTCGTCAAGTTTTACCAGGTCTGTTGAATGCAATTCTATGGTGGTTCAAAGTTGACCAGAATTACTCAGGTAGTTCTAAATTTACAAAGAAATTTTGCATAACTACATTTTATTGTTAACTAAACTAACGAAAACATATTTCATAACACAGTAATTTTCGTCGTACTATGCATGTGATGAGGTTGTTAGTGGGCAGAGAAATAGCTGAATGTACAATAACAGAAGTAGTTACTGCTGTGTGCTAATGCGGTTCAACACTCTGATGAGTAGGTGTCAGTCATCACACTGTGTAATATTAATTAACAACATACTGCAGAAAAAATCCCATTACCGCTTTAACCATATAGAGCACCACGTTTTCTGAACAAAGGTTCAGGCATATTTGTGGTAGGCACCTCGGTCTGTTAGACCAATGGGGTATGAGGAACCTGTCTTTCTAAACCGTAACATGAGCACTGCACTACAGATGTGCCTCTGCTGCACCACTGTCAACACAGCAGCTGCTTATCTCTTCACCCGGCTGTCACCTGCTGTCTACGACATGACAAGTCAACCGGGAGATTATTTCACCGAGACAACGAGCTCATAATGGTAATACATCATCAGAAAGAATCCACTGTTAAATTTAAGGAACGTTTTCAAAATGGAAAAAGCTGTTGCAATGTCACAGAGGACATTATTTCCAGGACACACCATTACAATATAGTTCCATTGCTGTATCCTAGTGTTGAGTTTTGAGTATCGATTTTAAGACCAGTTTTAAAGAGAAAAATCGCATTTATGAACTCATAACGTTAGAGAAATAGACTCCAGTACAAGTATCATACCACTGACTGAGGGAAGTTGTTCAAAGGATTCAGTGGTATGACTGAGCAGTCGAGCCTCATACACCGTCAACCACACGACGTAGGGCGTTGACACGTCAAATGTGCCGTTGATGCGAGCCTGTCTGTCAGAGGCGGGTAGAGTCGAGGCTGGAGCATCTGACGGGTAGGTCAACTCCGCTCCATCCTGCTTCTTATAGTGTACTACGATCGATACGGGCTCCGGCTCCGTCACGGAGCGCCGTCGTCGTGCTGGTCCATCGTAGAGCCACTTCACTGTCATGTGGTCAGCTGTGACCGTCACCTGACGTACCTCGATGGACGGTCGCGCTACAGACAACACAAATCATGAGATAAACATTTGAGATATAAACATCTGTATATACAGTGGACCCTCACTATTAAGGTCATCATACTCCAGACAGGACAAAAGTGACCTGAATACCAAGGTGATCCTATTAGCGGAACTAATTCCCTATACCATACTTGTGTTACAGAAATAACTTGGGATTGACCTAGGCTGGCCTTAATTGCAAGGTGGCTATATTATCAAGGTGACCGTAAAGTGAGGTTTTGACTGTATTACTATATATTAATATGCTAACTTTGCAGCATTTAAGTCTATGTCAGGCACTGGGATCCACCCGCCTCTTTTTAGGTTCACGTGTTTCCTTGGACCATTGACCCCTGATCTACCAATTTGTGATGTATTTAAACAAACATAAAGGCAATCATTTAGAGTTATTTATGTTTTTAGTGGATAAATTATATGGCGAGATATTCCCCAGGGGGTGCTATAGTTCAACAAAGGTTTAAAACTTTGAGGGTATGGGCCATGCCAAAATGAGGTGTGGGTCATGATCATCTCAGGTCCGGAACACATTTCCAATGATAAAGTAATCTTTAAATACATCCTTTCAAATGCTGCAAAAATGTCTTATTTAAAATCAATTTTCTTATTAGGCGACACCAGTTTTATTAATTGGATTACGGACCCGCCGACGATGTTTTTAACAAAACGGAAATGCCGAACCAATGATTTTGTATTGATTTATCGAGCATATACGCATCATACCGAACACTGTATGTTAAACATCGTTTCATTGGCTGTCGCACATCTTCAGTCTACAATCCAACGAATCCACAAAAGTACAACTTGTCATTAATTGATCTAAACCATGGCTGAACCAGACGCTGCAGGTTTTGTATCAAGAAATTTATGTTTGGCGATGCTTCTCATATGTAAAATTTTTTTAATTGTCCGACATGATCAACAGTGTCATTTCCTGTGTTTGTAGCGATGCAGTTCTGATATCAAAAGTATGTGTTGGTGTCGAATGTGCGGATTGTTGTCGAAATGACAGTGAGCGTCCTTGCGGATGCTACGTGAGCAATTCAATGTTTTACACATTTATTTTCTTGAACGATGACAACGTTAATGCCACTGAAATGAAGCGAAAAGGCAACCCGAAGGCTGACATTTTAGACACGATGCAAAATACAGCCTGTAGCAATAAAGAAAAAAACTGCCAACGTGCAACACAGGCGAAACCAGTAACATGCACATGTTTAACGAGCTACTCAGTCTGTCTACATGCAAAAATCTGAACATCGTATTTTAGCCAATCAAGTCGACACACTGGGAAAACATGTTGTAGACACTCTCTTCAATACTTGCATAGTCAGCATCGCATTGCATTATTTCAGAATAGAATAGCGTAGTTATATTTGGAGATATGACAATCAAATCCTAACTATGCCAGTCAAATTAATATTACCATAGCAAGATATATGCAAGATATATCGTACATTTAATCTACACGTTTATGACTGTAATGTTATCTGCCAAATCTTGTTATCCGTACTTGTTATTCTAAATTCTAATAGTCTTCAACTTTTATTAAAATATCATAAAAGTATGTGTCTAGTAAGTTTTGATACAAGACTAAATCTTTTTTTTAGTAATGTACTGTATGGCTCATATGATAATTCATGTATTTTCACAAAACACCTTTCTCGTGCAATGACTTTTATTTTTATTCCCCCCTCCTCCCTAACAAAAATGTCTCAAAAATTTGTAATCCTAACAATCAAATTTGTGTGGCCTTACACAATAAATAAATTCGAAATGCACTTTGACGTTTTGACACCATCGGCACTCTTCATCAGGAACTGGTCTTGTCTGCTCACAAGATTCTGTGGCGAGAAGGCTTTCCCAGACGTGACAAATTCATAGTTGTGTAATAAGAAAATCCATTAAAAATTATTCTTAAAACTTGATAAACATTTTCACAAATACAAATATGTTGTTTTAATAGATACAGGGCACATCTTACGTCTGGTGACGGTGCTGAGGATGACGTAGCCGCTCCGAGAATGATTACTCTCGGTGCTGCCACCTGGCCGACTGTTTCGGGCGAACAACTGCAGCGTGTACTTGGTGAGAGGCTGTAGTCTTATCAAGGTGACTGTCACGTAGTCGTTGGCCGGGAGGGAGTCATTGAAGGTGATGAAGTGGTCGTCACCCTCTGCCTTGTACTGGATGATGAACCACTGGGGTGGGAAGCCGCCGTGGTAGCCAGGGCGCCACTGAACCTGCAGGGAGCGCGAGGTGGCACTTGGGAGGACCACTACACCCTCGGGGACGTGGGGCGGACCTGCACAAGTAAGAGAGCATTTGTGAAATTAATTCAACTAGCTTACACCCATTGGCGTGGGAACAGGAGGGGGGTAGAAGGCAACTGCCCTACAGGAATTTTGCAAATTCAAGATGTGTGAAACTGAGGGTGGGTTTTTTTGGAGCCTCAAGGTGGGGTTTTTGGGTTAGCCTCAAGAGGGGTGTGGAAATCGAGGTATTGCAGAGCCTCAAGGTAGGAATTTTTGGTGAGCTGCAAGGAAGGTGCAAATTGAGGTTTTTGGCCTCTCAAGGTTAGGTTTTTTTGGCGAGCCTCAAAGGGTGGTGCAAATCGAGGTTTTTGGAGAGCCTTTTTGAATTGTGAATGTTGCCACACAAAATTTTCAACAGCACTCCCCGTCTTCTGCTGTCGTGATCCAACAGTGGAGTGAATAGTGCTGAAGCTCTGTATCAACCCACCCAATATTAATTTAATCCATGCGCCACTGTTTACACCCGCTCATGGAGCTACAGACCCAGGGCAGCAGTTACATCACCACTACTTACACCCACCCATGGAGTAACAGACCCAGGGCAGCAGTTACATCACCTCTACTTACGCCCACCCATGGAGCTACATACCCAGGGCAGCAGTTACATCACCACTACTTACACCAACCCATGGAGTAACAGACCCAGGGCAGCAGTTACATCACCACTGCTTACACCCACCCATGGAGCTACAGACCCAGGGCAGCAGTTACATCACCACTACTTACACCCACCCATGGAATTACATACCCAGGGCAGCAGTTACATCACCACTACTTACACCCACCCATGGAGCTACAGACCCAGGGCAGTAGTTACATCACCACTACTTACACCAACCCA
>CM034540.1:17692690-17802690 GCA_020002185.1 Paraescarpia echinospica
CATCACCACTACTTACACCCACCCATGGAGCTACAGACCCAGGGCAACAGTTACATCACCACTACTTACACCCACCCATGGAGCTACAGACCCAGGGCAGCAGTTACATCACCACTACTTACACCCACCCATGGAGCTACAGACCCAGGGCAACAGTTACATCACCACTACATACACCCACCCATGGAGCTACAGACCCAGGGCAGCAGTTACATCACCACTACTTACACCCACCCATGGAGCTACAGACCCAGGGCAGCAGTTACAACACCACTACTTACACCAACCCATGGAGCTACAGACCCAGGGCAGCAGTTACATCACCACTACTTACACCCACCCATGAAGCTACAGACCCAGGGCAACAGTTACATCACCACTACTTACACCCACCCATGGAGCTACAGACCCATGGCAGCAGTTACATCACCACTACTTACACCCACCCACAGAGCTACAGACCCAGGGCAACAGTTACATCACCACTACTTACACCCACCCATGGAGTAACAGACCCAGGGCAGCAGTTACATCACCACTACATACACCCACCCATGGAGCTACAGACCCAGGGCAACAGTTACATCACCACTACTTACACCCACCCATGGAGCTACAGACCCAGGGCAACAGTTACATCACCACTACTTACACCCACCCATGGAGCTACAGACCCAGGGCAACAGTTACATCACCACTACTTACACCCACCCATGGAGCTACAGACCCAGGGCAACAGTTACATCACCACTACTTACACCCACCCATGGAGCTACAGACCCAGGGCAACAGTTACATCACCACTACTTACACCCACCCATGGAGCTACAGACCCAGGGCAACAGTTACATCACCACTACTTACACCCACCCATGGAGCTACAGACCCAGGGCAGCAGTTACATCACCACTACTTACACCCACCCATGGAGTAACAGACCCAGGGCAACAGTTACATCACCACTACTTACACCCACCCATGGAGTAACAGACCCAGGGCAACAGTTACATCACCACTACTTACACCCACCCATGGAGCTACAGACCCAGGGCAGCACATAGCACTGGGCTCACTACTATTACACTCCACCCATGGGAGGCAACAGACCCAGGGCAGCAGTTACATCACCTCTACTTACACCCACCCATGGAGCTACATACCCAGGGCAGCAGTTACATCACCTCACTACTTACACCAACCCATGGAGCTACAGACCCAGGGCAGCAGTTACATCACCACTACTTACACCCACCCATGGAGCTACAGACCCAGGGCAGCAGTTACATCACCACGACTTACACCAACCCATGGAGCTACAGACCCAGGGCAGCAGTTACATCACCACTACTTACACCCACCCATGAGTCTACAGACCCAGTGCAACAGTTACATCACCACTACTTACACCCACCCATGAGTCTACAGACCCAGGGCAACAGTTACATCACCACTACTTACACCCACCCATGGAGCTACACACCCAGGGCAACAGTTACATCACCACTACTTACACCCAATCATGGAGCTACAGACCCAGGGCAGCAGTTACATCACCACTACTTACACCCACCCATGGAGCTACAGACCCAGGGCAACAGTTACATCACCACTACATACACCCACCCATGGAGCTACAGACCCAGGGCAGCAGTTACATCACCACTACATACACCCACCCATGGAGTAACAGACCCAGGGCAGCAGCTACATCACCACTACTTACACCCACCCATGGAGCTACAGATCCAGGGCAACAGTTACATCACCACTATTTACACCCACCCATGGAGCTACAGACCCAGGGCAGCAGTTACATCACCACTACTTACACCAACCCATGGAGTAACAGACCCATGGCAGCAGTTACATCACCACTACTTACACCAACCCATGGAGCTACAGACCCAGGGCAGCAGTTACATCACCACTACTTACACCCACCCATGGAGTAACAGACCCAGGGCAGCAGTTACATCACCACTACATACACCCACACATGGAGCTACAGACCCAGGGCAACAGTTACATCACCACTACTTACACCCACCCATGGAGCTACAGACCCAGGGCAACAGTAACATCACCACTACTTACACCCACCCATGGAGCTACAGACCCAGGGCAGCAGTTACATCACCACTACTTACACCCACCCACGGAGCTACAGACCCAGGGCAACAGTTACATCACCACTACTTACACCCACCCATGGAGTAACAGACCCAGGGCAACAGTTACATCACCTCTACTTACACCCACCCATGGAGCTACAGACCCAGGGCAGCAGTTACATCACCACTACCTACACCCACCCATGGAGTAACAGACCCAGGGCAACAGTTACATCACCTCTACTTACACCCACCCATGGAGCTACAGACCCAGGGCAACAGTTACATCACCACTACTTACACCCACCCATGGAGCTACAGACCCAGGGCAACAGTTTCATCACCACTACTTACACCCACCCATGGAGCTACAGACCCAGGGCAACAGTTACATCACCACTACTTACATCCACCCATGGAGCTACAGACCCAGGGCAGCAGTTACATCACTCCAAACTCCATGGAGCTACAGACCCAGGGCAGCAGTTACATCACCACTACTTACACCAACCCATGGAGCTACAGACCCAGGGCAGCAGTTACATCACCACTACTTACACCCACCCATGGAGCTACAGACCCAGGGCAACAGTTACATCACCACTACTTACACCCACCCATGGAGCTACATACCCAGGGCAGCAGTTACATCACCACTACTTACACCAACCCATGGAGTAACAGACCCAGGGCAGCAGTTACATCACCACTGCATACACCCACCCATGGAGCTACAGACCCAGGGCAGCAGTTACATCACCACTACTTACACCAACCCATGGAGCTACAGACCCAGGGCAGCAGTTACATCACCACTATTTACACCCACCCATGGAGCAACAGACCCAGGTCAACAGTTACATCACCACTACTTACACCCACCCATGGAGTAACAGACCCAGGGCAACAGTTACATCACCACTACTTACACCCACCCATGGAGTAACAGACCCAGGGCAAAAGTTACATCACCACTACTTACACCCACCCATGGAGGTACAGACCCAGGGCAACAGTTACATCACCACTACTTACACCCACCCATGGAGCTACAGACCCAGGGCAACAGTTACATCACCACTACTTACACCCACCCATGGAGCTACAGACCCAGGGCAACAGTTACATCACCACTACTTACACCCACCCATGGAGCTACAGACCCAGGGCAGCAGTTACATCACCACTACTTACACCCACCCATGGAGTAACAGACCCAGGGCAGCAGTTACATCACCTCTACTTACACCCACCCATGGAGCTACATACCCAGGGCAGCAGTTACATCACCACTACTTACACCAACCCATGGAGTAACAGACCCAGGGCAGCAGTTACACCACCACTGCATACACCCACCCATGGAGCTACAGACCCAGGGCAGCAGTTACATCACAACTACTTACACCAACCCATGGAGCTACAGACCCAGGGCAGCAGTTACATCACCACTACTTACACCCACCCATGGAGCTACAGACCCAGGGCAACAGTTATATCACCACTACTTACACCCACCCATGGAGCTACAGATCCAGGGCAACAGTTACATCACCACTACTTACACCCACCCATGGAGCTACAGACCCAGGGCAGCAGTTACATCACCACTACTTACACCAACCCATGGAGCTACAGACCCAGGGCAGCAGTTACATCACCACTACTTACACCCACCCATGGAGCTACAGACCCAGGGCAACAGTTACATCACCACTACATACACCCACCCATGGAGCTACAGACCCAGGGCAGCAGTTACATCACCACTACTTACACCCACCCATGGAGCTACAGACCCAGGGCAGCAGTTACATCACCACTACTTACACCAACCCATGGAGCTACAGACCCAGGGCAGCAGTTACATCACCACTACTTACACCCACCCATGGAGCTACATACCCAGGGCAGCAGTTACATCACCACTACTTACACCAACCCATGGAGTAACAGACCCAGGGCAGCAGTTACATCACCACTGCATACACCCACCCATGGAGCTACAGACCCAGGGCAGCAGTTACATCACCACTACTTACACCAACCCATGGAGCTACAGACCCAGGGCAGCAGTTACATCACCACTATTTACACCCACCCATGGAGCAACAGACCCAGGTCAACAGTTACATCACCACTACTTACACCCACCCATGGAGTAACAGACCCAGGGCAACAGTTACATCACCACTACTTACACCCACCCATGGAGTAACAGACCCAGGGCAAAAGTTACATCACCACTACTTACACCCACCCATGGAGGTACAGACCCAGGGCAACAGTTACATCACCACTTACACCCACCCATGGATACAGACCCAGGGCAACAGTTACATCACCACTACTTACACCCACCCATGGAGCTACAGACCCAGGGCAACAGTTACATCACCACTACTTACACCCACCCATGGAGCTACAGACCCAGGGCAACAGTTACATCACCACTACTTACACCCACCCATGGAGCTACAGACCCAGGGCAGCAGTTACATCACCACTACTTACACCCACCCATGGAGTAACAGACCCAGGGCAGCAGTTACATCACCTCTACTTACACCCACCCATGGAGCTACATACCCAGGGCAGCAGTTACATCACCACTACTTACAACAACCCATGGAGTAACAGACCCAGGGCAGCAGTTACACCACCACTGCATACACCCACCCATGGAGCTACAGACCCAGGGCAGCAGTTACATCACAACTACTTACACCAACCCATGGAGCTACAGACCCAGGGCAGCAGTTACATCACCACTACTTACACCCACCCATGGAGCTACACACCCAGGGCAACAGTTATATCACCACTACTTACACCCACCCATGGAGCTACAGATCCAGGGCAACAGTTACATCACCACTACTTACACCCACCCATGGAGCTACAGACCCAGGGCAGTAGTTACATCACCACTACTTACACCAACCCATGGAGCTACACACCCAGGCCAGCAGTTACATCACCACTACTTACACCCACCCATGGAGCTACACACCCAGGGCAACAGTTACATCACCACTACTTACACCCACCCATGGAGCTACAGACCCAGGGCAGCAGTTACATCATCACTACTTACACCCACCCATGGAGCTACAGACCCAGGGCAACAGTTACATCACCACTACATACACCCACCCATGGAGCTACAGACCCAGGGCAGCAGTTACATCACCACTACTTACACCCACCCATGGAGCTACAGACCCAGGGCAGCAGTTACATCACCACGACTTACACCAACCCATGGAGCTACAGACCCAGGGCAGCAGTTACATCACCACTACTTACACCCACCCATGAGTCTACAGACCCAGGGCAACAGTTACATCACCACTACTTACACCCACCCATGGAGCTACAGACCCAGGGCAACAGTTACATCACCACTACTTACACCCACCCATGGAGCTACAGACCCATGGCAGCAGTTACATCACCACTACATACACCCACCCATGGAGCTACAGACCCAGGGCAGCAGTTACATCACCACTACTTACATCCACCCATGGAGCTACAGACCCAGGGCAACAGTTTCATCACCACTACTTACACCCACCCATGGAGCTACAGACCCAGGGCAGCAGTTACATCACCACTACTTACACCCACCCATGGAGCTACAGACCCAGGGCAGCAGTTACATCACCACTACTTACACCCACCCATGGAGTTACAGACCCAGGGCAACAGTTACATCACCACTACTTACACCCACCCATGGAGCTACAGACCCAGGGCAGCAGTTACATCACCACTACTTACACCAACCCATGGAGTAACAGACCCAGGGCAGCAGTTACATCACCACTTACACCCACCCATGGATCAGTTACATCACTACTTACACCCACCCATGGAGCTACAGACCCAGGGCAGCAGTTACATCACCACTACTTACACCCACCCATGGAGTAACAGACCCAGGGCAACAGTTACATCACCACTACTTACACCCACCCATGGAGCTACAGACCCAGGGCAACAGTTACATCACCACTACTTACACCCACCCATGGAGCTACAGACCCAGGGCAACAGTTACATCACCACTACTTACACCCACCCATGGAGCTACAGACCCAGGGCAACAGTTACATCACCACTACTTACACCCACCCATGGAGTAACAGACCCAGGGCAACAGTTACATCACCTCTACTTACACCCACCCATGGAGCTACAGACCCAGGGCAGCAGTTACATCACCACTACCTACACCCACCCATGGAGTAACAGACCCAGGGCAACAGTTACATCACCTCTACTTACACCCACCCATGGAGCTACAGACCCAGGGCAACAGTTACATCACCACTACTTACACCCACCCATGGAGCTACAGACCCAGGGCAACAGTTTCATCACCACTACTTACACCCACCCATGGAGCTACAGACCCAGGGCAACAGTTACATCACCACTACTTACATCCACCCATGGAGCTACAGACCCAGGGCAGCAGTTACATCACCACTACTTACACCCACCCATGGAGTTACAGACCCACGGCAACAGTTACATCACCACTACTTACACCCACCCATGGAGCTACATACCCAGGGCAGCAGTTACATCACCACTACTTACACCAACCCATGGAGTAACAGACCCAGGGCAGCAGTTACATCACCACTACTTACACCAACCCATGGAGCTACAGACCCAGGGCAGCAGTTACATCACCACTACTTACACCCACCCATGGAGCTACAGACCCAGGGCAATAGTTATATCACCACTACTTACACCCACCCATGGAGCTACAGACCCAGGGCAGCAGTTACATCACCACTACTTACACCCACCCATGGAGCTACAGACACAGGGCAACAGTTATATCACCACTACTTACACCCACCCATGGAGCTACAGACCCAGGCAGCAGTTACATCACCACTACTTACACCCACCCATGGAGCTACAGACCCAGGGCAACAGTTACATCACCACTACATACACCCACCCATGGAGCTACAGACCCAGGGCAGCAGTTACATCACCACTACTTACACCCACCCATGGAGCTACAGACCCAGGGCAATAGTTACATCACCACTACTTACACCCACCCATGGAGCTACAGACCCAGGGCAGCAGTTACATCACCACTGTTTGCACCCACCCATGGAGCTACAGACACAGGGCAGCAGTTACATCACCACTGTTTGCACCCACCCATGGAGCTACAGACCCAGGGCAGCAGTTACATCACCTCTACTTACACCCACCCATGGAGCTACATACCCAGGGCAGCAGTTACATCACCATTGTTTACACCCACCCATGGAGCTACAGACCCAGGGCAGCAGTTACATCACCACTACTTACACCCACCCATGGAGCTACAGACCCAGGGCAACAGTTACATCACCACTACTTACACCCACCCATGGAGCTACATACCCAGGGCAGCAGTTACATCACCACTACTTACACCAACCCATGGAGTAACAGACCCAGGGCACAGTTACATCACCACTACTTACACCCACCCATGGAGCTACAGACCCAGGGCAGCAGTTACATCACCACTACTTACACCCACCCATGGAGCTACAGACCCAGGGCAGCAGTTACATCACCACTACTTACACCCACCCATGGAGCTACAGACCCAGGGCAACAGTTACATCACCACTACTTACACCCACCCATGGAGTAACAGACCCAGGGCAACAGTTACATCACCACTACTTACACCCACCCATGGAGCTACAGACCCAGGGCAACAGTTACATCACCACTACTTACACCCACCCATGGAGCTACAGACCCAGGGCAACAGTTACATCACCTCTACTTACACCCACCCATGGAGCTACAGACCCAGGGCAACAGTTACATCACCACTACTTACACCCACCCATGGAGCTACAGACCCAGGGCAACAGTTACATCACCACTACTTACACCCACCCATGGAGCTACAGACCCAGGGCAACAGTTACATCACCTCTACTTACACCCACCCATGGAGCTACAGACCCAGGGCACCAGTTACATCACCACTACAGTTTTTAGCACTTGTGGAATGCCAGACCACTCAATCTGTCTCCTAAAAAATAAAAACTCTAAATAACTACATTTGTGTTATTTTAAGTAGATTTCAAGTTGGTAGCTCCGAGGTGAAGGAAGTGATTGAAGATAATAAAAGACGAGTGGATATTGACCCCTGGAGGAGATACTGTTACCATGGTCCAAAGTTAGTGTACATCTAGATGAATGTCCGTGTGTATGTCCAGTGTCTCTCAATAAAATTAGCCACCAGGTTCAGAAATGACCACTGTCTTATGGATAACAAACATAAAGTTTGTCAAACAATATATGTTAACTGTTATATCCCTTTAATCTATGCAGTTTAACGTACAGTGGCAAGATAATTTTATGGAGGTGGATTTGTGAGTCGTACAACTTGCTTCTACTCCCACGACTGACCTCGTTCGATGAAGCTGACCGTGAACATGACTGACCGCTGCTGTTCAGCCACTCTGTTGTTGACCACACACTCGTAGTGGCCAAAGTTCTGCAGACTGACCACAGGGATGGTCAGTGTGTGGGCATCATTGACCACCCCCTCAGGCAGGGCACCCCCCTCGAAGGTCCAGCGGTACCGGGGAGTGGGGTTGGCACAGATGTCACATGTCAGGACCGTGTCAGTGTCACCGGGTGCGGCCGTCACCTGCTGGGTGGTGACGTCATTCCACACGGCGGCATCTGGTGACACAGTAAGTCACTGTCAATGACACATTTCTCAGAATCACACGTATAAAGGTAAGTTCTTATATAACACAATATCCAGTCCACAGGTCTGCTCAAAGCACTTTACTCCCTGGCAGACCTGTTCAATCGAACACCATCTCGACTTCTCTGGGAAGCATTCATCCATGCTGCAATTAATGTGCAAAGACTAATTGAACATGAGTATCCACCAATGTCTATAGCCAGGTACTCATTCATATAACTGAATGAACTGGAGCACTGTGGAGTCAACAAACTTGCTCAAGGTTCGACACGGCAGCACAGGATTCAAACTCGGGCTCTCGACTGAGAGTCCAATGCTCTAGACACTGCACTACTGCGCTCTAAGTCACCAATAATAATAATATATTTTATTTAATATAGCGCCAGATCCAATTATAAATTGTTCGTGGCGCTTTACAACATGTAGAACCTAGATAGAGATAAAAATGATGGCTAAATAAACATGCATTTTCTAAAAGAAATTCTTATAAAATTAACATTAATAAAATACAAATAAATACAGTTATTCAATAAATATACTAAAATAATGATCTTAGCTACAGTTCTATGTAGAAATAAGACATTGTCAATTCATTTAACTGAACTAATGTACATGTAGGTATAAAATAAATATATAAATAGGTTAATTAATACATAAGAGATATAAAACTAATCAATGCAGAGACTAAACTATGCCACATGCCACATTGGACAAGAACGAGTAAAAGTCTTTAAGCGTGCCTTGAAAGTAGAGAGACAATCAGATGTTTTAATGTCATTAGGCAAAGTCTTCCACAAAGTCGGCGCGGCGACCGCAAACGAACTGTCCCCAGCTTTGACATGTGTCCGCAGGACCGTTAACATGTTATTGTTGGTAGAGCGCAGGGCTCTTGTTGGTTTGTATGGGCATACAAGGTCGCATAAATATTTTGGGGCACAGCACAGCTTTATATGTAAACACTAATAGCTTAAAGTCGATTCTGTGTGCTACAGGCAACCAGTGAAGAATGCACAACAAAGGCATGGCGCTGTCACTCCGTGGGCGGTGTAGGATCAACCTAGCAGCAGAGTTGTGCATTCTCTGCAGTCCAGCGATGTTGTTGACAGAAGTGCCGTATAGAAGTGAATTGCAGTAATCAAGCCGTGATGTAATAATGGCGTTGACGACACGTTCCTTTGTCGTTGTTGGGAGATAACGACTCATCTGGTTAATATGGCGCAGGTGAAATGAGCACACACTGACGATGCTTGAAACTTGCTTCTTAAAATCGAGGTGGCGATCCATAACGACACCAAGGTTACAAACACATCTTGAGGCAGTAATCGTAACATCTCCTGCGCGTATCACACTGCCGTCAATAAGCGCAGCAGCAGTCTTTGGTACTACGAGAAGATATTCCGTTTTATTGTAGTTCATGCACATGTAGTTTGGTGTCATCCACTAATTGACAATATCTAGACACTCCTCCATACGTCGCAGAGTAGCAGCCAACGCAGTCGCAGTGAGATCAACATGGTAGTGCAATTGCAGATCATCCACATAATGATGAAAACAAAGTCCACGCGCCCTGATTATGTCGCCAATGGGTTGTACGTACAACGAGAATAACAAAGGACCCGGCACCGAACCCTGCAGGACACCCGATGTCATGCATGTTGTATTCGATGACGCATCACGAATGACCACACGCTGGGTCCGGCCCTGCAGATAGGATTGCAGCCAGCCAAGCGCCTTGCCAACAATGTCGTAATGCAACCGAAAGTGCTGGATCATTATCATGTGATTGATTGTGTCAAAGGCCGCACTAAAGTCAATAATGACACACTTCTACACAGAATCACATGTATGAAATGACAGTTTGAATTAAACAATAAGACACTGGATTCTGAATACTGTTGTTTATCTTAGTGTCAAAGGACACTGTCACCTGTCCTAATGTTGTCACAGGACACTGTTACCTGTCCTAATTCTGCCACATGTCCTAATTCTGCCAAAGGACACTGTCATCTGTCCTACTAAATATGTCACAAGACAATGTCACTTGTCCTAACTCTGTCACAGGACACTGACGCATCTCCTAACTCTGTCACATGACATTTTCACCTTTCCTAACATTCCCACAGAGCACTGTCATCTGTCTTAACTCTTCCACAAGACACAATCACCTGTCCTAATTCTGCCACATGACACTGTCACATGTCCTAACTCTGTCACAGGATACTGTCACATGTCCTAACTCTGCCACATGACTGTCTCTTGTCCAAATTCTGCCACATGACACTGTCACCTGTCCAAAATATGTAACAGGACAATGTCACTTGTCCTAACTCTGCCACAGGAGATTGTCATCTGTCCTAACGCTATTACAGGACACTCACTTGTCCTAACTCTGCTACAGGACATTGTTACTCCAATGACTGTTACAGGCGACATAATCTGGAGGAACATTACAGTGAAGATGTTGCAGAAGTGTTAGAGAGCAGAAACTTTACAACACTGGAGACGTATGATGGAGGAATGTTACAAAGAAGGACACTGATATCATACTTACAATGAAGATCTAACACAATGTTGGCCGATTCGTCTTGATTCTTAACAGGGCCGGCGTATCCCAATACAGCGCAAGTGTAGCTCCCGCTTAGTTCATCGAGCTGGTCACAGGTGGCGCTATGGTTGGACCAGGTGAGACTGCTCACTGTCGCCTCTGTCTGGCCGTACGAGAAACCTCTCCCTCGCACTGTCGAACGTTTCTCCTCGAAGTGATGTAGCGATAGGGTTCGGTTCTCCCTCCGCCACCAGATGTCTCTGATGTTGCTGCCCGAGGCTGTGCAGTTGATGTGGATGCCGCTGCGAGTTGCTACGACAACGACCTCTTGGTACGGTTCCTCTATATGGACTGGGGCTAAGACGGGAACACACACCATCAAGGTTAAAGGGTCACTCTCCTCATGAAATGTTGTGACATTTTAGTTAAGTCATATCTTAAACATTTGAAATGATTCCATTAAGAATTAAGGGTCACACTCTTCATGAAATGTGACATTTTAAATAAGTCATATCTTAACAATTTCAAATGGTTCCATCGAGATTTAAGGGTCATGCTCCTCATGAAATGTCATATCTGTATTACGTCATATCTTAAAACTACTCATCCTGTCTTCACCTCATTTCCAGTGTACTATATCTATATAAAAAAAGAAAGACACGTGATATTATAATAAATTTGAATGATAGTAACCATGGTAACCAGACAATCTTAGAAAAAGCTGACGGGTGGTTTTGTGGAACGTCCCACAGAAAATTGAATTTATATATTTCCATTTTGTTCTTCTTACAACACATATATGTTAAGTTTACAGAGGAGTAGTTTGGCTGCAGAAAGAGTAAGACTTCTCATAAAAATAAATAATATTTATCAACATATATAATGGGGAAAACAGACTGCTACAGTGGTGCTACCTAGTGAGTGAAGTATATGTTGCAAATTGACTGCAACAGCCATTTTGGGTCGTAAAACTGCATGTCCTATGTCATGTATTGATGAACAAGTAAAGCCACATGTCCTATGTCACATATTGATGGACAAGTAAAGCCACATGTCCTGTATCACATATTGATGGACAAGTAAAGCCACAGGTCCTGTATCACATATTGATGGACAAGTAAAGCCACATGTCCTATATCACGTATTGATGGACAAGTAAAGCCACATGTCCTATGTCACGTATTGATGGACAAGTAAAGCCACATGTCCTGTATCACGTATTGATGGACAAGTAAAGCCACATGTCCTGTATCACGTATTGATGGACAAGTAAAGCCACATGTCCTATATCACGTATTGATGGACAAGTAAAGCCACATGTCCTGTATCACGTATTGATGGACAAGTAAAGCCACATGTCCTGTATCACGTATTGATGGACAAGTAAAGCCACATGTCCTGTATCACGTATTGATGGACAAGTAAAGCCACACATCCTATGTCACGTATTGATGGACAAGTAAAGCCACACGTCCTCTATCACGTATTGATGGACAAGTAAAGCCACACATCCTATATCACGTATTGATGGACAAGAAAAGCCACATGTCCTGTATCACGTATTGATGGACAAGTAAAGCCACATGTCCTGTATCACGTATTGATGGACAAGTAAAGCCACACGTCCTGTATCACGTATTGATGGACAAGTAAAGCCACATGTCCTATATCACATATTGATGGACAAGTAAAGCCACATGTCCTATGTCACGTATTGATGGACAAGTAAAGCCACATGTCCTATATCACATATTGATGGACAAGTAAAGCCACATGTCCTGTATCATGTATTGATGGACAAGTAAAGCCACATGTCCTATATATCACGTATTGATGGACAAGTAAAGCCACATGTCCTATGTCACGTATTGATGGACAACTAAAGCCACATGTCCTATATTACGTATTGATGGACAAGTAAAGCCACATGTCCTGTATCACGTATTGATGGACAAGTAAAGCCACATGTCCTATATCACGTATTGATGGACAAGTAAAGCCACATGTCCTATGTCACGTATTGATGGACAAGTAAAGTCACATGTTCTATGTCACATATTGATGGACACGTAAAGCCACATGTCCTGTATCACGTATTGATGGATAAGTAAAGCCACATGTCCTGTATCACGTATTGATGGACAAGTAAAACCACATGTCCTGTATCACGTATTGATGGACAAGTAAAGCCACATGTCCTGTGTCACATATTGATGGACAAGTAAAGCCACATGTCCTGTATCACGTATTGATGGACAAGTAAAGCCATATGTCCTATGTCACATATTGATGGACAAGTAAAGCCACATGTCCTATATCACATATTGATGGACAAGTAAAGCCACATGTCCTGTATCACATATTGATGGACAAGTAAAGCCACATGTCCTATGTCACGTATTGATGGACAAGTAAAGCCACATGTCCTATATCACGTATTGATGGACAAGTAAAGCCACATGTCCTATATCACGTATTGATGGACAAGTAAAGCCACATGTCCTATATCACGTATTGATGGACAAGTAAAGCCACATGTCCTGTATCACGTATTGATGGACAAGTAAAGCCACACATCCTATGTCACGTATTGATGGACAAGTAAAGCCACATGTCCTGTATCACGTATTGATGGACAAGTAAAGCCACACATCCTATATCACGTATTGATGGACAAGAAAAGCCACATGTCCTGTATCACGTATTGATGGACAAGTAAAGCCACATGTCCTGTATCACGTATTGATGGACAAGTAAAGCCACACGTCCTGTATCACGTATTGATGGACAAGTAAAGCCACATGTCCTATATCACATATTGATGGACAAGTAAAGCCACATGTCCTATGTCACGTATTGATGGACAAGTAAAGCCACATGTCCTGTATCACGTATTGATGGACAAGTAAAGCCACATGTCCTGTATCACGTATTGATGGACAAGTAAAGCCACATGTCCTGTATCACGTATTGATGGACAAGTAAAGCCACATGTCCTATATCACGTATTGATGGACAAGTAAAGCCACATGTCCTATATCACGTATTGATGGACAAGTAAAGCCACATGTCCTATATCACGTATTGATGGACAAGTAAAGCCACATGTCCTATATCACGTATTGATGGACAAGTAAAGCCACACATCCTATATCACGTATTGATGGACAAGTAAAGCCACACATCCTATATCACGTATTGATGGACAAGGGGTGGTTTGAACCAATACAAAATGACTACAACTTGTTGGACTTTGAAAACTTCTGAGATCATTCCTTATCGCCCTCTGGGAGAATGAGAACTTTCTTTCATTTGGAAATAAAGTTTTAATTAATTGAAATAAAAACACAGACATTTACACTTTTATTAGTGACATTCTGAAAGATGATAGATGGATTATGGTGATACTGTGTTAGTAACAGTATACGTATTCCGCTAACAGTAACAGAGTACGATTAATGAAACAACGAAACCGCAATATATGTAACATAACCACTTTAAAGATAACTACCCTCAAAATTATAACATTCAGACTGAGTTGAAACAACACACTACACATTTTGTCAGACAATTTATTAAACATTGAGTAGATGACCAAGTTACAATTTTTTCAACGTTTTCAAACTTCATCGGATTTCATCGAAACAATGATGTCATAATGACGACCTACCTTCTACTGTGACCTCAAGCCAGCGTGCGGGGTCACTCGCCCCGACCTTGTTGCCCACCCGACAGCTGTATTTGGCGGACTGAGTGACCGAGTGGGTCTGCACCTCCCACTTATTAGTGGACGTGTTGACTCGGTCAGTGTCACCGCCCAGTACTGTCCACTCATACCAGGTGACCACTGGGTGTCCTTTGTTCTCAGGGGCGTCACACTGCAGTCGAATTGGCGCTCCGGCCACAATGACCGTTCCATAGGGAACACTGATGACCGCTTGACCACGAGGTGCATCTGGAAATGAGGCAGGGTTTGTATCATGTGGCTCCTATGATAGCGACAACGTGTCTTAATCGGAGCCACTGACCCCGTATTTGTCAAAAAATTAAAAGGTGATTTTCTGTTGATTAATTAGCATATTGGTTTAAAAAATGGTATATACACACATTATATCTATGCATACCTGATATGTTTATTGTGTGAATATTTGTTATATTTTGGGGTCCAAATAAACTTCTTGTTCTTGTTCATAAACAAGGTTTATATGCAACTGTGAAATTCCATGTAATTTCCATGCTGTTTCCAGTCTTCCTTTAAAAAAATAAAAAAACCAACTTACATTTAAGATAATTTATTGCCATTTTACAAAGGAATATGGTATACGCTTCATTGGCATTTTAAGAATTCATGTGACATTGTACTATAATCCTATGGCAATAAACATTTCACAGCACGTAGAAGTGTAAATATGGGCAAAATCACACAGGCATTTTCATATAAGTAAATCTCAGACATTGACAATCACATAATTAATTATCCAATTTCACAACAAAAATCCATGGATACAAAACATTGCATACACAAATCATAATCTACTTGAGCAAGACGTTTACACAAAACATATATATTGAGCTTAATCAATAATACACCTGCACTAACTTACACCCACCTATGGAGCAAACCAAGGGCAGCAGTTAATAATTACCATCAGAGTATTTTGTTTTTTAAACTTGTTCCCGCAATGGCACCCTCTGGAGGTGAGTGGTTCGCCACTCATAGTTTCTATAGATGGAGAACTGAATATTGTAGGTGTTCTTCGTTTTATTTCTGAAATCTTACAATTCCAGGCTTTTCCATGCCATTTAGAAAATTCTACGTTTTCATGGCCCTGATTTTAACAATTAAATTCCATGTATTCAAGGATTCCCATGTCCCGTGTAAATCCTGCATCAACATCCAGCATGTGTATACTGCATGCACTATAAACTATATCTATTACAACATGCCGACCACCCAACTGTGTTCTAACAAACTACTTTTTGTTGTGAAAATGTAACTGTTTCAAGATGAAACTTAGAAAGTTTGTTTTCTTTTGAAGGCATGGCATCTGGTCCGAAGCCATGACAATTTGTTTACATTAAAAGCTTCATCCCCATTGCGTCATGACCCCTCGCAATTAGCTGAACTCACTACTTGCGGATTTGAGTGAGAGCACGACTCTGTGAATACAGCTTAAGACTGGGTACTGAGTGAGTACTTACAGTCAACTCTGTGAATACAGCTTAAGACTGGGTACTGAGTGAGACAGTGAGTACTTACAGTCGACTCTGAATAGAATTTAAGACTGGGTACTGAGTGAGTACATACACTCAGGACTGAGCGAGTACTTATAATCAATTCTATATCAATACAACTTAAGACTAGGTAATGAGCGAGTACTTTCAGTCAACTCTGTGAATACAGCTTAAGCCTGGGTACTGAGCGAGTACTTACAGTCGACTCTGTGAATACAACTTAAGACTGGGTACTGAGCGAGTACTTACAGTCGACTCTGTGAATAGAGTTTAAGACTGGGTACTGAGTGAGTACATACAATCAGCTCTATGTGAATACAACTTAAGACTGGGTACTGAGCGAGTACTTACAGTCGACTCTGTGAATACAACTTAACACTGGGTACTGAGTGAGACAGTGAGTACTTACAGTCGACTCTGTGAATAGAGTTTAAGACTGGGTACTGAGTGAGTATATACAGTCTGCTCTATGCGAATATAGCTTAAGACTGGGTATTGAGCGAGACAGTGAGTACTTAGTCGACTCTGTAAATACAGCTTAAGACTGGGTACAGAGTGAGTACTTACAGTCGACTCTATATCAATACAACTTAAGACTGGGTACTGAGTGAGTATTTACAGTCGACTCTATATCAATACAACTTAAGACTGGGTACTGAGTGAGTATTTACAGTCGACTCTATATCAATACAACTTAAGACTGGGTACTGAGTGAGTACTTACAGTCGACTCTGTGAATACAACTTAAGACTGGGTACTGAGTAAGTACTTACAGTCGACATGGAATGCCACAGCCGGGCTCTCCCCCATGCCCACGGAGTTGTTCCGAGTACAAGAGTAATCGCCGGCGTCTGACGCCTTCACGTTCTGGATGACCAGGGGCTTAGAAAAGAAGGTACCCTCGAACTCTACACCGTCCTTCTTCCAGTTGACCAATGAGTATGGACTGGGCTCTGCTCCAATGAGTACGCAGTTGAACTGCACCGATTGACCTTCTTGCACTTGTGCTGGAATCTGAAGCTGGAGCACTGGAGCATCTGTGGAAGACAAAGTTACATGGGATGTGTTACACGGGTTGTCTTACACCGACTGTATTACACTCATTACGTCACACACGTTGCATTACATGCATTGTGTTACATTGATTGTGTTAATTGATTATGTTATGCTGATTGTAATGCATAAATTATATTACATATTACACTTATTATTTTATATATTTATTACATTACACTGATCATAACATTGGTTACAATACATTGAATTTATGCTACTAATTGTATTACACTTGATTATATTATACTGATTGCATTGTTCTGGTTGTATTACAGTGACTGCATAACACTAATTATATTACACCTAGTGTTTTACACTGAGTATTACACAATTAATATATCACATCAAATACATTACACCGATTGTCCTGATTTAAATAACTTCCTTTTATACGGACATACGTCCATTGTAGACATTGTCAGCACATGACAAAACAGCTGACAGAAAGAACTCACAATTAAATGTGCATTTACAAGAAACTTGCCATCAAATATACAGACAAGAGTGACAACCTGTTTGGTGAACATAAAAGTTCAGAAGCAGTCCGACTTCACTGGTAAGTTGATACAACTGGGTCAAGTGGGCATCATAAAGTTGTATTTGGGTCATTCTGTGTGAACCAACCAATGGGTGCGGCACTCTTCTCTCCAATTTTTGAATGAATCAGCTTGGTGAAAGCCTTTGGAAAGATAAGCAAGAATAAAAAAATTGAGTGTTCTAGCTTCAGTAGTTTTTGAGTTACAGCAATTTGAAATTTGGGACTTAGACATTTTGTGACGGCTTCTTAAAAATAAATAAAATTATTCACATTTCACAGGTTAATATCTCTTGCACTATTTAACCTGTGTCAATGAAACTGAATTGTTCTCTACAATGTATAGATCACATAAATATAATTAGAACATAAATACAGTGTATACAGTTTATAGAAATATAATAACATAGCATCTTTGAGTGTGTGTGTAGATTCCTAATTAAGACAGTCAGACATGTCATATTGCTCTGATAATACACACTGGTATGCATAGATACCAAATATTTACAACAGTTAATTAAGGCGTCTATATTTAGCTCGCAATCATTGCCTGAAAACCCTCTCGTGAATCGCGAGTGATTTATTGAAAAATTTGGGGCACCCAGAAGTATCCCATTTTTTTTGTGAAGGAAGCACGGAAGGATACTGAAAGTTACCGGGGTAGTAGTTATTTGTGTTATAGGGACAAGCTTACACCTAAAAAAAGTTTTGTGACAATACATGCTACCGCCTCATTGACTTTTTGGGTCAGAAGTTGGTCAATTTTTAAGAAATATAACAACGTACCATCTTTACATATGTTCAGATTCATAATTAATACAACCAGACCTGCCATATTACTCAGATTTGCACACTTGCATGTGTATATACTAATTATATACAACTAGTTTCTGAAGTATTTTGCTCACAATCAAGGTCTGAAAACCCTCTTGTGAGTGATTTATTGAATAAATCATTATGTTTATCAACTTGGTGCACATTAACCATACACTGTATTTATGTTCTAATTATATTTATGTGATCTATATATTGTAGAGAACAATTCCACAAAGTTTCATTGACACAGGTTAAATAGTTCAAGAGATATTAACCTGTGAAATGTGAATAATTTTAATTATTTTTAAGAAGCCATCACAACATCACTACTGGAGCTAGAACACTCAAATTTCGGATTCTTGCTTATCTTACCAGACTTTCACTAAACTGATTTATTTAAAAAATTAAGAGATGACAGCAACAAATTTCAGGAATTTTGGTTGCGTTCACATGGAATGACCCATCTGTAATAAACACGATCTCTCTCGAACGCAGTATAAGACAATGAAAGGCACACGTCATGTGACTCCTACTCACAGTGCACTTTGAGGACGTACAGTGCTGCCATCGGGGGGCTGTTTCCTGCCTCATTCTTCGCGCGACATGTGTAGTTGCCATCATCACGGGAGGCGTTCAGTGATGTCAATACCAACCTGTCCTGATCACCGGTGACTGTCAACTTTTTTAGGTTCTTCTTCCAGACATACCTGCTGATGTCTGGAGGCTTGGCGTCCTTCACGTGACACACCAAGGTCAAAGTGGAGTGTTCCTGCGGAGCTCCGCTCTCCAGTGGCTCCACTACCACGGTCGGCCGGTCTAAGAACATGATGACCAAGTAGGGTTTATCTCATTGTTACAAGTAACAGGTAGAGATTGTGTCATGGTTACAAGTACCAAGTAGACTGCTTCATTGTTATAGCAACCATGTAGAGTTTATGTCATTGTTACAACAAGCTAGTTGAGTTTGAGACATACTTACAACACACACAATATAGTCATTTTACATGAATGTGAGGCAGTGTAGACATTTACAGTAGACATCAACTTGCTTAAACACATACTGTAGCCATGTACTTGTGTAAGCATTTACAGTATATGTGTATTTGTGTAAACAGTTATATAGACTTGTAGTTGATGTGAACTTGTGTGTAATCACTTAAAGTAGACTTGTAGTTGTATGAACACTTGTGTGTACTTGTGTAAACACTTACAGTAAACATGTACTCATGTAAACACTTATTGTGTAAACACTTACAGTAGATGTGTTCTTGAGTAGACATGCTAGATGCCAACTTGTGTAAACACTTACAGTAGTCAGTAGACATATGTACTTGTGTAAACACTTACAATAGACGTGAACTTGGGTAAACACAGTAGATGAGTACTTGTGTAGACTCCTACAGTAGACGAGTACTTGTGTAGACTCCTACAGTAGACGTGTACTTGTGTAGACTCCTACAGTAGACGTGTACTTGTGTAGACTCCTACAGTAGACGTGTACTTGTGTAGACTCCTACAGTAGACGTGTACTTGTGTAGACTCCTACAGTAGACGTGTACTTGTGTAGACTCCTACAGTAGACGTGTACTTGTGTAGACTCCTACAGTAGACGTGTACTTGAGTAGACTCCTACAGTAGACGTGTACTAGTGTAGACTCCTACAGTAGACGTGTACTTGTGTAGACTCCTACAGTAGACGTGTACTTGTGTAGACTCCTACAGTAGACGTGTACTTGTGTAGACTCCTACAGTAGACGTGTACTTGTGTAGACACCTACAGTAGACGTGTACTTGTGTAGACTCCTACAGTAGACGTGTACTTGTGTAGACTCCTACAGTAGACGTGTACTTGTGTACACTCCTACAGTAGACGTGTACTTGTGTAGATTCCTACAGTAGATGTGTACTTGTGTAGACTCCTACAGTCGACGTGTACTTGTGTAGACTCCTACAGTAGACGTGTACTTGTGTAGACTCCTACAGTAGACGTGTACTTGTGTAGACTCCTACAGTAGACGTGTACTTGTGTAGACTCCTTCAGTAGACGTGTACTTGTGTAGACTCCTACAGTAGACGTGTACTTGTGTAGACTCCTACAGTAGACGTGTACTTGTGTAGACTCCTACAGTAGACGTGTACTTGTGTAGACTCCTACAGTAGATGTGTACTTGTGTAGATTCCTACAGTAGATGTGTACTTGTGTAGACTCCTACAGTAGACGTGTACTTGTGTAGACTCCTATAGTAGATGTGTACTTGTGTAGACTCCTACAGTAGACGTGTACTTGTGTAGACTCTTACAGTAGACGTGTACTTGTGTAGACTCCTACAGTAGACGTGTACTTGTGTAGACTCCTACAGTAGACGTGTACTTGTGTAGACTCCTACAGTAGAAGTGTACTTGTGTAGACTCCTACAGTCGATGTGTACTTGTGTAGACTCCTACAGTAGATGTGTACTTGTGTAGACTCCTACAGTAGATGTGTACTTGTGTAGACTCCTACAGTAGAAGTGTACTTGTGTAGACTCCTACAGTAGATGTGTACTTGTGTAGACTCCTACAGTAGACGTGTACTTGTGTAGACTCTACAGTGTGTACTTGTGTAGACTCCTACAGTAGACGTGTACTTGTGTAGACTCCTACAGTAGACGTGTACTTGTGTAGACTCCTACAGTAGAAGTGTACTTGTGTAGACTCCTACAGTCGATGTGTACTTGTGTAGACTCCTACAGTAGATGTGTACTTGTGTAGACTCCTACAGTAGATGTGTACTTGTGTAGACTCCTACAGTAGAAGTGTACTTGTGTAGACTCCTACAGTAGATGTGTACTTGTGTAGACTCCTACAGTAGAAGTGTACTTGTGTAGACTCCTACAGTAGATGTGTACTTGTGTAGACTCCTACAGTAGATGTGTACTTGTGTAGACTCCTACAGTAGATGTGTACTTGTGTAGACTCCTACAGTTGACGTGTACTTGTGTAGACTCCTACAGTAGATGTGTACTTGTGTAGACTCCTACAGTCGATGTGTACTTGTGTAGACTCCTACAGTAGATGTGTACTTGTGTAGACTCCTACAGTAGATGTGTACTTGTGTAGACTCCTACAGTCGATGTGTACTTGTGTAGACTCCTACAGTAGATGTGTACTTGTGTAGACTCCTACAGTAGATGTGTACTTGTGTAGACTCCTACAGTAGATGTGTACTTGTGTAGACTCCTACAGTAGATGTGTACTTGTGTAGACTCCTACAGTAGATGTGTACTTGTGTAGACTCCTACAGTAGATGTGTACTTGTGTAGACTCCTACAGTAGATGTGTACTTGTGTAGACTCCTACAGTAGATGTGTACTTGTGTAGACTCCAGTAGACACTTGTGTAGACTCCTACAGTGTGTACTTGTGTAGACTCCTACAGTAGATGTGTACTTGTGTAGACTCCTACAGTAGATGTGTACTTGTGTAGACTCCTACAGTAGATGTGTACTTGTGTAGACTCCTACAGTAGATGTGTACTTGTGTAGACTCCTACAGTAGATGTGTACTTGTGTAGACTCCTACAGTAGATGTGTACTTGTGTAGACTCCTACAGTAGATGTGTACTTGTGTAGACTCCTACAGTAGATGTGTACTTGTGTAGACTCCTACAGTAGATGTGTACTTGTGTAGACTCCTACAGTAGATGTGTACTTGTGTAGACTCCTACAGTAGATGTGTACTTGTGTAGACTCCTACAGTAGATGTGTACTTGTGTAGACTCCTACAGTAGATGTGTACTTGTGTAGACTCCTACAGTAGATGTGTACTTGTGTAGACTCCTACAGTAGATGTGTACTTGTGTAGACTCCTACAGTAGATGTGTACTTGTGTAGACTCCTACAGTAGATGTGTACTTGTGTAGACTCCTACAGTAGATGTGTACTTGTGTAGACTCCTACAGTAGATGTGTACTTGTGTAGACTCCTACAGTAGATGTGTACTTGTGTAGACTCCTACAGTAGATGTGTACTTGTATCAACAGTTAACATGATACATGTACTAGTGTAACCACTTACAGTAGATGAGTGCTTTTGTAAAGACTTACAGTAGACGAGTGCCTGTGTGGTTGTGCTGCTCCACACATCTGATGCGTTGGCGGGATTGGCCACGAGACACCTCACCCTCAACACGTCCGGCTGCCGATTGATAACCAGCTTGATTCGACTCTCTACTTGGAACATGGCTTTGGTGTGTTCACGAGTGACCGCAGTTGGCCGGTAGCTCGGTTGGTCATTTATTACCCACAGGATCTCAGGGACTGGGTAGACATGGTCCACGAGACAAGTAACGTTGACCTTCTTGTGGTCAGCCACCACCCATCCTGTCTCTAGCCCCATGATGTTCACCCTCTTTGGCTCAACTGCAAGAAACAAAGAACATACACTGTAAATCATCATAAGTGACATGGCTTGGATACATGGAGAGTTAAAAAAGGCAAGTACTTATAAGCACAGTATCTAGTCCTCAGGACTGCTCAAAGCGCCTATACACTTTACTCCCTGGCAGACCTGTTCAATCGAACACCATTACGACTTCCTTGGGAAGTATCCAGCTACGCTGAAATTAATGCACGAAGACTATTTGTACACAAATATCTACCACTATCTATAGCCAGATACTCATTCATACAGCTGAGTGAACTTGAGCAACGTAGAGTGAACGAACTTGCCCAAGGTTCGACACCACAGCACACAATTTGAACCCAGGTCTCGGTCGAGAGTTCAAAGCTCTAGCCACTGCACCACTGTGCTCAACAAATGCAATAACTAGAAACCTACAGACATTCATCAATAAATGCCCCAGAAACATTCTAAAAATCAAATGGCAATATAAAGTTATACACAAAGTACTGATGAACAGGACACGCCAAACAAAACAGAAATTAAAAACGAAAATGGCCATTGATAGGACATATACGTTAAGAATAAGACACTCATCAGTGGTTTCCTCGTTTTCCAGGATGAAATCCATCATCCCATGTGAGTGTGTTTCCTTACTCTCTCTGTCCACAAGCTCACTCGTGTGACACTATTTAACATGGGCTGCAACAATTCGACCACTGTGTCAACACATGAATGTTGGCGGCTGTCCTGTTGGGGCAGCTAGTGTGGTCCCTCGCTTGTGGCGTCACTGTCTTCTACTTCTGCATCGGCTGCCCTTGCTGCTTCAGCATTGATGGCTGCTTGACGGACAGTCGCACGCCACATGCTGTGATCGTGAGCTGTCTCCTCCCACGTTGTTTTATCGAGACCAGGAGCGTCAATCAACAGTCAGTGCATCATGGAGGTGGTCTTCCCACATTCCGTTTACCCTGCCATAGCTCTTCATATATGAGAGCTGTCAGCAGTCGCTCATTATCCATGCGTACCACGTGGCCGGTCCAGGTGAGCTGTTGTTTTAAGAGCATGACGTCAATATTTGGCATGCCAGCATGTTGCAGGACTTACTGTTTGCAGTTGCGGCGATCGCTTGTTCAACCTGTTGTTTTGTCAGCATTTCTTCCAGCTCAACTCGAATGGGCCACTGGGAAATTGACACAAGGATATTGTCTTAAATTTTGGAGGATTGGTTTAGCAGCATCGAATAGTTTTTCCACTGACTCATTGATAAGACACTACAACAGTTACAATACAAGCCCTAGAGTGGAACCCACACGAAAAAAGAAGAAAAGGTCGACCCCAAAACAGCTGGAGGAGATCCACAAATAAAGAAGTGTGGACCCACCTGGAATGAAATAAAGAAGCATGGACCCACCTGGAATGAAATAAAGAAGCATGGATCCATCTGGAATGAAATAAAGAAGTATGGACCCACCTGGAATGAAAAAATAAGTATGGACCCACCAGGACTTAAATAAAGAAGTATAGACCCATCTGGTATGAAACAGAGAAGACGGCAAACAAGAGAATGCGACAGAAAAGCCCAATTTCAGCACTGTGCTCTATTCAGAGCAAAAAGGAATAACAACAAGATTTAACAAGATTGCTGTTCAGAGCTACAAGCTCCAGACGGCAGGCAGACAAGGAAGCTTTTGGCTTATCGAGAGTCCAACAATTTTCCACCAACAAGTTACAACAATAACAAGTGAGGTGCTATATGTACAAAGCTCACTGAATCAGACCTGGGGCCGAAGTACTCGGTACCCGTGTATTCGAGTACATTTTTGAAGTACTCGTACTCATACTCATTGTAGTCAGATTTTATGAGTACATTACGAGTACATCTGAGTACTTTCTCAATATGTATTGGGGGAAATAAATATATTTGGTTATAAAATGAAACTTTCCTGAAATAGTTAAATGTTCAACTATTTTTTAAATACTTTGTTATTTCTGACAGAATACCACCTTACCATCCCTACACATAGCACATCCTCATTCTCTGATAACCATGACTATGATATCCAAACATGGCAACAGGCAGCATTTTCCCCAGTCAGAAACACCCTCTTCAGCAAACAATAATTTTAGGCTATCAGTTCAGGCCATAAACCTGTTTGTTTAATTAAGCCACCAGGATGTCCATAAAGAGCCAATTAGCAGTTAACCCACCAGTTAGACAGGAAATGCCTTTGATGTAGTCTGGAGACCATGCCACTTGACAGTGGCTGATAGTTGCACAACTGCTAAGAACAAGAACTGCCAGTCTTCCTCTGTAGGAGTAAGGTGGCTCAAGTCAGACTGCCTCATACACTAGTATAATCCCATGCCAGCAGCCTGGCTAAAAAGTCCAAAGGGGATGCTGAGCCTGTTATGTGGACATGTGCTAACCCTCTCAACAACTAGTAGTCTACGATCAGAAAACAAATTGCAAACTTATAATATCAGCAGATGCTGATTGTAGTGGTGAACACCTCAGTCAGCCATGGACAGATCGTCACAGTGACCCACTGCAGTTCTGAGTTTTCCTCACCATCTCAGCATTCCAGCCTCATCAGCCCCAGTTGAAAGGGTATTTAGCATAGCCGAGAAAGTATTCTGCCCTGAACGGTGCAGCCTGAAAGACTCAACCTGTGAACAACTCATGTTCACTCGGTGCAATGGCAAATAGATGATAAGATCATACGATGCCACTGAAATGAATGCCAATGAAGTGAATTTCATTATTGATGAAACAGAGTTTTTTTAGCTTTCCTCATAAAAGAATTGATCAACTGCCATTGCATATTCACTTGTGCTGAGTTATATAAATTAGATTAATTAATAATTATAAAATGCGTTATTATTTAATATTTATATTTAAAAAATGTACTCATACTTTTACTCGTATTCGTGAGAATGTACTCGTACTCAGCTTTTAACAATTTACTCGTACTCGTACTTATCCATCTTCAAAGTACTCGTACTCATGAAAATGTACTCGGCCCCAGGTCTGCACTGAATTGCTTATACAGTCATGTCTCGTTTATCCGGTCTTCGATAACCCGGTTGCTCCATGATCCGCACGTTTTTGTGTGGGAACCATCTTGATACCATGTTAATTGCTCCGTTAATCAGTTTATTCGCGATTCCGGTTCCGCACGTGTTTTGGGGAACTGACCGGCCGTTTAACACTGTATTGTGCTTCAGATATCCAGTCGCTATAGATCTCTCAGAAAATCAGCATTGCAGAATGAAGCAACTGATGCTGTTGGTAAATCACTCATGCTGTCTATGTTGTAACAAGAGGCAAACTTGGCTCACTGGCTTCAGTGGTCAGTGTGAAGTGGAATGGTCAATTAGCAGTGTTGGTGTTTGCTTTTAGATTAAACAGATTTACAGTTGAAGTGGACAGCAGCATCACTTGCATCTTCAAAGCCCATTAATGCTGCTATCTGACCAGCCACAACTTGGAGTGTGTGTATAGATCCCTACTGTGGACATCCACCAGTGCCTTCACTTCACAAAGCAAGTCTGGAATGACTTCAGCCAGTCTACCGTGGCTAACTGCTGTTTAATTAAATTTAACTCACTATTTCCCGATGACTGATTCACATAGTTGTTGTACATGTGTCAATAACAATACAGTATATAAACTGTACACTGTATATAAAATGTAGCTTGTATTCAAGGAAAATGTTCCCTTATTAAAAGAAAGGATTACTTATAAAACACTGTTTTAGTCTTTCTCAATGATATACATTGTTTATTAACGAGCGATAATAGGGTGTTTCACTAATCCGCACGTTTCGTTTATCCGGGAAAAACCTTGGGAACCAAAGTGCGCGGATAAACAAGACATGACTGTGTAATTATTATTATTTTTTGTATTATTTATTTTTAGATTACTGTAAAACAAAGCCTCACCCAGGATCAAATTTTTGCCAGTCCAAATTTTTTCCGACATGCTACGAAGTGCGGTCGGGCAAAAATCCGGTCGGGCACGTTATCAAACACACGATCGGATGCGCGATAGGACACGCAACTATGAGTATATACATATATATATACACCAGCATGGTAAATTTTGGTAATCATACTTAGTGTGTCCAATCATAAAATATAAAAATAAGCTAAAAGTACAGTGTACATATTACCATTTATGAAGGCAAGGCAGAGAACATGGCTCAATGCACATCTCACGAGTGATCAGAAATGTAAGAAGCATTTTTTTTCAAATGATGCATTTTCTGTTTAAAAGTTAAAAAAGAAGCCCATTTCTGTTCAGAAAAGTAATAATTAATTTATTTCAAAGTTAACTTTGAAAAATAATATGTTAACTTTTCTAATAATTATTTGTGAAATATTTGCAACACAATAACAACCGTACATAATGAATTTAGATAATACAATAATTCCTGTTACACAATAACATAAATGTCTGGTTGTTTTTCATGCAGCTGTGTTTACTATATATACATTGACAAATGTAATTTACACACGCAATCATATTAAGAATTATTAATGTTCAAATCACTGATGCTGTTTCATCTTAGCTAGTGCTATATATTATGCTATCCAATGGAATTTGTTAAAACTACAAAACGCGGGCTATATCACTTTGAGCTTTACGTCAGTTGATACCAAGGTCAAGGAGCCTATATTTAGACAGGAGGCGTCACTGAGCGAAGTCATGGCAGTCTACAATTGGAGTTTTTGTGCGCCATTTGGGAGGCTACCATGTCGTCGATGCATATGTTCTGGCTTGACGTGCCTCCAGAATGGCGGACTAACCGCTCCACTTACGTACTTTGAACAATGGAAATAGTGCATGCAGCACCGTCTTGTATTGATACACAGTCTTTGCCTTTGGTTGACACGACTCATGAAGTAGCACCGGCGACATCACACTCGTAACGATTTGCCATGCGCATTTTAAAAATCGTCATAAATTCACCAAAATAAACGAATACCGTTGCATAGTAATCATGTTTATTTCAAAATATCGCCAATAAAGTCAGTATCGTTTACAGTGTTGGTGATTCTACTCTTAGCGTTTACCGAGTTTCCGTTCAAAAACACAAATCCTGTTTCGAAATGTCGATTACACAGAATTCAATTTGTTTTCCAAGAACGCATTGTAATCGGCAGGTGTTTATTGTATCTCCCTGTCCTGATGTTGACTTCACATAGGATTATTTAGTCTATGTAGACATAGGCAAGTGTCCTGTGCCTTTCAAGGAGCCACAGCTAGTGGGTAGGTAACAATTACCCTAGCAAGTCACAGCTAGCTAGTAGGTGACAATTATCCTAGCATGTTGAGGCCTGGCTTAATTGGTTTCTGGTGTGTGATGGGAAGCTGGCCAGGTGATCCGGGTGGTCGATTTTCAAAACTAGTCTCAGTAGATTTTGTAATTGGCTGGCAGTTTCAATAATGTCATAAAAATGACATGGGCGGGCTGGCCTGCACAAAAAAAACGACATGGACGGACCCGTCCACAATCAATTTGAAACCGTCAAAAAAACACAATTTTTTTATATACCCGCCCACAGGACGGGTGGACGGGTCTCTGGGTGAGGCCTTGCTGTAAAGCACCAAAAGATTAATATATATATATATATGTGATTATAGCATTATAGAAATTTTTTATTTTGTACAAACTACAGTATACATGAGACATAGTGTGATACTTAGTAGTGCATAAATTCCACTAACTCGCTGATAATTATAATCTAGTCTGCCTATGAACATTTTCAGGACAAAATGAATGTTCACATGTACATGAATACATCATTGCCATACACGCAATATAATTTGGCTCTATTGTGCATGACACAGGTAAGGTTTTGAAATGAGGACTGTCCCCTTTAAGGTGAATGTTTTTTGCATGTAAAAACATCACCCGACTCCAATTTTTATGAAATTTAGCACAGGTGTTGGCTCCCATGAGAACATCAAAATTGCAAATTATACAGAATCTAGGTCAAATATTAATGAAGATATAAGTCACTGAACTTTGACCCGATTTGCATACTGGCCGTTACAGTAACATCCATAACTCTGCTTATAATAAAGGTTGAAAAGAAAGTAAGACATCATTAGAAAGCCAGTAAATATGTACATATTTACATTGTAAAAATACATTTTTCATGTAAATATAAAAGTATCATTTATCATAATATGACCTTTGACTTCCGATACCCAAAAAATGTATTCTTCGATTTTTTTAATTTTAATTCTACAGCATCCTATATCATTGTTCAAGTGTCCCTGAAAATATTAGGATGGACAAATAATAATGTTCAGAGATACAGTAAATTTAGTACAGCCGGCAACCAATGTTTGGTCTCCAGATCAGTCAATACCACACTGAATTTCCGAATAAACTTTTCAGATCACATAAAAAGCACGCTAAAAGGTATCTTATAATTAAATGAGTGTACATACATGCTGTAATGTCTCATTTAACATGTTCACATGTTTTACTTTTTCTTTGGATAGCCTGTAGGTGCAACTAGTGTCAGTCATTGGGTCTACGTTGGTGAGGAGAATACTAACTCAAAGAGTGTCACTTTGTTACAGGTAAAACTATGATGGTGTTGGACCATATGGGTGAAGGAAGGTCAGCCAGAATATTTGTTACAATGCGCTAGCCTCCAGTGTCCATTGTAGATGGCTGTTACATACCGTTTGGCATCTGCCAGATGAGGACAACACACTCGGCTGTCACAACCTCTTCCCTTTTCAGGGATGATGTAGAATGTAGTGCTACTTCCAAATGATTCAATGATAATTACTTGATGATGTGTAGATTATGTGTTCCTGCTGATGTTTTAGCTGTTTCCATATAACTTGTAAGAAGATCGCTGCTTCATAGCACTCTTCCGGGAATCCTCTTCTGTGGTTGGAAAGCAGAACTCAGTAGCTGGTATATGGGCTGATTCAAACAACTGCATAAAATATTACGTTTTTTTGTAGACTGGCTTTTGGTCTGGTCTCGACCATTCCATCCACACCATCACGTCATTTTTGAGAAAAGTGCTACACTGGAGTCTGCTCCTGGTGGCAGAGGTTCAGAAAGTTTTTGCAGTTTTTATACTAACCAGCACAGCCATGAGATAAGTAGATGCACAGGCAACACTGTGCACAGGCAACAGTGTGCACAGGCAACAGTGTGTACAGGCAACAGTGTGCACAGGCAACGCTGTGCACAGGCATCACTGTGCACAGGCAACACTGTGCACAGGCATCACTGTGCACAGGCATCACTGTGCACAGGCAACACTGTGCACAGGCAACACTGTGCACAGGCAACACTGTGCACAGGCAACACTGTGCACAGGCAACACTGTGCACAGGCACAGGCAACACTGTGCACAGGCAACACTGTGCACAGGCAACACTGTGCACAGGCAACACTGTGCACAGGCAACACTGTGCACAGGCAACACTGTGCACAGGCAACACTGTGTACAGGCAACAGTGTGCACAGGCAACACTGTGCACAGGCAACACTGTGCACAGGCAACACTGTGCACAGGCAACATGGCAACACTGTGCACAGGCAACAACAGCAACACTGTGCAACACTGTGGCAACACTGTGCACAGGCAACACAGGCAACACTGTGCACAGGCAACACTGTGCACAGGCAACACTGTGCAAACACTGTGCACAGGCAACACTGTGCACAGGCAACACTGTGCACAGGCAACACTGTGCACAGGCAACACTGTGCACAGGCAACACTGTGCACAGGCAACACCATGCACAGGCAAAACTGTGCACAGGCAACACTGTGTACAGGCAACACTGTGCACAGGCAACACTGTGCACACCTATTATATTGCTTCAATCTTGAAGTAGGAAATGATTGTGTGTCACAGTTATGTTGTCATTTCTGACTCCAACATACGTGCCACCATTGTTGTACACCTCTTCCAAAACACAGCATAATTTTTTTCACTGTAAAATGTACAGCTGGGCAAAGAAACATAAACTTTCCTGATGGTTGTGCTAGTTAGCATACGGACTGCGAACACTTTCTGAACCTCTACCGCCACTAGCAGGATTTGTGGAAATATGCGAAGTGGAACTTTTATGGATGATGTGGGTGGAATAGAATGGTCAACATCACAGGGGAAGGGCGTATGTGATGATGTGGGTGGAATGGAATGGTCACCATCACACGGAAAGGGTGCATGTGATGATGTGGGTGGAATGGAATGGTCAACATCACATGGGAAGGGCGCACGTGATGATGTGGGTGGAATGGAATGGTCACCATCACACGGGAAGGGCGCATGTGATGATGTGGGTGGAATGGAATGGTCAACATCACACGGGAAGGGCGCATGTGATGATGTGGGTGGAATGGAATGGTCACCATCACACGGGAAGGGCGTATGTGATGATGTGGGTGGAATGGAATGGTCACCATCACATGGGAAGGGCGCACGTGATGATGTGGGTGGAATGGAATGGTCACCATCACACGGGAAGGGCGCATGTGATGATGTGGGTGGAATGGAATGGTCACCATCACACGGGAAGGGCGCATGTGATGATGTGGGTGGAATGAAATGGTCACCATCACACGGGAAGGGCGCATGTGATGATGTGGGTGGAATGGAATGGTCAACATCACACGAGAAGGGCGCATGTGATGATGTGGGTGGAATGGAATGGTCACCATCACACGGGAAGGGCGCATGTGATGATGTGGGTGGAATAGAATGGTCAACAGACTTGATGCAAAAGCCAGTCATAATTATATGAACATTACACCACCACACTGATGTAGTCCTGTGAGTTCACGTCAGTCTATTTATTCCTGCTATCAAATTCTGCACTTTGGAAGATATTTTCAACCACAGAAGAGTTATGAATAAGCAACTCTTCTTGCAAGCTGTTTGTAAACAGCTAAAGTAATAGCAAGAACACAGAAGGTACTATTCTTTAAGGCATAATCATTGAATCACTTGGAAGTAGCACCATATTCTATAACTTCAATGAAGAGAAGAGGTTGTGAACTTGTCACAGCACAGTGTGTTGGCCTCATTCTGGCAGATGCCAAAGAATATCTGAAAGCCATCTATGATGGATACTGGAGGCTTGCGTATGTAACAAATGTTATTCCAATTATTTTCCTTCACCCCAAACCTCATAGTTTTACCCGAAACAAAGTGACACTCTTTGATTTAGTGATCTCCTTACCAATGTTGACCCAACGACTGACAATGATCGCACCTACAGGATATCTAAAGAGAAAACAGAAAAGAGGCCTTGTAAAAAGGTGAACATGTTAAATGAGACATTACAGCATGTTTGTTATGCAATCTGAAAATGTTGCACTGACATTCAGTGTGCTATCGACTGATCTGCAGACCAAAAATAGGTCACCCGGCTGTACTAAATTTACTGTATCTCTGAACATTATTATTTGCCCATCCTAATATTTTGGAGGAAACATTTTTTGGGTATTGGAGTTCGAAGGTCATATTATGATTAATTATACTTTTTATTTATATGAAAAGTGTAATTTTGCAATGTAGATGTGCACCTATTTACTGGCTTTCCAATGATATCTTACTTTCTTTTCTACCTTTATTAGAAGCAGAGTTATGGACGTTAATGTAACGGCCAGTATGTGAATCGGGTCAAAGTTCAGTGACCTATATTGTCAGTAATACTTGACCTAAATTTTTTTTAATCTGTGGTTTTTATGTTCTTATGTGAGCCAACAACTGTGCTAAATTTAAACAAAACTGGCCTAAAAGTGATTGCTTTGACACGGAATGACCCATTTATGACAATTTATGACAATTACAACACATTCCAAACATACACCTTGGATAGGTTAACATATATTTACACTGTGTAGACCTATCTGATACTCATACAAACTATTATTTTGATATTTAACATAATAATTATTTATTTCTTACATAATAATATACATTTGGTGCTCATCAATGGCTGGCCTTATAAGTTCGTAAAGTAAAATAGTTGTGCATTTAGCATTAATTGTTTCTGTTGTATAAGATTGGCCAGTTCGAGATGTGCTGCTGTGAAACCGCCCCACTGACCAGTGAGCACCTGCTATAGCATTGTCCACTACAGGATGGCCACAAGTGGCAAGCGTGGCCAGATGACAACCACCTGAACGAGAAACTACCTGGTACATGGTGATATTGAGGCTCTGAGGAGGGCGGCATCATTTGTGAGGGTGACAGGTGTTCCTGTCTAAGTGAATGACGAAGAAGAAGCATTGGTTCAACTTCCCAAAATAAGGACTTGTGAACAAACAAAACACCAGCTGTACATTATGGGAGGG
The DNA here is from genome assembly GCA_020002185.1 of Paraescarpia echinospica. Taxonomy (NCBI): domain Eukaryota; kingdom Metazoa; phylum Annelida; class Polychaeta; order Sabellida; family Siboglinidae; genus Paraescarpia; species Paraescarpia echinospica. The sequence continues at coordinate 17,726,488 of CM034540.1, forward strand.
CGATGTCTTGAGTTTCTCAGCCAACACAGAGAGGTCAAATTTCACTTCCCCAAGGAACGAAAACACAGGAAAACCAAAAAAACCTGACCTCTTGAGATTAGCAGCTCAGCTGAGGAAGCGAGGACACATGATGACATAAAGTATAAAATTAGATGATAAACTGAAACAGTCAAAGAGAAAATACTTTTAATGCTACTTATGCTAGGCAGATAATAACTGCAGATTGCTAACGAATCCTACTGGATCTGGTTTAATGTACTAGTCTAGTATGTATCTATCTAACTATCTTGTGGCCTGATGGATGGTGAAGCTCAATCACAATAGGAATGCAATAGACTGATTTACCAACGCAAAATGTTACCCAGATTTAAATAATTTATAATACAGAATTTCAAATCAAAAATATATTTTATGAGGTGGTCGCATGAATTCACAATGTTCCGAAATATATTAAGCATTTAATATATTTGGTCACCACGATATATCACGGGGAAACAGACATGGTGGTGCCACCTTGCAACTGAAACATAATACCTCAGTGCAAACTGACGCTAATATTTTAGTTATAGCAATTTTTGATCAAAAACGTCGCAAATCCCACTTAGGGTATTGCTGGTTGGGGGTTGGAACGAATACTAAACACATTCACGGTTTTTGGACTTTGAACTTATGAGACCTTCCCTATGCCAACAGACATTGCATGTTATGATAACTGTGTGTATTCAGACATTATATATTTTTGGACTTTGAACTTATGAGACCTTCCCTATGCCAACAGACATTGCATGTTATGATAACTGTGTGTATTCAGACATTATATATTTTTGGACTTTGAACTTATGAGACCTTCCCTATGCCAACAGACATTGCATGTTATGATAACTGTGTGTATTCAGATATTATATATTTTTGGACTTTGAACTTATGAGACCTTCCCTATGCCAACAGACATTGCATGTTATGATAACTGTGTGTATTCAGACATTATATATTTTTGGACTTTGAACTTATGAGACCTTCCCTATGCCAACAGACATTGCATGTTATGATAACTGTGTGTATTCAGACATTATATATTTTTGGACTTTGAACTTATGAGACCTTCCCTATGCCAACAGACATTGCATGTCATGATAACTGTGTGTATTCAGACATTATATATTTTTGGACACCCTAAAAATCTACAAAAATTATTATTTTTGTTCTGCATTTTACGGACACTTTGGCCAACTTTGAGAGATTCAGTGATTGTGGCATACCAAAAAGTGCAGTGGAGCAACCAATGTGTACTCTACATTAAACAAAATGTGTAGTGTATGTTTTCGGATATCTGATCATTTAATTATTTTTAGGTGTTTTTTCATTCAGCAAAACCAGTATTCCAAACAGTATGTATACATCATCAACTAATAATGCTTAAATGTACCCAAATAAAGTAAGTCACCGAATATGAACCTAAATCCAAGACAAGCTGCGCACTGTGCACATATTGTTGCACCTAGCGGACAGCCAAAATTGATTTTTTCATCTGTGAAGTTAATTATGTTTCAAACCATCGATTCCATGGCCGATCATGGAATTTAGCATATAACAAAAAAACGTATACTGTATCGTGTACCATATAAAATACTCGGTACATACCGTATAGAGCCAGATGGTACCGAACTCTACTGATTAAATACACTATGCAGTAATTATGGTATACCAGAAACTACTCTGTCTACTCACCGTACACCACAACTTGTTTCTTCACCACTGTCATTGGCACCCTCTTGATCTTCACACTACACGTGTAGTTTCCAGTGTCGGAGAGCTGCGTGCTGTTTATGTAAAAGTAGTTTGAGTTTCCAGCCCACCAGTTCCACGCTCGGTCATCCAGACAGGCCCTTGGTGTCTCCGCTGTCCTTGCATCAAACCTAGAGCGATACGTACACAAGAAGCCCGGGACAGAATCCACTGCCCAGATCAATCGGTTGACAAGGCTGAAGTTGTGATTGACCCTACACTCCAACAATAAACCCTCCCCTAGTTTCACAGAGGACGCAGCGTGAATGGTCACTCTCGCTTGGCCTACAAAGAAATGTCATTAGTATAAATGTGTTATCAATTTGATTGGTTTTGAGAAAAACTCACTTTGTATTTTATCCTCAGGTTTTAATGGAAACTTGTACATAATGTTTATTGCAGATTTGTTATACAAAATGGGATTTAAAGTGTCACTATTATCAAAACACATCACATCCTTTTTTTGCAGAAACATAATATATCCATATACAGTGAGCAACACCACTACGACTGGTGGGAAGAGGGGCAAAACGGTGCTGTTTGGCTGAAAAGTATTTTGTACATTGGTAAAAAGACATGGTGTTTATTGCATTTTAAAAATAAACTCTTTTGTGCAAGCCATTTAATAGGGATACAGTGTGTTTTGGCACAATTGCATTGATTCAACACATTGTTGAACAAATGTTGGTCACTGTCCGAACAAAGTATTTCAGCAATGGCATTTATCATGTTTTGCCCTGTTTTCAAAGTCCTTCAAATGCATTATATATTTTGATAATTCAGTAAATTAATTGCAAAGATAGCTGGTCATGACAATACAGATAAAGATTCAACTGTAATTTTACACTTTCAAGACACAGTGGTAAATACATGACAATACAGATAAAGATTCAACTGTAATTTTACACTTTCAAGACACAGTGGTAAATACATGGAATAAGGAAAAACACAAATTCAAGAGCTATATTGGTCCATAAGTGTGAAAACAGGTAGCCTTGACAAGAGTCCAACTAAATATAATGAAATACCCTGTACTTGAACTAATGTACTTGACTCCAATGCTGTTAACAGTCAAACCTTTCACGGTTTGCACAAACCTTTGCAAAGAAAGCTGAATTTAAGTTTCTCTCAGTATTGGTGGGCTGAAACCCTATAGATTAACCCTGCAACTTGCTATAGCCCTGTAATGGGGCCTCTCCACAAAATAGTTCAAAATTACCACAAGTAAATTTAATGGAGAACACAACATTTATTATCAAAAACAAATTGAAGTTGCATTTGTTTAACAAAACATGTACAGTTTTGAACCATAATAGTATAGAGTACTGTTTTGACCAGGAAATAAATGCCAGTACTCGGAGAGAGGAGTAAATTGGCCCAATTATGACCAGGTACAGGTCACAAAAAATAGCAATAAAATTTTTAAAGCAGACTTTGGTGAGGTGTTTGTTTGCTTACTTTACTTTTCAATCCGTGGTTGATTTATCTCTCTTATGTATGATTTTATGTTTCTTAGATATTTTGCAATCACCCGTGAACGGGCATCCCGCATTTGATGGTGTGTAAATAAAGTTTATTATTATTATTAACCTGAAATTTCCATAAAAACAGGGAAAAAGGTCTTAAAATATTGTTATTGAATTCCCAAAGAATAGTACTTTTTATGGTGGGACATAACTTAAAGTTGTTGGAGAAAAACAATTTCAATGTTTGCACACTGCATTATGTGAAAATGTGCCATTCAAACATTATGTACAGAATTTGCAAAATTCACTCATCCAACACATCAATAATTAGGATCCCTTTGCAGCCCTATTGTTTAACTCAATCTGGGTTTGACTAATTGATACTATTTCTCTAGGTCTTAGTTTCATGCATTTTGAAAATAAAAATTGCAAGTCTAGTCTGATTTTTTTGGAAAGGCTTCTAGACTTGAGTGGTTAAATTGATGTAACACGAGCCACAAAACTGGAGATTTTTCATTTTACACAGAAACCCCTGGTAGCTTGAGATTGCCAACTATTAATCTCTTCTTATAGGATGTACCTAACTAAATAATATTAACAACACAGATTATGATATCGGGCACTGAATGTGTGTAACGTGAGTCACGCAAAATTGGGTAGCATAACACGAGTCACAAAGCTTTTATGGTAGTGACCTGTCATTTCTTTTCTTTTTCTATTAAAATTGTGGATAAGTTAGTTGTAAAGACTTCACCAAGAGGCAGTATTAGTTTTATTATATCCCATAATAATTGTTATTTTCTGTTGGTTGATAAAAAACATGCTGACTCAAAAACATTTTGATCGACATCATCCATCATCAATTCATGTACAATGTATATATATATACAACCAAACCTCTTGGAAAATAGAACTATAATACACAACAAGAAACTATAGCATCTAAGACAACAAATATATTCAATAAAAAAAGAACATTTATTGAAAAAGGATGCAACAGTTATGTATCAATTACTACTAATGTACTTATTGGAATGTCAGGCTCGTGCGTACAGGTTTTTCCTGCTATTCACATAATGTGTTTATGTTTAAATCAATTCTTCTACAGAATAAAATACTGAATTATAGGTTGCCAGGTAGTAATTACAGAGATAGATTAATGTGATGAACCATATATCTATACCCAGATTAATCATCATTATCACGACCATGTTTTAGTGGTGAAAAGGGGAACTCCTTAAACAAAATGAGTGGTACTTTTTGTGTAACATTTCATAGGTTATTTTTAAGAATACCAATAATAAATTGTGAACAAACTGAGTGAAGCCACCCATCACTGTAAACCACTGTGGCCATCTTTGTTTTCTAAATGTGTAATTATTAATCACAAATGAAACCTTCAGAACTTACTTGGATTTATGGATCTATGTAATACTATACATGGAGGTTAATCTGGATAATTATATTTGGATGCAAATGTTCTTGCAAAGATATAAGGTCATCATTTTTATGGGAAAAGTGGGCTAGTGTTTTTCAATTCTTGTTAATTACACATTTCTTGAAAAGGTTAATGTATATTTTAAACTAATATTGTCTCCTTTCTCCATTACAATTATATTGTCTTCACAAAATAATACAAACAGAAAAATCCATTTCCCTCAAGCTAAAGTGTGCCTGATCAGTTAATAAATGATAGCTGACTTCACGTAATGCGAGACACGCTGATTATGTAATATTTGTGTATGTTGTTGATAAAATTTCAATTGACTAATTGTGGTTTTTTTAACACTATTTATTTGTGATTCATTCATGGGTATTCGTTGGTTTCTGTCATTTATACTTTGAGAAATTTGACATGAATCATGGTAGGTTTTTGTGTTTTTCTTTGAGTCACGCTATAATTAGATGCAATTAAAACCATATTATGCAATCAAATTATTATTTGTTGATATAATTCAATACACTATGCCAATAGGTTCCTATTCACAGAAGATGGAATTTTGAAATGCATTATTACTGCACATATGCCAAAATATAGTTTCTAAAATGGGCAAAACTGTAGCGCACTAGTGTGAGTCACGGTGGAAATTACAACAGTCTGGTTCAGTATGGCTAGGCAGTAACACAATATAAAATAATATATATATATATATATATGATAACAGTTTTCACACTTTATCTTAGTCTTATATTGAATACTTTTTTGACAAAAAGGCCACTCAACACCTTAGCTTTAGGCTTACACTGACAATGCAATTCATTGTCATTGTCGGTGAAGGGTTCAAATGGCTAAAGCCTAAAATAACTGAAAGTGGTCAGACAGACTAGCAACAGCAAGTTAGTACATCATAGATGATCGCCTGATCAGTTGTCAAAAATTAACATTCCATCTTCACGGGGATACATTGGCCCACATAGCCAGGAATATGGATTTATTGTATAATTTTATGACTAATCTAGACTAGACTTAGACTTAGTTCGTGACATGCCCTGGATCGACGACAACTTCATAATTTTAGCGACTACCACGTTAAATAAATCGACGACAAGCAGAACCACTTATTAAACCATACTTCATACATATATAGACCCGATAATGATTATCCTAAATGAACATCCCGTATCCGGGTGCATCGTACCTCCGGGAGCGCAGGCGGCGATCTCCAGCAACGACAGTGTAACTGTCACCGCCAGTGTCAGGCGAGCAATGAACCGGGTCATCGTATTCCACTTGCCGTCCGACACGATCAAATCGGCTGATTGCAATCAACCATTGCTACGAAACCTTTCCTCGAATCCTACGTTTGTTGAGTTTGGACCTCTGTCGGTTAAAGTAGCGACGATGCAAGTGAAAACATGAAAATACAAAATGATCCGCAAGCACTTCCTCCCCGCGATAGACGCCGGATGATGGAACTATCAGAGTAATTAAAGTCGCGCCATCTGCCGGAGTTTTATAGGTCACGCATTCCGCTGGCGCAATCTAGCGACTAACTAAAACAGTAAATGGTAAGTTCTTATATATATATCTAATAATTATATATATATATATATATATATACATAGCGCAGTATCCATTCATTAGGACTGTATTTTAACATGGTCTTGTCGCCGATCGTGTCAATAATATAAGCATGCCGTTTTCATAACAACGGTTGCCGGCTTGGCAAAGAAAGCGGATGCCAGGACCCGGATAGTGGAGGAAAAAAGAAGACGAGGGCGACCGAGACTGAGGTGGGAGAATTGCGTGAATAGAGACCTGGAGGGATGGAAAGGGGAATGGAGAAAAAGAGCAAAAGAGCAAAAGACCGAGGAGAATGGTGGTAGAGAAAGGGATCTGCCGGATACAGGTGAATTCGGCCCACGGTGAATTCGGTCCATAACTCTGGTGAATTCGGCCCACGGTGAATTCAGCCTGGTGAATTCGGCCCACCCACCTCGCTTGGTAGAATTCGGCCTCAGAGCACGATGTTGATTGTACATGCGTGACCTACGTCTGTTCTCCGAACATATCCCGGATGGGTTTCTACAGAGGGACATTTACAAAGAGAGCAACAACCACGAAACGCGGCAACACATCCTGTTCGCTACAGACGAACAGCTGCAGCTGCTCTGCAACGCGAAAGTGTGGTACGCAGACGCCTCATTTCAAGTCGTCAAGCCACCATTCGTGCAACTGTTCAGTCTACACGCATTTGTTACCCACGAGAATCACACCAAACAACTGCCGCTGTTGTTTGTATTGATGACAGGACGCAAGACTCGCGACTACAAGGAAGTGCTTCATGCTGTCACCGACCTGCTGCCAACGCCACCAAGGGTAAAGCGTGTACTTGTTGACTTTGAGAGAGCGATGTGGAAGGCGTTCGGTAACATCATGCCGGACGTGGAGATAAAGGGCTGCGCATTCCATTGGTCGCATGCAGTCTGGAGGATAGTCCAAGAGTACGGCCTCCTCCTCTGTGGTTATCAAACTCACTCAAAACAACCCAAATACAACAACATTACATTGGCGACGAGCATGAGGAAGTGAGTTAAGATATCAATGCTTCAAACGGTTTGCCGCATTTCGCCGAATTTGACGTGTATACGGACAGTGCCAATACGGGCGTCCGATGGAAGAAGTGGTTGTCTCGTTTCACAAACATGATGGTGGCGATGGACGTTAGTAGTCGCACACGTCAGAGAGCACTGCTGCTACATTATGCTGGCGAGCAGATGTACGAAATATTTGAAACGTTGCCAGATACAGGCGCGTCTGACGATTTTGACAAAGCTTGTGAAAAGCTCACTGCATATTTCTCGCCAAAGAAGAACATTGCATGAGTACGAAGTGTACCAATTCAGAAAAGAAAAACAAGAAATCGGTGAATCACTCGACACGTACCATACGCGTTTAAGACGTCTTGCTGCAACCTGCGAATTCACTGACACTGATCGTGAAATTAAGACACAGATTGTACAGAAATGTATGTCGTCAAGACTACGACGCCGTGTGTTGCGTGATGCCACTATATCGTTCACTGAAATGCTGGATGAAGGCAGAGCGATGGAGTTGTCTGAGAAACAAGCGTCAGGGATGGAAACATCAGGAGAAACGTCAAGAGAAGCTGAAGTTAACATCGCCAGCAAACGCTTCAAGAAAAAGGCAACTCGAAACAAGCGGATCTAAATACGGCAATCGAATGAAAACTAACACTGTCACAAGCACCAACGCAGTCAGTCCAAAAAGTCTGGCAGCTTAATCTGACAATGATTATGTTTTTTTCTGCAATCAAACAAACAAACGAGCACAACCCATTGCCCACATGCACAGTGCAGATTGAAGGAAATCCTATCAAAATGTCTAGATTCCGGGGCGTCAGTTAATATAATTGACATTCAAAATGATCAGACAATCTAGCAGTATGTTATTCAAACAGCCTACGATGAAAGTGTATTCATATGGCTCACAAACACCACTACCTGTGATCGGCGTGCTTATCACGAAAGTGAAATTTCGCTCGACGGTCATCGACACAAGCATTCATGTGGTGGAGGGCACGACAGGCAATTTGCTAGGCTGCCAAACTGCACAGGACTTGGGAATCCTCCACATCGCTCAAAACGTCGCAACAAGACAGAACGTCACAACAAATGGCACGTTCCAATCACAAATCGTAGATCAGTTAGCAGATCTCTTTGATGGTGTTGGAAAAGTGGATGGCGTGGAAGTGAAATTACACATCGACCAGAGCGTCACTCCAAAACAGCAACAGCACAGACGGATTCCTTTTCACATCCGACGTGACGTTGACAAAGAACTTGATAGACTAGAAAAGCTAAACATCATCGAGAGGGTAAACGAACCAACACCATGCGCCAATGGCTATTAGTTACTATTCCATGATTGTTGTTCAATGGTAATATTGTCGTGACCCCTAGTTTCCGGGTCACGGCCTCGTATGTTTGGATACTTCCTGTTGTGAGTTGCAGTTTTGTGTTCTTTTATTAAAACACTGTTCTAGTTACGCATACGTACTAGTGTTTGTTTGTGTGACTCGAAGTGTGCATTTGATCACCTAATGGCGTGGTGGCAGTGCTCACAACGAACCCGCTCACCAAAACGGGCGCAATAAAAGCAGATACACATTGACAGTCCGCCGACCTCACGGCGCAAACAGCTAGCCGAAACGGCTCTGTATTACTAGCAGGTGTGGTAACAACATGGCTAACAACATGCAACGCGCACCGAGACAGTGGTGCCTCACCAAAACGGAAACGGTCAACACATTTGAGAACTGGCGCCAGAACCTCGTCTACACCCTCTCACTCGACCCAAACTTCGCCCAGTTTATCGCCACTGACGCTAAATGGGAGAAGCGATGTGCAGCACATCCAAACCGCGGCTTCACCGACGAGAATGATCATACAGCCATTCAGCAAGCCTACATGCTCGATCTAATGTTAGGCCAAATAGCGAACTATTGCCCAGTCATATCGCGCAACACGATCGCCAAAAACTCAACCAGTTTATCCTGTATCTGGCAAACTATCCGACTGCACAATGGGTTCCAGTCTACAGGGGCCCATTTCCTGGACTTTGCTGATATCCACCTACAAGCTGACGAACGCCCCGAAGACTTGTATCAGCGCCTAGTGGCCTTCGTTGAAGACAACATGCTACAAGAGGGAAGTGTCATTCTGCACCACGGTGACGTCATACACGTTGACGAAGAAATGTCTCCTTCCCTAGAGAACATGGTAGTACTAACCTGGTTACGACTTATCAACCCCGCACTGCCTAAGCTCATAAAGCAACGATATGGCACAGAGCTGAGGTCAAGAACACTAGCATCGATCAAGCCAGAAATATCACAGGCACTCGAATCACTACTAGACGAGATTGCGTCTGCTGACACCGCAAAGGTTATGCGCACCGAGACTAGGCCTAACCTACGCGGACAAAGACCAGCGTTCTCAAGACGACAACCGGCACCATCTAACAACCCTAGGCGTCCCACGAGCGTGAAGACTTGCCCTCTTTGCAAACAAGTAGGCCGCAGTGATGTACACCACTTCCTCAGCGAGTGCTCGTACCTTCCGGAACAAGATCGCCGCTACATGGCTAAGGTACGACAAGTCAGTGATATCATCGACGGAGTCGATGAAGGCGACGACGATACCTACGAAGTTTATGACGAACGCCCCGTAAACACCACTACCGTGCAACGTATCGATGTACGACAATCGCCTTACCTCGACGCGTTCCACAACCATCACGCCGTTCGAGTGACGATCGATAGCGGTGCAACGGGCAATATGATCCGTCATGACACGGCAGTGAGATTGGGGTGTACTATCAAGAACTCTTCCCAATCGGCTCACCAAGCTGACGGATCATCGCCTCTAACCATATTTGGCAAAATTACCATATCACTCGCCCGCAAAAATAAATCATTCCAGTTCTGTGGACTAGTGGTACAGAATCTGGATGTCGAGATGCTGGCCGGGACACCATTTATGGAAGTCAACGACATTACCATCCGTCCCGCCAAACGAACCATCACCTTCGCAGATGGCACCACGTACACATATGGTACAACACAGAGGGCCTTCAACAGGCATGCAGTCCGCCGTGCCCACATACTGCGAGCACCACCAACCAACATCACTGTGTGGCCAGGCGACTTCATGGAAGTCGACCTGCCTTCAGACGCGTATATCGCAGACGCCACATTCGCTCTGGAACCACGTCACGATACCACCGGCAACAAAGGAGTACACGAGAACGATGTGTGGCCACAACCTTCACTAATCACCAGCGTAGAAGGTGTATTGCGCATACCAAATCTCACGAACTCCACTCGCACACTGAAAAGAAACGAACACTTTTGCCAAATCAGAGAAGTGTTCGTACCCGACAAGGCAACATCCATACCAGACAGTCAATGCACCAGCGTAGCCGTAAGCATACGCACACGCAGCTCGAATGCTACTGCCATCAAACACTCAACAGCGGTCACCATCGATCCTGATCACGCGCTCTCCCCCGACGAACGAGCGGCATTCCGATCGATCGTGGAAGAGTATGACGACGTATTCGACCCAAGCTACAGTGGATACAATGGTCACGTGGGACCATTCAAAGCTGTTGTCAACATGGGCCCAGTACAACCGCCCCAACGTAAAGGACGCCTACCCCAATACGCACGAAACCAGCTCGTAGAACTCCAAAACAAGTTCGATGAACTCGAGACGATGGGCGTGTTCGTCCGGCCTGAGGATGTACCGGTCAACGTCGAGTACCTCAACCCGTCATTCCTGATAAAGAAGCAAAGCGGAGGACACCGACTCGTCACTGCCTTCACTGACGTAGGCCGCTATAGCAAGCCGCAGCCTTCATTGATGCCTGATGTCGACAACACCCTACGAAAAATCGCACAATGGAGGTACATAGCGACTACCGATATGTCCAATGCGTTCTACCAAATCCCTCTATCGCGTGAATCAATGAAGTACTGCGGAGTAGTCACTCCGTTCCGCGGTGTACGCGTATACGCTCGCTCAGCGATGGGCATGCCCGGGTCCGAAACCGCACTCGAAGAGCTGTTGTGCCGCGTACTGGGAGATCTACTCGAAGAAGGTGTCGTCGCCAAACTGGCAGACGATATATATTGTGGAGGAAACACCATCGCCGAACTCCAACAGAACGTAAGACGATTGCTCCAAAGCTTCGCCAACAGCGGGTTGCGCCTGTCCGCTGCCAAAACAACGATGTGCCCTACTACGACCACGATACTTGGCTGGGTGTGGAACCTCGGCTCCATCCATGCAAGCCAACATCGCATCGCCACCCTAGCCAGCTGCGACGCTCCACTCACAGTCAAAGCGATGCGAGCATTCGTCGGAGCCTACAAAATGCTAGCACGCGTCATACCAGGATGCTCCGCCTTGCTTGCCCCGTTCGACGAAGTAACGGGTGGCAAACAGTCAAGTGATCGCGTCACATGGACCGATGCATTAAGAGAAGCCTTCAAACACGCACAAACCAGTCTTCAGACTAACAAGGCTATCACATTACCTCGGCCAAGTGACGAACTATGGCTAGTGACGGACGGCGCTGTCAAACAGTGCGGTCTAGGAGCCACCTTGTACGTGATGCGCAATGGCAAATTGATGCTGGCCGGATTCTTCAGCGCAAAACTCCGCGGACGACAGATTTCCTGGTTGCCATGCGAAGTAGAAGCACTATCCATCGCAGCCGCTATCAGACATTTCAGCCCGTATATCGTACAGTCAGCGCACAACATAGCGATACTCACAGACAGCAAGCCTTGCGTACAAGCCCACGAGAAGCTTTGTCGCGGTGAATTCTCCGTCAGCCCGCGCGTATCGACATTCCTATCAGTCGTCAGTCGGTACCAGGCAACTATTCGCCATCTCGCCGGTTCAGCTAATGTTCCATCAGACTTCGCAAGTCGCAACGCACCCACATGCCGGGAACAACAGTGCCAAGTGTGCTCCTATATACGACAGACTGAAGAGTCAGTCGTGATGCAACGCGTTACAACAGACGACATAACATCTGGGAAAGCTCGACTTCCGTTCACCAATCGTTCAGCATGGCTCGGCATTCAAGCAGACTGCCAAGACTTGCGAAGGACTCATTCACACCTTACACAAGGAACACGACCATCCAAAAAGGTGACAAACGCGAAAGACGTCAAAAGATACCTTAACGTCGCATCAATCGCTCGTGACGGTCTACTGGTCGTACAACGTAACGACCCACTGAGTCCTACACGAGAGTGCATCATCGTACCGCGAAAAGTCCTAGACGGACTAGTAACGGCCCTGCACATCCAACTGGATCACCCGTCTTCGTACCAGCTAAAGCAAGTCATGCATCGCTATGTATTCGCTCTCGACCTCGACAAGTCTGTCGAGTCCACCTCGCGCAGCTGTCATCACTGTACGTCGTTACGGAACACCCCAAACCTAACTATCGCGCAATCTACCAACGATCCCCCAGAAGTAGTGGGTATCTCATATGCAGCCGACATCATCAAACGAGAAAGACAACTGATCTTGGTGCTACGCGAGTGTGTAACATCATACACGGTAACATGCTTCGTCAACGACGAACGACGCGACACGTTACGGGACTCCATCATTCAACTCTGCATCGGCCTCCGACCGCTTGATGGACCTCCTGCCGTAATACGCACAGACCCAGCACTGTTGAACAAGTATCGACTCACCATCGAACTAGGACGGGTCAAAAACATCAACAAAAACCCTGTGGCCGAAAAAGCCATTCGGGAACTCGAGGGTGAAATTTTACACCAACAACCAACAGGCGGCGCCATCACGCAGGTGCTACTGTCTGTCGCTACTGCCAACCTCAACGCCCGAGTACGAAACAGAGGAATGTCAGCTCGTGAGCTGTGGACCCAGCGTGACCAATTCACCAACGAACAATTACCGCTGAACGACTATAGCATCATTCAACAACAGCATGCCTCGCGCAACGCTAACCACGAACACAGTCAAATATCGAAGTCTCCTCGCGGTTCAGTACCCAGACCCCAACATATCGACATTGGCGACATCGTGTACTTGTACTCAGACAAGAGTAAACTACGCTCCAGGTGTCGGTATCTCGTAGTGAGCACAGAAGGAGAATGGATCAACATCAGCAAATTCGCCGGTAACCAGTTGCGTGCCACGTCATACAGAGTGAAGCGAACAGAGTGCTACAAGGTGGCAGCTGAAGCTACCCACGATCTTCCAGTGTCGTACCAGTATGACGAACTAACACCCGCAGATGACCCAGCTCCTCCAGAGAAACCTCCAGACGTACCAGTTCAACTCTCGTACCCTCCAGTCACAGCAGCTCAGCCCGTAGAACCATCAACAGCCGAGTCTCATCGACAAGAAACGGCGACAGTCAACAACGAATCGACAATGTCATACGAGCCAGATCAACATAGCTGTCCGCCCGAGGAACCTCCGAGACGCTCTACAAGAACTCGGAAGCCTCCTGAGTATCTGAAAGACTTCATCTCATGAACCTTTATCTCTATAATCATTATTGTATGTCTATATGATAGCTATCTCATAGTAGCATACATAATTATGAGAAGAAAGAAGTCACGCCAATGGCTATTAGTTACTATTCCATGATTGTTGTTCAATGGTAATATTGTCGTGACCCCTAGTTTCCGGGTCACGGCCTCGTATGTTTGGATACTTCCTGTTGTGAGTTGCAGTTTTGTGTTCTCTTATTAAAACACTGTTCTAGTTACGCATACGTACTAGTGTTTGTTTGTGTGACTCGAAGTGTGCATTTGATCACCTAATGGCGATGGGTCAGCCCAATAGTCGTGGTGCCTAAGAAATCGGGTGAAGTCAGAATCTGCGTAGACATGAGAGAAGCAAATAAAGCTGTACAACGCATCAAAACATGTCATGCCAACAATCGACGAGCTAATCACCGATCTGAATGGCTCATCTGTCTTCAATACGCTGGACCTGAACTCTGCGTATCATCAGCTAGAATTGAGTCCTGAAAGCAGATACATAACCACATTCACAACAAACGTGGGACTATGGCAATACAAACGACTGATGTTTGGAATTAACGCAGCATCTGAAATATTCCAAAACACACTCAGCGAATTGTTGTCTGGTTTAGTTGGATGCAAGAACATGTCTGATGACATCATCGTCTACGGAAAATCACAGCGCGAACACGACACACGCTTGAAAGTTGTACTTGAGAGACTGAAAAACAAGAACGTCAAACTCAACAGAGAGAAGTGTTTATTCTCTCAAAAACAAGTGTGCTTCTATGGACACATCTTCAGCGCGACTGGCATCAAGGCGGATCCAAAGAAGACGTCAGCAATCGTCAATGCAGCTGCACCGCAGAATGACAGTGAAGTACGTTCGTTGTTGGGAATGGCACAATACGTGTCGCGATTCATTCCTGGCTACTCGGACGTCACTGCATCACTCCGAGGACTGGCACACAAAGACATTCCATGGGAATAGAAAAGCAAACATCAACAGGCACTCGACAACTTGAAGGCGAAGCTAGCCAGTGTGTGACCTGTACAGTACTTTGATGTGACGAAACCGTCAACAGTGCTGGTCGATGCAAGTCCTGTCGGCATCGGCGCGATATTGTGTCAAGACGACAAGGTCGTTAGTTACGCCAGCCGAGCGCTATCTTCAGTCGAACAGCGATACTCGCAAACTGAACGAGAAATGTTGGCTGTCGTGTGGGGTGCAGAACACTTTCACCTCTACGTCTATGGATCGGAATTCGAGATCATCACCGATCACAAGCCGCTGCTAGGAATATTCGCCAGTCAGAGGCAAGCGTCTGCACGAGTGGAGCGATTGCGATTGAGACTCTCGCCGTACAACTGAGTCGCCACCCTGTTGAACCACCGGCGACTGATGCTGTAGAAAATACGGCCAACTACATTTGTAGTTATAGCATACCTGTGACGATATCACAATTAAAGTGCTAAACTGAAACGCCACCTGGCGAATAAGGTGTATATCAGCATGCCAGTGGCTACACAAAAGCCAACGTGGTTTTGTGTGTGTTGTCGCCATGATGTCCGTTGACCCGGTGTAAACGAAACAAAGTCGGCAATAAAGTATTGTTATATACATCGACTTATTTATATATATATATATATATATAAACAGTTATCGTTATATGGTGTCAGTAATGGGATAGTACAAGCCACAGAAGAAACCGAAGAAGACGCGTACAAGATGAGTGCAAGATTGACGGCAAAAGTGCCGAATCAGCTCTCCTTGGAAAACAGGAGAATCTTGGCGGATCTTCAAGAGAGAATGGAGATACTATGAGACAGCGACGAAAATAGCGAAAGAAGACGACGAGGTCAGAGTTGCTGCGTTTTTGAACGTATTAGGTACGGAAGGAGTAGATCTATATGAAACATTCCAGTGGCAAGAGGATGAAGACAAGAATAAGATCGATGTCGTCATACAGAAATTTGATGACAACTGCATTGCCAAGACCAATGAAACCTATGAATCATACAGATTTTTCAACAGATCGCAAAATGCAGGTGAGACGGTGGAAGCCTATATAACAGCGCTATACAAGCTGTCAGCCACTTGTAATTTTGGGACTTTGAGAGAGAGAGAGACTGATTCGAGACAGGTTGGTCATAGGTATAAAGGACGATAAAGCAAGAGAAAAGTTACTTGCAAAGGAAGACCTAAATCTGGAAACTTGCGTAGCCATGTTGTAAACATTACAAGTGACACACACACGTGCACAAGAAATAAGTACAGAAATGACCACTCACTTAGTTCGACACAAGGCGGCGCCAGTCAAGCCACCAGCTGCAAGTCCATACAATGCAAATTATGGCAATCCTGCAAGAAAGTACAACAGATCTAGACGTTCGGATACTAGCAAGTACACACCCACCAGTAACAGGTATGCACAACTTTCTGGTGAGGGACGATCAGGATGTAGCAGGTGTGGTGGTATACATGCAAAAGGGAAGGACAAGTGTCCTGCTCGTGGCGCCACTTGCCATGTGTGCGGAAAACTAAATCACTTCGCTAAGATGTGCAGAAGCGCAGCTACTCATCAAATGGTCGAACAAGCGATCATACACACAGTGGGCAGTGAACGTAAGACGAAAGCACACGTAACATTGACAATAAATGACAAAACAAATGTGTCGTTTCACATGGACACAGGGTCATCGGTGGACATCCTGCCATATCAGGACTACGTATGTGCAACAGCAGATCACTCGTGCAGCAAGTTGGAGAACACGAACATTAGACTCGTCATGCACAACAAGTCGGTAGTGAAACCGATAGGACTGGCGCGTTTGCAAGTCCACCGCAGGGGAACACAGAGACAGATGCGTTTCGTTGTTGTGCGTGCCAATGTTGTTCCACTTCTGAGTTTGCAGTCATGTCTGGACCTTGACTTAATTCAGATAAACGACTGTGATGCAATAAATGCAGTGACCATGAGAACATACAGTCGGAACCGTGACAGAGGTGGTGACAGCCAACAGACAACGATGGAGACAACACAAACACTACCAAAGACTGGTCAAACATGTCCATCGAATGAAGACACGGTGCACATTTCTGTGATGAGTAAGCGATCACAAGTGTTACAGGACACTACTCAGAGAATACCCAGATGTATTCGAGGGACATGGTTGCCTCGATGGCAACTATAGAATACAGATTGATCCAAGTGTCAAACCTGTTGTCCATCCGCCCCGCAGAGTTCCTTGTGCGGTACGAGAAGTCGTGAAAAGGGAACTCACACGAATGGTAGAGGACAAAATCATCGCTCCTGTCACAGAACCAACTCAGTGGGTCTCGAGCATGATAGCAGTGAGGAAGAAGAACACAAACAAACTGCGGATTTGTCTGGACCCTCGAGACCTAAATAGGGCAATTCAACGTTCTCACTACCCGCTTCCTACACTGGAAGATGTCGCATCACGACTCACTAATGCCAAAGTGTTTTCGGTATTGGACGCCAAGACAGGCTTTTGGCAAGTCAAACTTGACGATGATTCCAGCTACCTCACGACGT
Source organism: Paraescarpia echinospica (assembly GCA_020002185.1). NCBI lineage: Eukaryota > Metazoa > Annelida > Polychaeta > Sabellida > Siboglinidae > Paraescarpia > Paraescarpia echinospica. The sequence goes on from CM034540.1 coordinate 17,743,846, forward strand.
TCAACACACCATACGGTCGTTACCGGTGGCTGCGAATGCCATTTGGCATCAATTCAGCACCAGAGGAGTGGCAACGTCGAGCGCACGAACTAGCCGAAGGACTCGAAGGAGTAGAAGTCGTAGCAGATGACTTCCTATGCATTGGGTCCGGAGACACAATCGAACAAGCAACACGAGACCATGATGCCAATCTCAGAGCACTACTGAATCGGGCGAGAACGTGCCACCTAGTGTTGAATCCAGACAAAGTTCAACTGCAAAAAACATCAATACCATTCATTGGACATCATCTCACTGATGAGGGACTCAAGGGAGACGAATCCAAGGTTGAGGCCATCATGAAGATGCCTACTCCAACGGATGTCACAGCACAGAAGCGAATTCTCTGCATGGTTGGCTATCTTGCGAAATTCTTGCCACAACTAGATCGGAAAGATGTGGAGTGGTGTTGGCTTGAGCAACATAAAAATGCTTCGAACAAGATCAGAGAACTGATCACAGCAGCACCAGTGCTCGCATACTATGATGTAAAGCAAGCAATCACAATCCAATGTGATGCATCCCAGAGTGGTTTGGGTGCAGTGCTCCTGCAAGAGGGAAAACCAGTGTGCTACGCCTCTCGAGCACTCACAAACACAGAACAGAACTATGCCCAAATCGAAAAAGAGCTCTTAGCAATTGTCTTTGCATGTGAACGATTTGACCAGTATGTGTACGGAAGACCCATCACCGTGCAATCGGATCACAAGCCACTTCAGACGATCACAAAGAAATCGATGATCGATGCACCGAAGAGACTGCAGAGAATGCTGCTCCGTCTGCAGAAGTACAGCATAGATGTCGTGTACACGAAAGGAAACGAAATGCATATCGCAGATGCGCTATCTCGGGCATACCTTCCATACAGTCACGCACATGACCCAGGGGATCATGTGTTCGACATTGAACTGCAACAAATGGACATGACAGAAGATGTTCATCTGTCGACCAACGGAATACACGAAATCATGTGCAAGTCACGTAAAGACGACGAAGTGAAAACTGCAGTTCGCTACACACTTCAGGGATGGCCGGATCGACGTGAAGCAGTCGATCCACTCGCGCGACCGTATTTCAATGGCCGTGACGAGCTCAGCACACAGGATGGCGCACTATTCAAGGGACAGAGAATCGTCATACCCAGTGACATGCGAGCCATGCTCATAAAGAAACTCCACTCCTCGCACTTAGGAGTCGAAGGATGTCTTAGAAGAGCACGTGAAGTGATGTATTGGCCAGGCATGAACCAAGAAGTGAAAGATGTCATCAGTGCCTGCAGTACGTGCAACGCGTACAAACCAGAACAATGTAGAGAGCCGTTGTTGTCACATGAGATATCGTCACGTCCATGGTCACGAGTTGGAGTTGACCTGTTCCACCTTCATGGACAGGACTACCTCATAACGGTGGACTACTTCTCGAACGTCTTCGAAGTTGACAAGCTGTCAATGACCAGTGCAACACAGGTTATCACCAAACTGCGTATTCACTTTGCGAGATTCGGTGCACCAGACAAAGTGATTTCTGACAATGGGCCACAGTTTGCGTGTGAGGAGTTCAAGTTGATCTCAGAGCTTTGGAAATTTGAACATATCACATCGTCACTTCGTTACCCTCAGTCAAATGGAAAGGTGGAAAACGCAGTCCAGACGGCTAAGCAAATCATGCGGAAAGCAATTGATGATAGGGCGGATGTGTATTTGGCGTTTCTGGACTATCGAAACACACCTACAGAAGCTATGCACACATCGCCTGCTCAACGGATGTTCGCACGTCGAACCAGAACACTGCTACCAACGCTGCCAGTACTGCTGCAGACCGATCCTGCAGCACAACGTGATGCTCCTGAACAACTCAAACGTAGAAAGGAGAAATAAGCCAGGTTGTACAAACGTACGAGCAAGAATCTTAGCATACTACACCCAGGAGAGGTTGTGCGGTTCAAGAAGCCAAACGCCTCAAATGACTCACGAACATGGACACTAGCACGCATTCAGAAACCATCGGGCGTCAGATCTTACATCATTGAGAGTGAAGGCTCGACATACCGAAGGAATAGACGACAGCTACGTGCCACACCAGAGCAGTATAAGGATGATACACGGTACTCTCAACAAGATGAAACTGACAATACGATGAAAAGACCAATGTGTTCAGACAACACGTGCGTAGACAACCAGAACGCACAACAGAGAGGTCAAGACAACGTCACGTCTCCTCCAAGCAGCGAACCTTCAGTCGAAACGTCTCCACAACGTAGTGTACCATCCACGGTGGTACATTCACCACGCAATATGCCACCGAGGGTTATAAGTTCACCATGCAGTGTGCCGGCGACTGTTGCACGACCAAGGCGTCCATTGAAACTTCCAGCAAAGTTCAAAGACTTAGAAATGAAGTGAAAAGTTAAACATCTGACTGTAAAAAGAGGGGGATGTGACGATATCACAATTAAGGTAATAAAATGAAACGCCACCTGGCGAATAAGGTGTATATCAGCATGCCAGTGGCTACACAAAAGCCAACGTGGTTTTGTGTGTGTTGTCGCCATGATGTGCGTTGACCCGGTGTAAACGAAACAAAGTCGGCAATAAAGTATTGTTATATAAATTGACTTATTTATATATATATATATATATAAACAGTTATCGTTATATGGTGTCAGTAATGGGATAGTACAAGCCACAGAAGAAACCGAAGAAGACGCGTACAAGATGAGTGCAAGATTGACGGCAAAAGTGCCGAATCAGCTCTCCTTGGAAAATAGGAGAATCATGGCGGATCTTCAAGATCCTACAGATGGAGATACTATGAGACAGCGACGAAAATAGCGAAAGAAGACGACGAGGTCAGAGTTGCTGCGTTTTTGAACGTATTAGGTACGGAAGGAGTAGATCTATATGAAACATTCCAGTGGCAAGAGGATGAAGACAAGAATAAGATCGATGTCGTCATACAGAAATTTGATGACAACTGCATTGCCAAGACCAATGAAACCTATGAATCATACAGATTTTTCAACAGATCGCAAAATGCAGGTGAGACGGTGGAAGCCTATATAATAGCGCTATAAAAGCTGTCAGCCACTTGTAATTTTGGGACTTTGAGAGAGAGATTGATTCGAGACAGGTTGGTCATAGGTATAAAGGACAATAAAGCAAGAGAAAAGTTACTTGCAAAGGAAGACCTAAATCTGGAAACTTGCGTAGCCATGTTGACAACGTTACAAGTGACACACACACGTGCACAAGAAATAAGTACAGAAATGACCACTCACTTAGTTCGACACAAGGCGGCGCCAGTCAAGCCACCAGCTGCAAGTCCATACAATGCAAATTATGGCAATCCTGCAAGAAAGTACAACAGATCTAGACGTTCGGATACTAGCAAGTACACACCCACCAGTAACAGGTATGCACAACTTTCTGGTGAGGGACGATCAGGGTGTAGCAGGTGTGGTGGTATACATGCAAAAGGGAAGGACAAGTGTCCTGCTCGTGGCGCCATTTGCCATGTGTGCGGAAAACTAAATCACTTCGCTAAGATGTGCAGAAGCGCAGCTACTCATCAAATGGTCGAACAAGCGATCATACACACAGTGGGCAGTGAACGTAAGACGAAAGCACACGTAACACTGACAATATATGACAAAACAAATGTGTCGTTTCACATGGACACAGGGTCATCGGTGGACATCCTGCCATATCAGGACTACGTATGTGCAACAGCAGATCACTCATGCAGCAAGTTGGAGAACACGAACATTAGACTCGTCATGCACAACAAGTCGGTAGTGAAACCGATAGGACTGGCGCGTTTGCAAGTCCACCGCAGGGGAACACAGAGACAGATGCGTTTCGTTGTTGTGTGTGCCAATGTTGTTCCACTTCTGAGTTTGCAGTCATGTGTGGACCTTGACTTAATTCAGATAAACGACTGTGATGCAATAAATGCAGTGACCATGAGAACATACAGTCGGAACCGTGACAGAGGTGGTGACAGCCAACAGACAACGATGGAGACAACACAAACACTACCAAAGACTGGTCAAACATGTCCATCGAATGAAGACACGGTGCACATTTCTGTAATGAGTAAGCGATCACAAGTGTTACAGGACACTACTCAGAGAATACCCAGATGTATTCGAGGGACATGGTTGCCTCGATGGCAACTATAGAATACAGATTGATCCAAGTGTCAAACCTGTTGTCCATCCGCCCCGTAGAGTTCCTTGTGCGGTACGAGAAGTCGTGAAAAGGGAACTCACACGAATGGTAGAGGACAAAATCATTGCTCCTGTCACAGACCCAACACAATGGGTCTCGAGCATGATAGCAGTGAGGAAGAAGAACACAAACAAACTGCGGATTTGTCTGGACCCTCGAGACCTAAATAGGGCAATTGAACGTTCTCACTACCCGCTTCCTACACTGGAAGATGTCGCATCACGACTCACTAATGCCAAAGTGTTTTCGGTATTGGACGCCAAGACAGGCTTTTGGCAAGTCAAACTTGACGATGATTCCAGCTACCTCACGACGTTCAACACACCGTACGGTCGTTACCGGTGGCTGCGAATGCCATTTGGCATCAATTCAGCACCAGAGGAGTGGCAACGTCGAGCGCACGAACTAGCCGAAGGACTCGAAGGAGTAGAAGTCGTAGCAGATGACTTCCTATGCATTGGGTCCGGAGACACAATCGAACAAGCAACACGAGACCATGATGCCAATCTCAGAGCACTACTGAATCGGGCGAGAACGTGCCACCTAGTGTTGAATCCAGACAAAGTTCAACTGCAAAAAACATCAATACCATTCATTGGACATCATCTCACTGATGAGGGACTCAAGGGAGACGAATCCAAGGTTGAGGCCATCATAAAGATGCCTACTCCAACGGATGTCACAGCACAGAAGCGAATTCTCTGCATGGTTGGCTATCTTGCGAAATTCTTGCCACATCTGTCACAAGTCTGTGAACCACTGAGACAACTAGATCGGAAAGATGTGGAGTGGTGTTGGCTTGAGCAACATCAAAATGCTTTGAACAAGATCAGAGAACTGATCACAGCAGCACCAGTGCTCGCATACTATGATGTAAAGCAAGCAATCACAATCCAATGTGATGCATCCCAGGGTGGTTTGGGTGCAGTGCACTTGCAAGAGGGAAAACCAGTGTGCTACACCTCTCGAGCACACACAAACACAGAACAGAACTATGCCCAAATCGAAAAAGAGCTCTTAGCAATTGTCTTTGCATGTGAACGATTTGACCAGTATGTGTACGGAAGACCCATCACCGTGCAATCGGATCACAAGCCACTTCAGACGATCACAAAGAAATCGATGATCGATGCACCGAAGAAACTGCAGAGAATGCTGCTCCGCCTGCAGAAGTCCAGCATAGATGTCGTGTACACGAAAGGAAACGAAATGCATATCGCAGATGCGCTATCTCGGGCATACCTTCCATACAGTCACGCACATGACCCAGGGGATCATGTGTTCGATATTGAACTGCAACAAATGGACATGACAGAAGATGTTCATCTGTCGACCAACGGAATACACGAAATCATGTGCAAGTCACGTAAAGACGACGAAGTGAAAACTGCAGTTCGCTACACACTTCAGGGATGGCCGGATCGACGTGAAGCAGTCGATCCACTCGCGCGACCGTATTTCAATGGCCGTGACGAGCTCAGCACACAGGATGGCGCACTATTCAAGGGACAGAGAATCGTCATACCCAGTGACATGCGAGCCATGCTCATAAAGAAACTCCACTCCTCGCACTTAGGAGTCGAAGGATGTCTTAGAAGAGCACGTGAAGTGGTGTATTGGCCAGGCATGAACCAAGAAGTGAAAGATGTCATCAGTGCCTGCAGTACGTGCAACGCGTACAAACCAGAACAATGTAGAGAGCCGTTGTTGTCACATGAGATATCGTCACGTCCATGGTCACGAGTTGGAGTTGACCTGTTCCACCTTCATGGACAGGACTACCCCATAACGGTGGACTACTTCTCGAACGTCTTCGAAGTTGACAAGCTGTCAATGACCAGTGCAACACAGGTTATCACCAAACTGCGTATTCACTTTGCGAGATTCGGTGCACCAGACAAAGTGATTTCTGACAATGGGCCACAGTTTACTTGTGAGGAGTTCAAGTTGTTCTCAGAGCGTTGGAAATTTGAACATATCACATCGTCACTTCGTTACCCTCAGTCAAATGGAAAGGTGGAAAACGCAGTCAAGACGGCAAAGCAAATCATGCGGAAAGCAATTGATGATAGGGCGGATGTGTATTTGGCGTTTCTGGACTATCGAAACACACCTACAGAAGCTATGCACACATCGCCTGCTCAACGGATGTTCGCACGTCGAACCAGAACACTGCTACCAACGCTGCCAGTACTGCTGCATACCGATCTTGCAGCACAACGTGATGCTCTTGAACAACTCAAACGTAGAAAGGAGAAATAATCCAGGTTGTACAATCGTACGAGCAAGAATCTTAGCATACTACACCCAGGAGAGGTTGTGCGGTTCAAGAAGCCAAACGCCTCAAATGACTCACGAACATGGACACTAGCACGCATTCAGAAATCATCGGGCGTCAGATCTTACATCATTGAGAGTGAAGGCTCGACATACCGAAGGAATAGACGACAGCTACGTGCCACACCAGAGCAGTATAAAGATGATACTCGGTACTCTCAACAAGATGAAACTGACAATACGATGAAAAGACCAATGTGTTCAGACAACACGTGCGTAGACAACCAGAACGCACAACACAGAGGTCAAGACAACGTCACGTCTCCTCCAAGCAGTGAACCTTCAGTCGAAACGTCTCCACAACGTAGTGTACCATCCACGGTGGTACATTCACCACGCAATATGCCACCGAGGGTTATAAGTTCACCATGCAGTGTGCCGCCGACTGTTGCACGACCAAGGCGTCCATTGAAACTTCCAGCAAAGTTCAAAGACTGAAATGAAGTGAAAAGTTAAACATCTGACTGTAAAAAGAGGGGGATGTGACGATATCACAATTAAAGTGATAAACTGAAACGCCACCTGGCGAATAAGGTGTATATCAGCATGCCAGTGGCTACACAAAAGCCAACGTGGTTTTGTGTGTGTTGTCGCCATGATGTGCGTTGACCCGGTGTAAACGAAACAAAGTCGGCAATAAAGTATGGTTATATACATCGACTTATTTATATATATATATATAAACAGTTATCGTTATAATACCCAAGGCGATGACGCTGCAGGAGGTGAAACTACAATATCTACAAGACAGCCTTATGCAGAAGCTACTGCACGCCATAGAGAGCGGTCAATGGACCGATGAGGAAGTGTCACCCTACCTGAAGCTCAAGGACGAACTAGCTGTACACCAAGGCATGGTCCTTCCTTTTTCACTCCGCGAGCGTGCCGTCGATCTTGCACATCGTGGGCATCAAGGAGTCGTAAAGACGAAAAGCCTACTGAGAGACGACAAAGTCGAGGCTTGCCTGCCTTGCCAAGCCACGACCACGCACGGTTCCGAGCGCTGCACACCGCTGCGAATGTCTCAACTTCCAGACGCACCGTGGCAAGACCTATCGATCGACTTCATCGGACCGTTTCCGAGCGGAGAGTCACTGATCGTCGTCATCGATGACTTCAGCCGCTTCCCAGAAGTCGAAATCATTAATTCAACAAGCAGCAACACGGTAATTCCCAAGCTAGACGCAATATTTGCTCGCCAAGGGATTCCACAACAAATAAGAACTGATAATGGACCTCCATTCAATGGATATGAATTCACGAAATTTGCATCATATCTTGGTTTCAATCACAGACGCGTCACTCCGCTGTGGCCAGGCGCCAATGGCGAAGTGGAACGTTTCATGAAAACTCTGGGTAAAGCGATCAGATCAGCTTTCATCGAGAAACGAAATTGGAAACAAGATCTCTACACGTTCTTGCGTCAGTATCGTGCAACGCCACATTCTTCGACAGGCGTGTCACCGAGTCAACTACTGAACGGGCGACAGATGAAAGTCTTGCTGCCCCAAATGTACGAGAAGAATCCACAGAGAAGAAGAGAATCGAGATGCCCAAACGAAAGCCAAGATGAAGAGAAACGCAGACGAGCGACGTCATGCGAGCGACAGCCATCTGCGCGTGGGCGACATTGTACTCGTCCGACAGACGCGTAAGAATAAACTGTCAGCTGCGTTCGACCCTCGTCCACTGAAAGTGTCGGACACGAAAGGCAACATGGTCACTGCGAGTCGTGGAAGCTACTCCATAACACGCAAAGTCTCACACTTCAAGGCTGTGCCGCGCATGAAGTTCGACGACATCAGTGAAGACGACCAACTCGACCATCTAGACGACTACCTGACACGAGAAGTTCGCGATCAGCAAAACGACGAAGCTGCGCACGCGAATGTTCCACAGACCTGTGAGACGGGTGAAGGCACTTCGAGGTTTAGAGATTTCGTGATGGACGTTTAGAGTAGCAACTCGTATCCTTGTATTTATGGTGTTTTACTGTTCTTTATTATGCGTATATCACAAGGACACTTAGTTTTAGTTTCGGTTTATTACAGTCACAAGTATTCTTCCGAGACAGGGAGGAATGTAATGTAGCCGTTTACTACGCGCAGATTTGTATTTTACTTTGAAGACATTGGGAACTTCCGCTTCTACCCCTTTCACACACGGCGTGTTCTGTGGTTATCAAACTCACTCAAAACAACCCAAATACAACAACATTACACGGTTTATACAGCATGTGACATCCTTTCACCGTATTATATTAGTCAATTTTTTTCGCATCGCATAGGCATACTATTCTCGTTTATATGCACAATTTACGACATTTCGCATCAGCGGCAGAGGCCAGAGCGCCATCGACACCGCACGAGATAGCGCTGGAAAAGCGCAATATATGGTGCTGGAGCGAAGTTAGACGTGCGAAGATCGAGCATAAAATGGTTTTTATTAACAACATTTTCACTAACTAACGACTTAAAACTATAAAAACAACACGGGCCGAATTCACCAGAAAGTTGGGCCGAGTTCATTTAGCATATATAACATGGGCCGAATTCACCACCCCATTCACGCCATAGTGAGCCGAATTCACCAGAAAGTTGGGCCGAATTCACATACATACAGGCATTTTGTAAGAGCTAGAAATATTAGATTTTGACTAAACTCGACCAGCATGTCAATGAGATGATGACAACGGCAGGTGAGAAGTTTAATACAGTTTCCAGGTCACGTTTCATTACAATCAGACAATTTGGGGTCAGTGTGCTGACCCGAATTAGAGAGACTGGCAACGGAAGCACGCTATAGTCATTGCACAATCACGGAGGACGCATTTTACTTCAAATATCTTGAAACAATTACTGAAAATACGTGTATGGCAAAACTACAATTGAATGGAACAAACCATTTTTGGATATTACAGACTTCTCATCAGTGTGCAAGTCCAAATCACAGCGACGGAACACATGTCTTATAAGGGGGGGGGGGGTGCGTATGCCAATAGTTAAGCCTCAATTTGAAAATATGTATAAAAATGAACCAATAACATTGCAGCAGGGTGATTCATCAATCGTTTTTTGTTTACTTCAGCTGACTAAACACATGTGAAGATGTTGTCAGTGACCCTAATGAAGTCTGAGGACTGTGATTAGCTGGAGTCAGCCATAGCCAGATATCAGATCTGTCTACTGACTGGACCTTCTGGCCAATCAAGCAAGTGGCATTGTTTTCTGAATGTCTGCTAATTAGGCTGTGTAATATTATGTAATTGAACTGCTTGAGACATCTGGCCTTTGAGGAATTCACACCCTGAGGTGACTTTTTGTTGATGTTTAACTTTGTAAATAGGGCACAAGGTCAAACAATAAATACAAATTTGAATGTAACGTAACAACTGGCTGTATTGAATTTTCTTATAAAACTTGGACTTTCCGGAAAACTGTATCAGGAGTTCATAGTGCCACCTGAGAACATTGTGCTGGATTACAAATTGTCCAACAGCGAAGTGCTGATTTTTCTGGTGCCTTGCCAAGTTTGGTGGCACCTTTGAAATGTGCATAAAACACAAACACCTGGAGGGATTACCAAAAATGTAATTGCAAAGTGTAACATTGGTGCCTATAAAGTGTATTGTTTTCAATTTTTTTCTCCAAAATCACCATGCCTATTTGGGGTTAGGACACTGTTAGACTTCCTGCTTGGTTACAGACGAAAAAAAGTGCAGTATATTTTTGAGAAATGATTTTTTACAATATTCACTTGCTCTGATATAAGTGCATTTGAGTAGTCAGATTTCTAGATGTGATTGTAGAAGCTGTTGACAGTAAAATGGTGTCTTTTTAGCTGATTTTACTAAGCGGAAGGGTATTTGGCAGCAACTTGGCTAGTTGACACTTTAGCCGGATTACTGCCTGCATCCATTTGTAAATATTGACGGTTGTCATACATACAGGCATTTTGTAAGAGCTAGAAATATTAGATTTTGACTAAACTCGACCAGCATGTCAATGAGATGATGACAACGGCAGGTGAGAAGTTTAATACAGTTTCCAGGTCACGTTTTCTTACAGTCAGAAAAAACGTTAACATGGTCGCCAATGGGAAAACTATCAGTGTGCTGACCCCTATTACATTACAGTCAATTGTCTCTTTGCAAATGCATAGTAATATATAGGCCAGTGTTTACTAGGGAAGATACATTCAACATTAGTACCCGAATACATGTTGTGCTTGCTGGGCCCTTACAAGTATACATGTATATATATATATCTAGTTTCTCTGGAGGTATCATAGAGATTGTCAACATACTTTGCCCCCCCCCATGCTTATATGTGTATTCTTTTTCGGTTTAATGACCATGTTCATGAAGATATTTTGGGGGGGAAGTAATCTATGGCATGAAGAAAAAGAGAAGAAATTAATGCAATACAGTGTAGTGCGATAATAATATGTGTAATAGGTTTATGAAATCATTTTTGACATGTGGAGCAACGTACCCATAGTTAATCATATAGGTTTACTTTTGGGTTCTTCGGATTCCTTTCACCTGTCCTACAGGTGTGCACCACTCAACGTTGGCATACATGTATGTGATTACGTTGAAGAAATTAAATGAACACAATTATTGAATTAAATGAACAGTCAACAATAATTTATATTTATTATTTCCTAATTGGTACAGTGCAGACAAAAGAAGTTCTAACATACACTACGCAAATGCATGCATTCACAAGAAGACGGACAACATATTTCATCAAATAATAAAAAATTGAATTCCTCCACTGGTTTCGCATTGACAGGCAGGGTTAAAACAATATACCAAACTATCGATGCATCACAATACTTGATGACAGTGATGATATGCCCTACTGAACATCAATTTAACTATCAATACTTATTGTTGATAGAAAACTTGCATTTAAACTATTTTGTAATTTGCTTTATTTATCAACCTAACATCAACACTCATCGACACTAACAGCATCATTCATGGATTCACCAATTTGGGCATCAATTGCCTGCAGGGCCATGCGACAACGGTGCCACGCATACATTATGGCTTGGGATGGCTTCTTTGGGTTATTAGCCATTGCATAATACTGCCCGACTTCGATTTATGTTGCTTCCTCATCACTGTTCCTGTACAGGTCTGTCCTCCAATCATCTCCACTCCCCTCTAACTTTATCTTCTCCACTCCTCGCCCAGTCCCTCTGTCATATTAGGATTGTTCTATAGTTTAGTATACACCATGGAGCCACCGTACTTAATAAAGGACTTCCGTTCAATGCACGATTCACGTAACACAACACCCTCCAAATCTCTCTTTACACAATCCTCCCATCACAGTCTTGGTCGTCCTAGCCTCCTTTTACCTTCCACTGTCCGCTAACCCTTCTTTTCCCGTTCACTTGAAGAGTCCAGCCCACTTTAGTGAACCCCTCATTAGCCTCTTAACGCTTTCTTTTACACCAACCTTCTCTCTCAGCTCCTCCATTATTCTCTTCTCCATTCTCTTCACTCCCACAATTCTTGTCGACTCGTTGTTTACACAAACCTGTACTCTTGCCTGTTGTTTTCCATCATTGCATATCTCTAGAATACAAAGGTATGTTGGTGTGGCACCTCCACATAGGAGATGACACCTTTCCCTTCAGCAAATTCCATATAATACTATCACAATTCTACCAAAACAGCTATGACACTATTACAATAGTATTGATATAGAAACACGGCTATCACCGTTCTATCGCAATAGTAAAACTCTATACCTAACAATCACCCCTAGTGACATAGAATTAGTCACATAAATGTGGAAGTGTATTCACATATGATTGGTATTGGTAAAAAATATTCAAGTGCTCGTGTTTAGCTATGAAGTCACTTATTGCATGAATTAAAAAAGTAATTTACAATCTCCAGGTCTTGTACCGCAGTGTAACAATTTTGTAGTTTGCCATTACAGCCGGGGCCATCCACAAACCTTTATTACAGGCAATCTCATAAAAGCTCAAACTATCTCAGTATCTCAGCTGCATCCAATACAAAGTCTTGATTAGCACTATGTTCATTTTGAAAAACAAGTCTACAATACATTCTCCTCATCTGAAACTTATCCATACTTGATTAATAATAACTTTCTTTTGCATACGTAATTTGCCATCTGCCACTTACTCAGAAGGGATGCAATATCTGCATCATTTGTCAACAAAATATATTTACTCCTAATCGCACACATCAGAGTCATTCGTGTCAACTGGCCCAAACCACGGGTTGATTTGCACACATATTGTTACTGCTGTATGTTATTTAGGAGGATATATGCACGGCTGTGCATGTCTTCCTCGATAAAATACTGACTCATGATAAGTATATAACAACATCTGAGATTGCCATGTGTGTACACGGATCATCCACGTGTACACAAAGGCACCATGTACACACAGGTCACGCGTGGACGCGCACCTTGAGCATGACCCCCGAGAGCACCAGGAGGAGACTGCCCCAGCCGATGGTCATGAGGAAACCTCTCCACACGGGCATGAAGGCGAGATCCCAGCCTGCAAGCACAACATATGTAGTACTAATTTATTTTTAGCAACACACAAGAATACACATTCCAGTATTACAACATACACCATCTGCAACATGTACACACTAAAATAAACAGTGTTGGTGGAAAGGGGCGTAACAAAAGTGTGCTACTTATCAATGGTACACCCCCAAACCAGTATAGTTACTGTTGATACAAGTACAATATTTTACATGTCAGACTGGTGCAGCATGAAAATTGAAGACAAAAGGACACATTTTATATGATATAGAAAGGTTATGAAAATTGTGACAGATGTATTCTTTTCACTTAAGAAATATTGAAGAATTACAGGACATCTGGTTCTGGATGTAGCTTTTATTAACTGAATGATTTATATGAATTTTAGGTATGAGAATTGCCTGAAAGAAAGTGGCTTAAAAAATTTGAGACAAGGCTGTTAAGGATATTTATATGTGAAGATTGAAGAATTACAGAACTTGAAATAATAATAACGTAATGAAGGAACGGTGTAGATTAGATATAGGAAAGTATTAATTCTCACTGACGACTATAAATGAATGGAACAGATTATCTGCTGTGTGGGTGCTAGCAGTATAAAAATGTTTAAAAACAAAATCAACAAATACATCAGAATGGAGGGATACATATAAATAAAAAAATTGGACTTTTGAGAAGTCAAAGGCTGCCATCTGATGTTAATTCTGTGGATGGCAACCTTGTTAAATCTTGTCTGTCTGGTATATATATATAGTATTATATATAGTTACATGTAGATATTATCCCCAGCGTGGGTTAGATATAGGCAAAAAAGTTGAACTGCCGATAGGTCAAAGGCTTCGTTGTCCACTTGCCATCTGGGATTAATTCTCTCAGTGACAATCTTGTTAATCTTGTTCAACCTGAGAACCTACCTTGGGCTCGCTTCTAGGAAGTCTTTGAGGACCTGTTTCTAAGAAGAGTATTGGAGTACCTGGCCTGGGTTTGTTTCTAGGAAGAGTATTGGAGGACCTAGCCTGGGCTTGTTTCTAGGAAGTGTATTGGAGGACGTAGCCTGGGCTTGTTTCTAGGAAGTGTATCAAAACGTCGCAACAGGACAGAACGTCACAACAAATGGCACGTTCCAACCACAAATCGTAGATCAGTTAGCAGATCTCTTTGATGGTGTTGGAAAAGTGGATGGCGTGGAAGTGAAATTACACATCGACCAGAGCGTCACTCCAAAACAGCAACAGCACAGACGGATTCCTTTTCACATCCGACGTGACGTTGAAAAAGAACTTGATAGACTAGAAAAGCTAAACATCATCGAGAGGGTAAACGGACCAACACCATGGGTCAGCCCAATAGTCGTGGTGCCTAAGAAATCGGGTGAAGTCAGAATCTGCGTAGACATGAGAGAAGCAAATAAAGCTGTACAACGCATCAAAACATGTCATGCCAACAATCGACGAGCTAATCACCGATCTGAATGGCTCATCTGTCTTCAATACGCTGGACCTGAACTCTGCGTATCATCAGCTAGAATTGAGTCCTGAAAGCAGATACATAACCACATTCACAACAAACGTGGGACTATGGCAATACAAACGACTGCTGTTTGGAATTAACGCAGCATCTGAAATATTCCAAAACACACTCAGCGAATTGTTGTCTGGTTTAGTTGGATGCAAGAACATGTCTGATGACAAAGATCATGCGCATGCGTCAGGTGTAGTCGAATCCGTTTTATCGCTCCAATATTTACCGATATTATTTACGATTTCCAAACGTTTCTCTCGTTCATAAATGAATAAGGCACTCGTATAACTACATCGGAATACAATCCCACGGTTGTAGTTGCAATCTGACATACCTAAACCAAGTTTTTGACAAATTAGCTTCCCTAACAACCAGCCTAAAACCTACAAAACAAGATGGCGAACTAGTAAACAACGGGTATAAAGCGCGCGAAACCCAAACCACCCCCAAATCAAATCATAAATCGGTGCATTCTCCTAGTGACAAAGTAAAACCTATGTTATTATCATTACTAGTTCTGTTTATATACTATCAGAAATCAAGCTGAAATAAACAGTAAACACAATAAACTGTATACCAATAAGTGAGTGCATAGACCATTCCATAGTCAGACTGCACACACGGAAGTGTCGTGTTAGTTGGGTTTTCAGTTTGACTCATGAACCAGTGTGAGCTGGTTCAACATACACACATGTAAATATATACTTTCACATAAAACTTACGTATCATACTATTACAAATCCGGATTGTAGGCTGTCGAAAAACAGCAACAACTAGTCACTAAACCGTTTACACGGACAGATATTTTATAATTATTTTATATTTACTTAGTTGGGTTTTCAGTTTGACTCATGAACCAGTGTGAGCTGGTTCAACATACACACATGTAAATATATACTTTCACATAAAGCTTACGTATCATACTATTACAAATCCGGATTGTAGGCTGTCAAAAAACAGCAACAACAACAACTAGTCACTAAACCGTTTAGACGGACAGATATTTTATAATTATTTATCTTTTATTTTTTAGTATTATCTCAGTACACGTTTTAAGTGTGGGTGTGTTTCTTAATAACTACTTGACCGTTTTATCAACTCTAAACCACTACCACTCGAGTTGGTGACATGGCAGGCTCCGTACGACATACCTCTACAAGATGCACTTTTAGATGTACCCTGTTCATGATTTTATGTCTGCAGATAACTTTTAGGTTTTTAAATGATCCCAATTTAAAAAAATTGGAGAGTTTCCAGAGCAACACAAACGAGACCTATGTCAACGCCAAAGCTAGACAAGACATCCATTCTGTCACGTCCTACTACATTTATAGTCCCATATGGAAAACCATAGCCCAATTGAAATGTCTCAAATCCAGCACCTCCACTGGATTACTGATCACTCCTCTACCGTATAAACCCAGGACAACAACAAAATTCTCCATTCTTCTATGCATCATGCTCTCAGGAGATGTTCAACTAAATCCAGGCCCCTCTAAATGTCACTCATGTAAGAAATCACTAAGGTCTAATGCACTCATCCTAACTTGTAATGATTGTAATAAATCCACACACATCAAATGCGCCAGGATATCCAGACAAGAATTTAACAACACTTACAGAAACCAAAATGTACCATGGCACTGTTCAAATTGCTCAGCACCGTGTGGCATTTGCCATGGAGATGTCCTAAATGACCATAAAGCAATTCAGTGCGACCACTGCCTAAACTGGATCCACTCACAATGCTGTGCAATAGATGACAATGAATACAAACGATTAATAAATTCCTCATGTTCGTGGGCCTGCCCCGAATGCAACAACTTCAACTTCACAAATTCTTTCTTCAGAGATACAGAAATCCCAACGGCAAATCCCTTTTATCCACTGGACAGTAACTGTCATAACCTAAACGAAACCACCAACAACAATACAACTAATAGCAAGAAAGCATATAGACCAAAAAAGAGACCAAACTTCAGATGCATCCTCATAAACTGCCAAAGCGTTAAAAAGAAAGCCTCAGACATCGAAGCACTAAACAATCTGCATAACCCAGACATCATCTGTGGCACTGAATCATGGTTAGATCCCTCAATAAAAAATGGAGAAATATTCCCAAGCAACTTTAACGTCTTTAGAAAGGACAGAGAAACAGACACTACTGGAGGGGGGGTATTTCAAATATCAAAAGATGACCTCATAACAAGCCACCTACCAGACCTAGACACTAACAGTGAGAGCATTTGGACTGAAACCCAGATAACAGGAATGAAACCAATAATCATGTGTACCCTCTATCGTCCCCCAAATGACTCTCATGGAACTCAAATCGAAGAACTAGACCTAGCCCTTTCTAAATTAGGTAACAAGATCAACACACATAATGTCATCATTACTGGCGATTTCAACCTCCCTAACATCAATTGGGAAATTCACCAAGTCACAACTAACAATGGATACAGTACAGCTGCTGCCAATAAATTACTCTCTCTTACAGAGGAACATGGTCTGATCCAACATGTCAAGGAACCCACGCACAGACAGGGAAATGCCAACAATATTTTAGATCTTGTCTTCACCAATAGACCTGGGTTAATAAAGAAGATAAATGTAGTAGACGGAATAGCAGACCATAGCACAGTCATTATTGATGTAAACATTTCGCCCAAACGCAAACATCGTCCAAAACGTAAAGTCTTCATTAGAAATAAAGCCGACAATATTAACATCCAGAAATCTCTTGAAAACTTTACACATGAATACTTCTCTCAAAACCAAAACATGACTGTCAATGACAAGTGGAATCTTGTTTCCACGAAAATCATCAACATTATGAACCAATATGTACCGCACCGACTTACTACTTCAAGACACAATCTTCCCTGGTTCAATAAAGATTTAAAGAAAATGTGCAAAATAAAGAAACAGCTATATAACAAAGCAAAAAGAACTAGAAATCCAGAAGACTGGAAAGAATTCTGTGACATCAGGAGAAACATGCATAAACACCTTCGTTCTGCTAGACTATCCTACATAAGTCAATTCCTGACAACAACAATAACAGAGAAACCTAAATCATTTTGGAGCTTCATTTCTAAACTTAGACAGGATAACCAGGGTATTGGGGACCTTAACATTGCTGGTAACATCATTAGCGACGACAAACATAAAGCAGAAGCCTTAAACAATCAGTTCCAAAGTGTCTTCACACACGAAGGAAATTCCACCCTACCAGATATGGCCAGAAGTCCACATGGAGAAATCCCCAAACTAACAATTACACTTAAAGGAGTACTTGATCAACTTTCCAAAATTAACATTTCTAAATCGCAAGGACCAGATGGCATTCCACCATGGTTCTTAAACAGATATGCCTCTCATCTAGCACCAGTAATACATGACATTTTCCAATCATCTGTTGACTCTGGACAAGTCCCCAATACCTGGAAAGAAGCCAATGTAACAGCAATTTTTAAGAAAGGAAGTAGAGCAGAAACATCTAACTACAGACCAATATCCTTAACACCTGTGGTTTCTAAACTTCTTGAACACATCATACATAGTCACATTATGAAACATCTTGAACAGCACCACATTCTAACTGACCACCAACATGGCTTCCGTGCCAAAAGATCAACTGAAACACAATTAATTCAAACAATCCATGACATAAGCAAATCACTTGATGAGAAGAAATCTGTAGACATGGCCATCCTTGACTTCACCAAAGCATTCGATAAAGTTCCACATAAAAGATTAATCCACAAACTCAAACACTATGGCATCACAGGCCCAATATCATCATGGATAAATAGCTTCCTTACAGGAAGAACTCAACAGGTCGTTATAAATGGATCTAAGTCAACATCAACTCAAGTCATTTCTGGGGTACCACAGGGCACAGTACTGGGGCCCCTACTTTTCCTACTTTACATAAATGACCTGCCAGACAATCTTTCCTCAACTGTTCGCCTTTTTGCAGACGACTGCCTGTTATATTCACCGATTAAAACTGACCAAGACACATCTGTCCTCCAAAACGATCTGCTCAAACTTGAGAAATGGCAACACACGTGGCTTATGAAATTCAACCCCACTAAATGTTATACAATGACAATAGCCTCAAGAAAACCGACACCAAATCTCTACACATTCTGCGGACAACAACTTAAATCTGTTGAATCACACTGTTATCTTGGCATACATATATCAAATACATTAAATTGGACAATACAAAGCAACTCGGTCACAAAAAAAGCACAACAGACATTGGGAATGATTAGAAGAAATTTAAATAAATGCCCAACCCAAATCAAGTCCATAGCCTACACAACCCTTGTCCGCCCCATACTTGAATATGCGTCAGCATCATGGGATCCACATTGCCTAAGAAATATCAAACTCATAGAAAGAACCCAGAGACAAGCCGCCAGATTTTGTAAGAACAACTATTCTAGAGAGCCTGGAACGGTAACACAACTCCTTAAAGATCTCCAGTGGGACACCCTCCAATCACGAAGAAAAACCCAAAGACTTAGCATATTATATAAAATGGAACATAACCTCATAGATATCCCACTAGATCAATACACCAAACGCAACACCAGATGCTCACGTAAACATAATAAACAGTTAGTACAAATCAGGCACTCGACAAACATATTTGGAAACAGCTTTTTCCCAGTCACAATAAAAGAGTGGAATTCTCTACCTCCAAGCATTGTATCAAGTACGTCACTGAATTCATTCCAGATTAGCCTAGCCCAACATGTAAAAAATTAATCCATAAGAGCCACCATGCGCACTGGCGTGATGTGTCCATAGGACATTTTGCCAGTCAAAATACAGATACAGATACAGACATCATCGTCTACGGAAAATCACAGCGCGAACACGACACACGCTTGAAAGTTGTACTTGAGAGACTGAAAAACAAGAACGTCAAACTCAACAGAGAGAAGTGTTTATTCTCTCAAAAACAAGTGTGCTTCTATGGACACATCTTCAGCGCGACTGGCATCAAGGCGGATCCAAAGAAGACGTCAGCAATCGTCAATGCAGCTGCACCGCAGAATGCCAGTGAAGTACGTTCGTTGTTGGGAATGGCACAATACGTGTCGCGATTCATTCCTGGCTACTCGGATGTCACTGCATCACTCCGAGGACTGACACACAAAGACATTCCATGGGAATGGAAAAGCAAACATCAACAGGCACTCGACAACTTGAAGGCGAAGCTAGCCAGTGTGTGACCTGTACAGTACTTTGATGCGACGAAACCGTCAAAAGTGCTGGTCGATGCAAGTCCTGTCGGCATCGGCACGATATTGCGTCAAGACGACAAGGTCGTTAGTTACGCCAGCCGAGCGCTATCTTCAGTCGAACAGCGATACTCGCAAACTGAACGAGAAATGTTGGCTGTCGTGTGGGGTGCAGAACACTTTCACCTCTACGTCTATGGATCGGAATTCGAGATCATCACCGATCACAAGCCGCTGCTAGGAATATTCGCCAGTCAGAGGCAAGCGTCTGCACGAGTGGAGCGATGGCGATTGAGACTCTCGCCGTACAACTACTCACTCCTATACCGTCCAGGACGAGATGACGAGAACCCGGCGGATTACCTGAGTCGCCACCCTGTTGAACCACCGGCGACTGATGCTGTAGAAAATACGGTCAACTACATTTGTAGTAACAGCATTCCTGTGACGATATCACAATTAAAGTGATAAACTGAAACGCCACCTGGCGAATAAGGTGTATATCAGCATGCCAGTGGCTACACAAAAGCCAACGTGGTTTTGTGTGTGTTGTCGCCATGATGTGCGTTGACCCGGTGTAAACGAAACAAAGTCGGCAATAAAGTATTGTTATATAAATCGACTTATTTATATATATATATATAAACAGTTATCGTTATATGGTGTCAGTAATGGGATAGTACAAGCCACAGAAGAAACCGAAGAAGACGCGTACAAGATGAGTGCAAGATTGACGGCAAAAGTGCCGAATCAGCTCTCCTTGGAAAATAGGAGAATCATGGCGGATCTTCAAGATCCTACAGATGGAGATACTATGAGACAGCGACGAAAATAGCGAAAGAAGACGACGAGGTCAGAGTTGCTGCGTTTTTGAACGTATTAGGTACGGAAGGAGTAGATCTATATGAAACATTCCAGTGGCAAGAGGATGAAGACAAGAATAAGATCGATGTCGTCATACAGAAATTTGATGACAACTGCATTGCCAAGACCAATGAAACCTATGAATCATACAGATTTTTCAACAGATCGCAAAATGCAGGTGAGACGGTGGAAGCCTATATAACAGCGCTATAAAAGCTGTCAGCCACTTGTAATTTTGGGACTGAGAGAGAGACTGATTCGAGACAGGTTGGTCATAGGTATAAAGGACAATAAAGCAAGAGAAAAGTTACTTGCAAAGGAAGACCTAAATCTGGAAACTTGCGTAGCCATGTTGACAACGTTACAAGTGACACACACACGTGCACAAGAAATAAGTACAGAAATGACCACTCACTTAGTTCGACACAAGGCGGCGCCAGTCAAGCCACCAGCTGCAAGTCCATACAATGCAAATTATGGCAATCCTGCAAGAAAGTACAACAGATCTAGACGTTCGGATACTAGCAAGTACACACCCACCAGTAACAGGTATGCACAACTTTCTGGTGAGGGACGATCAGGGTGTAGCAGGTGTGGTGGTATACATGCAAAAGGGAAGGACAAGTGTCCTGCTCGTGGCGCCATTTGCCATGTGTGCGGAAAACTAAATCACTTCGCTAAGATGTGCAGAAGCGCAGCTACTCATCAAATGGTCGAACAAGCGATCATACACACAGTGGACAGTGAACGTAAGACGAAAGCACACGTAACACTGACAATAAATGACAAAACAAATGTGTCGTTTCACATGGACACAGGGTCATCGGTGGACATCCTGCCATATCAGGACTACGTATGTGCAACAGCAGATCACTCATGTAGCAAGTTGGAGAACACGAACATTAGATTCGTCATGCACAACAAGTCGGTAGTGAAACCGATAGGACTGGCGCGTTTGCAAGTCCACCGCAGGGGAACATAGAGACATATGCGTTTCGTTGTTGTGTGTGCCAATATTGTTCCACTTCTGAGTTTGCAGTCATGTCTGGACCTTGACTTAATTCAGATAAACAACTGTGATGCAATAAATGCAGTGACCATGAGAACATACAGTCGGAACCGTGACAGAGGTGGTGACAGCCAACAGACAACGATGGAGACAACACAAACACTACCAAAGACTGGTCAAACATGTCCATCGAATGAAGACACGGTGCACATTTCTGTGATGAGTAAGCGATCACAAGTGTTACAGGACACTACTCAGAGAATACCCAGATGTATTCGAGGGACATGGTTGCCTCGATGGCAACTATAGAATACAGATTGATCCAAGTGTCAAACCTGTTGTCCATCCGCCCCGTAGAGTTCCTTGTGCGGTACGAGAAGTCGTGAAAAGGGAACTCACACGAATGGTAGAGGACAAAATCATTGCTCCTGTCACAGAACCAACTCAGTGGGTGTCGAGCATGATAGCAGTGAGGAAGAAGAACACAAACAAACTGCGGATTTGTCTGGACCGTCGAGACCTAAATAGGGCAATTCAACGTTCTCACTACCCGCTTCCTACACTGGAAGATGTCGCAACACGACTCACTAATGCCAAAGTGTTTTCGGTATTGGACGCCAAGACAGGCTTTTGGCAAGTCAAACTTGACGATAATTCCAGCTACCTCACGACGTTCAACACACCGTACGGTCGTTACCGGTGGCTGCGAATGCCATTTGGCATCAATTCAGCACCAGAGGAGTGGCAACGTCGAGCGCACGAACTAGCCGAAGGACTCAAAGGAGTAGAAGTCGTAGCAGATGACTTCCTATGCATTGGGTCCGGAGACACAATCGAACAAGCAACACGAGACCATGATGCCAATCTCAGAGCACTACTGAATCGGGCGAGAACGTGCCACCTAGTGTTGAATCCAGACAAAGTTCAACTGCAAAAAACATCAATACCATTCATTGGACATCATCTCACTGATGAGGGACTCAAGGGAGACGAATCCAAGGTTGAGGCCATCATGAAGATGCCTACTCCAACGGATGTCACAGCACAGAAGCGAATTCTCTGTATGGTTGGTTATCTTGCGAAATTCTTGCCACATCTGTCACAAGTCTATGAACCACTGAGACAACTAGATCGGAAAGATGTGGAGTGGTGTTGGCTTGAGCAACATCAAAATGCTTCGAACAAAATCAGAGAACTGATCACAGCAGCACCAGTGCTCGCATACTATGATGTAAAGCAAGCAATCACAATCCAATGTGATGCATCCCAGAGTGGTTTGGGTGCAGTGCTCCTGCAAGAGGGAAAACCAGTGTGCTACGCCTCTCGAGCACTCACAAAGACAGAACAGAACTATGCCCAAATCGAAAAAGAGCTCTTAGCAATTGTCTTTGCATGTGAACGATTTGACCAGTATGTGTACGGAAGACCCATCACCGTGCAATCGGATCACAAGCCACTTCAGACGATCACAAAGAAATCGATGATCGATGCACCGAAGAGACTGCAGAGAATGCTGCTCCGTCTGCAGAAGTACAGCATAGATGTCGTGTACACGAAAGGAAACGAAATGCATATCGCAGATGCGCTATCTCGGGCATACCTTCCATACAGTCACGCACATGACCCAGGGGATCATGTGTTCGATATTGAACTGCAACAAATGGACATGACAGAAGATGTTCATCTGTCGACCAACGGAATACACGAAATCATGTGCAAGTCACGTAAAGACGACGAAGTGAAAACTGCAGTTCGCTACACACTTCAGGGATGGCCGGATCGACGTGAAGCAGTCGATCCACTCGCGCGACCGTATTTCAATGGCCGTGACGAGCTCAGCACACAGGATGGCGCACTATTCAAGGGACAGAGAATCGTCATACCCAGTGACATGCGAGCCATGCTCATAAAGAAACTCCACTCCTCGCACTTAGGAGTCGAAGGATGTCTTAGAAGAGCACGTGAAGTGATGTATTGGCCAGGCATGAACCAAGAAGTGAAAGATGTCATCAGTGCCTGCAGTACGTGCAACGCGTACAAACCAGAACAATGTAGAGAGCCGTTGTTGTCACATGAGATATCGTCACGTCCATGGTCACGAGTTGGAGTTGACCTGTTCCACCTTCATGGACAGGACTACCTCATAACGGTGGACTACTTCTCGAACGTCTTCGAAGTTGACAAGCTGTCAATGACCAGTGCAACACAGGTTATCACCAAACTGCGTATTCACTTTGCGAGATTCGGTGCACCAGACAAAGTGATTTCTGACAATGGGCCACAGTTTGCGTGTGAGGAGTTCAAGTTGTTCTCAGAGCGTTGGAAATTTGAACATATCACATCGTCACTTCGTTACCCTCAGTCAAATGGAAAGGTGGAAAACGCAGTCAAGACGGCAAAGCAAATCATGCGGAAAGCAATTGATGATAGGGCGGATGTGTATTTGGCGTTTCTGGACTATCGAAACACACCTACAGAAGCTATGCACACATCGCCTGCTCAACGGATGTTCGCACGACGAACCAGAACACTGCTACCAACGCTGCCAGTACTGCTGCAGACCGATCCTGCAGCACAACGTGATGCTCCTGAACAACTCAAACGTAGAAAGGAGAAATAAGCCAGGTTGTACAATCGTACGAGCAAGAATCTTAGCATACTACACCCAGGAGAGGTTGTGCGGTTCAAGAAGCCAAACGCCTCAAATGACTCACGAACATGGACACTAGCACGCATTCAGAAATCATCGGGCGTCAGATCTTACATCATTGAGAGTGAAGGCTCGACATACCGAAGGAATAGACGACAGCTACGTGCCACACCAGAGCAGTATAAAGATGATACTCGGTACTCTCAACAAGATGAAACTGACAATACGATGAAAAGACCAATGTGTTCAGACAACACGTGCGTAGACAACCAGAACGCACAACAGAGAGGTCAAGACAACGTCACGTCTCCTCCAAGCAGTGAACCTTCAGTCGAAACGTCTCCACAACGTAGTGTACCATCCACGGTGGTACATTCACCACGCAATATGCCACCGAGGGTTATAAGTTCACCATGCAGTGTGCCGGCGACTGTTGCACGACCAAGGCGTCCATTGAAACTTCCAGCAAAGTTCAAAGACTGAAATGAAGTGAAAAGTTAAACATCTGACTGTAAAAAGAGGGGGATGTGACGATATCACAATTAAAGTGATAAACTGAAACGCCACCTGGCGAATAAGGTGTATATCAGCATGCCAGTGGCTACACAAAAGCCAACGTGGTTTTGTGTGTGTTGTCGCCATGATGTGCGTTGACCCGGTGTAAACGAAACAAAGTCGGCAATAAAGTATGGTTATATACATCGACTTATTATATATATATATAAACAGTTATCGTTATAATACCCAAGGCGATGACGCTGCAGGAGGTGAAACTACAATATCTACAAGACAGCGTTATGCAGAAGCTACTGCACGCCATAGAGAGCGGTCAATGGACCGATGAGGAAGTGTCACCCTACTTGAAGCTCAAGGACGAACTAGCTGTACACCAAGGCATGGTCCTTCCTTTTTCACTCCGCGAGCGTGCCGTCGATCTTGCACATCGTGGGCATCAAGGAGTCGTAAAGACGAAAAGCCTACTGAGAGACGACAAAGTCGAGGCTTGCCTGCCTTGCCAAGCCACGACCACGCACGGTTCCGAGCGCTGCACACCGCTGCGAATGTCTCAACTTCCAGACGCACCGTGGCAAGACCTATCGATCGACTTCATCGGACCGTTTCCGAGCGGAGAGTCACTGATCGTCGTCATCGATGACTTCAGCCGCTTCCCAGAAGTCGAAATCATTAATTCAACAAGCAGCAACACGGTAATTCCCAAGCTAAACGCAATATTTGCTCGCCAAGGGATTCCACAACAAATAAGAACTGATAATGGACCTCCATTCAATGGATATGAATTCACGAAATTTGCATCATATCTTGGTTTCAATCACAGACGCGTCACTCCGCTGTGGCCAGGCGCCAATGGCGAAGTGGAACGTTTCATGAAAACTCTGGGTAAAGCGATCAGATCAGCTTTCATCGAGAAACGAAATTGGAAACAAGATATCTACACGTTCTTGCGTCAGTATCGTGCAACGCCACATTCTTCGACAGGCGTGTCACCGAGTCAACTACTGAACGGGCGACAGATGAAAGTCTTGCTGCCCCAAATGTACGAGAAGAATCCACAGAGAAGAGAGAGAGGGAGAGATGCCCAAAAGAAAGCCAAGATGAAGAGAAACGCAGACGAGCGACGTCATGCGAGCGACAGCCATCTGCGCGTGGGCAACATTGTACTCGTCCGACAGACGCGTAAGAATAAACTGTCAGCTGCGTTCGACCCTCGTCCACTGAAAGTGTCGGACACGAAAGGCAACATGGTCACTGCGAGTCGTGGAAGCTACTCCATAACACGCAAAGTCTCACACTTCAAGGCTGTGCCGCGCATGAAGTTCGACGACATCAGTGAAGACGACCAACTCGACCAACTAGACGACTACCTGACTCGAGAAGTTCGCGATCAGCAAAACGACGAAGCTGCACACGCGAATGTTCCACAGACCTGTGAGACGGGTGAAGGCACTACGAGGTTTAGAGATTTCGTGATGGACGTTTAGAGTAGCAACTCGTATCCTTGTATTTATGGTGTTTTACTGTTCTTTATTATGCGTATATCACAAGGACACTTAGTTTTAGTTTCGGTTTATTACAGTCACAAGTATTCTTCCGAGACAGGGAGGAATGTAATGTAGCCGTTTACTACGCGCAGATTTGTATTTTACTTTGAAGACATTGGGAACTTCCGCTTCTACCCCTTTCACACACGGCGTGTTCTGTGGTTATCAAAATCACTCAAAACAACCCAAATACAACAACATTACACCGTTTATACAGCATGTGACATCCTTTCACCGTATTATATTAGTCAATTTTTGTCGCATCGCATAGGCATACTATTCTCGTTTATATGCACAATTTACGACATTTCGCATCAGCGGCAGAGGCCAGAGCGCCATCGACACCGCACGAGATAGCGCTGGAAAAGCGCAATATATGGTGCTGGAGCGAAGTTAGACGTGCGAAGATCGAGCATAAAATGGTTTTTATTAACAACATTTTCACTAACTAACGAATTAAAACTATAAAAACAACACGGGCCGAATTCACCAGAAAGTTGGGCCGAGTTCATTTAGCATATATAACATGGGCCGAATTCACCACCCCATTCACGCCATAGTGAGCCGAATTCACCAGAAAGTTGGGCCGAATTCACATACATACAGGCATTTTGTAAGAGCTAGAAATATTAGATTTTGACTAAACTCGACCAGCATGTCAATGAGATGATGACAACGGCAGGTGAGAAGTTTAATACAGTTTCCACGTTTTCTTACAATCAGACAATTTGGGGTCAGTGTGCTGACCCGAATTAGAGAGCCTGGCAACGGAAGCACGCTATAGTCATTGCACAATCACGGAGGACGCATTTTACTTCAAATATCTTGAAACAATTACTGAAAATACGTGTATGGCAAAACTACAATTGAATGGAACAAACCATTTTTGGATATTACAGACTTCTCATCAGTGTGCAAGTCCAAATCACAGCGACGGAACACATGTCTTATAAGGGGGGGGTGGGGGGGGGGGGGGGGTGCGTATGCCAATAGTTAAGCCTCAATTTGAAAATATGTATAAAAATTAACCAATAACATTGCAGCAGGGTGATTCATCAATCGTTTTTTGTTTACTTCAGCTGACTAAACACATGTGAAGATGTTGTCAGTGACCCTAATGAAGTCTGAGGACTGTGATTAGCTGGAGTCAGCCATAGCCAGATATCAGATCTGTCTACTGACTGGACCTTCTGGCCAATCAAGCAAGTGGCATTGTTTTCTGAATGTCTGCTAATTAGGCTGTGTAATATTATGTAATTGAACTGCTTGAGACATCTGGCCTTTGAGGAATTCACACCCTGAGGTGACTTTTTGTTGATGTTTAACTTTGTAAATAGGGCACAAGGTCAAACAATAAATACAAATTTGAATGTAACGTAACAACTGGCTGTATTGAATTTTCTTATAAAACTTGGACTTTCCGGAAAACTGTATCAGGAGTTCATAGTGCCACCTGAGAACATTGTGCTGGATTACAAATTGTCCAACAGCGAAGTGCTGATTTTTCTGGTGCCTTACCAAGTTTGGTGGCACCTTTGAAATGTGCATAAAACACAAACACCTGGAGGGATTACCAAAAATATAATTGCAAAGTGTAACATTGGTGCCTATAAAGTGTATTGTTTTCAACATTTTTTCCAAAATCACCATGCCTATTTGGGGTTAGGACACTTAGACTTCCTGCTTGGTTACAGACGAAAAAAAGTGCAGTATATTTTTGAGAAATTATTTTTTACAATATTCACTTGCTCTGATATAAGTGCATTTGAGTAGTCAGATTTCTAGATGTGATTGTAGAAGCTGTTGACAGTAAAATGGTGTCTTTTTAGCTGATTTTACTAAGCGGAAGGGTATTTGGCAGCAACTTGGCTAGTTGACACTTTAGCCGGATTACTGCCTGCATCCATTTGTAAATATTGACGATTGTCATACATACAGGCATTTTGTAAGAGCTAGAAATATTAGATTTTGACTAAACTCAACCAGCATGTCAATGAGATGATGACAACGGCAGGTGAGAAGTTTAATACAGTTTCCAGGTCACGTTTTCTTACAATCAGACAAAACGTTAACATGGTCGCCAATGGGAAAACTATCAGTGTGCTGACCCCTATTACATTACAGTCAATTGTCTCTGCAAATGCATAGTAATATATAGGCCAGTGTTTACTAGGGAAGATACATTCAACATTAGTACCAGAATACATGTTGTGCTTGCTGGGCCCTTGCAAGTATACATGTATATATATATCTAGTTTCTCTGGAGGTATCATAGAGATTGTCAACACACTTTGCCCCCCCATGCTTATATGTGTATTCTTTTTCGGTTTAATGACCACGTTCATGAATATATTTGGGGGGGGGGAAGTAATCTATGGCATGAAGAAAAAGAGAAGAAATTAATGCAATACAGTGTAGTGCGATAATAATATGTGTAATAGGTTTATAAAATCATTTTTGACATGTGGAGCAACGTACCCATAGTTAATCATATAGGTTTACTTTTGGGTTCTTCGGATTCCTTTCACCTGTCCTACAGGTGTGCACCACTCAACGTTGGCATACATGTATGTGATTACGTTGAAGAAATTAAATGAACACAATTATTGAATTAAATGAACAGTCAACAATAATTTATATTTATTATTTCCTAATTGGTACAGTGCAGACAAAAGAAGTTCTAACATACACTACGCAAATGCATGCATTCACAAGAAGACGGACAACATATTTCATCAATTAATAAAAAATTGAATTCCTCCACTGGTTTCGCATTGACAGGCAGGGTTATAACCATATACCAAACTATCGATGCATCACAATACTTGATGACAGTGATGATATGCCCTACTGAAAGTAAATTTAACTATCAATACTTATTGTTGATAGAAAACTTGCATTTAAACTATTTTGTAATTTGCTTTATTTATCAACCTAACATCAACACTCATCGACACTAACAGCATCATTCATGGATTCACCAATTTGGGCATCAATTGCCTGCAGGGCCATGCGACAACGGTGCCACGCATACATTATGGCTTGGGACGGCTTCTTTGGGTTATTAGCCATTGCATAATACTGCCCGACTTCGATTTCTGTTGCTTCCTCATCACTGTTCCTGTACAGGTCTGTCCTCCAATCATCTCCACTCCCCTCTAACTTTATCTTCTCCACTCCTCGCCCAGTCCCTCTGTCATATTAGGATTGTTCTATAGTTTAGTATACACCATGGAGCCACCGTACTTAATAAAGGACTTCCGTTCAATGCACGATTCACGTAACACATCACCCTCCAAATCTCTCTTTACACAATCCTCCCATCACAGTCTTGGTCGTCCTTGCCTCCTTCCACTGTCCGTTTTCTTCGCTAACCCTTCTTTTCCCGTTCACTTGAAGAGTCCAGCCCACTTTAGTGAACCCCTCATTAGCCTCTTAAAGCTTTCTTTTACACCAACCTTCTCTCTCAGCTCCTCCAGTATTCTCTTCTCCATTCTCTTCACTCCCACAATTCTTGTCGACTCGTTGTTTACACAAACCTGTACTCTTGCCTGTTGTTTTCCATCATTGCATATCTCTAGAATACAAAGGTATGTTGGTGTGGCACCTCCACATAGGAGATGACACCTTTCCCTTCAGCAAATTCCATATAATACTATCACAATTCTACCAAAACAGCTATGACACTATTACAATAGTATTGATATAGAAACACGGCTATCACAGTTCTATCGCAATAGTAAAACTCTATACCTAACAATCACCCATAGTGACATGTACCAGTGTTGTCATAGAATTAGTCACATAAATGTGGAAGTGTATTCACATATGATTGGTATTGGTAAAAAATATTCAAGTGCTCGTGTTTAGCTATGAAGTCACTTATTGCATGAATTAAAAAAGTAATTTACAATCTCCAGGTCTTGTACCGCAGTGTAACAATTTTGTAGTTTGCCATTACAGCCGGGGCCAGCCACAAACCGTTATTACAGGCAATCTCATAAAAGCTCAAACTCTCTCAGTATCTCAGCTGCATCCAATACAAAGTCTTGATTAGCACTATGTTCATTTTGAAAAACAAGTCTACAATACATTCTCCTCATCTGAAACTTATCCATACTTGATTAATAATAACTTTCTTTTGCATACGTAATTTGCCATCTGCCACTTACTCAAAAGGGATGCAATATCTGCATCATTTGTCAACAAAATATATTTACTCCTAATCGCACACATCAGAGTCATTCGTGTCAACTGGCCCAAACCACGGGTTGATTTGCACACATATTGTTACTGCTGTATGTTATTTAGGAGGATATATGCACGGCTGTGCATGTCTTCCTCGATAAAATACTGACTCATGATAAGTATATAACAACATCTGAGATTGCCATGTGTGTACACGGATCATCCACGTGTACACAAAGGCATCCATGTACACACAGGTCACGCGTGGACGCGCACCTTGAGCATGACCCCCGAGAGCACCAGGAGGAGACTGCCCCAGCCGATGGTCATGAGGAAACCTCTCCACACGGGCATGAAGGCAAGATCCCAGCCTGCAAGCACAACATATGTAGTACTAATTTATTTTTAGCAACACACAAGAATACACATTCCAGTATTACAACATACACCATCTGCAACATGTACACACTAAATAAACAGTGTTGGTGAAAAGGGGCGTAACAAAAGTGTGCTACTTATCAATGGTACACCCCCAAACCAGTATAGTTACTGTTGATACAAGTACAATATTTTACATGTCAGACTGGTGCAGCATGAAAATTGAAGACAAAAGGACACATTTTATATGATATAGAAAGGTTATGAAAATTGTGACAGATGTATTCTTTTCACTTAAGAAATATTGAAGAATTACAGGACATCTGGTTCTGGATGTAGCTTTTATTAACTGAATGATTTTTATGAATTTTAGGTATGAGAATTGCCTGAAAGAAAGTGGCTTAAAAAATTTGAGACAAGGCTGTTAAGGATATTTATATGTGAAGATTGAAGAATTACAGAACTTGAAGTAATGATAACGTAATGAAGGAACGGTGTAGATTAGATATAGGAAAGTATTCATTCTCACTGACGACTATAAATGAATGGAACAGATTATCTGCTGTGTGGGTGCTAGCAGTATAAAAATGTTTAAAAACAAAATCAACAAATACGTCAGAATGGAGGGATACATATAGATAAAAAAGTTGGACTTTTGAGAAGTCAAAGGCTGCCATCTGGTGTTAATTCTGTGGATGGCAACCTTGTTAAATCTTGTCTGTCTGGTATATATATATATAGTATTATATATAGTTACATGTAGATATTATCCCCAGCGTGGGTTAGATATAGGCCAAAAAGTTGAACTGCCGATAGGTCAAAGGCTTCATTGTCCACTTGCCATCTGGGATTAATTCTCTCAGTGACAATCTTGTTAATCTTGTTCAACCTGAGAACCTACCTTGGGCTCGTTTCTAGGAAGTCTTTGAGGACCTGTTTCTAAGAAGAGTATTGGAGTACCTGGCCTGGGTTTGTTTCTAGGAAGAGTATTGGAGGACCTAGCCTGGGCTTGTTTCTAGGAAGTGTATTGGAGGACCTAGCCTGGGCTTGTTTCTAGGAAGTGTATTGGAGGACCTAGCCTGGGCTTGTTTCTAGGAAGTGTATTGGAGGACCTAGCCTGGGCTTGTTTCTAGGAAGAGTATTGGAGGATGTATCCTGGGCTTGTTTCTAGGAAGAGTATTGGAGGACCTGCCTGGGCTTGTTTCTAGGAAGAGTATTGGAGGACCTAGCCTGGGCTTGTTTCTAGGAAGTGTATTGGAGGACCTAGCATGGGCTTGTTTCTAGGAAGAGTATTGGAGGATGTATCCTGGGCTTGTTTCTATGAAGAGTATTGGAGGACCTGCCTGGGCTTGTTTCTAGGAAGAGTATTGGAGGACCTAGCCTGGGCTAGTTTCAAGGAAGAGTATTGGAGTACCTGGCCTGGGCTTGTTTCTAGGAAGAGTATTGGAGGACCTAGCCTGGGCTTGTTTCTAGGAAGAGTATTGGAAGACCTAGCCTGGGCTTGTTTCTAGGAAGAGTATTAGAGGATCTAGCCTGGGCTTGTTTCTAGGAAGAGTATTAGAGGACCTAGCCTGGGCTTGTATCTAGGAAGAGTACTGGAGGACCTAGCCTGCACTTGTTTCTAGGAAGAGTATTGGAGAACCTAGCCTGGGCTTGTTTCTAGGAAGAGTATTGGAGGACCTAGCCTGCACTTGTTTCTAGGAAGAGTATTGGCAGACCAAGCCTGTACTTGTTTCTACTCACCCCTGGCCAATATGCTCCTCAGAGCCTCTGCTGCGTAGGTCATTGGCAGAGAGTAGCCGATGTATCGCAACCACAGCGGCATTGATTCTATTGGCCAGATGATGCCTGCAGTCAAACAATAACATGTTAATTATTCCTGTAGTCAAACGACAACATGTCAATGATTCCTGTGGTCAAATGATAGGTTAATGATGCCTGCAGTCAAATGACAACATGTCAATGATTCATGTAGTCAAACGACAACATGTCATTGATTCTTGTGGTAAAATGACATGTCAATAATTCCTGTGGTTAAATGACGACATGTCAATGATTCCTGTGGTAAAATAAAAACATGTCAATGGTTCCTGTGGTCAAATGACAACATGTCAATGATGCCTGCAGTCAAACGACAACATGTAATTGATTCCTGTGGTAAAACGACAACATGTCGATGATTCCTGTGGTAAAATGACAACATGTCAATGATTCCTGTGGTAAAACGACATGTCGATCATTACTGTGGTCAAACAACAACATGTCAATGAATCCTGTGGTCAAATGTAAAGATGTCAATGATTCCTACAGACAAGCGACAACATGCCAATGATTCCTATGATCAAATTTAATTGTACATATAAACATTTTAGTTCAGCCCACCTTGATACATGATGTTATCAACTGCAGAATAATACGATATCACTTTTTTGCAGTATACACTTGAAGACTAAAATAACAACATGTCAATAATTCCTGCAGTCAAACAATATGTCAATGAATGAGAATGACTATCATTTTGCCATCTAATGAAGATTGCTGATAGCGATCAAAACATCATAGGACAAAAGGTAAACTGACTGCGAAAGATATAGTAATAATTACTACTCAACATATCCATGATTCCTGCTATCATGTGACATATCAATGATGCTTATATATGGGATATCTGTGTGGTGCGGCAGGTCTGTTTATATCATTTAAAACTACCTGAATGCACTGATGTGTGTACTGACTGTAAACAAATCTACATACCACTGAGCAACATGTTGGGGTATACGGACCCTAAAGCACACTGGATCGCTGACATCTCTGTGTCACAGATACTTGATATGAGCAAACCTGGCAAGCGAAAGTGAGATGACAGTCAAAGTAAAGTTGCACATCAAGATGAATTTACAGAATGTGTTTATGAATACATGACAGTCTGTTGACAATATTATATCTTGTACCTTTGTTGTATTCAGCCAAATCGTAAGCAAAACATTCAGCTGATATTGGTGCTTATTGCGAAGTCATCCCTACATGCAAGTACCTTTGAAGTTGGTTGATTCTCACACTCCAAACTGCAATTATTGCTACGTGGGATAAAGAACGACTGATTCAGGGAACTTCCTGTTCGTGCTGTTATCACCCGACTTGAAAGCAAACATTATATCATCCAGAACACTAACACCTTTGTATTAGTAATTTTATACAGATGCATCTCATTAATTATTTTATTCATTTATTTACGTTTTACCATGATGGACATTATTAAACTATTTAGTATTAACCGTCTTACCAGTTTTTTATTTTTTTATTTATTTCTATTATAAAGTTCACCTCAACAATACAGCCATCTTGCAATTAAGGTCACCATAGAACAGTCCGGAACTATTTCTGTAACAGGCATGTATAGGAAATTATTCTCACTAATACAGCCACCTCACCATTCAGGTGACTTCCCCCAGTCAAGAGGGTGACCTTAATACCGAGGTTCATATTAATAATCACAGCTCTTTCTGTATCTTTCCATTTGTACAGCACATTGATCCACCAAGCAGAAATTAGCACTTTGAAAAAGCTTAATTATTATTATGTTAAGAAGAGTCAACTGTATGAGAAAGGTGACAATACAAGTGAGTGTGTTCGCACCGAGAGCCATCCCTGTGAGTCCCTGCATCAGGGTGAGGAGGACAACCAGCACGAGAGGACCTTGGAACGGCACCTGCGGGAAAACAAACGCTTAAACACAATGTTGTTCACATTGTTCAATTTTATTGATGACTGGTTGATTCATCTTTCAGTCAACTAATCAATTATAATCTTGTGTGACTGATGTTCATATAAAAAATTACTTTTGAGTTAAATACTGATGATCATATAAAAAATAGTTTTGAGTTAAATACTGATGATCATATAAAAATTAGCTTTGAGTTAAATACTGATGATCATATAAAATTAGTTTTGAGTTAAATACTGATGATCATATAAAAATTAGTTTTGAGTTAAATACTGATGATCATATAAAATTAGTTTTGAGTTAAATACTGATGATCATATAAAAAATACTGATGATCACATAAAATTTGTTTGGAATTAAATACTGATGATCACATAAAAATTAGTTTTGAGTTAAATACTGATGATCATATGAAAATTAGTTTGGAATTAAATACTGATGATCATATAAAAAATAGTTTTGAGTTAAATACTGATGATCATATAAAAATTAGTTTGGAATTAAATACTGATGATCATATAAAAATTAGTTTTGAGTTAAATACTGCTGATCATATGAAAATTTGTTTTGAGTTAAATACTGATGATCATATAAAAAATTGTTTTGAGTTAAATACTGATGATCATATAACAATTTGTTTTGAATTAAATACTGATGATCATATAAAAATTAGTGTTTAGTTAAATACTGATGATCATATAAAATTAGTTAAATACTGATGATCATATAAAATTAGTTTTTAGTTAAATACTGATGATCATATAAAATTAGTTTCGAGTTAAATATGTACAATTACTGAATGACTAAAACATATTTTGGTTTCATGAAAAAGATGCCATTGACATTATTCAAAACTGCTACACTTATGGCACATTCGGAAACGAGAAGATGCAATGCATATATGCATACATTGTGGGGTCATTTGATAAAGATGCTGTGGTGATTACTATGAACAGGTGCACAATTTTTGTATCAAATATGTTGTATGTTTATGTCAATTACCACAGCTAGATAACACTAGTAGTGCCACCTAGCGATCAAGCTTGTCTTAGAATTGCCTACATCAAACTTATTATACAATCAATCATCAAATAGTTTTGCTAAATCAGTGATTGATTGTGAGGACAAAAACGGTTTCCAACATTACGTAATGACAGCTGTGCTCTTGTGGAACATATGACACCCAAGAAACATCGGTTGTGTTCTTGTGAAATTGTTTATTCCTCTTGAAAGCTGCATTTACACTCGTCACTGCTCATTCTATTGTTTACCTAATTCACCCAATTTTAAATACACATTAGAAATTATGTGTGAACACATGTGTGTACTATGGTACTAATGTTTGTTTACACACTCATTCAAAATCTTTTGTTAACATACCTATAACATGGTGGATTTTTTTGTTAAACATAACTTGATAAACCCATCTCAGCATGGGTTTTTTAAAGCCAGGTCATGCTTAACAAATATGTTATGTTTTTTGGAAGACATCACTAAGTGGGTAGATGAGGGATCACCAGTAGATATCGTCTACTTAGATTTTCAAAAAGCTTTCGACAAAGTACCACATCAAAGATTACTGCCTAAACTAAAGGCCCATGGCATAGGAAATGGTATAATAAACTGGATAGAAAAATGGCTGATTGACAGAAGACAACGTGTAGTAGTTGATAGGGAGGCTTCAAACTGGAAATCGGTATTGAGTGGGATACCACAGGGATCAGTACTAGGACCTATATTATTCTTAATATATATCAACAGTTTGGATGATGAAATAACAAGCAAGGTGTTGAAATTTGCGGATGATACAAAAGTGTTTAGAAGGATTAAACTGATGGAGATAGACATCATTTACAAGATGATCTTGACAAGTTGATCAAATGGTCTGAAAAGTGGCAAACGCTGTTCAATTTCGGGAAATGTAAATGCCTCCATGCAGGACATGGGAATGAAGAGGTAGAATATACAATAGGGGGTACTGTACTAAGTACTACTGTAAAAGAAAAGGACTTAGGGTTAACCATTAGTGCTGATATGAAGGTTTCAGAGCAGTGCGGAATTGCAGCTTCAAAGGGAAATCAAATCCTTGGATTAATTAGGCGAAACATGTCTAAGGAAAAAGAGCTAATAATACCGCTGTACAAAACAATAGTTAGGCCTCATTTACAATATTGTATTCAAGCGTGGAGGCCATATCGCAGGAAGGACATAGATAGTGTGGGTGCTAGTAGCATGCCTCAGAAGGGCGGGAAACTTTAATGTGTAAAAAATTGTACTAATTAATCATAAATTAGTATCAACATGTTTAAGTTAACTTTGTGTTAAATAATTACGTTTGATTTCTTCATATATTTGCTCACTGTAACATTTGAATATATGTGAGTGTGTGAATGCAAATGGACGCCATTTAAATGGCAGTGACAATGATGGATCCCACACAGGCAAGTGACAATGATGGATCCCTTACCTGGAAGACTGCCAGGATGAAGACAAGGAGAAGTGACACTTGAACCATGAGCACAAGGAACTGACTACACAATTGACCGAGCATCACCTCGACCGCAGTGACACCTGTTAACAGATCAAGAAATTAAATCATTGACAACTTTCCTTGAAATAATTATAATGCTGTACACAGTTCAGAGTACTTTGCAGAGAATCTGATTAAAATATGAAATACACAATAGCAGATAATAAAAAAACAATGTTAAAAACATATGCCTAACTATTATATAAATGATAGGATAATTTTAGACTTACACTGGCACCATCTAATGAATCACTCGGTTCTCTCAGACAGGACCCTCTTAAAAACAATACACAACAAAACTACGCAAGTACATAACACTAAATAACTATCATTGTGTTTTCTGAAATACATCACCAATTGATAGATAAAAGTCCTAGGAAGCAAATAAACATAGAAAAACGTGAGTGGACCATGGCACCTTGGAGGTGATACACTTACCAGGACCATAAGTTAGCACATCTACATATATGTACAGTACCTTATCAGCATGTCACTTGGACAAAGGCCGGGAATATTACGAAAACAGCTACTTTATGTCCATTTTCTAACCGTTGACCCAAACAAGACTGACCTTTGACCCACATGGTGACCCAAACAAGACTAACCTTTAACCTAAGTGGTGACCCAAACAAGACTGACCTGCCACAAAGCTCCTGTCCAGCAAACCCTGCTTCCGCTCAAGAACAAACGACATCGCTGTTAATCCCGTCGCCATGAAAAAGGTGATGCTGAAAGGACAACAGTGATATATTTATATATAAATATACTAAACATTTGTACCAAAGTACTTAGGATATGTTCACGTTTTTCTAAATTTTGAGTGTGTCTTGTCCTTTGAATACTTGTTTAAAACAAATAAAAAACTCACCTTAAAATGATGCCAGGAGCCATGAAGTTGGTGAATGACGGGTCCCGCTCGCCATATATGGGTGTCTCCAACTGCAAGAGAAAGGAGTGGCCTGTCATATAGCTGAAACCCTATAGTATTGGCTTGTAGTCATTTAACAAGATTGAGCAACAAGATTGTCATCCAGATCGAGACATGGAAGCACTTGAGTTAACAAAAGTTCAACAGTTTCTTAATCTACTGGGGCATGTGTTACCTGCCCTTCTGAGATATTTGTCAATTTTGTTTTTAAACTTCACTAATGTACATTCAGGTTCTCCATTTCTTTTCTCTTCATTAAGTGAGAATGAATACTTCTATCATTACTTAAAATATTCTATACATATACTGTTTTTAATCTCACAATTTAACCATTATTAT
This sequence comes from Paraescarpia echinospica, assembly GCA_020002185.1. NCBI lineage: Eukaryota > Metazoa > Annelida > Polychaeta > Sabellida > Siboglinidae > Paraescarpia > Paraescarpia echinospica. Next base: position 17,782,454 of record CM034540.1, read on the forward strand.
GTACATGAACTTTTACAAACATACACTACTTTTCCATTAACTGGTTGTTAAACATGATAGGTATTTTTGAAAGTGGATAAGTTATATCACAAATAATTTGTTTATTCTGGATTTCTGTTGATTCATATACTACTCTTCTATACAATGTATTTGCTGTAATGGACAACACAATTTTCAACAGCTCTGGCAGAGATTACTTGTAATCCTATCCTCAAATGTCATTCACTATAGTAAACAATTTGTTATTTTCTTTGGGTATAACCTCCAACATGTGAAGCTTCTAACCTTAACTGGAATTTCTGCCAATTCTGGGTTCATTCCGAGTTTTGACATTTCAGACTCCAGAAATGTCTCAAATGCTGAAGTTACTTCCTTCTGAATTGTGAGTGCGACTTGTTGATCTGAGGAAACAGTAATAGTCTTACACGGCATTGAGGCAACATTTTAAGAAAATACATCAGGCATGTATTAACAAAAGCATAACTGGATGTCTAATTGAGAGTAAAATTGACCATTTTCTATTTGACAAAAAGTAATTTCATGGTGTCTAAATGACTAACTGTTCATACCAATTGATACAAACTGCACGCATACAATTAATGAATACGTACTTTGTGAATCAAGAATACACAATTAACAAAGCAACTAACAATAGAAAACTCAGTGATAAGTATGGAAGAAGACCAGACTTTTGTGTTGTTACATACTTGTCATATCGAGGAAGAGTTGAATCTCGCTACCGACTAGAGTAGCATTGTCTGGCCTCTTTGTGGTCATTCTGTAAGTACAAATTTCAGTAGATTGCGACTCAATCGAAGTTAAACCTTCTTTCCCGAGGATAGATAATTTAATCCAGATTTAAATAGTTCAAAGCTACTGATGGTCAGGTTGCAGAGTAAATAGAACAAAATCTACAGAAACAATAAGCAAAAACAAGTAAATCTGTTTAATAGGAAAAGAAACGTTATCATGGCTTATAGACACACACAGCGTTGCCTCACAATATTGATCATTGACAGCAGTGCCCTCAGGACAGTCTAGTGAAGTGAAGTAAAGAATCCCTACCTTGCTATAAGGTCTTCAGTGAAGTTCTTCCCTATCCCAATGACTCCCCAGTTTGCTCCCTGCTTCACTGACTGCTTTGCCTCATCCATCCTCAATCCAAAGTCTCTCTGGCAAAACAACAATAATCAAATTACAATCAAGCTGGCCTCTGTGTGTGTGTGTGTCCGCACGTTTGTGTGTGTGCCAGATTGAGTGTGCATGTTTGTGTATGAGTGAGTGTGTGTGAATGAGTGTGTCTGTGAGTGCCTGTGTGTGCCTGTGTGTGCCTGTGTGTGCCTGTGTGTGCCTGTGTGTGTGCGGACACAGGGCAAGGTTAACGATCACACAGAGACACATCTATCAAGACTAACTGAACAGATCAGAAATAAGTATGCGTATATTATCCAACCGTGGATACATGTGTGCATGTGCGCGTGTGTGCGCATTTGTGTGTGTGTGCGTGTGTTTGTGTGTGTGTGTGAGGAGGAGTGTAAATGAGTGTGTGTGAATGTGTGTTTGTGTGTGTGAATGAGTGTGTGTGTGAGTGCGTGTGTGTGTGCGTGTGTCTGTTTGTGTGTGTGTGTGTCACACGTGCATGAGTGTCTGTGTGTATGTGTATATGTGTGTATCTTAACATTTTCCTCCTAGATGGCTTGCGTAGGGGTTCAAATCCTCTTGTGCAGTTTGAAGACCTCAGCAGTCTGTACTGGCCATAGAGAGGGGAGGATATATGTGAATGAAAAAATGTTGTGCTGTAACTGCAGCATGGCTGAGTAATTCCCAGAGAAGTCGAGACGGTGCTAAAATGAACAGTTCTGCCAGGGAGTGAAGTAAAAGGGTTTTGAATGGTCCTATGGAGTGGACATCATGCTATAAAGGAATTTACCAGTCCCTCTAAGTAGTGATACAACAGCAGTGGGTGTTCTCAGATTGGACGGAAGAAAAAAACAAAACTGAGGTGAAAAGATTGTGTGAGGAGAGATTTGGCAGGAGTAGAGAATAATGAGAGCGGGAGATAGGAGAACAGAGGTAGGCAGTGGAGATGGCAATGCGGGATTAGTGATGGAAGAAACACAAAAGAATACATCGAGGCCCAGTATGGAGGTGAACATCACCCTGGAATACAGACAGAAAGGAGAGAAATAACTGCACTAACCTGTATGATTGTGTGGTTGTTGATGTAGCTGAGGTAGGCGCAACTGGCACTGAAGGGAAGACGACAAGTCTCGTTGTTGACGACAGCAACACCGAGATCGTACGGCTGGCGACCGATACAGAGACAGAAAAGGACGATCTGGATGGACGGAAGGATGAACTCAAAGATGAGGAACCTACAACAGAAACACAGAGTATTACTGAACATTCTTAAGGAGAGGTAATTTTATGAGATAAGTTTCTTTTTCATATATCCAAAATGTAGGAGAGGCTTTCACCTGCATATCATGGAAGATTCATCAGTAGATGAGATGTTCTGGACAGATGACATCCCTGTACACATTTGATAGTTTCTAATTGCACTCGTTTCGATTGATTGGTTTCTCCATAATGTGGTTTTCTGGTTTGTACGGTCTATAGTGAGGGAGAGCGCTATGGAGACAAACAGAAGGAAATGACATGTAATAGAAGCAATCTGGATACGCAAAATGGAAACACTGATCAATCAAGATGAAGGCAATTACAAACTACTACACGTGACTGATGACTTCTTTCGACCAGGACATCATCTTGAACAGTTGTCTCAAGGCTGTGAATGGTTTCTTGGATTCTTTCAAATTATGTAAACCTTCCACTTATTAGTTGGGAGGATGGTTTACATAATTTGGAAGGGGTAATAGTAGGTTGAATGTTAAAGAAAAAAACAAGAGTTACAGATCCTTTGTGGGGTCATGGATGAACTCCTGAAAGTTTGGTAGCAAAGCATTTAGGAGTAGTAGTCTAGCTTGATTATGTATATGTATATATAAACCACATCTGTCTGCCCTGTATATATTTATGATATACACATAGCTATTTATAGAGATATGAAACCTTCTCTTACCCAAGTCGTCGACTCAAGATGACGAGGTTCTTGATGGCGATGGCTGCAATGTTCTGGGGACTGGGACACCAGTTGGAGCAGCAAGCTGACAGTGACCCTGGGGGTTAGAGGTAGTCATACATACTGGTTTACAACCACTCATGGAGTAACAAACCATGGGCAACTTGCCCCCATGACTATTTAATTCCTGTTGTCCCTAGCTGTATGCAGATAATAATTGTAATAACCCCACAGTGATGCCACCTGGGGAATCACTGACAATTCAATTTGTCCACTGAAAAAGTAAATAACTCTAAGTCTTTGTTTTTTTCACATGGACACATGGTTCGCCAATTTATAGATGAGAAGCCAATGGTCCAAGGGTATGAATGAACATAGAAAGAGGCGCATGGACCTTGACACCTGGGAGGAGATGAATATACACTATCTCCAAGTTAGCATGTTTATATAATAATAATAGTAATAAACTGTATTTACACACCATCAAATCCGGGACTAATGACCCCCGTTCACGGGTGTTTACAAATCGGTAATCATCTAAGAAGCATAAAAACACATTTAAGAGAAATAAATAAGAAAAATAAATAAAGTTAGCAAACAATATCCTAGTATATGTTTTATGATATTAGCTTCTTGTACAGCGCTCTGAGCATTTTATTGGAAATTGCGCTCTATAAAAAAAAAATATTATTATTATATTATTATTATTATATATATATATATATATAGATAAACCTATGTATAGTAAAATTACGGGTAAATGCAATGATAAAATAAACGATTAGCAAACGTGCTGAACAGCTGAACCTACTGGATAAAATAAATAAATAAATAAAAGCCTAAATTACATTAAATAATTTGATTAGATACTAAAATGTGATTCTGGGATAAATAAGACTAAAAATGTATTAAAACTATATGCATGAATAATGCAAAGGTTAAATGATGTTTGATTATATTAGTTTGAGAACAGAAATGTCTTCAATAATTTTCCAAACTGCCTAGTGTTCTCAATCGCGCGTAGTTCCAGAGGCAGAGAGTTCCACAATGTCGGCCCAGCACATGCAAACGCCCGGCGACCATAACGTTCTAGGTTCACGCGTGGAACGTCCAGAAGTAGACCACCGCCAGAGCGTAGGGTCCTGCGTGGTGAGTGATGATGTAGCAGTGACGCGAGATACACTGGCATTTTGAGACATTGGTCATCATTTCCTCTCATACACGGGCAATTCTCGAGAGATGGTAGTAAGCACTTCGACATAAATTTGCCACCTGCGTCGCCATCGATTATATGTAGATTAACGTTGAATGAAACTAACAGCAGAAAGCAAAATAAGTGTCAATTTATGGAAGATTATAAAAAACCAAAGTGGACATGTGTTGTGAATATTGTAGATTTCAAAGGACATCGATTAGCATAACGTTTTTGAAAATTTCACTCAAGATTTAGAAGTGGTGAATTTTTAAGATTTTACAAACATCCAATGTGAGGATGATTTTAAAAATATAATTAAAGAAATATTGATTTAAATGTGGAGTTGAGGATTTTGTCAAATACTGGTTCATAGATGTTTAAATGTCACCATAGTTGAATTAGATGATGCTTTATTTGCATTGAATGTAGTGACTAAATCATATAAAAAAGAATTGAAATAATAAATAATGATAAAGTTTATAATCGGGTGAGAATATTTAGTATGTCTGATTGTTAAAAGCCTGTACGTATTATTACCTGAGAAATGAGGTTTGTAAAGTTGTTCTTCAGAACCCTGTGGTGAGGCACCACTGGTCAAAAGGTCAACAAGGTCATCATCATGGCAACGAGTCACCTTCAAAAGACAAAAAAGAAAAATGGAATAAATTAAGTTTATTTTACTTTTCACATCATAACCAATTTCACAGAGCATTCCATACAAAGATTCCATAATATTGTTTATATATTATCATCATGCAGTAATAAGTTTTAAAACTTTCATTACTGAGCAGTTTTAATTTATTTGCAGTTCTTATATGTTGCTAACAGGACATGTATATAAGCTGTTTTCAATTGATTGAAGCTGCTTCCTCATTGGTTTTGTTCATAAAGAATCTGATTCTTTGATGTTCAAATTGGATACCGTTAGCGTGTAAACAGGTTACGAATGTCACGCGTCGGTTTAATAAAAATGCTTACTTTTGTATAAATGGTCAAAAGAAATGACTTTGGCCATTACATCTGGTAATTTGTTATTCAATTGCTGGGCCAACAGCTGTCACCTGCCACAGCAAAGTGGGTATTAAGTCGCATAATAATTGTGAAATTTAGTTTTGTATCTTTTTGGATTCTACAGATAATGAGCTTTAAAATTAGACCTCACTTGTTGAGATATTTTCAGAACTTTTTGATTTATTGCTAAAATAGAAGCAAACTGTAAAAAGCAAAGTTTTGAGAAACAAAGTCATTTTTACTCAAAGTGTCTATTGTTTTTTATGTATGGGTTCGTAAATACATGAGTTTATTAGTTCTCGGTTGTTTGTTGAGGAAATTTACTTGGCACTGAAAGATGAGATTATAAGGAATGGAGGGAATACTGTCAAAATCACAAAATTGACGGAACATGACCTAGAGTGTTATTTTTGGCTTGTGTCAAGAATACAGCTGTGCAACTTAACACCCAGTTCGTTGGGGTGGGTCACAATGAACCGTCACACCACTGAACTTGATGCCCACAAGATTTTTAAGAGAGCAAAGAAAGTTGACAACAATCCCACTGAAACATGCACAATCATACTGCACATTTACATGAAGATTCCAGTTATAAAAATCATTTGAATTATTGTTTGGGCAAACATTAAGTAGAGTAAGTTAATCATTTGTCTGGCAATGCCACTAAAACTACAAAAGGTTGCATCAACCAGTTAGCTTCTTGTAGTGGATATCAAGTAGATTTGCTTTTTTGCAAAACCAAAAATCAAATTGAGGAGGCATCTTTGATGTAGTCACATCTTACATTACTCAATACGGCTTGCTTTTACTTATTTCGTTATAAGGTTTACACATGTAATGTAAACTTATGGAGCAAAAATAAAATACTCTGAAATAGTTTCCCACCCAAATAAACACTGACCTGTTCGACAGCTTGTGTTTCTTGTGAATGTGGCGAGGGGCCGGAGATATCATCTTCATCTCGTCGTTGGTCGTACTCACACAGGCGAAGGAACACATCTTCCAGGGACTGAAAGAATTGCAACGTTACTTTTTCTCATGCGTTAAACCAGGGATTAGGGACTAAATCTTGATTCACTGACACAGTAAAATAAGTCAGTGAGTGTCATATAATGTTGTAGATTACATGCAAACATTCAAAAATACTCATTTATGCATACATACCTACTAAGACAAAGACAACTGAAAGAATCTGCCCCATTTACAAGTGGCTATTGTTTCATCCAGATATCATAAACAGCAGTTATTATCTGTTACTATAATAGAAATAATGTCATTCAAATGTATGTCCATTCTTCAGTTATCTTTAGCCAACTTTTAACTGGCTTCATCAGTTTAACAACAGCTAGACGGTTTATCTATAAGCCCATATAATAATAATTACTGGTTTCTCATCAGAACGTCAAAAAGTAAACAAGGGGTGTGTTTTTTATTTTTATGAAAGTGTTAGTGACTATTAAAGAAGCTATTCTTAACGATGAACAACTTCAGGTTTACCAGACGTTTATGTACTTTTTACAAGTGAACAAAACCATAGACAAATCCATTTGGCCTGACACGAATCATAGTGATCACACTGGAACATGCATTTTTATGAAAACAAAGATTTATAATTTAAAAAAATTACTAAAGTTTTGTGGAATCTATTTTTCAATGCACACGCTGATGAGAAACCAGCAATTATTTTGATGAGGCCTAATGACCCTTTCTTACAAACATCTTGACAAGCAGTAATGTCAAACAGTAGTAAATTGGAGCACCATGCTCATCAACGTATGCTGGTACAAGTCTGAACCAGTGTGGTTATGGTTTAGGTAACTATGTCTTCCACAAGTGCCTTCCGTATTCAAACACTACCTGTAGGTTGTGAACTCGGAGCAGATCTTCTGGTGGAGACTCTGCTAATAACCTTCCATCACGCATCAGACCCACCTTCAACCAGATAATGAGGTCTATCTTCAGAATAAAACTATGTTTGATTACAGAAGTCAATACATATATGGTTCAGACTTCTTTAAATGGGCACACTGACAAAAATCATGTATTTTTTGTGTATTTCTGTCATACCTGGAAGACTATCCTGTTAAATCTGTGATGAAGTTATATATATCAGAAATACCTTTCTAAACATAATACAATTTGCTATCTGCAACATATCTACTTTGCCCTTGAGAATGTGAACCAGTGTTTGCAAAATATTCATATCAGCTATCCCTGTGAAAGAATGGAAATGATTCTTGAACATTTCTTTACAGATGTTTCTAGTAAACGTTCTGACTAAATAATATCCATGTTTGGCCACTAGCTTGAACTCTATGTTAGTTATATTTCTATCCCCACAGAACCCACAAAACTTGCTTGTTTCTGTCAATGCAAGAATATATGTCCAGTTATTCTGATGATATGATTTCCTGTTTTTGTAGTTTCTGTGAAGAAACTACATCACGTACCATGTTGGCTTGTCGTGCTTCCTCGATGTAGTGGGTTGTAATAATGATGGTTGTCTTTCGACTCTGTGAAATCTCCAGCAAGTGTTCCCAGATGCTGGAATTATACAATTTCCCACTTCAACCGTCCAATCAACAATGACTTGACATAATTCTGATAGCCGTATCACTTTCAATGGCAGTACAGAACTACTAGAGAATGACAGACCTTCACGATTCTGTTTGTTAAATATTGTTCTACCAAAATTAAATGTACGTGTTCTGTGGTGTGTTTCATTGTAAAGTGTGCGTGTGTGTGTGTATGTGTGTGTGCATGCATGTGCATGCATGTGAATATTAATTGTGTGTGTGTGTGAGTGTGTGCATGTGAGTGCGAGTATGCATGCATGTGTGTGTGTGACTGCGCATGCATGTATATGCATGTATACACATGTGAGAGTGTATGTATGTTACCTCTGTCTGAGCAAGGGGTCTACCCCAACTGTTGGCTCATCAAGGATCAGAAGCTCGGGCTCCTGCAGTAGAGCAATAGCAAACGATGTTCGTCTCTGTTCTCCTCCGCTGCCGAACATACAACAAATATGTCATCTTTCACGTAATAAATACTGGCTTAACAGGTCCAAAACTCCGAAACTCTAGCCACTGCACCACTGAACTCCACATTGCAAGGTCTGTTTAATAATTAATTAAGTTCTATTATGTTAATACTACAATCGAATTCATACTTTTTCAATAAATGACAATAACAACATTAAAAAATGGGCCAAGTGGCCCTGAAGTCCTTTGGACTAATACGTCTATATGTGACCCCGGCTGACCAAATGAGTGATAAGTCGGAAAAATTGTAACATTGTTTTCTTACATCCTTGTAAAGGTTTGGTAAGGTGCTTTACACGGTTTCAAAAAAATATGACTGCTACAAAAATTGGCAAAGTTATGGAGCATTGAACATGGTAGGGATCAAAAAGTGAAAATGAAGAAAACGGCTGTTGAAGTTTTACATTATATATGCAAATGGATTGCATGGAAATATTACATGCACAACATTCAAATGTGGCACACAGTATGTAATATGTATGTTATGTTGCAATGATACACTGGAAGTACAAATGTGCTGCTACAAAGACTTATCAAGTTATGCCAGATTATGTATTCATGTATAAAACAAAGAGGACAGATTATTTGAGAGCAAAAGGTAGACTCACTGTTTGACACAGTTTAAAACCTACAGGCAACTGTCCAGTTTAACAGGGGTCTAGTGGCTTAATGCTGTCTGATGACACAAGCTACTGCCAGTGACCAATTACACATTAGTCACAGTTTCCATCAAACAATAGCAGACAGAGAATCTTAGCTCCACAGCTGGATGCAATACACAACCAGGGCCACCACTGATTCATGGTCAAGTAGATTAGCTCAATGCACCAACTAAGACAATACACAACACTGTGAGTGACAGTGTCCAGAGTGAGGCCTAAGCAGTGTCCTCATTGCTGAATAGATCAATTAAACCTGCTAAGTGGGTGACATTCTGCACAAGTGTTCATTAATCCTTAGTGATTGTTCAGAACACCAGACTGACCACATACCTAAACAAAGTGAATGTAATAGGTGAAGAACAGGCAGTGTTCAAATAGGGGTATTGGTTGAATTGTATTAGTCTTGACGCAAAAGGCTTTAATGTGCCTTCATCGATTATAAGAAAGCATTTGATTTAGTAGACCGGTCCTCCCTGTGGTCTAAGATAATTTCATGTGGTATTAATGGTAATGTGTTGAAAGTTGTATACAACATATACAAAAATGCTAAATCATGTATAAATCAGGGCCAGGCTGTATCAGCCTTCTTCTCATGTGATGTATAGGTACGGCAAGGAGAAAACTTGTGTCCTTTGTTATTCGCTATTTACCTGAATCATTTTGAACACTGTTAGTCACAATTATAATGGACTTGACATGGCAGCTGGTGAAATTTACAACAACCTTAGGGATGATGATGTAGAAAATATATGTTCTACTATATGCTGATGACACTAGAATGATTCAATCAAATACAGATTTCTTGCTTGTGTATAGCGGAACTATGTAAACTCTTCTAATGGTTGACATTTGGTTGTTTCAGGTGTCAACTATATTGTGAATCTGTAATTATTAGTCTATATTGATACAATTGATTTACACAGTACCATGTCTACACAAGACATGGCAAGCGTAAACAGAACAGTAGAATGCATTTGATATCAATAAAGTGTAGGATGTTTCATTCTATAGTTGTCCATAATAGTAATTTTGTATGTTTGTCACCTACAGATGACAGAATATTAATTTTCTATGTTTGTCACCTACAGGTTTCTACAGACAATACATCTTTAACCAATAGACACCACAGTCACACCATTTTATAATAATTAAATGAACATCAAAATAAACACAACTTGCAATTATAGAAAGTCAATAGTTTTGAAGATAAAAAATGTTATGCAACTGTTCAGTCTAACAGGGGTCAAGTGTGTCTACTCTGCCTGGGCACTGTGACCAATTAAAGATTAGTCAAGGTCTCAATGGAACAGTAGTACAAGGCTGCAGAGTTTAGTCATGGTGTTGACTTTGTGGCACATTAAACAAAATCTACTGTTGGGGGTGTCTACTCTGCCTGGGTGCTGTGACCAATTAAAGATTAGTCAAGGTCTCAATGGAACAGTAGCACTAGGCTGCAGAGATTAGTCATGGTGTTGACTTTGTGGCACATTAAACAAAATCTACTGTTGGGGGTGGTATCAAGGGCCCTTCTCAAAACCACATCACTGATAATGTAAAACTTTTGCACTTTGGGGAGCCCCTTAGGTGCTCTTAGAATGATTCAATCAAATACAGATTTCTTGTATATAGTAGCAGCACTCTAAGATACATCTATGCAAAATTAGAAGAACAAAAAGTTGCTGAACAGTTTTTAAAAAAATAGGCCAAATGTTACATTTTTACCAGTTTTGGGGTCCTTGGAGGCTCTAGGGAGCCCTTAAAATTATTCAATCAAATACAGATTTCTTGTGCATAGTGGCAGTGCCTTAAGATATGTCTATGCAAAATTAGAGAAAAAGTTGCTGAACGGTTTCTGAGATACGGCAGCTAACAGCGGACGGCGGACGGCGGACGCAGAGTGATGGCAATAGTCCCTTGGACCTTCGGCCAAAGGACAAAAAATTAAATACCATATGTTCGCTTATTTTAATTGTAAAATAAAATATTGATATAAATCTTTATAAAATAGTCCGATTTTATGTCTCTTTTCACCCCGATATTAATTACGTTATTAATCAAACTAATACTTTGTCAAATGAAGGTGCTGATATTGTTGTAATAGTAAGTAAATCAAGTGTCCTTAGTCGTCCAACCTGCACTGATTCACCAGTCTCCCTTCTGGCGGCAAACGCAGAAAGTCTCGCAGAAACTTGAGTCGACTCTTGATCTTGTCCGACTGCATCTTGTGAATGCGACCAAAGTAGAACAATGTCTCGCCAATGGTGAAGCTCTGATACAGAGCGAGCTCCTGGGGCATGTACCCCACCCTGCATCCTGGCACTTGATGACCCACTTGACCCGGTCTCGCTCCCAAGGTCATCATGTCACCTCTGTCGACCTTCAGGCTTCCTACAATGCAGTGCAGCAGCGTGGTCTTCCCGCAGCCACTCGGACCAAGTAAGCCATAGCTGCATGTGAGAAATAATGTTCAAAGGTTTATTATTTACTATCAGTTTAAAAAATATATAGTACAGTATATTACTATTACTATTACCTTACCCCATTCCATGGAGCACAAACCTAAGGGCAACAGTAATCATGATTACAATATTTTTATCTTAAATTTGTTCCCACTGATAATTTAACTTCTGTTGTTGCCAATAAGAACAATGTATGCAGCTAACCATTCTCAGAAACTTGAATGTGATCTGTGGCATCCTCTGCAGAATGTCTCAACATTCAATTTCTCCACAGAAAAAGCAGATAACGATAAATAACTATTTTTCTTAAATGCACCAGAATTGGTAGGTCAGAGGCCAATGGTACAAGGAAGTAACTGAATGTAGAAAGAGGCTATTTGACCATGGAACCTGGGAAGGGATGCACTTACAGTGCCTCCAAATTGGCATATTAATACCTCGCCAGACTGTGAGTGGTAGTTTGATGAAACATTTTAGCAGTTCTGTCTTGATATTGATAACATTTCTTACTTTGTTGCTTTCAAGAACCAACATTTTAAAACAGTCAAATTTTAGAACATGAACAAGAACAACAAGATTCATTGGTCAACTTGCCATGTGGAAATTGTGTGTAATCGTAACTTATAAGCTGAAATGACGTCTCAGCTCTAAGGTGGGAGTCTTAGTAGCAATCCTCACGACTCCTCTTGACATAACCATTCTACTAAATAAATGATGATCCGTACTTGACGCCAGTTAGCATGACCATTATACAACATCTAATTACAAATGATCCTCACATGAATCCAGCTGACATGACCATTTAACAAGCTCTAAGTAACAATGATCCTCACATGACTCCAGATGATATGACCATTATACAAGCACCAAGTACTAATGATCCTCACATGATTTTAGTTCATATATGACCATTATGACTAAACAAGCACTAAGTACTGATGATCCTCAGTCCTCACATAACTCCATGATACTCACATGACTCCAGTTTACATGACCATTCTACAAACTCTAAGTATACTGACGATCCTCACATGATTCCAGTCGGCACGGTCATGTTGAGATCTCGTAAGACGTGCAGTTTGTTGCGTCTCTGGCCATAGCTCCTGTAGACATGGTGCAACTCAACTGCGATCTTGTCAGTGTGCCTTGACACATCACAGATGGCTGCATTGGTCCCACCTTCTTCCATTCTCTCACACGTGAATGCTATAATCGTAAACTGCTGTTAAAGGGAAACAATTAAAAGTCATATTCTATTTTATTTACAGGCCTTCTAACAAATGCAGGTGATGTCACAAAAAAACTTCAAACGTTCAAATCCCCTCTTAAAAATCTTAATCCTTAAAAATAATTATACATAAATTAATTAACAAACACACACACAAACACACACACACACACACGCAAACACACACACACACACACACACACACACACACACACACACACACACACACACACACACACACACACACACACACACACACACACACACACACACACACACACACACATACACACACACAGTGCCTATTGCTCCAGAATGCATGAAATGTCTAATTTGCTTTTGATGTTTGGGCCTCCTTAATTAGCTTGCCTATGTTAGTATGTATACTATCACCGGTTAGGAAATCCCAAATGTATAAATTCTGGGTACCCTCTTGCAGCTTGCAAGGTGTGCCATATCATGAGTTTAGTATGTGTTATATAAGCAAATCCAAACCCGAGCTTAAGGATAGGCCAGGCTAAACGTAGTCCTAATGCTAAAGACAACTTTGGCAATGCCAATACAGATTACACTACAGGCGACAGGAGGGCCACCGACACTGACTCACTCAGTCACTGACACTCAGACTCAGTCACGTGTGACACTGACAGTGACTGGGCGACAGTTTTACTTTTTAGTGCGCGAGTGATGTAGACGAAGACTATATACTAACGATTTCACAAAACGCACATACTTATACTAGTTCGACACGTTGTGGGCTCGGAAACATTTTACGCAGTTTCTGAATGACCCAATCTGTAAAGGTTGACAGTTACCAAAAGTTGCAGAAACCGTGACTTTGTTGACTATTGTGACAGAGCACTACTCGTAAAATAACTGTACATTTCGGTCGGGGTTTCAAGTGACAGTCCAGTCCACAGTGAGGCGCCACTGTTATCTTTGTTTCACCTCCTCCGCATGGTAATTTGCGTCTTGAAGAATCATTATTATTGTTGGGTGTGTTCATCCTCGCGCGGATGGGTGTGTTGTCATTAAGCCTTTCTATGGATGAATGTCTATGGATGGATTGGTTGTTTGTAATTGCGTAAATCATATGTGATAACTGGTCGACGTGTTTTCTCTGTAGGCCCTAGATGTCGCTGTGTATGCCACTATAACAGTTAAACAACAAATAACATAACTCAATATTTAATATACAATATATATTGGGAATTACGCTTCGTCATACCTAGTTACAAACACAATAATTTCATTTTATTTGCCGGTGGTGCCTTTCAATCCATCGATGTGCTATTTTGTGGAAACAAATAAACTGAATACAAAAATGTGCACGGGAGGATAACCGATATTGGACCACCTAAGCATCTTGATCCATTGCACCACGGCGGATCGAGAGATTTAGGTGGAAACTTTTCTAAACAAAAGGTAGTCACCCGAGGTATCCACGTGACACACCAACTTGATCTACGTTCGGGCGTTTCTGATCAGACTCAAAAACAACAAAAGGTCACATCGGTCCAATATATGTCACGATTCTGTATAATGGACCACCCCGAGGTCAATGTTGGACCACCGGTCATTGTATGACAAAACGTAGTACGCACCAGGACTTACTTTTTTAGACTTTTATAGAAACATGTCGCATACACTGATAATTCGTCCATTTCCTACGAATTGGACAGTACATGCTATATAGGTGCTAACTGGCGGATTGTCTGTGGTTAACACAAATCACATTGGTGGTTTGGGAGGATGCCCCCCGCACAGGTCGCAAGAATCCATGTCCCACAGTTAACACACCGGACCATGTCCCCCATTCAGTCCCCTTCGCAGGGAATGCAGAACCAAAATTTCCCAGTTTTTTTTTCGCCGAAATTTTGGGGTCCGTTAGCACTGCCACTTTCGACTGTCGTGTGACTCTTGGTTTGTTGTTCAGTTTTCTCTTCTTTGCTCGCGGTTGAGACGACTTCGTCCACGATAACCTCCGTTTATTCAGGATGGACGTCAGCATCTCTGACCTTGTCGTCAGTCGCCGCTGTCGGTGGTTGAAATTCCTGATGGACGATAGGATTTGTGTAGTTATAAAAGTGTTTCCTGGTATTATGCATTTGTAATGACCTGCATCATATACGCCAGCGAGGAATTGGAGTCTTATGGGCGGTTTGGTAGCACTGAATGCCCTCACATACACGATCTTTAAAGATGATGTTAGATGTGTGAAGAAAAGGGCGTGAGATTCATAGATTTATGGGGGTACTTTGTTGGGAGAGAAGATATGTACATGAGAGATGGCCTCCGTCTAAGTGGAATGGGGCAGCAGTATTCTCAGAGAATCTGCTGCGATCTGTTGACAGTGGGTCAGGTTGCATCTATTTAAACTAAATTCGCAGGGGGGACTCGCAGAGAAGCCTGAAACTGGAGGCATAGATAAAGACAGCAAAAATAATTCAGCAAAGAAGTGTCTGGAAAATTGTTCTGAAGCTGGATATAAATGTGTTTGTTTAAATGCAAGGAGTATAGTAAACAAAAGAAATGAACTAAACATTATGGTAGAAGATATTGACCCTCACGTAATAGGTATAACCGAATCATGGACAACCACCGATATATCAGATGCCGAATTGGGACTGACAGAATATGTAATGTTTAGGAAAGATAGAATAGGAAGAAGGGGAGGTGGAGTTATTTTATATATTAAAGAATCTATCCAGGCTTATGAAATAAAATTAGACAGAGAAGCAGATTGCGAAGACGCTGTTTGGTGTAACATAGTTACAGGAAACTCAACGTTAACGGTTGGATTAGTTTATCGAAGTCCAAACATAAGCATAGAAGAGAATGAAAAAATACAAAACGCTATAAGGGAAGTGAGCAAACGGGACTGTGTTATTATGGGGGATTTTAACCATGGGCATATAAAATGGAAATCTCTACAGAATATGGGTAGTGAGGACCACAAGTTTTTAGTTTTAGTACAAGATAGTTTCCTTTCTCAACATGTGCTAGAACCAACCAGGAGAGAGAATGTGTTAAACATAGTTTTGCCCTCACAGAATGAATTAGTTGACAATGTCAGGATATGTGAGCCACTGGGGAATAGTGATCACAATCAGATACATTTTACCATCAAAGTAAAATCAGAAAGGAATAGTAAAAAGCAGTACAGGAGACATTTCCACAAAGGAAAATATACGGACATAAGGAAATATTTAGCAAAGATAGACTGGAATAACACACTGAAGAATAAGACAGCAACAGAATGCTGGAATATCTTAAAGAGTGAAATTGAATGCATCATCGTCAAATTTGTTCCCTTAAAAACACGGCAAACGGTCCTAAAAGAAACACTTATCGAAAGAAGCCATTAGAAAAATTAAGTATAAACAAATGATGTGGAAGTCATATAGACGGACTGGAAATGACGAAGACTACAACATTTATAAAGAAGCACTAAACCAAGCTACATCTGAAATTAGAAATTCAAAGAGAAGCTATGGACATAAATTAGCTTGTAATATAAAACATGACAGCAAGAGTTTTTATGCGTATGTTCGAAGCAAACAGAAAGTTCAGGATAACGTCGGTCCTCTAGAAGATAGTGCTGGAAATGTAATATCAGAAGGATTCTTAATGGCAGAAGACCTGAATGAGTATTTTAGTTCAGTGTTTACCAGAGAAGACATTAGTTCACTGCCAGTACCAGAGGCTAAGTTCAAGGGGGCAGAATCAGACTATTTAAGACAATTAATTGTAACCCCAGAAATGGTAGCTAAGAAAATTAGGGCTATGAAGGATAATAAATCACCTGGAGTGGATAGTATTCCACCCAAACTACTATTGGAAATTGTAGAACAAATTAGCATACCGCTTGCAAAAGTTTTCAACTTGTCATTAGAAGAGGGAGTGGTTCCTTTAGAATGGAAAGAAGCAAACATTATAGTTATTTAAAAAAGGTTCGAGAAACAAGTCAAATAATTATAGACCAGTTAGTTTAACATCGGTGATTTGTAAATTATTAGAAAGACTAATTAAAGATCACATGGTGGATTTTCTTGTTAAACATAACTTGATCAACCCATCTCAACATGGGTTTCTAAAAGCGAGGTCATGATTAACAAACATGTTATGTTTTTTGGAAGATATCACTAAGTGGGTAGATGATGGATAGTAGTATATACGTGCAGGAGGGACCCCTATATGTTGTATCGGCCAGCCATAACGTCACTCCCCACTGACCGTTAGCATATCTTATTGTACTCTAAACTGACCACTGACCTTTGCACTAACCATTACTAACTCCATTAATCACTACTAACTCCCATTGACCACTACTAACTCTCATTGACCACTACCAGCACCCACGGACAAGTTCCCAATGACTATCAACCCAGCACCCCACGATTATCACTACAATAGACATTGAAAAACTCCCATTCGTGGGAAACCACTCACCTTAATTGGGGCTGACTGTGGTATGCGGAGGGTCTGTCGTACGTACGACACGCTCCGCGCTGATGACATGTAAACACTGTGTTTCTGTTACCCCGCCCCCAGGGTCGGTCTCCACACCGTGGGAGGCACTCAAATAACCAATGTGAGGCAATAGGGGAAGTTCCAAGGGATTTCATATTATCCTATATCTTCGTAAAGGTCATTACGCCTTCTACAAATATGTCGCTGGATGTATCCATACATTTCGAATAGTTTTAAGCTATTGACAGAGATTAAATCTTATACATCATTTAACCGTGTTTAATAAAACGTTGTTACATAAACCAGTTCTTAGGACATTCTAAAAAGCGCTTTACACTTCCTGACAGTTCAATCAAACAATCTCTCAACTTCTCCTGGAAGCCGCACTATAATTGATGGGTGTACACAAATGTACATAAATATCCACCATTATCTCAGTACTATATTCCCTTCACAAATGTTCAGCTTCACTCGACGAGACTCCACTAGCTTCCTCCCACGCAAACAGAGACCAATTCTCTCCCTCCTCTGGGTCCTCAATCACGCCGTTGAAATGTCTTTGTAGTTCTCCAATGACGTACCTTGCTCATGTGCTAATCTGAAATATATAATTAGTTAAATAATAACCTCGTTGACCTTAACACACATACGTGGAAACGATCCACGCTGATAAAGTGTTGTAAGCGCGACTTGTCCGACATCCATAATTAGAGCTCAGCGCACTGACGCAGCCTCCGGCTTTTATACGTCGCCTCTGAGACGGCCCTGGGTCCGGGTACAAGCGGGGTCATGTGTGTATTTTTAAGAATGCGCAAAAATCTCAACTGTGTTGAGTATTAAGGCGGGATAGAATGAGTTTGAGGATTCCGTTAAATAGCTCAAGAACAGAAGTGGCGTCTATGGGTTTATGCGTTCTGGAACATTTGTTTGATACATTTTCAGAGTGTTTTTTTCTACAGTTTAGATGTGTATCCAATGATAACCCCAAGAAATTAAAATTATATACGCTGACCACACTTTCTGTACCACACACACACACGTGCGCATACACACACGCTCACACAAACACACGCAGGCACACACGCAGAGAGAAATTAAATTGAGGAATCCGTTAAATAGCTAAAGAACAGAAATGACGTGTATGCGTCTATGCGTGTATGTATGTATACGTGTATGTATGTATACGTGTATGTATGTATACGTGTATGTATGTATACGTGTATGCTGATTAATTCTTTGAGAGTAGAACCCTTATGAAGCTGGCATCTTCTCTACTACTCTCTCAATTTATGTTTATATATATATATATATATATATATGAATGCATGTATATATGTATGTACGTATGCATGTAACTATGTACAGATACATGCAACTATGTACGTATGTATGTAAGCATGCAGGTACCCATAAAACTATGAATGTATATATGTAATTACGTAACTATATATGTATGTGTGCGTGCGTGTGTGTGTATATATATGTATGTATGTATTTATGTTTGTATGCATGCATGCATGCATGCATGCATGTATGCATGTATGTGTATATATATATATATATATATATATATATGGATGTATGTATATATGTATGTATATATATATATATGTATGTATTTTAGGAAAATGGGTGTACTGGTTTCAAGTATCCTCTGTTAAGGATTTGGAACTTGAGCGAAGATCCTAATGAACTGGCAACGGTGTATAGGTGGAGAATGTGAACCATGTAGGTGGGTTTGTAGCTATGTAAGTTTGTGGATAAGCATGCAACTGTGTACATATATGTAATTGTGTACGTATGTATGCGCCTATGTATATATGTATACATTTATGTATGTATTCATGTTTGTATGTATGTGTGTATGTATGTAAATAACAATGTACGCATGTATGTATGTGTATGTATGTATGTAAGTATGTAAATATGTACGCATATATGTATATATGTATGTATGTTTGCACATATTTATGTGTGTATGTATGAATGTATATATGTATGTATGTATCATGTGTGTATGTAACTATGTAGATATATATGTAAACATGTACGCATGCCTGAAATTATGTATGTATATATATATATATATATATAACTAAGTTGTGAAATTATGCACGTATGTATTGATGCATATATGTATGTATGTGGGTATGTATATATGTATGTATGTATGTATGTATGTATGTATGTATGAATGTATGTATGTATGTATTTATGTATATATGCGTGTATGTATGTATGTAATATGTATGTATGTGACTATGTCCGTATATGTGCATGCATATATGTATGTATGTACACATATATATACATATATATGTGTGTGTGTATGTGTGTGTGTGTGTGTGTGTGTGTGTGTGTGTGTGTGTGTGTGTGTGTGTTTGTGTGTGTGTGTGTGTGTATGTGCGTATGAAGGTGGCCTCTACTCTACTACTCTCTAAATTTATGTTTGTATGCATGAATGTATATATGTATGAACGTATGTATGTAACTACGTACATATACAGTAAAACCTGTCTTAACCGCCACCTGTCCATAACGATAACCTGGATATAATGGTCACTTTTCAAAATTCCGAATGATTTCCTATTAGTTTGCACTGCCCTCGACCTGTCCGTAACGATAACCTGCCTATTGCATATAACGGTCAGTTAATTTGGACCGAACCATTCATAGTCAACCTGCCGCTTGCGGAAGGTCAAAGGGAATCCATAATTTCCCTGAATAAAACGTCATCGCGTCGGTGTCATCTCGTGTACGCGGGAGACTATCAAATTGCAATCGAATCACACGTGGTGTCACCAGCTTGTTGCAGCCGCTATGTGGCTCCGTTACTCCAGCAAAGCTCAGATGTCTGGGTTTACGGTTCACATTCTCCACCTATACTCCGTTGCCGTTAGGGTCGTTCATGTTCCAAATCCTTAACAAAGGATACTTGAAACCAGTGCACCCATTTTCCTAAAATATATACATACATATATACATACATATGTAGATACATACATACATACATAAATACATACATACATACGTAAATACGTACGTACGTACATACATACATACATACATACATACATACATAC